>OX451737.1:1090123980-1090779976 GCA_948472305.1 Vicia faba | reverse complement strand
TTATTACATTTCTCTTAGATCTAGAAAAGTTAGTTAGATGGACTGATATTTGAACTGTTGATTTGAAAGTTTGTTATAGAATAGATGGATGGGGATTGTTTCTGATTTTGAGGGAAAATCTGTTATAATTGTTTTTCTGTAAGAAATCAATCCCTGATATGTTGTTTTATTTTCATGGTTTATAGTTTCTGATGATATTTTCTGATTTTTTTTGTTGAGCTGGAAAATTCTTCTTTTATTCTGTTAGCAAACAGTTAGCCTTTGAATTTGTTAGCTGAAAGTTGGTTAGGATTCTGTTATGGCAGTTAGTCCATTATTTTCTGATTTTGAATATTCTGAATGGAAAAATGACAGGATGCTGACTCTTGTAGTAACAGAAGCAGGGAGAACACTCTATTTGTATTCATCTGACTGGTCGTCAAAAAGTTCCCAACTAACAAAAGAAACAACTCTCACAGTTTTTCCTTCCTCCCTTAGATTGTCGGGGGCCAGCCACGGCGATTTCCAACTCAGAACCAGTTCCAATCAAGATAACATCAGGTTTGTTACCTGACGAATTGTCTGAAATGGTGTAACCTCCATTTTCTACTGCAGCATGGTTTGTGTTTGAATTTTTGATTCATGAACTATTTTATTTGTAAAGTGAAGGTTGGAATTGATTGTTGAATTTTCTTCTTAATTATTTTCCTTATTTTCTCTTCTTAGCTTGAATGTTAATGAATTGATTTGGTTCCCCGAACCAACTTAAATCTCATGGCTTCCTTGATTTTATTTTTGCGTCGATACTGAACTGCTTTTTTTGGTTGAATGCACGTTTGGGTCTGCCTAAAACAGGGCATCAGCAATGTTAATGTCAACACTGGTGCAAAATCTTAGGTTCATTTAAATTTGATTTGGTGCAGGTAGGACATGGCATAGTTTGAATGGATGATCATGCGTGCAAGGCCTGAAGAATGATGGACTTAGCATGATTTTAGGACACTAGGATATGTTTAGCATAAGATTTGATGTAACTTAAACTAATTCCCATGATGTAATGTCAAGAATATTAGACTTGGATGTAGCATGATCTTAAAAACTTACAAGCGCATTATTGTAATGAAGTGACCTTGAGCTTTATCATTGAAATTGTAATGATGATATAAAATGAATGATGATGATGAATTGTAAACAGAACAATACTGAACTTTGTGAAATCTCAAATGAAACCATGGATGTAATGCTCGAAATTTTGAATGAAATTATGGATGAATGCTCTTGCCTCAAAATAATCATGTGATCTTGAACTTTCAATGAATGTTTGAACTTGAATGACCTTTTCTTCTTGATTTTACAATATGAAATAAATCTTGAACGAAACTTGAATTTTTATGAACCTTGTTTGAACCAAGAATCTTGAATCTCAATAAAACTTCATTCCAAGTTTGTACCAATGGATCCATATATGAAAGCTTCAATAGATTAAACTTGACTTTGAGATGATCTTGTATCAAATTTGCAACATTTACTTGCAAAGCACATAACCAAATGAATTAGTCTTCTCATGAAAATTCGCAAAAGACCTAATTGTGAAATGCACCGCGTGATCGTCAAGGAACCAAACCTTTAAGATCCATCTGATAACCACTAGCGCAACAAGTAGAATCCCCTTCCATGATTAAATCTCAAATCCAATGCCTTATTCTTGAAACAACCATCATGGAAAACCCTAACTCGTGATTGATGATTCTTGAAGAAGAACCTCAATTGGAGTACAATAACTAAAAAACCTTAATCTTTTCTCAAACATAGGAAAATAAACCCTACTAGCCTTGTAGCCTGAGGAAGAAATAAATCCTCAATGACCATGGATCAAAACCCTAATTCCACCACTCATGGATTGAAGAATAACCAGAAGAATCAAAACTAACCAGCTTTTATTTGATATGAACGACTAATCACTATAAACCCCTGATATTGCACAATCAGTGAACTGCGAACCTTAGATGCTTTATTGAATAAAATGTATGCTATGTTAATGCAGACAACCTAATGGAAAGATGTGGATGCAATGAAAAGTTTAAGCCAGATAAAATAAATCAGAAGGGCAAATTTTGGGATGCAACAACTGTCCCTATTTAATCGTCTTCAGCCTGAAGGTGAGATTGGCGCTAGCCTTTCGAGAATTCAAGGTGAAAGAAGATTAAATACTTAAAAGAACCCTAAAATTTGCACTCTGCTGCCAGTCAGGTATTATTATACTTTTTTTGGTTTTCTGTATTTTCTGTTTTTTGTTTTTTTTGCTTTTTGGGTAAAAGGGGTTATCGGGGGTAAATGTTTGTCATACCAGGGTTAGACACACAGGAGAGAACTTGGTTATCAAGGAATATTTGTTCGGATTTGGTAGAAAACACATATGAGAAAGATATCAAAAGTACATGTTCGGGGTTGGTAGCGAACACACACGATAAAGATATCGAAGATATATGCCCGGAGTCGATAGCGGACATACAAAAAAGATATCAAAAATACATATCTGGCGTCGGTAGCGGATACATACGAAAGAGACAGATCGAAGAAAGCTCTTACAAAGATATCAAGATTACATGTCTGGGGTTGGTAGAAGACACATACGAAAGATATCAAATATATATGCCCGAGTCGATAGCGGACATACGAAAAAGATATAAAAAATGGAAGAAATGTGTCAAATCAATTTCAACCGGATATCAAAGATGGAAGAAATCTATCAAATCGATCTCAATCGGATATCAAATATGGAAGAAATATGTCAAATCAATCTCAACCGGATATCAAAGATGGAAGAAATATTTCAAATCAATCTCAACCAGATATCAAAGATGGATGAAATCTGTCAAATCGATTTTAGTCAGATATCAAAGATGGAAGAAATCTGTCAAATCGATCTCAACCAGATATCAAAGATAGAAGAAATATGTCAAATCAATCTCAACCGAATATCAAAGATGTAAGAAATCTATTAAATCGATCTCAACCAGATATCAAAGATGGAAGAAATCTATCAAATCGATCTTAACCGAATATCAAAGATGGAAGAAATCTGTCAAATCGATCTCAATCGGATATCAAAGATGGAATAAATCTGTTAAATAGATCTTAACTGGATATCAAAGATGGAAGAAATATGTCAAATCAATTTCAACCGGATATCAAAGATGGAAGAAATCTGTAAAATCGATCTCAACCGGATATCAAAGATAGAAGAAATTTGTCAAATCGATTTCAACTGGATATCAAAGATGGAAGAAATCTATTAAATCGATCTCAACCGAATATCAAAGATGGAATAAATATGTCAAATCGTTCTCAACCAAATATCAAAGATGGAGGAAATATTTCAAATCGATCTCAACCGGATATCAAATATGGAAGTAATTTGTCAAATCAATTTCAATCGAATATCAAAGATGGAAGAAATATGTAAAATCGATTTCAACTGAAGGCACAAAAAAAGAAAGAAATCTAACACAGCGATTTCAACCAAAGATATCAGAGAAGGAAGAGGCCTAACACAATGGACTCAGCCGGAGATATCAAAAATGGTAGAGATCTAACAAAGTAATCTAGACATGATATATTAAGGAAGGAAGAAATTTAACACATCAATTTCAACCAAAGATGTCAAGGAAGGAAGACTAGCCGCATATAGACTCCTGGAGAAAGAACACAAAATAAAGGTGAACTGGGGGTAAAATATACGTGTCTGGTCAGAGTTAAACTCATATAAGAAAGAGACCGACCGAAGTAGACTCTTAACAAAGTATGCTTGCACAAGGGCGAATAAACAAGGAAGCTAAGCCAAAGGTAGACTCCTAAGAAATTAACACCGATCAAAGGCGAACTCCACAATGAAAAGAAGACTAACCGAAGGTAGACTTTTGGAGAGAGAATGCTGACCAAAGGCGGACTTTATGGGGATGCAATGTGACATTGATTCTGAATAGAACACTGATCAAAGGCAAACTTACAAATAAGAAAGACCAACTGTAGGGGACTCTTGGGAAAAGAACTTAATGGGAATTCACGTTTGTATTGAACCCAAATAGAACGCCGATCAACGGCGAACTTATGGTTAGATAAAAGAGACCAATTGTAGGGACTCTGTAATACGGCGGGAGAAATGACTAGGGTCTTTTGAGTTTTATCGCAATTGTTGCGGATAGCAAGAGTCGCCACCGACTTTTCTTTTATCCAATAAAGGAAAGGGTGAAAAGAACAAGAAAGACCTTTTAATAATTTTTTTGAGTTCGGAGGGTATATTATGAAAAGGGAAGGTGTTAGCACCCTTTTCATCCGTAGTTATCTATGGGCTCTTAGTTGTTAGCTCACTTTGGAAATGCTTTATTTGAAATGTGTTTGTGATTGTTTTTGAAAGTATTTTTGAAAAGTTCCTTCGTTTAGGCGAACTTTGTAATGATTCTTGTTTCTATAAGAATGTATACAGAGTGTTGAATTTTGAAAATATTTCATGGAAAGTGTTGGTGTGTTTTGGAAGATGTTTTGAAATGTTGTGAGCAAGCAACTATGAATGTTCTACCTACTAAAAAATTCTTAGTTCTTTTCTTCCTCATTTAGATAATCTTGTCTTATTATTAGTTAGTAAGCAACCATATCATTGGATGTGAAGGGGTAGGCATGCATCATCGTACACTCATAGAAAGCAACATTGTAGGATACTTTAGCAATTTGTCATAAGGGTCTAAGATCGTTTATCAAAGTCAACATTGAAGGGACATCGAGGGACTAAGATCTTGTATTCGAGGGTCTTTGCTAAAGTTTCCCACGTTCGAGGGACGTGACTGTTTTTATCTTTAGGAAACAAGTGAGGTTAACCCTAGAGGTGCAAGTGTGCAAAGTGTTTGTTTTTCATGCTTGAAAGCGATAACTTGCGGAAATGTAAAGTTCTACACTATCACATCATTTGGGGGATGGGACATAATTACAAATGGGGATGAGAGCAATTAAAACCTAATTACTATTACAACCATATTGAATAATAGAATGTAAAATGTACAAGAATATGAGATAACATACAAGAATGTGAGGTATTATACAAGGAAAAGAGAATTGTTTTTGTTTGGATTTTTTTTGTATAAAAGGGTTTATCTTAATTAAACTATAAAGAAAATAGTTAATTGAAACTAAGTTAATTTAAATTGATTTAATGAAAGCTAAACTTAAGTTAATATTAAGAAAAGAAATGAAATTAAACTAAGAAACATATTTTTAGGGTTTTTGTGAAAGGGTTTTGATTTAATTAAACAAACTAAAGTGAATAGAAAAACAATTAAATTCCTAAGTCTTAAATTATTTAGAAGAAAATTTTAAAATAAAACCTAAGTATAAGATGATTTAATTTAAGAAAAGAAATTAGATTTAATAAGAAAATGTTTTTTTAATCTTTTGCTTTAAATAAGATAAAGGTGTACTAAATATATAAATAATAAGTATTATATATTTTTGGGGTTTTTGATGATAATAATAATAATAATAATAATAATAATATTAATAATAATAACAATAATAATAATAATAAGAAAATAAAGAAAATAAAATAAAAATAAAAATATAAAATTAGGTCAGTGAGGTGTGAAGTTAAATTTGGGAGTTTATAAGAGAAAACAAATTTTTTGGTTAAGTTCAGGCCTAAATATGGTTTTTGCAATCAGAATAAATAAAAAAAACAAATGGGCTGTGTGTTACCAATAGACAGGGGGTTATAGAGAGTAAAAATGACAAAGACCCATTGAGAGGAGGCTCAGGCGCGCTGGCTGCAAACAAAAAAGAAACAGAAAAATGTGAAAAATAACAAAACGGACGTTGGGGCTCGAACCCAGGTCCTAAAGGATAACAGGCGCGCGTTTTAACCTCTGGGGTATTGATAAATCTGGTGTTATAAATAAAACCATAAATATATATTACAAAACCAATCATAGGCATGTTTCATCTTCAATCTCGCGCCATAAAATTCCACAAGATTTTCAAAACCTGTAACTTCTTCATCTCTTAACCAAAATGGAAAGTGTAAACATGAAAGTTGCGTTTTCATCATGAATCTAGAAATGCAAATAACTAAACCTATAGATCAAAGATGAAAGAGAATTTCTAATGGTACCAAATTTTGACCTAACTTTTCTAGGAAGTTCAAACTTGAAATTCACACTATTCAGGCAATATAAAATCTAAGGGCATGGTTAGCTTCAGGGCTATGATGTCTACATTTTATCTTTGAAAGTGGAAAGCTAACAATGCCTATATCAAGATTTCAAAAATCAGAAAACTTACTTCAAAAATGGATTTCGTGTTTTGAGTTTGAGCATGTTTTAAGGTGCTGTAATGATCAAGTTAGCTTTCTTGAGTCCCTAGGAAGCTAATGCAATGTTTAGCTTGAATGGAGAGTGGATGAAATGGTCTGGAGAAATCCAACTGCAATGCTCTGTTTTTGGTTATGGAAGATGAAGAAGATGGTGTTACAATTGGAAAACAGGGATTGGGATAGCCTCTATATGTGTATTAGAAGCTTTGTGATGGATTAGAAGTGAAAACACACATGTAGATTTCAAGATTGAGTTTCAAAGTCAGAAATGACAAGTTTTTGTGCTTGTGTTGCAATTTATGGTTTAAGGGAGAGTGAGGGTGCTTTAGGTCTTGTGAACTCATGTGTTATGTTGCAAATGATGGTTCAATTTATAGTGAGGAGGTTTGGAAGCTTGCAGAAGTCAGAAGTACAAGATCACATGTTTGTGGATTTTGACTTGTTTTTTAAGCAACTTGGACAAACATTGTTTCAAGGAAAGGTAGTGTGGCTAGCAACTTTAAAAATGCTTGCTCTGAAATTTTAGAGGATTCTTGTGCAGAAAGAACAACTACAAAGCTCAAGGAGAGTGGACTTTGTGATTAAAGCCACTTTTCCAAAATGGAAGTGTGAACTTTCTTCCATTAATGGCAATTTGGTTTGGATAATGGTTAAATCACTTCAATAATGGTTCAAACATTTGTGTAAACCATTAATTATGGAGTGAAACATAAGTTATAAGCCTGCAAAGCAAGATTATGCAGCATGGCTTATGGATTTGTCAAGTGTTCTTCATGAAAAATGCCTTGTAATTCAAGTTTGAAACCCTAACTTCATCTCTTTGATTCTCCTAGATAAAGAATGATCTTAATGAGTTCTTGGATATTTTGAAAAGCTTGTAACATCCTCTACAACCTTCATGATTTTCATTTTTGAATAATAAATTTGGAACTATGTGAAAATGGCCATGAAGTTAGGTCGAAAATCTGCCTAAACTAGGTCAAATTTTCACGAAGTGTTTTAAGAAAAAGTGCATGACTTCATGAATTTATAACTCAAAATAAAAGTATTTCTAAGACTTGATCAGTAAATAAAATTTGTATATATAATCAAGATCTACAACTTTCATGTTGAAAATTTTCTTTGAATCATTTTGCATCTTGATGAAAAGTTGGCATGAAGTCATGAAAAAATAAGACTTAAAAATACTTAGAAAAATTGTAAGTCTTGAAAAGTTTGACTTTTTAAAGATGAATTTTGACTTTCTTGATTTCTTGATGATCAAGTTTCAAATTTTTGAATGTCTTGATTAAATGTGATCTTTGAAACTCAACTTTGATCAAAAATTCAAAGTTTGATTTTTGGTGTATCAGTTGACTTTTCATCAGTTGACTGAATTTCAACTATCAATCAATTGATCTTGAGAAATGAATTGAGATATGCAATTAGGTCAAAATGATGCATTTTAATACTTGAGGTCATGTTTCAAACAAATAAGTCATGTATTAGATCAAAAGTCAAATGTTAGCCATTCTCAGTAAAAACCCTAATTTTGACCATTTTGCCCTTTTAGTGATTTGAACAATTTTCTTGGCGAACTGTGATCCAAACTTGATCAAATGATGAATAGGACTTTAAGAAGTTGATGTTGGCCAAAATCATGAAGTTTGACTGTAGGTTGACCATAGTTGACTTTTTGTCCAATATAGCTGAATTTTAGTCATCTCAGCAATTGACTGAGTAAAATTGTGATTCAAGTTTTGAAACCTGACTTGAGTATTCTTGGAGATACATAATGACATATGAAGGTCATTTGAGGCATTAGAAGTCCAATTATCCTTGTGAAAATCCAAACCCTAATTTGAGGCATTAGAAGTCCAATTATCCTTGTGAAAATCCAAACCCTAATTTGAGGCATTAATGTTTAGGAGATGGCTTAACCTAGTCAATACTTGTGCAAGCTTGAGTTATTGAATATGTTTGTGAGAAATGTCTTGAGAAAAGAGAGGGAAAATTTTGGGGTACAACAGAATCTAAACAAGGATTGCCAACACCTATTGGGCTTTAAGAGATTGCAAATACGCAAGAACTACAAAATCCCTCAAGCCAAAGGCGGGGTGTAATTATTCAAGAGTGGTAATTATCTGAATTACCACACACCAAGTATGGATAATTAAATACTTGAGAAGCAAGAAAGGCTATATACCGACTCTTACTCGCACTCTAACGACAAAGGTAAACACGGGTAAAATAACCAAGGGCTTGCAAGGGCAAGAGAAAACCACGACTTACTGGGGAAATGGAAGATACCAAAGACCCGACTGGTGGTAAACCAAAAAAGACTCCATTGGGGAAACATAATAGGGTCACGCTAGGCTTGCTGTGGATATATTTCAAATATGAGCGCATAACAATCTAGTTACTACAAGTAAACATAATTGGCTTATACTTATGCAAGTTTGAATTATTTTATAGAATAATACTCCATACAATGGAAATGCTATGCGTTTTGGTAGATGCAATGTAATGATGCATGTTTAGCAATGCATTAGGGAAATCACATCAATAATCGGCTGCTGAGAAGACAATGAACTTCAGAACCATTATTCTTGCACATCTGATCTTTTGTAGAGAAAAGGTAATATGAAATTCAATGGGGAACCAAGATTCGGAACCACCAACCTATAAAGATTGATATCACTGAGGAAGTAACCTCCTGGAGAGAAATACTACAAAAATAAATTGCAGTTTCGAAGAAAATCTTGAATTCTGATCAAACTCCCAACTTCCTAAGGAACAAATTCTTTATCTTCTGTTAGAAAGAGGAGAGCTTCGCTAGGGATGGAAACTTTCTCGCATAGGATTTCTTGACGAAGATAACTTCTACTGGGGAGTATACAAATTCTTAAATAAAAAGAATTCTACTCAGACCACCCTGGGGATAACACCGTCGAGGGGTAAAAAAATATTCAATTGGGGAAGAAACAAACATCCTTGGATAGGAACTCCACTATGGATATCTCAACAAAATCTTCTATCACCGAGGATGAAAGAGTTATGATTGGAACTCCCCTGTATACATCACACTATGGAGACAGGATACTCGCTCCACTAGGGAGAGAAAGTTTGCTCCACTGGGGAATAATAGATAAGTTACTCCGGCAGGTCCTCGAAATTCGGCTTCGACTGGGGACAAAGACTACCTCTTACACTGGGGAGCCAAAAAAACTTTAGATGATAAACTCAACAATACCGGTGCAGCCATTTCGGCAAGATTCAAGCCGACAAGGATTTTTGTACTGGGGAGAAGAAATCACTTCATTGTGGATGATGGTCGTCCTCATGAGGATACCAAACCAGAATCTCCCATAGGTAAACATGAGTCTCTTCAAGAAACTCTGATAGGTGGGCCGCATAGGAGAGAGAGGGTGCACTACTCACTGAGGAGGAGAATGCATACTTCCTGGGGAGCACGACTGCGAACCTCACTAGGTAAGCCGCAAAATGTCGACTTCAAGGGGAGTATATCAAGAACCTACGATTGATGAATAAAACGACTCTTTCGAGAAAACCTGGAAAGAAATAGACCACACTAAGAAGGAGGAATACTCTATAGAGAGTATACCTTCATTGTGGAAAATATTGCAAAATAATTGTAGTTTAGAGAAATTTTGAACTCCGATCCAACTCCCAACTTCCTGGGGAAAGAATCCAACATCTTTTTCTAAAGATAAAAAGAACCTTGCTACGAACCGAGGCCTTCTGATGTAAGTCCTCAATAAAAGTTACTTCGACCGGGGAATGATATAAATTATTAAATAAAATAATTCTAACCAGGCCACACTGGGGATACTACCGTTGAGGGTAACGATCTTCACTTGAGAAGAGGAAGGCATATTTAAACCATAAGCTTGAAATTCAGAGCTCCACCGAGGAAATATTTCAGCAATCCTCCATCATTGGGGATAAAAGAGCCCTAAACGACATTCGTCTATGTACACCTTTCCAAAAAAACAGGAGACTTGCTCCACTAGGGCCTAACAAACATGCTGATCAAACATCTCTTCAAGAAAACCTGGCAGGGGAAAACTTCCCTGGGAGAAAAGGTATAAACTTCATAGGGACGATGAACGAAAACCTCACTAGGGAGATAAATGCCAACCACAGAGACGCAGAGTATCGACTTCAAGGGGATATAACAAAGGTGTCCAATCCAATGAAACGATCCTTCCCATATTCTTTGAAAAGAATAGACTGCATTGATGAAGAAGATTGTATAGAATCCTGATAAAATGCACTTCTTAGGAGATAAGCCCTCTGGGAGATACAAATTCTTATCAAGAGTGATGACTTAAGTGGGGATTTTGCATAGGTATACTTTCACTAGAGATAAATAACTATGTCTAGGCGAGAGTACACCTTCATTGGGGAATAATGATTCTGTCTTGAGCAGAAGTGAGCATTCATTGGGGAAATTGGTTCCCATTCTATGGAAATCCTCATCTTAGTCGCATACATACCCTTCTTGATTCATTTACTGGTATACTCATTGTCATAAAAGACCAACAATACTTGCAAATCATAAATTGTGACAATATGCCCCATGTTTTGAATGGAAAACTTCACTGACGAATAAACAATTTGAACTACCAATCACTGGGTAAAAACTATGATGCAAGATTACAAATTCATCATGTTAACTCCGAGGAGGAATGCCACTGAAAAGTGGACTTTGGAGAGGATACTGCAAAAATAAATTGCATTCCATTGAAAAGAAATCATCTTGACTTCTAACAGCTTCTGAGTTTCCGGGGAGAAGAATCATTCTCCTCCTGCAGAGAAATGAGGAATGCTTTGTTGGGGAATAAAGATCTCGGAAGAGAAACTCCTTGGTATACAGACTTTTGTCAAGTAGCAACAAATCCTTTAATGGGGAAAAGAGTCTTCCTAGGAAACAAAATTTCCATCATGTGGAACCTTGTATGGGTAGCAACCTCACACACTTCCCGCTCGGTTGCTTATACCTTACTGAGGATAACGATCCATACTTCAATTGGTGATAATGATCCTGACTTCTGTCAAAAAATTCCAACAACCCAAACTTAAGTCTCTGGATTTTAATGGAGGAACACTAATACATGGATTTACATCCCTGACGGGTTAGGGGTGACAAACGTGACTTCTGACATGCTCTTCAAATTCACAAATTGTTTAGCCTGCGACTGGACCTAACCTGATCAAATATGAAGTGGAGTGATTCCCCTGCATGATGCCTTTCCCTAGTCAGTAGGGCTTAAAAAACTTACCTTGAGAGGACTTTCTAAGATCTGTACCATAAATATAATTTGCCTAAGTGTTATGAATTTCAGAACACTGCTCTTGGCTAACCAGAGTTTGATATGGTTTCAACCATGCTTGAGTGAATGCCTATTAATCTTCAGATTCTGAAAAGATTCTCTAATTAATAGATTCTCATAGAGATTTTCCAAATCTAGACATAACTTCCCCAGTTTGACTGTAGTTTAAGGGATCAAATCCCGACTTGAGTGCCTCGGATTGTATGACCACTTACTCAATGGAGTATTTAACACGCTTGCCCCAGATTAAGATCATCCTAAAAAATGACTTACCTTTCAACGGTATCTTGAAGCAATTTATCCCTCGATATAATCAAACTTCCATCTGATGCTCATTATGCAGGCTCACTTGATGTTTAAGCACTTATTCATATGCAAATAATGTTTATTCTAATAATGATAATTCTAATGCAAATCCTATGCTTGTCTTGAAGTTAAAGAACTTTTATCGAAAAGATTAAACATAAAAAAAAATTGTGTGAAAGAAAATAAAAAGATGGTGTGATACCAACTCAAAAGTTTTAGCAAGCCTCCTAGGAGTCAGATTACCGTACTCTCGTTACAGTACGCTTTCAAATTAACCCATACTTCCGTTAGGACTTTTCAGGTTTGTAACGTGGCCTGGTTCACAGTTTTAGAAGAAAAAAAGATTTAAGCCTCAAAATATTTGGTGCCCACCCATTCTCCATGATATTATCCAGCCCTAAATTCAGTTATCTCAACGCGAGAACTCATCTCTCAAAAGATTTTAGAATGGTTGAGGAATCACAGAGGTTTTTTTTTCTGGACATGGAAGTCACTCACCTCTTTTATTCTTGGTGTCTAATCAAACGACTTAATTCCTTGTTGAGGATTTTTATTTAGTAATCCTTTTTTGTTTTTCGCGCTTTTTCACTTTTCCTAAATTCTACCTGGACGAATTCTTTTTTTTTGAATTTTACTTTTAAGTCCAGCGTGATGCCCTGAATTTTGCCTAAGCGACTTATTGTTTTCAAGTTTCTACTTAGTGGGGTTTTTTGTCTCTTTCTTTTCTATTTTCAATCATTCTTTTTTTAAACACGTCGTGTGAGTTTGAGTCATTTTCTATTTGTTGGAAGTGATTGTGACTGCCTGAGCCCTTGGTAGATGAGGGATAACCCTTTTTGTATCTGCATTTGTTTCCCTCCTAATGTGCGAGAGATAACCATTGTGGTATCATCCTTTTTGATTCACATTGCTGATAGATAAGGGTTAACCATTGCGGTTTTGACTTTCCTCAGCCTTTTGGTGGATAACCATTGTTGTATCCTTGGATGCGCACTCTTGATGAGTTATGAACTCTCAATCGGATAACCACATCAGATATTCCCTCAATAAATGTGATAATGCTTTATCAAGCGAACTTGCATAAACTTGCATAAATTGTAACCTTGCACCTTGAGGAGAAAGAGTCTGAAACAGTTTGCTAAACATGGATAGAACCTTGGAAAATAAGCCAGACAAGTGCTAGACTTTATACTTCAACCTCTTGCAGTCTTCAATATCATAACCAGGTGCCCCAAAAGTGGAGACACATCTAGCATTTTCATCAAAATCAGGGGAGAAATTTGTGGGAGGATGATCCAAAGTATGAAGCTTAATCAACTAAGCTTCCAACACATGAGGAAGTAACTGGATACAAGGTATAGAGATTGTATCAACCTGCTTCTCAAGCTTTTTCTGTCTCTGTTGGTAAGTATTTCCCCATGGGTTTACTTGAAAACCAGAAACTAGTTACTGACGAGAAAATCAAGGAACACGAATTTCTGGATGAGACCCATAAAGTATCTCTCGATTTAAAAATGTCCCATAGTTTGGGGATGAATGACATCTTATGTTGCAATGACATATATAGGATCACCTTCCTTTGCTGACAGTGTCTACAGAACTTCCATACCTGATTCAATAGAGTCCCTAACTGGTTATCTTTTCCCCCTTGGGGATTTATGAATACAAGCTATTTCTTGCATATCCCCAATAAATATCCCCAACTGATTTATCATTTCACCCAATTCCCCACGAAGTCGTTCCATGGATTTTTCAGATAACGGTGCGGTGAGAAGTTAATATTCACAGCTCTGAAAATAATATCGAACCTGAATAGGAATTCCCCACTATGAGTATCTGTTATGAATGCATGAAGATGCATGAGGTGAATGAGTGGATGCAATTCCATGTTAGAACATTTTCAAGGGACTCACATGCTTTTAATTTTAATTTTTATCCAATAAAAGATGGATAGCCGCAACATAATGTTCACAAGCACGATTCCTTGGAAATGCCAAGAACATGTGTGTTAACTTTTTTCATGCATACAAATTTTCACATTTCTTTTTTGTATAAAATAAATATGCTATGATGCAAGGTGCAATAACGCAGGTTGAAAAGTTCAGCATAGCAGTTTTACAATCCTCTGGATAACTGTTGAACAAATCTGCTGAATAATCCGGATATCACAGGATCAAAGGTTCGGCACCAATTTCAAAACACAACGGAACCAAGTACCATGAATAACCATTGTATAATCTCTGAACAAGTTGAATATAACAGGATCAAAGGTCCAGAACATAACCAAAGAACCATAGTTACCAACAGAACAATACGATCACCATCAGAACATAGTCACCAACTCTATCTATGATAATAAAGTCCCTTCCCCTCGTGGGTGAAAACTAGGTCAGGGTAAGGTCGGGTAACCCAGAATCGAGGGTACTCTTTAAAAACTATCGCCATATCACCTACGTGAAAACAATAGCCCCTAATTTATACCTCATCTGAGCATGGACGACATGACGGCAATAGTGAAACCTAAGTCAACTAGTCGTTCATGTTCCACTCTATTCCTAGGGTTCCTATGGTTGTCACATGGCCTGGGTATTGGGCCTTTTACCTCATAGTAACACCCACTCAATCATGAAAACAGATCCAGCACAGTAGTATCACCAATACATGGAAAGCGATAAAATGCAACGCAAACATATGCTAAAATAAATGTGTACAAAACGAACAAGCTATAAAGCATAAAAATAAACACCCAACAAAAAGAAAACAAGATCTAGGATCGACCAGCAATAAGTTAATCTATCCCCAGTGAAGTCTCAACTGAAACAAACGGCTAAAATCATCAAAGACAAAATTCAATGAAGTCACCATTGAACGTCTTTTATCCCACAGGAAAGGAAAGGTAAACATCGAGAAAACTTGAAGGGGTGAAATCACGGTCTTGCAACCATAGAGATCGGTTAAGGGAGTCGGTTACGCGAGGGGAAGGTATTAGCACCCCACACGTCTGTGGTACTCCATAGGATCCACTTATGTTTGTTCTAGTCTAAGGGTGTGTAAATCTATGTCTAAAGCTTAAAGCTATAAAGAAACATGCAAAGGGGAAATGCATGCAAAAGAGAAAATAAATGTAGGGAAAATAAAAGTAGTGCTCGTTCGAGCCCTACCTCAATGCCTACGTATCCCTTTTAAGGAATCAGAGTAGCAGTAGGTCGGCTTCAAAAGTTTCTGTTTGTTTTGTGTTTTTTGATGAACAATGTTAATTTCTCCTTTTGCCGCAACTTGACCTTTGGAGACTTACGCGTCAGCACAGAGTGAATTAACTTGGTCTTTTGAAAAAAGTTTGAAAAAAAAGCCCGAAGGAGAAAAAGAGTTTGTGTAGGTTGGTGTTTTTATTGCAGATAACAACTAGTTGATCTCAAGAGAGAGATATTATCCACTTCTCCACTTATTAATGAAATAAGTCTTTGAGATTTGAACTACGGAAAGGCTTAGAATGGAAGAGTAATAAGATCGAGAAGAAACCTGCTTATCATCTCCCATGCTCAACAAAGGTATGATATTCATCAATAATTTTAAGTGTTTTGAGGTTTGCAAAAAATAAAAGTTTTTATTTTAATGCAAATGCAAAGAGGAAAGAAAATTCTAAGTGGAGACTAGAAAAATAACCCTAGAGTTGTCATGTAATGTTGGTCCTAAGGTTGAAGATGAAATAGAAATCTCTAACCTATGTTAGCATGCATGGATACATATCCTAATGTCTAGCTCGAAAGCTACTCTAATCGAACGATCCTAAGGGAAGCATGGCAAATTCCTATCCTAAGGGAACATGATATAGCAAAAAAATAAGCAAAAAAGTGCTTTGGAAAAAGCACACAAACATAAATAGCACATACTGACTCAAAGTGATGGGGGAAACAAGAGAAACGCTTTAGCTAAGGGGAGCGTATCACCCGAAGCAAACAAGCGGGAGACGAATGAAAAACTAAAATGTGACGTCCAAAGCGACTGAACACATAACCAAGATATAGAAGATCGAGGTAGGCGACAGAAGACAATATAAACAATCACGGAGTGTCATCATCGGACAATGCGTGGAGGTTTTATTTCAAAACTGTTCCCCACTTGATGAACTCCATACACAAGATATACACGACTATGAAGCATCAACATACAATGTGAGTTAAGGATGACACGGACTAGAATGTGCGTGGGTCGATTACGGACCCTCCCTGCTTGCTTCCTTTTGAGGACTTATCACCTGTAATATATGCTGACACAAATTTAAACACACGTGCAGAATACCTATTTCAAAGGTAGGATTTTAAACAAACACAAATAGCATACAGAAAGCGATGCCTGCTACAGGACTTTAAATAGCGACTTCGAGCGCACATTTCATGCTTCCTACTTCACATGATTTCTAGAAAGCAATAAATTCCCCTATTATTCTTGATCTGTAGAAAGCGGTAAATGCTGAAACGAAGTAAACGAGAGAAAATACCAAAAGATCAAAAGTTCGTAGCTCCGCGAGCAAAAAAATAGAGAAACCCGGAGAAGTTCGAGTAAGCTTCACCAAGCAAAGAAAAGAGTCAGAAATCAAATGCCCTGAATAAGCTTCAAAATATCATCGGTGTGAAAATAAATCACAATCGGAAACTCAAGCATATCCGTATATCAAGCAGTAAACCTGTATAAGACTCAAATATCAACAAGCAAAGGTGAATCACAAGTCTCTAGTAAAAAAATGATTACTATTGTACCCCAAAGCTTTCCCTCCCTTATCTTCAAGACATTCCTCACAAAAGTTCTCAAATGCTCAAAAGTTCTAAAGAAGTTGATCAGACAAGCTCCCCTCCTAAGCACTGGGTCCACAATTACGATTTTGGTTTTCTCAAGGAAAATTGGACTTCTAATGCCTCAAGTGACTTTCTTGGTTCATTATAGGTCTCCAAGAATTTTTATACCAAGTTTCAATTCTTGCATCACAAATTTGCTTAGTCAATTGCTTAGATGACTAAAAATCAGTTGTATTGGGTAAAAAGTCAATTATGGTCAACATACAGTCAAACTTCAAGATTTTTGGTCAACATCAACATTTTGAAGTCATGTTCACCATTTGATCAATGTTTGATCATAATTCCTCAAGGAAATCACTCAAATCATCAAAGGGCCAAAATTGTCAAAATTAGGGTTTTGATTGAGAATGACTGATCATTGACTTTTGACCTAATACATGACATAATGGCTTGAAGCATGATATCAAGTACTCAAACACAATATCTTGACCTAATTTCATGGCTCAAATTATTTCTAAAGATTAAGGGATTAATAGTTGAAATTTGGATCAATTGATGAAAAGTCAACAGTCACACAAAAAGTCAAATACTGACTTTTTGGTCAACATTGAATTTCAAAGATCAAGAATCATCAAGACATTCAAAATTATCAAGCTTGATCAACAAGAATCAACAAAGTCAAGAAAAGTCAACAAAAATTCAAGATTTCCAATACTTAGAAAAAATCCTAAGTGTTTTAACCTTGATAAATTCACTACTTCATGACCACTTTTCACTAAGATGCAAGATGCTTCAAGGAAAACATTCAACATGAAAGTTGTAGAGAATGATGAATTCTAAAACTTTATCCTTGAGGGTTGATGTCCAAAAAATGCTTGGATTATGAGATATAGGCCCATGAAGTCATGACATTTTTATCTAAACACTTAGTGAAATTTTCAACAAGTTTGGTCAGATTTTTGTCCCAACTTTTTGGAAAATTTTCACCAACTTCCAAGTTGATTTAGCCACAGTGGTCAACATGAAGGTTGCAGACAATGTTTCAAGCTTTCCAAAATGTCCAAGAACTTCAAGAGATCATTTTTTATCTAAGAGATTCGAAGACTTGAAGTTGGCATGATAAACTTGAATTACAAGTCATTTTGGTGAAGAACACATAATCCAATCTTCATGCTATGCTGCATAATCTTGATTTGAAGGCCTTCTAACTTGCAAATCACTCCATAATTTAATGTTTACGCAATTGATTGAGCCATTATCCAAGTGTTTGAGCCATTGTCCAAGACAACTTTCCATTTTTGGCACAAAGTTACCACTTTCATTCTTGTAAAGTGACTTTAATCACAAAGTCCACTCTCCTTGAGCCCATACACTGTTGCTTCCGACTTCAAAACATCTCAGCACCAAGAAGCAACCATCTACAACCTATAAAGCACCCCTAAAATCAGGCCATGCTCACATTGGAACCATAACCGTCAAGAAACTTCAAGTTACATCCAGCCAAGCCATAACTTGTTATCTTGCAAACTTGGTTACCTCATCTCCTCAAATCTTTTCTCTATAAATAACATGATCACTTGCAAGCCAAGACACAAATTCATAGCCCTCAAAACACCCTCATACTCCATCAAACAAGAATTTGAATCAGAACTCCATTTTGTGGCAACTTCTAACCTTGAACACCAAACTCATAATTTAATCGTGTGTTTTCCATTTTAATCATTCAAACATCACCTATACACCATATAGAAGTGATTAAATCACTTGAACCACTTATGTAATCCCTCCATCACCATCCACCATTTTCAAAACTCAACTCTGCAACTTGACTTCTGCAGAAGAATCCACGCACTCTCAATCCAAAGTAAGCATTTCAATAGCTTCCTAGGAGTTCAGTCAAGCTATTCAGATCATCACAACATCTCCAGGAGTGCTCCAACTTCAAACACGATTCTCACTTTTGAGGTAAGTTTTCTAAACTTTGAAGTTTCTGTACAAGCATCATTAATGTTTACTTTCTGAATAAAAAATGTAGACATCATTGCACTGAAGCTAACCATGTGCTTACTTTCAGAAGAATTAGGGTTCAGTTTGGTACCAACAGAAATTCATGTTCATCTTTGAGTTTAGCTTAAGTTATTTACATGGCTGAATTCATGTTGAGATTTAGAGCAAGTTTGGTGTTTATAGTTTTTGAAATGATTGAGAAAAGAAGGAGTTAGCATTTTCAAATTTTTTGTTGTTGTCGCTGGCCGCGCGAAGAAGATGAAGTTGCATCTTCAAACATTCAAAGACAAGTTTATAATATATTAATTAGTTTATGTTTAAACTACCAGATGTATCACCACCCCAGTGGTTAAAGCTCGCTCCTTTTTACCTTAGGGACCTGGGTTCGAGCCTCAGTGGTACCCTTTTATTTGTTTCACAGTTATTTGTTTCATATTCAATACAAGTAAGTTCAGCCAGCGCATGGTGCACCCCTTTCCATCACCATCTGATCTCCCTATATCCAAAATGGAGATTCCAGATGCAAGCGTCCATCATGAGCCATCAAAGGCTGGCCACATAGAACCAGGCAGTGCCTGGGCCTTGTTGGTTCTAGGCTTTTTGTTTCTGCTTGCTTCCACCCCTCTTTTACTTTTACAGTCCAGGCCCATTCTAACTCTTTTATTTATTTTTATTTTCAGCATCAAACAAAAAACTGTTTTGGGCCTAACAATTTCCTTTTCAACCCCCATTTTACTTTTATAGCCCCCAAACCCATTTTATTTTCTTTATTTTATTTTAATTAATTCTTTTTTAATTCTTTTTATTTAATCATAAAATGATTTAAAAAATTAGGTTTAGTTTTTTTATCCATTAATTTAATTTTTGGAAAAATAAAATTTAATTAATCCCTTTGGTTTTAATTAATTAGAATTAGGGTTTGTAATATAAAATTTATTTCCTAAAAAAACCTCAAAAATATTTTCTAACAATTAATTTCTCTTTTAAATTAATTTAGATTTAGGTTTTTCTATATATAAATTATTTTTCCTTTTGATTAATGAAATTAATTTTCATCTTAATTTAACTTAATTAGGTATACTAATTCCTTTTAAATACAAAGTCAATCAATTAGGTTAAATATTAAACCTTTTCCTCTATCAAAAAACCACAAAACAATTTCTTTTCTCTTTTCTTCATCTTTACATTTTTTTTGCATTTTATTATTTCGCATTATCATTTATGTACATGGTCTGTAATAGATAATTAGGGTTTTATTGCTTTCTCCCATTTCACAAACTTGTACCCCTCATTCCCAAAGCATTGTAATAGCGTAGGACATTTAATTTCCACGATTTACCGTTTTCCATATTTTTGTTAGTAATTAGGGTTTGTATGACAAGACTAAAATCAATCATAGCAGAACCCTAATCCAAGATAAAATAATGAAATCAACATACTTCGCACACTTGCACCTCTAGGGTTAACCTCCCTTATTGACTCAGATATAAACAATCATGTCCCTTGAACGTGGGATGCTTTAGCTAAGACCCTCGATTAAAAGATCGTAGTCCCTCAATGATCCTTCGAGGTTGCCTTCGGTAAACAATTTTAGTCCCTTACGACAATTGCTAGTGTATCTTATAAGTTTCCTTCTATGACTATACGATGACCCACGTCTGTCCCTCACATCCAATAATAGGGTTTCCTACCAACTAATAATAGGAAAACACTACCTAAAGGAGGAGGAAAAGAACAAAGACTTTTTGAGTAGGTAGATAGCTCGTAATTTCTTGCTCACAAACTAAAACAAATTCCGCACTTCACACTTTCAAAACATCTTTTCAAACACTTTCCAAAAACAAACATTTTGTATACATTCTCAATGATATGAGAATCATTACAAAATTGCCTTACATTGTAATTTTCAAAACATCTTTCCAAGCACTCTCTTTCAACAAACATTTTCAAAACAAACATTTTGTATACATTCTCGAAGATACGAGAATCATTACAAAATTTCCGCACTTAGGCGTTTTCAAAATGTTTTCAAACATACACAAACACAAAGCATTTCAAAGTGATCAAGCAATTAAGAGCCCGTAGATAACTATGGATGAAAAGGGTGCTAACATCTTCCCTTTTCATAACCTACCCCCCGAACTCAAGAAAATTCTCAAAAGGTCTTTCCTGTTCTTTTCACCCTTTCCTTTATTGGATAAAAGAAAAGTCGGTGGCGACTCTTGCTATCCGCAACATTTGTGATAAAACGCAAAACACCAAGTCAGTCCTCCCACCATATTACAGAACTAGCGACTCTGCTTGGGAAATATATCTAAAAGTGGGGTTACCTTAAGAGCTAGATCACCTTTATTGCTTTACTTGCTTGATTTGTATGCTTTACACTTTGGGTTATGCTTGGGTTTATTTCTTGCATAGATCCTATACCCAGATCCGAGGCATTTTAGGTAAGTAGCAATAGATCGTGGAGACTATACGACATAGACCGATATTGTTGAAGCGATAGCTGCGTTAGTGTGACATATTTGTTAGTACCGGTGTCCCTTGAGTAAATCAAGGAGAATACATGACCGATGTATGGTGTCATAAAGCACTAACTTACCATAGAACCTTAGTTGAACAAATTGGCCATTAGAAAGTAGCGAGATAGCTGGCTTTGGTGCAAACTGAAGTTGGTTAATACTCGATACTACACTCATTGAGATAATACTTTCGGGATATTTTGGTCGCTGTTTTGATGCTTATGCTGAAACAATTCCCGATGGAGAAAGATTAATGATATTGAGATTCCTAGAACCCGATTTCTTCTTTAGGATAGGTTGAGCCAACTAAAACTTCAAGAGGGTACTTACCTATAAACCCCATGCAAGCCTAAAACTATGATCTTGTTTGTTTTGTTTGTGATTATTTGAACATGACATCATAAACATCATGACATCATGCCATATTATTTTAACTAACCATTTTAAGGACCTAGGGATTTATCTTTGTTTTGTTATGCAGGTTATGGATTCCGCTCACAGAAACACTATCTGAATCAGTTTTGTAAGAGTGCCTCTTCAACTCAAAGAGTTAGCATCAAGGGTTCCTGAAAATTCTCCATTCACCAAAAGATATGGTCTACTTCTCAATCTAGTTACCCCAAGCTTTGAAGAAGACATGACGTGTGTGCTCTTTCAGTTCTTTGACTATGTACATCATTGTTTCACCTTTCCCGATTATCAATTGGTGCCCGCCATGGAAGAGTTCTCTCAACTATTGGGAGTGGATGTTCTTGATTAAATTCCCTTCACCAGTTTAGAGAAAAATTCACAACCTGAAGAAATTGCAATAGTCTTGCATCTAAAATGGTCAGACATTGTAGCTAATTGGGAAACAAGGAGTGAAGTCAAGGGTTTTCTGGATAAGTTTCTGTTAGAGAAGGCTCGAATGTTTTTGGAGGCTTTGAGTTTCCAAGCTTTTGAATATGTCTTGGATCGTCTAATATATGGTTTAGTACTATACCCAAATCCAGACCAACTCATAGATGTGAATGATGTCAAAATCTTCCTGTCTCGTAACCCTATACCTACTTTGCTTGGAGATATTCTGCATTCTCTTCACACTCGCACTATGAGGAAGAGAGGGGCTCTTATGTGTTGCATACCGTTGCTATCTAGGTGGTTTATTCTGCACCTTCCCCGATCGGTATTAAAGAACGAACAAGGTTTAAGGTGGTCGCAAAGGATAATGTCACTATCTCATTCGGATATTCATTGGTGTTCCCGATCTCTGAAAGATGTTAATATCATTAACCGCTGTGGGAAATTCCCTAATGTTCCGCTCCTTGGCATTAGGGGAGGTATTACTAAAAACCCTTCTCTGGCTCTATGACAATTTGTTTACGTTCGAAGAGATGGTCCTCATGACGCACTTATCCAGGGTATTGTATTCAACTACGAGAATGATATTCAAGGTTATCATCAAAGGTTTGTACGAGCTTAGGGCATGGTAAGCAAGATATACAACAAGACTTTGGGACATAAGAACTCTATACCTTTGGAGCCTTATCTCAAATGGGTGCAAACTCGCGCTCAAAACCTCATGATGCTGTATCCAGCTATCCTACCAGTGATTATGTAGCCCATTGCCGAAGGAGATATTCCTTACAACATTATCCATCCTGACATGCCTACTCACCTCGAAGAATTGCAGAAGTCCTAGGTTCAACTCAAAGGAGAACGAGACACCTTTCAAGCTCGATTCTATGAAAGTGAGAAGAAAGTGTTGGAGCTCACAAAGCAACTTCATGAGGAGCAAAGCCTGAATGCATACATCGACACGAAGAGGAAGCGTTCGTGGGAGACTTGAGTCTTAGGTTTTAGAAGTTCATTTTTTGTCTCTTTGAGACCTATTTGCTTTTTCATTGTAAGCCCAAGGAGAAATTGTAATTTTTGAACTTATTAATACAATTTTTGTTTTTGTTTCCTTTTTGGCTAGCAAATTTAAATCTCCCGAGGTCCTTGAAAACATTGCATCCACATATCATGCATCATTTCATAAGCAGGTTTTCCAATACAGGTTTCCTCATCTATTTACTATTTATTTCAGTATAAGATGGCTCTGGAATAAACCGTCAAAGATCTGCAAACTCAACACGCACAGTTCCAAGAGACTCTCCTGAAAATATCCAAAGGGAAACAAAAGATGATGGTGCTCCTCATCACAATAAAGAAGACTAAGAAATGGGTTATTATCAACATGTGAAGAAGGTTCAAAGGTCCTTCCTGACTGGCTCTAGTAAAAGATGTTTCCTATGAGGAGGATGACAACCAAGAAGAAGATGTAAAAATCACCCGGGCTGGGGGTGGAAATAACCAGATTTATGAGGATGAAGACTATTCTGATGAACAGTACCCTCCGGCGGATGAAAAATATAAACAACTAGAAGACCAACTTAAAGCCGTGGAAATTCAAAAAGCACCTAGTCTAGACTTTGGAGATTTAGGTTTGGTCCCTGGGGTGGTCATCCCTCACAAATTCAAGGTCCCCGTCTTCGCCATATATGATGGGATCTCTTGTCTGAAACTCCATTTAAGGTCATACGTCCAAAAGATTCAACCACACACCACCGACAGGAAGGTATGGGTTCATTTCTTATAAGAGATACTATTTAGAACACATTTGGAATGGTTCTATCAACTATAAGGGACTAATATCTACACATGGGAGGACTTGGTTGTTGCCTTCTACAAACAATATCAATACAATGTTGACCTTGCACCAACTCGCATGCGATTACAGAGTATGACTATGGGCTCGAATGAAAGATTTAAGGAGTATGCCTAGAAATGGAGGGACTTGGCTGGAAGGGTGCAACCTCCTTTGATTGACTGAGAATTGGTGGACATGTTCATGGGCACTCTAACAGGTCCATTCTTTAATTTTTTGATTGGTAGTTCTTCGTCAAGGTTTACTGAGCTGATTTTGACTGGCGAACAAGTTGAAAGTGGAATCAAAAGTGGGAAGATCCCATTGGCCTCAACCTCTAATGCTGTAAAGAAACCATTTGTTGTTAAGAAGGAAACTAATTTTGTTTATGGCTAAAGGAGCTGTATCAAGAATGATCGTCATCATTCGGTAGGAGCAATATTGATTTCTATCCCGACCCCAGTTCAACAACCACAACAACAAAACAATCAGCATAGGCCAGATGCCTTGAGAAGGCAGTTTACTAGGATCAACATGCAATTGTATCAAGATTTACAACATCTGTTAAATGCTGATTTGGTAACGTTGCAAGATCCTCATCCTAATCCCAATACTTTCTCTCCCAAATATAATTCGAGTGTGAAATGTGCATATCATTCAAATAGTCCTGGGCATGACACCAATAAATGTTGAGCGTTGAAGAATAAGATCCAAGATTTGATTGACGACAAAGTGATTGAGTTTGACCCTTCAGAAACCCCTAATGTGATTACTGCGCCCATGCCCAGTCATGGTAAAGGTATTAATGCTATTGATAATGTATCCTATGTCTCCACCATAAGTGACTTGACCACTCCCTTGATGACCGTTAAGAAGAACTTGTTAAGAGCCATTTTATTTCCGAGTTGTCTTGAAATTTTTTAGCATTGTGCTTCCGAAACCAATGGTTATATGTGGCTGAAGAAGGGTATTCAACACTTGATTGATAGCCATGAAATTCTATTCGAGAAAACTCCGTCCATGAAGAGTTTGCATGAAAGTATATCCCAAGAACTAAGACTTGAAGATGTTTCTATAATCACCATTTCCAATACTCCTATAAGGATCACCTCTAGAGGCCCTGCAAGGACTCCTGCTACGCCAAGAGTGGCTCCCCTGATCATCACTGCACTGGGGCCAGTCCCCTATTCCTATGACAAAGTTGTTCCTTGGAACTATGGAGCAGAAGTTTATTGTCATGGTGTTAAGCAAAAGCCATGGATTACCGAAGATGGAGATTTTGAAGTTACCAATCTCAATGTCGAAAATATCATCGGAACTAGCAAAGTTACCCAAACAGGAAGGATCTTCTCCCCATAGATCTCTCCTCCAAAGACTATCACAACACCTGTTCATATTTCTGTTGTTGGATCAACTACTGAAGCCAGGGGAAACGAGAAAGTGACTGAACCTTCCCAGATGGAGGCACCCTTAAAAGATGTTACAATTAAAGACCTTTCTAAACAAGAGATGAAAGAAATAAATTCTGAAGATCATTCATAAAAGTGACTACAAAATAGTTGAACAACTGGGGCAGACACCCTCAAAGATATCCATGATGTCCTTGTTATTATGCTCCGAAGCACATGTCAAGGCTTTGTTGAAATTTCTGAAGAAGTCCCATGTACCACAAGAGACCTCTGTTGATCAGTTTGAGAATTGTGTTACAAGCCTAACTATTGATAATGGTTTAGACTTTTTTGATGTTGACTTAACTCTGGCGGGAAAGAATCATAACAAAGCTATGCACATATCTATTAAGTGTAAGGGAAATACTTTGGCACATGTGTTATTTGATACAGGTTCCTCCCTAAATGTATTATCAAAAGATGCTCAGGATAGGTTGGACTGTAAAGGGCTGGTCCTGAAACCCAGCGATATTGTGGTAAGAGCCTTTGATGGGTCAAAGAGAATGGTACACGGAGAGGTTGATCTTCCGATCAAGGTGGGATCCCAGGTTTTCAACTCCATATTTTGTGTAATGGATATCCGCCTGACCTATTCCTGCTTGCTTGGACGCCAATGGATTCATGGGGCAGGCGCAGTTACCTCTACCCTACATCAAAAATTGAAGTATCCAGTGAAAGGGAAGATCGTCACGGTCTGCGGAGAAGAAGAATATATGGTCAGTCATATGAATTCTTTCAAATATGTGGAAATCGATGGTGAATTCATTGAAAATCCCTGTCAGGAATTTGAAGTAATCCCTCTGACGATTGTTGTTGCTAAAGCTACTCCTGCTACTCCTAAGATTGCTAAGGACACACCAAGAATGGCCTCTCTAAAGGAAGCTAGGGTTGTTGTAGAAGAAGGCGGTTGCATTATCTGGGGTCAACTTCCTGATATCCCCTACAAGTCCAACAAATTTTGTTTGGGTTTCACTTCAAAGGCTCAGAAAGAGGTTCGCCGTGTTCGTGCTGGAGGACTACCTTTCCGTATTAGCAATAATCAATTCAATGCTTTGGAAGATACTGATAGCGAAGGTGACTTGGACGATTGGATATTCCCAACCATTGGTGGTGAACTCAACAACTGGCAGACTAAAGACTTTGTATCAATATCCTTCAGCCAGGAGTAATTGTTATTTCCTATTTTTATTTCTTTAAGAAGTTTGTCTATATAATTTCTTTTAAAACAATGACTTTAAACCTTGTGCCTTGCCCGGGGCACAATGGTCCATTTGTTAAGGGTTGTCATTTCATATATCATATGCTCATTTAATGAAAATATTGGACGATTTTAAATTCAAATATTGTGCTCCTTGTCTTTGTTTTACTTTACTGCATTTTCAAATAGCCATGTGACCTTACACGCACACACACACACACACACACATTTGCAGATCCACATCCACTCCGGATCTCATTGACAATAATTCTGCTATTGTCGTTTATGACTTTGAAAATCCAATATATCAAGCCGAAGACGAAGGAGAAGAAGATTGTGAGATACCTGGAGAACTCGCCAGACTCCTGATACAAGAGGAAAAGGCTATCCAACCGCGTGAAGAGTCGTTCGAGGTGATAAACTTGGGTACTGGGGAAGATAAGAAAGAAGTCAAGATTGGCACCAACCTAGGAGACAATTTCAAGAGAAGATTGATTCAGATGCTACACGACTATGTTGAGTTCTTTGCTTGGTCATACGAAGACATGCCAGGGCTCGATACAGATATTGTGGTTCACCATCTGCCGATGAAAGAGGGTTGTTCTCTAATTAAACAAAAGGTTCATCGCATACGTTCTGATATGTTAGATAAAATCAAGGTTGAGGTAATGAAACAATTCAATGCAGGTTTCTTGGCAGTGACGTCGTATCCCTAATGGGTTGCAAATGTTGTTCCAGTGCCGAAGAAAGATGGTAAGGTCTGTATGTGTGTAGACTGTAGGGATTTAAATAAGGCGATCCCCAAAGATGACTTCCCACTACCACATATTAATGTATTAGTTGATAACACTACTCAACACAAGGTATTCTCCTTCATGGATGGCTTCTCAGGGTACAACCAAATCAAAATGGCGCCTGAAGACATGGAGAAAAATACCTTTGTCACACAGTGGGGCACCTTCTGTTATAAGGTCATGCCTTTTGGATTGAAGAATGCAGGCACAAATTATCAACGAGCTATGGTGGCTTTATTTCATGACATGATTCATCATGGGATAAAAGTCTATGTTGATGACATGATAGCGAGATCACAAACTAAGGAAGAACATCTTGATCAAATTGAAGAAATACAAGATGAGGTTGAATCCCAATAAATTCAACTTTGGGGTGAGGTATGGAAAACTCCTAGGTTTCGTCGTCAGTGGTAAAGGTATTGAAGTAGATCCTACAAAAGTTAAAGCTATCCAAGAAATGTCGGCTCCCCGTACTGAGAAGGAGGTCAGAGGTTTCTTAGGACGATTAAACTACATTTCCCGATTCATCTCTCATTTGACTGCTACTTGTGAACCAATCTTCAAGCTACTGAAGAAAGATCAAGTAGTCAGATGGAACGACGATTTTCAAATGGATTTTGATAGAATCAAGGAGTAATTACAAGAACCTCCGATTCTGATGCCACCAGTTGAAGGAAGACCTCTGATCATGTGCCTAACTGTGTTAGAGAATTAAATTGGGTATGTGCTGGGGCAGCATGACGAGTCTGGTCGAAAAGAGCATGCAATATACTACCTTAGCAAAAAGTTTACCAACTGTGAAACTAGATATTCACTGCTCGAGAAAAATTGTTGCGCTTTAGTATGGGCTGCTCGCTGACTAAGACAGTGTATGTTGACTCATACTACTCCATTGATCTCTAAAATGGATCCCATCAAGTACATTTTTGAGAAGTCATCTCTCTCCGAAAGAATAGCCCGATGGAAAATGATCTTAACAGAATATGACATTTAATACACCACTCAAAAAGAAATCAATGGAAGTGTACTGACAGATCATTTGGCGCATCAAGTTATAGACGACTATCAGTCTATGCACTTCGAATTCCCAGATGAGAACATCATGCTAGTAACAGATTATGGAGAACCTGGGCCGTATGAAAGACCTGAGCAAGGATCTCAATGGACTGTGGTTTTTGATGGAGCTCCGAACGCACTTGGAAATAGAATTGGAGTTGTAGTCATCTCTCCTCAAGGTTTCCATACACCTTTCACCTCCAGACTTTGCTTCGACTGCACCAACAATATGGCTGAATACAAAGCATGCATCTTGGGTCTTAAAGCTTCTATTGACTTGAGAATCAAATTCCTGAGTGTATACGGGGATTAGCCATGGTAATCATTCAAGTCAAGGGATAATGGGATACAAAACATCCAAATCTTATCCCTTATCGAGAACATGTGCTAACCTTGATTCCATACTTCGAAGAGATTACCTTTGAGCACATCCCAAAGGAAGAAAATAAGTTGGCGGACGCCTTAGCTACCATGTCATCTATGTTCAAGCTCAGATGGGACAACGAGGCTCCCAGAATTACCATTTAAAGGTTTGACGAGCCGGCACACTACTACGAAATTGATACATTGGAGTAGAAGAGAAGCCCTGGTTTCATGAAGTAAAAAGACATCTTGAGGCTCAAGAATACCCTGAATGGGAATCTGCCAATGACAAGAAATTCCTATGGAAGTTCTCAGCTAAGTTCTTCTTGAGCAACGAAATTCTGTACAGGAGCAACCATGATTCAACTCTACTTCGTTGTATGGACAAAAAGGAAGCAGAGAAAATTATGGAGGATATGCACGAATGCATCTTTGGTACTCACTCCAACGGGCATACTATGGCTAAGAAAATCTTGAGAGCAGGTTACTATTGCTTGACCATGGAAACCGACTGTCATCACCACTCGAGGACGTGTCATAATTTCCAGATCTATGTTGATAAAGTTCACGTGCCTCCAGTTCCTTTGAACGTCATGACTTCTTCTTGGCCATTTGCAATGCGGGGCATTGATTTGATCGGAGAAATCAAGCCTACTGCTTCTAATTAGGGGTGTTCGCGGTTTGGTTTGGATCGGTTTTAAGATAAAAAATCATCTGATCCAAAGATAAATTTACTTGCGGTTCGGTTCGGTTTTGGATGATATATTAAAAAAATACAATCCGATCCGATCCAATTTTATGCGGTTTGATTTGGGTCGGTTTTTGGATATCCAAATTACACATTATATTTTTATTAATATTATAAAACTACTAATAAATCATAGATTTGATATAATATATAACATATAGTATATTAAAAGTTAATATTACAAAATGAGAGTGGTTGATTATGATTGAAATAATAAAAATAAATAAATTATACCAAGCTAATAACTATTATTAAAAAAATTATTATCATCTAATAATAATTTCACATAGCATATCATGCTAATAAAAAGTAAATAAGTATAAAAATATATGTATGCACTTTGGTTTGGTTTGGATCGGTTTTGAAAAATTAATCTGAAATCCATTCCGAACTGATCGATTTTCATAAAATAACATCCAAACACATCCAATAAATTTCGGTTTTTTGCGGTTTTCGGTTATTTGGATCGGTTTTAGGTTTTTTATTTGGATTGGTTTGGATTTGAACACCCCTACTTCTAATGGGCATCGCTTCATTCTCGTCACTATCGACTACTTTACAAAATGGGTTGATGCAGCTTCATTTGCCTCAGTTACCAAGAGTATTGTGGCTTGTTTCATTAAGAATAACCTCATCGATCGGTATGGTATCCCTGAGAGAATCATTACTTAAAACGGTACCAATCTTAACAACACTATGGTAATTGAACTCTGTATGCAGTGCAAGATCAAGCACAACAACTCTTCTCCATACAGACCAAAAATGAATGGCGCAGTGGAAGCCGCCAACAAAAACATAAATAAGATTATGAAAAAGATGGCGTAACCCATAAAGATTGGCACGAGATGTTACCGTTCGCTCTACATGGCTATCGCATTTCATCTAGAACATCAACTGGGGAAACCCCATTCTCTTTGGTCTATGGTATGGAAGTCGTCATGCATGTCGAAGTTCCGATTCCTTCTATAAGGATTATGAAAGATGCGAGTTTAGAAGAAGACAAGTGGATTTAGACTAGGTTGGATCAGTTGAATTTGATTGATGAAAAGAGGTTGACGGTTGTTTGTCATGGTCAGATGTATTAGAAACATATGATCAATGCATTCAACAAAAAGATCAAACATCGGGTATATCAGGCTGGTGACTTGGTAATAAAGTGCATCATTCTACCCCAAGGTGATCCCAGGGGCAAGTGCACTCCCACTTATAAAGGGCCATTTGTTATTAAGAAAGTATTATCGGGCGGTGCTATGATACTAACCACCATAGGTGGTGAAGATTTACCACACCCTCTGAACGCGGACATAGTCAAAAGATACTATGCATAAAAATGACCTGCTAGGTTGACTGGCCAAGGGAAAAATAAGGGCATCCCGGTGAACCAAAAGGGTTCAGGCAAAAGTTAGGGATATATACAAAAGATTTTACACCTGGCAAGTCAAAAACCTGAAAAGGAGACTTTGGTAAAAAAAGGATATCCCGGTGGATTGAAAACCCGAAAGGGCGGTCCAGGAAAAAATTAGGGATTTAAAGCATGCGACTATGTTTCGTTGGATCACTTACTGCAAGATTTATTATCAAGGTCAAAAGTTCAAATGATACTGTAATACAGTGGGAGAACTGACTTGGGTGTTTTGTGTTTTATCTCAATTATTGCAGATAGCAAGAGTCACCACCGAATTTCCTTTTATCCAATAAAGGAAAGGGTGAAAAGAACATGAAATACCTTTTGAGATATTTTCTTGAGTTCGGTGGGTAGGTTATGAAAAGGGAAGGTGTTAGCACCCTTTTCATCCATAGTTATCTACGGGTTCTTAGTTGCTAGCTCATATTGAAAATGCTTTGTTTGAAATGTGTTTGTGATGGGTTTTGAAAGTACTTTTGAAAAGTGCCTTCGTTTAGGAGAACTTTGTAATGATTCTCGTCTCTATAAGAATGCATACAAAGTGTTGACTTTTGAAAATATTTCATTTGAAAGTGTGTGTTTTTGAAAGATGTTTTGAATATGGTGGTGAGCAAGCAAATATGAACGTTCTACCTACTCAAAAAGTCTTAGTTCTTTTCCTTCTTCTTTAAATATTTATACCTTACCATTGATTGATAAGAATCCCTATCATCAGATGTGAAGGGACAGGCGTGGGTCATCGTATAGTCATAGAGGGCAACGTTGTAGGATACCTTATCAATTTTCCGTAATGGTCTAAGATCGTTTTACCGAAGGCAACAACGAAGGGTTATCGAGAGACTACAATCTTGTATTTGAGGGTCTTTGCTAAAGCATCCCACGTTTGAGGGACATGACTATTTTTATCTGAGGCAACAAGAGTGGGTTACCCTAGAGGTGCGAGTGTGCAAAGTGTTTTATTTTCATGCATTTTTTTCTTGAATTAGGATTTACTACTTGTTGATTTTATTCTTTCCATACACACCCTAATTACTAACAATTATATTAAAGCGATAAATGGCGGAAATTAAAATCCTATGCTATTACATCATTTGGGGATGGGGTTTACAAATTTACAAATGGGGGTGGAAAGAAATAAAGGTCCTAATTATCTATTACAACCATATCGAATTAAATGACAATAAAAATATAAATAAATATAAACTTAATGTAAAAAAAGAAGAAAAAAATTGGTTTAAGAAAACTTTTATGTATTGACACATGAGCTTATCCATTGATACGAGAATTTTATGTATTGATGCATGCATTGGCTCATATTGCTTTGTATTAGCTCATACTGCTTTGTATTGGCTCTTATCATCTCTTTGCTCATGGAAATCAAAATTAACTCAATATGAGTCGACAAATAAGGGTTTTGTATCGACTCATACTGTTTGTATCGACACATGCACTTTTGTATCGACTCATGCTCATTTCTAGATCCTGGAAGTCAAAACAACTCAGTATTAGTCGACACATAAGGGTTTTGTATCGACTCATATTGCTTTGTGTCGACACATACGCGTTTTGTGTTGACTCATAACCTGTTTTGTACATAGCATGTGTCGACTCATAGTGCTTCGTGTCGACTCACACTGCTCTTTTTCTTGTTCTATCATTGTTCTGTTGCATATATGGTTAGCTCTCAAATATGATTAGTGAAAATAAAGAACTAGTATATGGTTAGCTTCAAGGTAAATAATATTTACATTTTTATCTTCACAAATGGATCATTAATGATGTTTTATATGGAGAGTTCAAATTCGAGAAACTTACCTTGGAGCTGAAATTCATGTTTTGAGTTTGAACTGTTAAGTTGGCTATTCTTGAGCTTAGGAAATTGTAATAGTGATGTTACAGAAGTTGTTCTTGTGTTTGAACAACTTCTATATGATGTGTTTGGAGTGTTTGGATGGTTTGTTTGGATAGAACTTTGCAAAGTGTGAGAGGTTCAAAGATTGGGACTTCAAACCTCAAGATTGGGGGCTTTGTGGACAGTTATGGATATTTGAGAGTATGAGATTTTGAAGGATTGTCTACACACAAAAATTATGGCCCTTTATCTTGCAAATGTCCTCTCTATTTATAGAGAAGGTTTGAGACTTGAAACAACTCAGATTTTGAAATCACATGTTATGGCTATCTTGCTTGTATTTGAAGAAAGCATGAAGAACATGTTTCCAATGTTTGTACCAAGCTATTTAAAGTGGGTTATCACTTTAAACATTTTTGTTATGACTTGTAGGAGTTGATTGTGATTAGAACAATAAGTTAGAGGCTCAAGAAATTGACTTTGTGATTAAAGTGAACTTTTCAAGAATGGATATGTTACTTTCTTCCAAAAATGGAATGATCAATTGGACAAAGGCTCAAAAACTTAGATCATAGTTTAATCAATTGTGCAAGCTTTCAATTAAGGAGTGATATACAAGTTTGAGGTCTGTAAAGTGAAGATTATGCACCATAGCTATGGTTTTGGTTCATTATTCATCACAAATCTGCCTTGTAAATCAAGTTTGAAACCCTAACTTCTTGCCTTTGATTCTCTTAGCTCAAGTATGACCTCAATGAGTTCTTGTACATTTTGAAAAGCTTGTATCATCCTCTACAACCTTCATGTTTTCTATTTTTGAAGAATCCAATTGGAACTTGATGAAAATTGGGCAAGAAGTTGGGATAAAAACCTGACCAAATCTGCTGAAAACTTCTCTAAGTGTTTATAAAAAAATGCCATGACTTCATGAATTTATAACTCAAAATCCAAGCACTTCTAGGACTTTATCAGCAAATAAAATTTGTATATATCATCAAGATCTACAATTTTCTTGTTGAAAGTTTTCTTTGAATCATCTTGCATCTTAGTGAAAGACGGGCATGAAGTAATGAAATTATCATGTATAAAAAACACTTAGAAAAATTTCTAAGTCTTGAAAAGTTTGACTTTTCACATTGACTTTCGACTTTCTTGACTTCTTGATGATCAACTTGATGTTCTTGAATTTTTTGATGAATTTTGATCTTTGAAACTTAATGTTGACCAAAAAGTTAAAGTTTGAGTTTTGGTGTATTAGTTGACTTTTCATCAGTTGACCAAATTTGATTTAAGCTATGAAATTGGGTCAACATGTTATGTTTGAGTCTTTTAGATTATGCTTCAAGCCATTAGGTCCTGTATTAGGTCAAAAATTCAATGATCAATCGTTCTTAGTTAAAACCCTAATTTGTGGTCTCAGTGTTTCGGAGGTGATTTTGTCTGATCAATTCTTGAGAATCATTGAGCATTGGAGATCCTTTGTGAGGAATGTCTTGAGAAAAGAGAGGGAACATTTTGGGGTAAAACAATTTCCCTTGTTCAATCTTCTTAAACCTGAAGAGTTAGATTTGCGGATCCGGGATTCGTGACTTGAAGGTGGAAGATGATTGAACACTAGAGTACCTATAAATTTTTACTCGACTATGTGTTAGTTGATCGTGTCGGGAATGGGCTTAAAGATGCCATTTGGAGAAGTGATGAGGAGTTGTCAGATATGGGCTTGTAGATTCCATCCAAAGTAACTGTTGATAGAGATTGGAAGGAGTACTAGAATAAATCTTTGGTCGATTTAATCTTAATGATATGCTAGAATAGACATGTGTTAAGCCGTGTCTGGAAATGTATTAAAAGGAATCCGTGTAAGATTGCTTCATGATGATCCTGTGTGAAGATGCATCTAGAAATTGGAAGGAACCCGTGTAAGATTTCTTCATGATGAGCCCGTGTGAAGCTGCATCTGGAAATTGGAAGGAACCCATGTAAGATTGCTTCAGCTGGTTGTGTAGATAGTTGCTCTGTCTTATTTTGGGAACTAATCTTGGACCTGTTGAAAATTGTTTATGATAATTATATGTTGACTAATCTTTCTTGAAAAGGTAAAGAGTTAGTTGTATGAAATGCATTGCTTAATGATGTTCTCAAAATAAATGAGATTGTTATATGTGTTTCGTATGCACATGCTATGATGTATGAACGTGAAATGTTATTGAAGTGCATCTTTGTATGGGAAAATAAATCCCTAACTACCGCTGGGGAGTTTTAGGGAGCTGAATCCCGGACTATTGCTAGAGATGAAGAGTATGTGTATCTTCAACCTTGTTTAGATTGTTTCCGCTGGGATTATTGTTTTGTTGTTTGAGGAGAAATCCATTGGGGAACATTAACTTTGCTTGAGGAAACTCTACGGGGAACGTTGATTTCTGCTTGGGGAATAGATTTCAGGAGTTTTAGTTGTCCATTTCTCTACTGGGGAGCTATCTCTTGATCAAAGAGGAAGAAAGTTTAGTTGTTATCTGAACGGATTCCAGGCTTCACCACAACTTGCTAGGGATAAAGAAGTTAACTGTTATTTGGTCAGATTCCAGGCTTTGCAGCAACTCACTAGGGATAGTGGCAAACTCTACTAGGGAAGAGGAGTTTTGTTAGTGATTTGAAGAAATAAACTATTATCTGGTTGGATCCAGGTTTTGTAGTAAATTGAACGGTTATCTGGTCGGGTCCAGGTTTCAACAACTCGAATTGCTATTTGGTCGGGTCCAGGTTTCATCAATTTGATCTTGAGGTTAACTGGTATCTGGTCATGTCCAGGTTTCAGCAACTCGAACTGTTATCTGGTCGGGTCTAGGTTTCAGCAATTTTATCTTGAGTTTAACTGGTATCTGGTCGGGTCCAGGTTTCAGCAACTCGAACTGTTATCTGGTTGGGTCTAGGTTTCAGCAATTGAATAAGTTAAAATATTATCTGGTCGGGTCCAGGCTTTAGTAACTTAAAATTGAGACTTACTATTATCTGGTCGGGTCCAGGCTTTAGTAACTTAAAATTGAGACTTACTGTTATCTGGTCGGGTCCAGGTTTCAGCAATTGAAGAAGTTAAACTAATATCTGGTCGGGTCCAGGATTTAGTAACTTAAAATTGAGATTTACTGTTATTTGGTTGGGTCCAGGTTTCAGCAATTCAAACTGTTTTCTGGTCGGGTCCAGGTTTCACAGTAATTTGTTTGGATGGGATGAAGTTGAACTAGTATCTAGTCGGGTCCAGGATTCGTAGTAACTTGCTTGAAAGGATGAAGTTAAACTGTTATCTGGTTGGATTCCAGGCTTCGCATCAACTTGCAGTGATAGTAACGACTCTGTTGAGGATTGTAAAGATTTTGTCGGGGATTAGGGGTTTTGGTCCCTTGATATTAGTCTGAGAGGTAAACTCGAGCTGGGGAATTTGTAGTTTGTTGGGGAAATAAACCCGGTTAAAGAGGATATTTTGATGACCTTCTAGGGAGGTGACTTCTTTTAGGAAGAACTCTATAAGGCTTCTTTCTAAGACCAACTCAGCTGGGGAGAGGGTTTTTTTAGAGACTGAATTCTGGTTGGGGATTGCATGAATCTGTCTCTGTGGGGATAATCTTATCTTTGTGGGGATATCTCAAATCCTTAAGGAGATACTTGTTACTGTTTTTATGTATACATTTGTTAATAGTTTAATCATGTTCATATGCATATATTTATTCAATTTTAGTCATTGGACACTTTTGTACTCAAAATAGAAAAACAAAAAGTTTGCACTTCAAAGTATATTTGTGTTGATGTTTGCCAATAAACAGGCATTTTTGTACAAGGAGACAGATATTCTAGTAAGAGGAAATCGTCGAAAGAGTGAAAGGAATACAAAGGTAAAACACAAATAATATCCATGTGGAAGTGATCTCATTGGGTCCCAACTCTACTATTGCCCCTATGTCTTCGAACATCATCCCTTATCGTTGAAAGAAGTTGATTGGATTGATCTTGGATCATTTGAACTCAGACCTTAGTAATAAAGTTGGCTGTAGAGATTCCACGGGACATAGTTATACGCTTTAATCCATAACTTTTTCCTGGACTTCCCTTTTGGGTTTTCAGCCCACCAGGATACCCTTTTTTACCCAAGCCTCCCTTTTGGGTTTCCAACTTGCCAGGTGTATAATCTTTTGCATATATCCCTAAATTTTTCTCGAACCTTTTTGGTTCGTCGGGATGCCCTTATTTTTGCCTAGGTGTGTCAACCTAGTGGGTCATTTTATGCGTAGTATTTTTTAACTATATCCGCATTCACAGGATGTGGGAAGTCTTCACCATCCATAGTAGGCAGCAACATGGCTCCACCAGAGAAAGCATTCTTTACAATAAATGGTCTGTCGTAAGTGGGAGTCCATTTACCCCTGGGGTCGCCTTGTGGGAGAATGATGCACATTATTACCAAGTCACCAATATGATACACTCGAGGCTTGATCTTTTTGTTGAACGCCTTGATATACGCTTTTGGTATATTTGACCATGACAAACAACAACCAATCTCTTCTCGTTAATCAAGTTCAAATGATCCAATCTAGTTTGAATCCATTCATCTTCGATTAATCCCGCTTCTTTCATAATCCTTAGAGAAGGAATTTGTACTTCAAGAGGCAAGACAGCTTCCATGCCATAGACTAAAGAGAATGGGATTTCCCCAGTTGATGTTCGAGTCGAAGTACGGTAACCATGAAGATAAAATGATAGCATCCCATGCCAGTCTTTATAAGTCACCACCATCTTTTGCACAATCTTCTTTATGTTTTTATTGGCAGCTTCCACCGCGCTATTCATCTTAGGTCTGTACGGAGAAGAATTGTGATGCTTGATTTTGAACTGTGTGCAAAGTTCTATAATCATAGCATTGTTGATATTGGTTCCATCGTCAGTGATGATGCTTTCGGGGATACCATAACGCTGTATGAGGTTATGCTTGATGAATCGGGCTACCACGTTATTTGTGACTGAGGCAAATGAGGCAGCTTCATCCCATTTGGTGAAATAGTCAATGGCAACAAGGATGAAATGATGTCCATTAGAAGCAGTAGGCTTGACTTCTCCAATCATGGCAATTCCCCACATTGCAAATGGCCATGGAGAAGTCATGACATTCAGAGGTATCAGAGTCACATGAACCTTGTTGGCATAGATCTAGAACTTATGGCAAATCCTCGAATGATGGTGACAATCAGTTTCCATTGTTGACCAATAGTAACTAGACCTTAGAATCTTCTTGGCCACAGTGTTCCCGCTAGAGTGAGTTCCAAAGATACCATCGTACATGTCCTCCATGATCCTATCTGCCTCCTTCTTGTCCACACAACGGATCAGAGTAGAATCATGGTTGCGCTTGTACAAGATTCCGTTTCTTAGGAAGAATTTGGCTAAAAATCTTTGTAAGAATTTCTAATCATTGACTGAAGCTCCTTCAGGATACTCTTGTGCTTCAAGATATCTCTTCACCTCATGGTACCATGGCTTCTCTTCATCAGTGTCAATCTCGTAGCAATGTGCAAGTTCGTCAAATATTTCAATTGTAATTCAAGGAGCCTCATTGTCCCAATTGACCTTGAACATAGATGACATTGTTGCTAGGGAATCTGCCAACTGATTTCTTTCTCTTGGAAAGTGTTCAAAAGTAACCTCCTCAAAGTATGGGATCAAAGTTAGCACACGCTTTTTGTAAGGAAACTGATTAGGATGTTTTGTATCCCACTCTCCCTTAACTTGATTGATCACTAGAGCAGAATCTCCGAATACATTCAAGAACTTGATCCTTAAGTCAATGGAAGCCTTTAGACCCAAGATCCATACTACGTACTCAGCCATGTTGTTCGTACAATCGAAGCACAATCTAGCAGTGAAACGAGTATGGCAACCCTAAGGAGAAATAATAACAGCACCAATTCCATTGCCCAAAGCGTTGGAAGCCCTATCGAAAACCATAGTCCATCAGGATCCTTGTTCAGGTCCATCATATGGTCCAGGCTTTCCACAACCAGTTATCAGCATGATATTCTCTCCCGGGAAATCAAAGTTCATGGATTGGTAATCATCAACAGCTTGATGGGCCAAATGATCTTCTAGCACACTTCCTTTGATGGCCTTTTGTGTAGTGTACTGGATATCATATTCAGTCAAAATCATTTTCCATCTAGTTATTAATTTGGAGAGAGCTGGATTCTCGAATATATACATGATAAGGTCCATCTTATAAATCAATAGAGTGGTGTGAGTCAACATATATTGTCTTAGCCGGCGAGCAGCCCATTCTAGAGCGCAGCAAATTTTCTCGAGCAATGAATATCTTGTTTCACAGTTGATAAACTTTTTGCTCAGGTAGTATATTGCATGCTCTTTTCAGCCAGACTCGTCATGTTGGCCCATCACACACCCCATGGAATTCTCTAATACAATCAAGTACATGATCAAGGGTTTTCCTTCAACTGGAGGCATCAAGATAGGAGGTTCATGTAAATATTCCTAGATATTTCAAAAGGCAGCTTGGCAGTTGTTGTTCCATTTGACTACTTGATCTTTCTTCAAGAGTTTGAAGATTGGCTCACAAGTAGCAGTTATGTGAGATATGAAGCGGGCAATGTAGTTAAGACGACCCAAGAATCCTCTAACTTCTTTCTCAGAATGGGGAACGAGCATTTCTTGAATGGCTTTAACCTTTGCATGATCAACTTTGATGCCTTTACCACTGACCATAAAACCTAGAAGTTTTCCAGACCTTACTCCGAAAGTGCACTTGTTAGGATTCAGCCTTAACTTGTACTTCTTCAACCTCTCAAACAACTTGTGTAGGTGATCAAGGTTCTCTTCTTCAGTTTGTGACCTTGCAATCATTTCATCCACATAGACCTCTATTTCATGATGGATCATTTCATGAAATAAAGCTACCATAGCTCTTTGATATGTTGCCCCTGCATTCTTCAATCTGAATGGCATGACTTTGTAAAAAAAGGTGCCCCACTGCGTAACAAAGGTGATCTTCTCCATGTCTTCGGGAGACATATTGATTCAGTTATATCCAGAAAATCCATCCATGAAGGAGAAGCCTTTATGTTGAGTGGTGTTGTCAACCAAGACGTCGATATGAGGTAGAGGGAAATCATCTTTGGGGCTTGCCCTATTTAAATCCCTATAGTCTACAGACATACGAACTTTTCCATCCTTCTTCGGAACAGGGACCATGTTTGCAACCCATTGAGGATAAGATGTCATAACTAGGAATCATGCATCGAATTGCTTCATCACTTCCGCTTTTCTTTTCAGACATGTCGAGCCGCATCTGACGAACCTTTTGTTTGACAGGAGGGAAATCTTCTAAGTTGGCACTGATCTTGACCTCTTTCTTGTCTGTCTCAGTACCTAGGTTGATAACTTCAACTGGCTCTTTATGAGGTTGAATAGATTTCTCCTTTTGCATTAGAAGTCGGGCTAGTTCCCCTGGTATTTCACAATCTTCCTCGCCTTCGTCTTCGGCTTGGTTAATTGGATGTTCGAAGTCATAACTGGCAATAGTAGAGTCGTTGGCAATGAGATCTGGAGTGGATGAGGATTTTCAAGTGTGTCTGTGTGTGTGCATGTAAGATATATGGCTATTTGAAAAATGCAATAAAGAAAAAGAAAGACAATGAGCACAAAATTTGAATGCAAAGGTCTAATGTTTTTCATTAAATGATCATATGATAAATGAACATGAACAAAACCCTTAATAAATGGACCATGGTGCCCCGGGCAAGGCACATGGCTTAAAAGTCATTGTTTGGAATTAAGATTACAGACAAAAGTTCTTGAATTGACAGAAAACAATAAATAGTAATTACTCCTCATTGAAGGAGATAGGAGTTATGTCCTTTGCGTGCCAGTTGTTTAGATTTCCTCCGGCAGTAGGGTAGATCCATTCTTCAAAAGCACATTCATCGTTAGAGTCTTCCACAACGTTTACTTCATGATTTCCGATGCGAATAGGTGGCTTTCCCACACGAGCGCGCCTGACCTCTTTTTGAGTTTGATGATGAAACCCAACTCAAATTTGTCTACTTTAAACAGAATGTCGGGGAGTTGTCCCCAGATAGTACAACTTCCATCTTCAACCACGACACGAGCATCTTTAACTGAAACCATTATTGGTACAACTTCATCAGCTTTTGATATGTCATAGGAGATTTTGGTGGCGGAAACTATAGGAGGAACAACTTTGAAATCCTGGCACGAAGTTTATATAAATTGACCATCCATTTCCACATACTTGAAGGAATTGAGGTGGCTCACCATAAATTCCTCTTCACCACAAACAGTGACAATCTTTCCCTTGACTGGATATTTCAACTTTTGGTGAAGGGTGGACATCACTGCTCCTGCCCCATGTATCCTAGGGCTCCCAAGTAAATAAGAGTAAGTGGGACGGATGTCTATCACATAGAAAGTAGAATTGAAATTTTGTGAACCAAATTTAATGGGGATATCGACTTCTCCAAGTACCATCCTCTTGGATCCATCAAAATCCCTTACAACTATGTTGCTTGGATTTAACATCAGACCTTTGTAATCTAACCGGTCCAAGGCACCTTTGGGTAACACATTTAGAGTTGAGCTAGTATCAACTAAGACATGAGCCAGTGTAGTTCCCTTGCATTCAATAGAGACATGCAAAACCTTGTTATCGTTCCTTCCAACAGGAGTCAAGTCAGCATCAGAGAAACCTAATCCATTGTCAACCGTTAAACTCGCCACACAATTCTCTAACTGGTCAGCTGTAGTCTCTTGGGGCACATGAGCTTTCTTCAAAAACTTGATTAAAGCTTGGGCATGAGCATCAGAACGAAGTTGTAATGACAACATGGAGATTTTGGAGGGGGTTTTCCCCAGTTGTTCGACTATTTTGAAATCACTCTTCTTTATAATTTTTAGGATTTCCTCCATCTCTCGAGTGGAGGGCTCTTCAGCATCAACGTCTTTGGCAGTGGCTCTATCCCAGTAGGCTTACTTACTTTTTTTACGCCTCTAGTGTTGGCATTAGGCTTGTTATTAGTTATGTTAACATGAGTTGTTGTAGTAGTCGGAGGTGAAATATCAGGGGAGAAGATCCTCCCCGTTATTGTTACCTTACTAGAACCTGCAATATTTGTAACATCGTTGGTCTTGTCTTCATTGATCCATGAATCTTTCTTTATTCAATGATAGTAAACTTCGACACCATAGTTCCATGGAACGGCTTTGTCGAAGGAGTAAGGAATCGGCCGAGGGGCAATGATTATTAAAGGAGCAATTGTTGATTTATTTGAAATCCTAATAGGCCCCTTTGAGGAAATACTAAGAGGCTTGTTCGAGATTATTATTATGGAAAGGTCTTCAGCTTTATTGGTCAAACTTTTGATGGTCGGAGTTCTTTCAAACAGGATCTCATGACTATCTATTAGGAGTTGAACACCTTCTTTTAGCCATTTGCATTCATTCACTTGTCCAGCACAACAATTACAGTCTTTCAAACAGCCAAGGAAAACCCCAGCTCTCAGCAGATTCTCTTTAACAACGGTTAGTGGAGTAGTCAAATCTTCAACGGAGGAAACAAAATCATTGTCTTTAATTACATTAACACCTTTGCCATGATTTGGCATTGGTGCAGTTATAACATTCAGAGTTGTATATGGATCAAACTCGATATTTTTGTTGTTGATAAGATCTTGAATCTTGTTTTTTATAGCCCAACATTGATCAGTTTCATGCCCAGGGTTGTTGGAATGATATGCGCATTTGGCATTAGGATTGCACTTCGGTGATGAAACATTGGGATTTGATGGTGGATCATATAATGTTACCAAGTTGGCCTTCAACAGGTGATGCAAGGCTTGGGACAGTGACATGTTAATCCTTGTGAACTGTCTTCTTGGAACCTCAGACCTTTGATGGTTGGATTGTGGTGGTTGTCTTTGAGCAGATGGAGGATTGGAGATCAAAACAGCATTAACAGATGAACATTGATCCTTCTTGCTATGGGCCCTTGACCCATATATAACATCGGCTTCTTTCTTGCCAGTAAAGGGATTCTTTACAATGTTTGATGTAGAAGTAGATGCCATGGGAATTTTTCCACTCGTGATACTAATCTCGACCCTTTCACCAATCACAATTAACTCAATGAAACCGGACGATGATCTCCCAATTAACAAGTTGAAAAATGGGCCAGTTAATGTTCCCATGAACATGTCCTCCAGCTCCATATCAGTCAGTGGTGGTTGAACTCTACCAGCAAGGTCCCTCCATTTTTGCACCAACTCTTTAAATCCTTCATTAGTACAAATTGTCATTCCTTGAAGTTGAACTCTAGTCGGTGTCAAATCAGTGTTGTACTGATATTGACGACAGAAAGCGGTGGCCAGATCTTCCCAAGTATGAATGTTGGAACCCTCCAACGGGTAAAACCATTATAACTGAGTCCCAAACAGGCTCTCTTGAAAGAAGTGTACCCAGATCTTTTTATCAGTAGTATATGGTTGTATTTTGTGAATGTAGGACCTTACGTGAAGCTTTGGGCACGAAACTCCATCGTACTTAGCAAAGATTGAAATCTTGAACTTGTGGGGTATGACAACCCCAGGTACCAAGCTTAAATCACCAAAATCCAAGCCAGGTACGGCTTGAATTTCCACAGCTTTCAACCTATCTTCTAGTTGCTTGTACTTATCCTCAACCGGTGGATATTGTTCATCAAATTAATCTTCGTCCTCAGAAGCTTGATCATTTTCACCCCCAGCATGGGTGCTTCTTGCTTCTTCATTATGATTTTCATCCTCCTCGGATGACTCTTCAACCACTTGTACTTGACGGACGGGATCTTTAAACCTTTTCCCCATGTTAATCAGTGCTTTCTTCTTGGTCTTCTTTTTGGCCACCAGAAGTGACATCAGCTCTTGTTGTCCTTTGGCTAGAGACGACAAGGTTTCTTGGAGTTGAGAATTCTGTTTCTGCAAGTCTTTCATGGTTTGCTCGATATCCATCTTACTGAAATAAACAGTAGAAAGATGAGGAAACCTGTGTCTGGAAACCTGCTTATGTTATGATACATGGAATGTGTATGCAAATGATTTTAAGTATTTTTAAGGTTTAAATTTATTTAGACAAAGAGGGAACAAACATTAATTGCATTAATAAGTTCAAACGGTTACAAGATGCCTCTTTGGCTTACAATGGAAGAAACAAAGATAATACAAAATAAACTCCTAAAACAAAAAAGGACTCAAGATTCCCATGAGCGCATCCTCTTCGGTGCAATGTAAGCATTCAAACTTTGCTCTTCATGAAGTTGTCTCGTGAGCTCCAAAACCTTCTTCTCGCTTGCGTAGAACTGGGTTTCAAAGGTGTCTCGTTACCCTTTGAGTTGAATCCAAGATCTTTACAATTCCTCGAGAGTAGTTGGCATGTCAGGATAAAGAATAGTGTAAGGGGTGTCTCCATTAACAACGAGCTCCATAATCACAGGTAGGATGGCGGGGTAAAGCATCACGAGACTTTGAGAACGAGTTCATACCCACTTTAGGTAAGGCTCTAGGGCAATGAAATTTTTATGCCCCAATGTCTTGCTATCAACTTTGTTCACCATGCCCCAAGCTCGTACAAATCTTTGACGATAACCTTGAGCATCATTCTCATAGTCAAAAACAATTCCTTGGACAAGCGTGTCACGAGGGCCATCCCTCAGAGCATACCCAAACTGTTGTAGAGCCAAGAAAGGATTATAGGTGATACCTTCCCTAATTCCAAAAAGAGGGACATTAGGGAATTCCCCTCAACAGTCAATAATGATAACGTCCTCCAAAGATCGAGAACACCAATGAATATCCGAATGCGTGAGTAACATCAACCTATTAGACCATCTCATGCCTTGCTCATTCTTCAAGATAGATAGAGGAAGGTGTGAAATAAACCACCTAGCCAATAGAGGAGTGCAACACATAATAATTCCCCTTCTCTTCATGGTGTGAGTGTGAAGAGAATGCAAGATATCTCCAAGTAAGGTAGGAACCGGGTTACTAGATAGAAAAACCTTGACCGCATTCACATCTATGAGTTGGTCCGGGTTAGGAAATAGTACCATCCCATAGATGAGAAGAGCCAACACTTCTTCAAAGGCTTATAAGTCTAAAGCATCCCAAAATTGTTGAGCCTTCTCAAACTGAAACCTAGCTAGAAAACCCTTAACACCACTTCTTGTTTCCCAATTTTCCATAACATTGGACCATTGCAAATGTAAAGCTCGGGAAATCTCCTCAGGTCTCGGGTCTTTCTCAATACCGGTGAAAAGTATTTGATCAAGAATTAGAACTCCTAAGAGTTGAGAGAACTCCACCATGGTGGGCACTAATTGGTAATCAGGAAATGTAAAGCAATAGTCTAAAGGGTCAAAGAATTGAAAGAGCACTTTCATCATGTCTTCATTATGGCTTAAGGTAACCAGATTGAGAATTCGGCCATGTCTTGTGGTAAACGGAGAATTCTCGGGAACCCTTGACGTTAACTCTTTGAGTTGAGGAGGAACTCTTAAGAGGTTGATTTGGATAGTATTCCTGCAAGTGGAAGCCATGTCCTACAAAACAGCACAAAGATAAATCCAAAAAATCCTTGAAACGGTTAGTGCAAAATGCCATGGTATGATGTCATGATGTTATGTACAAGTAAACATATACACACAAAGCAAACAAGTCCTTAGGTTTAGGCTTACATGAGGCTCATAGGTAAGTACCCTTTTGAAGTTTAGTTGGTTCAACCTGTCCTAGAAAGTAATCGGGTTCTAGGAAATCTCTATCACTGATCTTACTTCATCAGGCATTGCTTCAGTGTAAGCCTCTTTATTGGCGACCAAAATATCCCGAAAGTCCGATCTCAATGAGCGTAGTATCGAGTATCAATCAACTTTAGACTGCACCAAAGTCGGCTATCTCACTACTTTCTAATGGCTGAGTTGTTCAATTAAAGGTTCTAAGGTCAGTTAGTGCTTCATGACACCATACAGCGGCCCCGTATTCTCTTGACTGGACTCAAGGGTTATCAGTACCAACAAATGTGTCACACCAACGTAGCCATCGCTTCAACCATGTCGGTATACCCCACACAGTCTGCACGATCTATTGCTACTTACCTAATGATGTTCCCATATCTGGGTAGAGGATTAAAACAAGGACCCAAAATGTAAAGCAAACAAATCAAACAATGAAAGCATTTATAGGTGATCTAGTCTCTAAGGTAACCCCACTTTTAAGTCAACTTTACCAACGGGCTCTTAGTTGCTAGCTCACATTGAAAATGCTTTGTTTAAAATGTATTAACGATGGGTTTTGAAAGTATTTTTGAAAATTTCCTTAGTTTAGGCGAACTTTGTAATGATTCTCATCTCTATAAGAGTGCATACAAAGTGTTGACTTTTGAAAATATTTCATTTGAAAGTGTTGGTGTTTTTGAAATATGTTTTGAAGATGGTTGTGAGCAAGCAACTATGAACGTTCTACCTACTCAAAAAGTATTAGCTCTTTTCCTTCTCCTTTAGATATTTCTACCTTACCATTGATTGATAAGAAGCCCTATCATCGGATGTGAAGGGATAGGCGGGTCATCGTATAGTCATAGAAGGCAACATTGTAGGATACCTTAGGAATTTTTTGTAAGGGTCTAAGATCGTTTTACCAAAGGCAACATCGAAGGGTCATCGAGGGACTATGATCTTGTATTTGAGGTTCTTTGCTAAAGCATCCCACATTCGAGGGACATGACTATTTTTATCCGAGGCAATAAGAGTGGGTTACCCTAGAGGTGCGAGTGTGCAAAGTGTTTTGTTTTCATGCATTTTTGTATTGAATTAGGGTTTGCTACTTGATGATTTTAGTATTTCCATACACACCCTAATTACTAACAATTATATTAAAGAGATAAATTGCGAAAATTAAAATCCTACGCTATTACACCATTTGGGGATGGGGTATACAAATTTACAAATGGGGGGTGGAAAGCAATAAAGGTCCTAATTATATATTACAACCATATCGAATTGAATGACAATAAAAATATAAATAAATATAAAGATAATGTAAAAAAGAAGAAAAAAAATTGGTTTAAGAAAACTTTTATGTATTGACACATGAGCTTATACATTGATACGAAAATTTTATGTATTTACGCATGCATTGGCTCATACTTCTTTGTATTGGCTCATACTTCCTTGTATTGGCTCATATCATCTCTTTTCCCCTGGAAATCAAAATAAACTCAGTATGAGTCGACACATAAGGGTTTTGTATCGACTCATACTGCTTTGTATCGACGCATGCATTTTTTGTATCGACTTATGCTCATTTCTAGCTCCTGGAAGTCAAAACAACTCAGTATGAGTCGACACATAAGGGTTTTGTATCGACTCATACTATGTATTGACACATACGCGTTTTGTGTCGACTCATAACATGTTTTATACATAGCATGTGTCGACTCATAGTGCTTCGTGTCGACTCATACTGTTATTTTTCTTGTTCTATCATTGTTCTGCTGCATATATGGTTAGCTCTCAACACGGGATTAGTGAAAATGAAGAACAAGTATATGGTTAGCTTCAAGGGAAATAATATTTACAGTTTTATCTTAAAAAATGGATCATTAATGATGCTTTATATGGAGAGTTCAAAGTCAAGAAACTTACCTTGGAGCTGAAATTTATGTTTTGAGTTTGAACTGTTGTGTTGGCTGTTCTTGAGCTTAGGAAATGGTAAAAGTGATGTTACAGAAGTTGTTCTTGTGTTTGAACAACTTCTATATGATGTATGTGGAGTGTTTGGATGGTTTTTTTGGATAGAACTTTGCAAAGTGTGAGAGGTTCAAAGATTTGGACTTCAAAACTCAAGAGTGAAGGTTTTATGGACAGTTATGGCTGTTTGAGAGTATGAGATTTTGAGGGCTTGTCTACATAACAAAACTTTTGGCCCTTTACCTTGAAAATGGACTCTCTATTCATAGAGAAGGTTTGAGACTTGAAACTACTCAGATTTGGAAATCACATGTTATGGCTATCTTGCTTGCTTTTGAAGCAAGCATGAATAACATGTTTCCAATGTTTGTACCAAGCTATCTAAAGTGGTTGATCACTTTAAACATGTTTTTTCTGACTTGTAGGAGTTAAGTGTGATCAGAACAACAAGTTAGAGGCTCAAGAAATTAACTTTGTGACTAAAGTGAACTTTTCAAGAATGGATATGTTACTTTCTTCCAAAAATGGAATGATCAATTGGACAAAGGCTCAAACACTTGGATCATAGTTTAATCAGTCGTGTAAGCATTCAATTAATGAGTGATATACAATTTTGAGGCCTGTAAAGTGAAGATTATGTAGCATAGCTAGGGTTTTGGTTCATTGTTCATCACAAATCTTCCTTGGAAATCATGTTTGAAACCTTAATTTCTTGCTTTTGATTCTCTTAGCTCATGTATGATCTCAATAAGTTATTTGACATTTTGGAAAGCTTGTAACATCCTCTACAACCTTCATGTTTTCTATTTTTGAATAATCTGATTAGAACTTGGTGAAAATTGGCCAAGAAGTTGGGATAAAAACCTGATCAAACCTGCTAAAAATTTCTCTAAGTGTTTATACAAAAATGCCATGACTTCATGAATTTATAACTCAAAATCCAAGCACATCTAGGAATTTATCAGGAAAGAAAAGTTGTAGATATCATCAAGATCTAAAACTTTCATTTTGAAAGGTTTCTTTGAATTATCTTGCATCTTAGTGAAAGAATGGCATGAAGTAATGAAATTATCATGTATAAAAAACACTTAGAAAAATTTCTGTCTTGAAAAGTTTGACTTTTCACATTGACTTTCGACTTTCTTGACTTCTTGATGATCAAGCTTGATATTCTTGAATGTATTGATAAACTTTGATCTTTGAAACTTAATATTAACCAAAAAGTCAAAGTTTGACTTTTGGTGTATCAGTCGACTTTTCATCAGTTGACTTTTCATCAATTGACCAAATTTCAACTATCAATCCATTGATGTTGAGAAATGATTTAAGCCATGGAATTGGGTTAACATGTTATGTTTGAGTCTTTGAGATTATGCTTCAAGCCATTAGGTCTTGTATTAGGTCAAAAAGTCAATGATCAGTCGTTCTTAGTCAAAACCCTAATTTGTGGTCTCAGTGTTTCATATGTGATTTTGTCTGATCAGTTCCTGAGAATCCTTGAGCATTGGAGATCCTTTGTGAGGAATGTCTTGAGAAAAGAGAGGGAAAATTTTGGGGTACAATAGGTACAAACTAGTTTAATCAACTTCTTTTAACAACAAAGGACGAGATGTTCGAAGACATATGGGCATTAGCAGAGTTGGAACCCAATGAGAATCATTTCCACATAACAGCAAAGGATTTTCGTCTCTTTGTACAAAATCGCTTGTGTGATCGATGGATCTGGAACTGACTGTTTAACGCTGGTTTCGCGAAATGTCGCGGAAGCAAGAGTCGCCACTGTCTTTTATTTTCTCCAACATGGAAAGGACAAAAGCACAGAAAAATTCCTTTTGAGATTGTTTCTCGGTTCAGGAGGTAGATTTATAGAAAGGGAAGGTGTTAGCACCCTTTCTATCCATGGTTATCCATGGGCTCTTAGATACTTGCTCATTTGTGTTTTCAAAAGTGTTTGCTTTTCAACTGTGAGTGGGTTTTGAAAAAGTTTCGTTTAAAGTTTCAGATCGACTCTTGTATCAGTCCTCAAGAGTGTTTGAAAAATTGTTTTTTTTTTAAAGCTTTTTGAAAGTGTCGGTGTGAAAAGAAGTTTTTAATTTGTTTTGAATTAGAGCAAGTCTCTACGAGTCATCTACCTACCCTAAGGAATTAGGCTGTGTTAATGTCCTTAAGGTAGTGCCATCCCACCATTGAGAGGTAGGTAGCACCACCGTTGGAGGTGTTCGGGTCAATTCGAGGGTTAGGGACAGTGTGGTCACCAGAGCAATAGTAGGACACCTTAGAAGCTACCCCCATGCCATGTTCATGGACATGAGGACTTACTAAAACGTCCTCTACTCGACGACCACGTTTCGAGGGGCAAGGCAACAGTGAGGCGTACCCTAGGAGTGGTGTGTGAATTGTGTGTCATTTTCAATTATGTTTTGTCTTGTCATGCATTGGGTGAGCTACGCTTTGATTTTATTTGGGCATACATTCTTTCATGTGATTAACAGTTTAAAGGTGCAGGAATTAAAATGCGGAAAATAAATGTCCTACGCTATTACAAGGCGCGGGTCTATACATCGCCAAATTAAACAAAGACCCGATTTAAATAAAAGTGCGAAAAGTAAATTTCCTAATTATTATTACAAAGCTTTGGGGAAAATACACAATATTTAAAAAGGAAATAAAAGCAAACGTGCAAAAAGAAATAAGAATCGAGAGTGCGAGGGCGTTGGACCCTTTTAAGGAAATTGAATTGAAATTACAAATTAATTAATGATTAAATAAAGAAAAGAACTTGTTTTTATGTTTTTTGTTTTTATGAAGATAAAGAGAATTAATTAAAATTTTGAAATTAAATAAAAACCCTAGTTCTAAATTGTTTTTAATTATTAAAGAAAAAATGTTTAAGTTTTAACCTAATTTACCCTAATTAATTAAATGACATATTTATTTACAAAATTAATTAATGGTTAATAATAATAAGAAGAAAAATTTAATTATTGAGAAAAGGAGTAAAATGCTAAAAAACCTAATTTTTATGTATTTTAGATATTAAAAAAAAATTAAAGTTGAAAACCTAAATTGAAACTAAATTGATTATTGAAAATTTATTTACAAAATAAAATATTAGTGAATTAAATAATAAACATATTTTATTTTGACATTTCTGATTTTTTTTGTATTTTTTGTATTATGAGAATTAATTAAAATAATTAAAGTAAATAAAAGAAAAGAACAAAAGAGAGAAAGAAAATGCAAACATGGGGGGGGGGGGGGTTGACCCAATTTGGAGGTGTATTGGAAATTCAGGCCCAACAGGTGCAAGGCCCTTTTGACTTTTAGTGATCATGTGAGGAGCGTTTGACTGATGCGTATGTTGAACTGCACGTCCTGGCCATTGGATGGAGCCTCTGGGCGCGTGGCAAGCCAAATGGTGAGGACACATGATGGTCCTTGGAGAGAGGCGCTATGCTGGAACATGTAAATGAACAAAATATGAAATGCATAAGGGGACCTGGGAATCGAACCCAGGTCCCAATACCTGCCTGCCAACACATCCACCAACTGAACTGGCGCGTTACGTTGTACATCTAAGGGACAATGATCCTTATGAGAGAGAAAACAAGCATTAGTGGAATTTTAACAAAACGCGCGCCAGGATTTGAACTACCCATTAACGTGTGGACACCTAAGCTTCGTCCTCCTTTTTCTTCTGTAAATAAAATAGATAGCGGGGGTTTTAAACCCCCACTAAGTCAACCCTGCAAAAAATAGCGAACAACATATAGTGAAAAAGAAAAAGGGCGCGATGGTTAATTTATATTTGTTGGAAGGTCCTGATTTCAATGGTATTGGTCTTATGGTCCAATTTTTCCAGATGAAAGAAACCCAAAAATTGGAGCTCTGAAACCCTAAGCAGCTTTCATGGTAACTTTGCATACACGCAGGCATTCTTCAATTGAACTGTGCCATTAGCTTCAGAATCATCATATTAGTATAAATCAAACATTAAAACATGTGGAAAATGCATGTAAATTCAAATACGATTAAGAAAATTTTCATGAACAGGGCGACTGCGTTCTACCACTTCTTCGAGTATGGAGACTTGGCTTTGATTGGAAAAGCTTCCTGGTAGTCTTGGCAAGCTTATGGAATAGTTTTGAGGCCTTGAATCACCTTGTATCTATGAAAACAATTTTCAAAATGTTGGTCAAAAATGCAAGTTTTGTTTCTTTGTTTCAGCGCAGCTTGCTTGTCCTTGGCATTAGGGTTATGTTATGCTTATGTATGTGAATGATTTAGGTTAGAAAAACTGGCCCAAAATCCATGTATTCAATGATTCAATATTTGATTTTTCAAGCATCTTTTTCAATCTTTTTGTCATGAAGAACATGCCTATTTTGGAAGATCTTGCCTCTTGATGTGGTACACGAAATCCCTAGGCCTTAATGAGAGAATATGCTGCACAAAAAGATTTGGAAAACATGATTTGCTATTTTTGTCATATTTAATTTTAATTAAGTGAATTAATAATAATAATAATTCAAATAATTAATCAAAAATGGTAAAATGACTCCCTTGGATGTCAATGGGTCATGCATAGCCTTTGGGTAATGATTCATGGAAGAAATTGAGGCCCATTAGCAATTTTGATGCATTTGAAGCAAAGTTGACTTTTCAAAATTCCCAAAAATTTCCCAACTTCCACAAGGCATATCTTGCTCAATTTTTAAGCTTTGATCATGTTCTTGGACATTTTGGAAAGGTCCTGAAGTCCTCTAACCAATGCCTTTGGTCCCATGTAATTTTGATTTACCAATATCAAGTTATGGTCTTTGACTTAAAGTGCCTTTTTGTTGACTTTTGAAAATGACCTATAATGTTGAGATTGATATCTTTTTGTGAGAGCATTTCTTGGACTTGAAGTGTGAAGATGAGTTGTAGGAAATGTCATTATCTTCAAAATGAGCTTTGGATGGAATTTTTCTGATAAACCATGTGGAAGTTATGCCTTGGTCAATTTGCAGTTGACTTTTTCAACTGTCCAAAAATAGAAACTTTTGCATCTTGAGACTTTTTGAGCCATGCCTTGAGAATCATGATCAAGAATTGATCAAATGATGTTTGTGGCTTCAAAATAAGATGTTGACCAAAATTTTTGACTTTTGACTGTCAAATGACCATTTTGCCCCTACAGTTGACTGTGAAGCAATTAGGGTTTTTGACTGTGCAATTTTGTGCTGTGAGTCTTGAAACTTGGCCTAAGGATGCTTGACAATGTTTATAGACATGTGGGACTTGTTTGGACCCTTGGAAACTTTAATTTCTTTGCCAGAACCAAAACCCTAATTTTTTGACTGTTAGGAGGCCATTGGACTGTGCAACCCTTGGGAGATTATGAAGCATGCGCTTAGCAAACCTTGAAGAATATGGGAGGGAAAATTTTGGGGTACAACAGTTGCCCCTGTTTAATCTTCTTAAACCTGAGGATGTAGATTGGCTGTCGTGCCTTTCGTAATCCGAAGGTGGAAGATAATTGAACACTAGAGTGCCCAAAAATTTGCGCTCGCATAGAATGTATCAATAGTATGATGCGGGAATGGGATTATAGATGCCATTTGGAGACTGATGGATAGGAAGATGGGCTTATAGATGCCATGTTGAGAGGTGATGGATAGATGGATGGGCTTATAGATGCCATCTGGGTGTCGATCGCGTAAGAGTTTCCTTAGCGAGAACTTGCGTACCTGAAAAAGAAGGATAATTACCTGGCCTGTTACACGAGTTGATCTTCAAACTCTTTATATAGACGCACCCTGGTTGGTTACAGGAATCGAATCTTCAACCTCTTCAGACGTGCCCTGGCGAGATACAGGAATCGAGTCTGGAGCTCAACAGTAACGATGAGAGAATCTTGGGCGATTACTACCTCAACAGTAACGATGAGAGAACCTGGGGCGATTACTACCTCAACAGTAACAATGAGAGAACCTGGGGCAATTACTACCTCAACAGTAACGATGAGAGAACCTTGGATGTCTTCTACTGAGTCTTCATCAGGAAAATCTTTAGGAATCGATTTAACTGGACCAGAGAAGGCCTTTGACTGGATCGGCATCAGAAAAATCTTTAGGAGTCGATTTAACTGAACCAGGAAAGGTCTTGGAATAACTTTGACTGGATAAGAATCAGAAAAATCTTAGGGTCGATTTAACTGAACCAGACTAAAGTCTTGGAATATCTTCAACTGGAATAAGAATCAGGGAGATCTTAGGGTCGATCTGACTGAACCAGAGAAGGCCTTTGACTGGATCGGCATCAGAAAAATCTTTAGGAGTCGATTTAATTGAACCAGGCAAGGTCTTGGAATCTTCAACTGGAATAAGAATCAGGGAGATCTTAGGGTCGATCTGACTGAACCAGAGAAGGCCTTTGGCTGGATCGGCATCAGAAAAATCTTTAGGAGTCAATTTAACTGAACCAGGCAAGGTCTTGGAATCTTCAACTGGAATAAGAATCAGGGAGATCTTAGGGTCGATCTGACTGAACCAGAGAAGGCCTTTGACTGGATCGGCATCAGAAAAATCTTTAGGAGTCAATTTAACTGAACCAGGCAAGGTCTTGGAATCTTCAACTGGAATAAGAATCAAGGAGATCTTAGGGTCGATCTGACTGAACCAGAGAAGGTCTTGGAATAACTTTGACTGGATAAGAATCAGAAAAATCTTAGAATCGATTTAACTGAACCAAGCAAGGTCTTGGACATAGCTGAGAACTTGACTGGATCTTTCCTGAAAGGTAAAGGCCAGTCATATGCAATGCATGATATGGATCGAGCAATGATGTTCTCAACATAAATGAGATTGTAAGATATGATGCATATATGCATGCTATAATATATGGAAATGCGATGTTTATGAATGTATGTTTTTGTCTAGGAAAGTAAATCCTTGACGGGTTCCGGGAAGTCACATCCTGGGCTGATGTTGGAGAATAGTGCTTTGTTGTTTCTACTGGGGAGTGATGGTTGCAAGAATACCGGTAGGAGAAGATAACTCCGTTGGGGAATAAACTTGGCGAATGGATTACTCTGCGGGGAAAAAAATTACTCTAGCTACCTTGCTGGGGAACAGTACCCTGTGGGGAGAGAGGTACTTTGCTGGGATGTTGATGGTTACTTCGCTGGGGATACCGTTGGAAGTGTTAATAGACTCCGCTGGGGATAGGAAGACTTTGCTGAGGACGATCTTTCCGTGGCTTTTGGCTGAGGATAACCCAGTTATATCCTGGTGGGGAAATAACCTTTGAATAAAGCCGGGAGACGCATTCGTGCTCTGCGGGGGGAAGCTTCCAGAATCTACTGGGGATGAGCTTCCTGCTGGGGATATGGATTCAAACTTTCCTGGGGAAATTTGGATTGGACTCTCCTGGGGAAACTTTTGGACTGGACTCTCCTGGGGAGATTTTGTACTGGAAGTGGCTCCACTGAATGTCTGGTATACCGCCGGGGAACAATCTTAGATCAAGACTTCCAGGGATGCTTGTTAAGAATATTCGTATATTGTGCTGGGGAATATTGAGATCTGCTGGAGGATACCCAACTTCCTTAAGGCTGATAGTATAACTCTGCTTGGGGAGAGTGTATTGACTTGCTGGCTCACTCTCTGGGGAATTAAGATATATTGGTTATGTTCTTCAGTTGAACTTACCTTGGTACCTTGGTGGACAGAGAAATTAGATCGCTAAGACGACTCATTATTGCCCTTGTTTCAGTGGGAGAAGGCACCTGTGGGGGTAGTTGACAAATCCTCTGGTAGACAGGTGACTAGATGCCGGGACATAGTCGTACGCTTAAATCCCTGATTTTTGCCTGGACTGCCCTTTCGGGTTTTCAGTCCACCGGGATACCCATTTTTGCCCAAGCCACCTTTTCAGGTTTTCGACTTGCCGGGTGTACAGATTTTTTTCTTTTCATCCCTTATTTTTGCCCGAACCTTTTTGGTTCGCCGGGAAGCCCTTATTTTTGCCTAGGTGTGTCAACCTAGCGGGTCTTTGATTAGGCGTAGTATTTTTTTGACTATATCCACGCTCTCAGAATGTAGGGAGTTGCCCCTGTTAGAAGTGTTTTGTCATGCCCCAGAAGATGTTTCATCAGGCCAGATTCGTTGCTGGAGTGCCCCAAGTGACTCAGGCGGAGATTTGCCCCAGGTTATTTGACCTTTGAGAGATTCTCCAAATCTTGATTGGACTGCCCCAGATAATAGACCATGATCATGTCTGCCCCTTGATTGGAAGTGCTTTTGTTCACTAGGTATTCATCATGCGAATTTCCCTGCTGTTCAAACAAATAGTCATATGCAAACAATGTTATATCAAAATGCAAAGCTTATGTCCGTCTTGAAGTTTTTTGAAAATGCATTTTTTTATAAAAACAAGTGAATATTTTTGTAAACTGTGATGTCAACTCCGTATTTTACAGCAAGCCTTAAGGAGTCAGGATACCTTTGTAACAGTATGATTTCGAACTAACCCATGCTTCAGCTAGGACATTTTAGGGTTGTAACGTGGCCTGGTTCACGGTTTAAGAAACAAAGGATAAAGGCTCAAATTTTATTTGTACCCACCCGCTCTTCGTGATGTTCTTCAATCCTAAACTCAGTTGATCGTGCGTTAGACCTTATTTGAGTTTTTGTCCTGATATTCCCGTGATGGTTCGGATGTTGATAGTTTATTTTGAATAGGCAGTCATTCCTTTTTGTTATTGTTGAGGGTTTGTATGACCTCTTTCTTTTTGATTTCGCTATCCCTGTTTTTTTCCTGAACTGTTTCTTTTTGGAATTACAGTCAGCGGGATGCCCCAGTTTTGTAAGTCTCCTTCATAGGTTTTGACTTAATGGGTTTTTATTTTGAGAAGTAATGACTGCCTGTCTGTATGATTGTTCGGAACCATCATTGTCTTCTTTTTTTTTGTAAGGACCTCTTTGGTGCCATTTGTTATGCACTTGGATCAACTGATAGAACTACTCTGCCCCAGGTTATGATAAAGGGTTTTAATTTTCGAAAAGAAAAACTCCTACTTCTTTGGCTCAGAGGGGTTGACGAGGGATTATCTTCCTTATAACTCCAGTGTTTAGGGATTGAAACAATGCCTGTACTTCATCAGCGGGGTCTGTTCAAAAGCATACTGTAATGATCGCGGTATCGTTTTCGTCATCCTCCCTCAAGAGGCTTAGCATTATTAATTGAGAGTTGTCCATCACAAAAAATATGAAAACAGTTTGCATATAGTGAATACGAATATATTGCTTCAAAACAGACATGTGCAATGCATTAATGAAATAACCAATTTTGACATGAATAAAATGTTTGAACAAAAGAAAATTACAACCTGAAAATCCTAATGAACAAAAGTCTTTTCATCTCAGGGCTTGTTACTTCAACTGGTGAATCCTGTAGGGATGGTAGAAGCACTCAGCCTGGCCATCTTGGGCGAATTCCACAACTACTTCATCGATCAGGTCCTGGATCTTATTCTTCAAGGTCCAACAATCATATGTAGCATGCCCCGGGTTGTTAGAATGATAAGCGCAGCGGGCGTTGGGGTTATACCTTGAAGGTGTCCTGTTGGGATTCTTAGGAGGATCCCTGAGAGTTACCAACTTCAACCTCAACAGTTGTTGTAGAGCTTGAGGCAACGACACGTTGAGCTTAGTGAATTGCCTTTTGGGCTTGTCTGGCTGAAGCTGATGAGGTTGATGCTGAATTTGTGACACTGAAGCCACTTGAGGAGCTCTCCCCTTATCTTCTTGTCTCAAAGGTGGTTGAATGATGACTGGCTCTCCACCCTTAGATGTTTGCCCCAGTTGGTTACCCAGAAGCAGTTGGTTGACGAGAACCCTGAGCTCCTCTTGTCTTTGAGCTAAGTCTTGAATGATAGTCACCTGCCCCAGCATCTGGGCTCTCATTGCATCCACCTCAGCTTGCAGATGTTTCAGCCGTTCGTCCTTATCATCCTCAGCACTGTTCTTGACCAAAGTCCCCATGAGAAGTGTTCTCAGCTCTTCCTGCCCCTTGGATAAATTCAGGAGGATTTCCCCGAACCGAGTCTCTTGAGCATGAAGGTCCTGGTTGTATTGTTGGGAAGCCATTGCTGAAATAAACAGCGGAGATGGTAAGTGACCTGTCAAAAGGGTACCTGTCATGCAATGATATGTATGATATGCATGCAATGCTTTCAAGGACCTCGCGGGGTAAACAAGAAGATTGTTAGAATTGGAATCCGGTGACTTGATTGAAGGCACTTCATGTTGTTGAGAGTCCTTCTTCAAGGGTCAAGGCTCACCATATCGAGTGGGTCATAGCCCCTGACTTTAGTCATCATGTCTGGTTTTGATTTCCAAACAACCTTGGTTAGAGGAACCTTCTTCAAGAGTCAAGGCTCACCATGTCAAGTGGGTCATAGCCTCTGACTCAGATCATCAACCTGGCTAGAGGAAAATAAATCCCCTTTGCCCCTTGCTAGACATTCTGATTCATCATGACCTGCATCACAAGCCCTTGAGATCCTTGAAACGGATTAGTCCTTATGCGGGATGTATGCGATGGTATGATGTTATGCTATGCATGGGGTAATGTAGGAAAATCCTATTATGAGTCCCAATTAAGGACTGTAAACAAAACCTGCAAGAAACTCAAGTGTCAGATAACAAGCATGCAAATAGTCAAGTTGGAAGGCACACAAGTCACACGAAAGAACCCCTAGAGTTTAGGCCAGCATGAAGTTTGGAGTACTACCCTCTTGAGGTTGGTGGGCTCAAAACCTGTCCTATCAGAAGTAACCGGGTTCTAAGGGTCCCAATATCAATGGATTGCTTTCATTGTTCATCGTTTCGATTTAGCCACTGAACTGGCGACCGAAATATTCCAGGAAAGCAACCCTCAATTGAGTGTAGTATCGAGTATCAACCAACCTCGGACTGCACCAAAGTCAGTTATCTCACTACCCTAAAGAGGTCAAGATAGTTCAATTAAGGTTCCTAAGGTCAGTTGATGCTTCACGACACCACGCGGAGGCCCCGTACTCTCCTTGACTGAACTCAAGGGTTACCGGTACACACAAAAGTGCCACATCAACGTAGCAGATTGTTTCAACCATGTCGGTATACCCCACACAGTTCCCTCACAGCCTTGTTGCTACTTTCTAAGAAGGTATCCCCAGATCCGGGTTTAGGATCTATAGAACTCCCAAGACAGTACCCACAATGATAAAGCAAACAAGTCAAGGCAATTGAAAACACAGATGATCTTAGTCCTAAGGTACACCTCACTTTTAAAGATATGTCCCCAGCAGAGTCGCCAGTTCTATGATCGGTGGATCTGGAACTGACTGTTTAACGCTGGTTTCGCGAAATGTCGCGGAAGCAAGAGTCGCCACCGTCTTTTATTTTCTCCAACATGGAAAGGACAAAAGCACAGAAAAATTCCTTTTGAGATTGTTTCTCGGTTCGGGAGGTAGATTTATAGAAAGGGAAGGTGTTAGCACCCTTTCTATCCATGGTTATCCATGGGCTCTTAGATACTTGCTCATTTGTGTTTTCAAAAGTGTTTGCTTTTCAATTGTGAATGGGTTTTGAAAAATTTTCGTTTAAAGTTTCAGATCGACTCTTGTATCAGTCCTCAAGAGTGTTTGAAAAATTGTTTTTGTTTGAAAGCTTTTTGAAAGTGTCGGTGTGAAAAGAAGTTTTTGATTTGTTTTGAATTAGAGTAAGTATCTACGAGTCATCTACCTACCCTAAGGAATTAGGCTGTGTTAATGTCCTTAAGGTAGTGCCATCCCACCATTGAGAGGTAGGTAGCACCACCGTTGGAGGTGTTCGGGTCAATTCGAGGGTTAGGGACAGTGTGGTCACCAGAGCAATAGTAGGACACCTTAGAAGCTACCCCCATGCCATGTTCATGGACATGAGGACTTACTAAAACATCCTCTACTCGACGACCACGTTTCGAGGGGCAAGGCAACAGTGAGGCGTACCCTAGGAGTGGTGTGTGAATTGTGTGTCATTTTCAATTATGTTTTGTCTTGTCATGCATTGGGTGAGCTACGCTTTGATTTTATTTGGGCATACATTCTTTCATGTGATTAACAGTTTAAAGGTGCAGGAATTAAAATGCGGAAAATAAATGTCCTACGCTATTACAAGGCGCGGGTCTATACATCGCCAAATTAAACAAAGACCCGATTTAAATAAAAGTGCGAAAAGTAAATTTCCTAATTATTATTACAAAGCTTTGGGGAAAATACACAATATTTAAAAAGGAAATAAAAGCAAACGTGCAAAAAGAAATAAGAATCGAGAGTGCGAGGGCGTTGGACCCTTTTAAGGAAATTGAATTGAAATTACAAATTAATTAATGATTAAATAAAGAAAAGAACTTGTTTTTATGTTTTTTGTTTTTATGAAGATAAAGAGAATTAATTAAAATTTTGAAATTAAATAAAAACCCTAGTTCTAAATTGTTTTTAATTATTAAAGAAAAAATGTTTAAGTTTTAACCTAATTTACCCTAATTAATTAAATGACATATTTATTTACAAAATTAATTAATGGTTAATAATAATAAGAAGAAAAATTTAATTATTGAGAAAAGGAGTAAAATGCTAAAAAACCTAATTTTTATGTATTTTAGATATTAAAAAAAAAATTAAAGTTGAAAACCTAAATTGAAACTAAATTGATTATTGAAAATTTATTTACAAAATAAAATATTAGTGAATTAAATAATAAACATATTTTATTTTGACATTTCTGATTTTTTTTGTATTTTTTGTATTATGAGAATTAATTAAAATAATTAAAGTAAATAAAAGAAAAGAACAAAAGAGAGAAAGAAAATGCAAACATGGGGGGGTGGTTGACCCAATTTGGAGGTGTATTGGAAATTCAGGCCCAACAGATGCAAGGCCCTTTTGACTTTTAGTGATCATGTGAGGAGCGTTTGACTGATGCGTATGTTGAACTGCACGTCCTGGCCATTGGATGGAGCCTCTGGGCGCGTGGCAAGCCAAATGGTGAGGACACATGATGGTCCTTGGAGAGAGGCGCTATGCTGGAACATGTAAATGAACAAAATATGAAATGCATAAGGGGACCTGGGAATCGAACCCAGGTCCCAATACCTGCCTTCCAACACATCCACCAACTGAACTGGCGCGTTACGTTGTACATCTAAGGGACAATGATCCTTATGAGAGAGAAAACAAGCATTAGTGGAATTTTAACAAAACGCGCGCCAGGATTTGAACTACCCATTAACGTGTGGACACCTAAGCTTCGTCCTCCTTTTTCTTCTGTAAATAAAATAGATAGCGGGGGTTTTAAACCCCCACTAAGTCAACCCTGTAAAAAATAGCGAACAACATATAATGAAAAAGAAAAAGGGCGCGATGGTTAATTTCTATTCGTTGGAAGGTCCTGATTTCAATGGTATTGGTCTTATGGTCCAATTTTTCCAGATGAAAGAAATCCAAAAGTTGGAGCTCTGAAACCCTAAGCAGCTTTCATGGTAACTTTGCATACACGCAGGCATTCTTCAATTGAACTGTGCCATTAGCTTCGGAATCATCATATTAGTATAAATCAAACATTAAAACATATGGAAAATGCATGTAAATTCAAATACGATTAAGAAAATTTTCATGAACAGGGCGACTGCGTTCTACCACTTCTTCGAGTATGGAGACTTGGCTTTCATTGGAAAAGCTTCCTGGTAGTCTTGGCAAGCTTATGGAATAGTTTTGAGGCCTTGAATCACCTTGTATCTATGAAAACAGTTTTCAAACTTTTGGTCAAAATGCAAGTTTTGTTTCTTTGTTTCAGCGCAGCTTGCTTGTCCATGGCATTAGGGTTATGTTATGCTTATGTATGTGAATGATTTAGGTTAGAAAAACTGGCCCAAAATCCATGTATTCAATGATTCAATATTTGATTTTTCAAGCATCTTTTTCAATCTTTTTGTCATGAAGAACATGCCTATTTTGGAAGATCTTGCCTCTTGATGTGGTACACGAAATCCCTAGGCCTTAATGAGAGAATATGCTGCACAAAAAGATTTGGAAAACATGATTTGCTATTTTTGTCATATTTAATTTTAATTAAGTGAATTAATAATAATAATAATTCAAATAATTAATAAAAAATGGTAAAATAACTCCCTTGGATGTCAATGGGTCGTGCATAGCCTTTGGGTAATGATTCATGGAAGAAATTGAGGCCCATTAGCAATTTTGAGGCATTTGAAGCAAAGTTGACTTTTCAAATTTCCAAAAAATTTCCCAACTTCCACAAGGCATATCTTGCTCAATTTATAAGATTTGATCATGTTCTTGGACATTTTGGAAAGGTCTTGAAGTCCTCTAACCAATGCCTTTGGTCCCATGTCATTTTGATTTACCAATCTCAAGTTATGGTCTTTGAATTAAAGTGCCTTTTTGTTGACTTTTGAAAATGACCTATAATGTTGAGATTGATATCTTTTTGTGAGAGCATTTCTTGGACTTGAAGTGTGAAGATGAGTTGTAGGAAATGTCATTCTCTTCAAAATGAGCTTTGGATGGAATTTTTCTGATAAACCATGTGGAAGTTATGCCTTGGTCAATTTGCAGTTGACTTTTTCAACTGTCCAAAAATAGAAACTTTTGCATCTTGAGACTTTTTGAGCCATGCCTTGAGAATCATGATCAAGAATTGATCAAATGATGTTTGTGGCTTCAAAATAAGATGTTGACCAAAAATTTTGACTTTTGACTGTCAAATGACCATTTTGCCCCTGCAGTTGACTGTGAAGCAATTAGGGTTTTTGACTGTGCAATTTTGTGCTGTGAGTCTTGAAACTTGGCCTAAGGATGCTTGACAATGTTTATAGGCATGTGGGACTTGTTTGGACCCTTGGAAACTTTAATTTCTTTTCCAGAACCAAAACCCTAATTTTTTGACTGTTAGGAGGCCATTGGACTGTGCAACCCTTGGGAGATTTTGAAGCATGCTCTTAGCAAACCTTGAAGAATATGGGAGGGAAAATTTTGGGGTACAACAGCTTGTTTATAGGAAAATTATCGACACAAATACACTCTAAAATTTAAACTTTTGCATTTTATTTTCTTTGTTTGGCTTGCAAAAAAGTCCAATGACTAAAATCGAATGAACATATGAATATGAACATGATTAATTGTTAAACAAATATATGCATAAAAACATAAATAAGCATCTAGAAGTTGGGATGACATTCAAGCTGTCCATAAATCCCCACAGAGCTATTTCTATGACATTATCCCCACAGATTAATATTCACAAATTCATCCCCAATAAGGATACATTCCCAACAATTTCCCAAACCTACAGAGATCCAATCAATACAATTCATGGAAATTCACTTCCCCAGCTGAGTTTAGTCTTCCAAAACTGGAAAAAAAACCCTGCAAATTTCTTCTCTCTAGTAAAATTCAATTTCCCAAGGAGAGTTTGTCATCAGCATTTATTTCCCGAACAAGGTTTATTTCCCCAACAGATTACAGTCTCCCCAACTGGAGTCTATTCCTCATACTACTAGAAATCACTGACAAAATTCCTCTTCCCATGTGAAGTCATCACTATCCCTAGAGAGTCACTACGAAAACTGGAACCGGACTAGATACCAGTTGACTTTATCACCCAGACGAGTCGAAGGTTATCCATCTCTTTTATCCCCAGTCAGGGTATCTAATAATTATCATCCCTAGACAAGTCGGAAGGTTATCCATCTCTTTTATCCCCAATCAGGGTATATAAGAATTAAATTCCCCAATAGAGCAATGGACGAACAAGGTTTTTGAACTCTTATCCCCAAAGCAGAAGTCAACATTCCCTGACAAAGTTTCCTCAAACAGCAAGCAAGAATCCCCAACGGAAGGATTCTAGACAAGATTGAAGATACACATACTCTTCATCCTCAACAATAGTCAGGGATTTATTTTCCTAGACAAATATACTGCACGAGTTTATGAATACACTTCAACAACATTTCACATTCATACATCATAAGCATATGCATACAAAATGCATATATCACAGTCTCATTCATTTTGAGAACATCACTGCATAATGCATTTCATACATCATGACATTGCATACAGCTAACTCTTTACCTTTTCAGGAAAGATCAGTCAACAGACGAATATCATTAACAATTATCAAACAGATTTGTAGATCAATTCCTAAAACAGGACAGGGTGACTATCTATGTAACCAGGTCAGAGATTAATTCCCGAAACAATACGGGGCAACTATCTCTACGAGCAACGAAAAGCAGGTTCCAGATTAATTCCTGAAACAAGACGAGGTAACTATCTGTATGACCATCCACATATTAATTCCTAAAACAAGACAGGGTAACTATCTGTGAAGAACAAAATTATGGAACAATTCCCGAAACAAGACGGGGCAATTATCTGCATGAACATGTTGAAGATTAACTCCTAAACCAGGATGGGGAAACTATCTTTCTTCCCTTATGGTCAGATAAAGATCAATTCCCGAAACAGGACGGGGTGACTATCTTTATCACCAAGCGGTATGAACTCCCGAAACAGGTCGGGTTTACCAACAAAAACAAATTGTATATCAATTCCCGAAATAGGATGGGGCGACTATCTACATGAAAAACACTTCCTTCAGATATCTGCTGGCTCAGATTAAATCGACCAAAGATTTATTCTGATACTTCTTCCAGTTAAAGACAAAACCACCTTCTGGCTCAGCTTAAATCAACCAAAGATTTCTGATACTTTTACCAGTTAAAATCAAGCGTAGATTTAGTCTAATTTCTCAATCAGCAGTTACTTTGGGTGCCATCTATAAGCCCATCTCTGACAACTCTTCATTACCTCTCAAAATGGCATCTTTAAGCCCATTCTCTGCATAGTCAACCAACAGCATTACTTCGTGCACAAGCGAGTGAAAATTTCTAGGAACTTAAGTGTTCAATCATCTTCCACCTTCAGGTCACGAATGACGGGCATGCCAATCTAACTCTTCAGGTTTAAGAAGATTGAACAGGGGAAGCTGTTGTACCCCAAAATTTTCCCTCCCTTATCTTCAATACATTTCTCACAAAATTTCTCAAATGCTCAAAGATTCTCAAGAAGTTGATCAGACAAGCTTACCTCCTAAGCATTGGGTCCACAATTAGAGTTTTGGTTTTCTCAAAGAAAATTGGACTTCTAATGCCTCAAGTGACTTTCTTGGTTCATTTTAGGTCTCCAATAATGCTTATACCAAGTTTAAAATCTTGCATCACAAATTTGCTCAATCAATTGCTCAGATGACTAAAAATCAGCTATATTGGGTAAAAAGTCAAATGTGGTCAACATACAGTCAAACTTCAATATTTTTGGTCAAAATCAACATTTTTAAGTCATATTCATCATTTGATCAAGGGTTGATCATAATTCCTCAAGGAAAGCACTTAAATCATCAAAGGGGCAAAATTGTCAAAATTAGGGTTTTGATTGAGAATGACTGATCATTGACTTTTGACCTAGTACATGACCTAATGGCTTGAAGCATGATTTTAAGGAATCGAACACAATATCTTGACCTAATTTCATGTCTCAAATCATTTCTAAAGATCAATGGATTGATAGTTGAAATTTAGATCAATTGATGAAAAATTAACACACATAAAAAGTCAAACTTTGACTTTTTGGTCAACATTGAATTTCAAAGATCAAGAATCATCAAGAAATTCAAAATTATCAAGCTTGATCAAGAAGAATCAACAAAGTCAAGAAAAGTCAACAAAAAGTCAAGATTTCCAATACTTAGAAAAAATCCTAAGTGTTTTGACCTTGATAAATTCACTACTTCATGACCACTTTTCACTAAGATACAAGATGCTTCAAGGAAAACTTTCAACATGAAAGTTGTAGAGAATGATGAATTCTATAACTTTGTCTTTAAGGGTTGATGTCCAAAAAATTCTTGGATTTGGAGATATAGGCCCATGAAGTCATGACATTTTTATCTAAACACTTTTGAAATTTTCAACAAGTTTGGTCAGATTTTTGTCCCAACTTTTTGGAAAATTTTCACCAAGTTCCAAGTTGATTTAGCCAAAGTGGTCAACATGAAGGTTGTAGACAATATTTCAAGCTTTCCAAAATGTCAAAGAACTTGAAGAGATCATTTTTTAGCTAAGAGATTCTAAGACTTGAAGTCTGCATGATAAACTTGAATTACAAGTCATTTTGGTGAAGAACACATAACCCAATCTTCATGATATTCTGCATAATCTTGCTTTGCATGCCTTCTTACTTGCAAATCACTCCATAATTTAATGTTTACACAATTGATTGACCCATTATCCAAGTGTTTGAGCCATTTTCCAAGACAACTTTCCATTTTTGGCACAAAGTTACCACTTCCATTCTTGTAAAGTGACTTTAATCATAAAGTCCACTCTCCTTGAGCCCATACATGTTTCTTCTAACTAAAAAGCATCTCAGCACCAAGAAGCAACCATCTACAACCTGCAAAGCACCCCTAAAATTAGGCCATGCTCACATTGGAACCATAACTCTCAAGAAACTTCAAGTTGCGTCCAACCAAGCCATAACTTGTTATCTTGCAAACCTGGTCACCTTAGCTCCTCAAATATTTTCTCTATAAATAACATGATCATTTTCAATCCAAGACACGAATTCATAGCTCTCAAAACACACTCATACTCCCTCAAACCAGAATTTGCATCAAAACTCCATTTTGTGGCAACTTCTGACCTTGAAAACCAAACTCATAATCTACTCGTGCATTTTCCATTTAAATTATTCAAACATCATCTATACACCATATAGAAGTGATCCAAACACTTGAACCACTTATGTAATCCCTCCATCACCATCCACCATTTTCAAAACTCAACTCTAAAACTTGACTTCTCCAAAAGAATCCAGGCACTCTCAATCCAAAGTAAGCATTGCAATAGTTTCCTGGGAGTTAAGTGAAGCTATCCAGATCATCACAACATCACCAGGAGTGCTCCAACTTCAAACATAATTCTCACTTTTGAGGTAAGTTTTCTAAACTTTGAACTTTTTATACAAGCATCATTAATGTTTACTTTCTGTATAAAAAAATGTAGACATCATTTCCCGGAAGCTAACCATGTGCTTACTATTCATTTATCTTTCCTGAGTGATGATAATTTTAGATTTGAAGTTTCAAAAAAATTAGGGTTTAGTTTGGTACCAACAAAAATTCATGTTCATCTTTGAGTGTTAGCTTAAGTTATTTACATGACTGAATTCGTGTTGAGATTTAGAACAAGTTTGGTGTTTACGGTTTTTGAAATGATTGAGAAACGAAAGAGTTAGCATTTTCAAATTTTTTGTTGTTGTTGCTGGCCACGCGAAGAAGATGAAGTTGCATTAAGCGGTCGTCGACTAAGAAAAGAGCCAGAAGCAGGACCCTACAATTCAAAAAGGCCCGCTTCAGAATCCCCAAAAAGACAAGAGGAAGAAATTAATGTTGTAGCCTCACAACCAAGTGCACAACAATCATTAATGATCCCACAAGGACAACAGCAAGGCAGAAGGCCACATAGAAGTTTTGATCCACTCCCCATGCCACCTAGCCAGTTATTGCAATAGCTGGTTAAGGCATCCTTGGTGGAACTCAAGCCTCTGGCTCCCCCAGTCGGGCCGCTCCCGTGAAAGTACAATGCCAACGCCAGATGTGAGTATCATGCTAATTCTTATGGAGATACCATAGAGCAATGTTGGCCATTCAAGCATAAGGTCCAAGGTTTGTTAGAATCTCAAGACATCACTTTTGAGAAGCCTAACATTAAATCAAACCTTGTGCCTTTACACGATGGGCCAAAAATAAAAGTAATTGAAGTAGTCACTAACTTTGGGGCAATCAGATAGGCAAAAACCCCAATCAACTTGTCAAAGGGATATCTGTTCGAATGTGGATTCTTGTTGGAACATAATGAAGCCTTCAAAAGAACACTGCAAGAACTAGTGGACCAGGGGATAGTCCAGTTTGGAAAATACCCTGAAGAAAAATATAAAGCTACTCTGAAGGGAGAAGCACATTTTCCTCCAATCCAAGAGACCTTTTTCAACAAGGGAGTAGAGCATGGAGGACATGTGGTGATGATATCCAACAAAGTCAACACTGAGAAGGCAACTGACTTCATCCGAGAATGCGCCCTAGGAGAAGAACTCAAAAGATGGACTACTGTGGAGATTCCCGAGATCTTTTTCTTTCCTAAGTAATTTTCTTGTTTTTGAAAGAACCTATGTCAAGCCCGAGGCATGGGGGTTGCTTCTAAGGGTCCCCGTTTTGTTTAAGACAATATTGGAAATTAATAAAAGTTATATTTTGTTTTCAATTAAGATCCTTGTCTTTCTCTTCCATTTAACTCTTAAATTTAAAAATGGCAATACTTTCTATGCATATGCATTTTCAAATATTCATATACTAAAATCTGCACCAAAACATGATAACGGTGCAAATCCATGCCCAAAACCACTGATAATGTTACTGCTGCGACCCGATATAATTTTGATGCTCCCATCAACCGAGCCGAAGAGGAAGATGATAAAGATCATGAACTCTCTGAGGAAAGGGCAAAGGAAATAGAACGAAAGGCTGACAACATACAACCATATCAAGAGGATATTAAGACCATTAATCTAGGTACAAAGGAAGAAATCAAGCTAGGGGAAATGTTAGAGAATAGCGTCAAAGAAAGGACAATCAAGTTATTATCTAGCTCACCAACCACTTCCAGAATATCAATCTACGAAGTTCGACTTTCCAGACAGAGATGTCATAGGTGACTATGAGATGCCAAGACCTAACGAAAGAAATCAAGCCAGGGGCACGTTGGACACTCATGTTCGACGGGGCTTCAAATGCACTGGGGCACGGTATAGGGGCAGTTTTGACTTCGACAAAGAATTATCACAAGCCCTATACTGCAAGGTTTTGTTCTGACTAGAACAAGTACAAAGCCTGTTTACTAGGACTGGAAGCTGCCATCGATCTGAGAATAAAGCATCTCGAAGTAATTGGGGACTCCGTATTAGTCATATACTAAGTCAATAGCGAATGGAATACTAAAATATCCAAAATTGATTCCATATCGGGATCATGTTTTGAAACATGACTGCGGAAGTCACAAATGCAGAATTCACAAAGATCACTTTCAGTCACATCCCACGAAAAAAGAATCAAATGGAAGACGCTCTGGAAACTCTATCAGCTATGTTCAAAGTAACTTGGTCAAACCACAAACCGCGCATCACAAACAGACACTTTGAAGTGCCTTCACATTGCCTTGATGTCAAAGGAAGACCGGATGACAAGTCTTGGTTTTACGACATCAAGAAATGCCTCAAAAAATCAGAACATCCAGAAAATGCCTCTAGCATCGACAAACCAACCCTATGGAAATTAACCTTAAAATTCTTTCTAAGTAACAGTGTACTGCATAAGATGAACCACAACATGGTCTAGTACTCCAGAAGATTATGCTACTTTGCCTCGAATCATGTGGTAAATGGACACCTAACTACGAAGGTCCATACATAGTGAAAACAACATTCTCCGGTGGTAGTCTCATCCTCACAACAATGGATGGGGAAGAATTACTGCATCTGGAAAACTCAGACGCAGTCAAAAAATACTATGTATAGGAATCTCGCTAATCTCGAACCCTAAACCAGCGACTTAGGAAAAAAAGAGCGTCCCGGTGGATCGAAAAACCTAAAGGGCGATCCAGGCAAAAATTAGGGGCATATAACAAAAATCATCCAGGTGGATTGAAACCCGAAAGGGAAATCTAGGAAAAAGTTATGGATCACTCAAAGAGAAATAAAGAACAAAAAGATTGCAATCTAAGAACTACGAATACAAACCATGAAGGGATAGATGGGTCTAACTCATACTACTCAGAAGCAAAGGAGACAGGAGCCATTAAAAGGACATTGGGGAAACAACAACAGCAATTATCATTTTTTATTGCCATTTACAGTTTTAAAACTTTCTGTAATTACCTCTTTCTAGGAATTGCATCTGGTATTCTCGCCTATTCAGAGGCATATCAATAAAACATTTTCTTTCTTTGCATCTTTCAAATTGCGTTTTTTCTTTTCTCAGACTTGTTTACAAAATACTACGATCATTACTTGTGAATATTATCTTGAAATAATTTTGGGGAAATTAACAAATAAAAGCATTTGACAAAACATCAAAAAAACATTTTGGGTTAGAAAAACATCAAAAGAAAATCCACGACCGCGTCCATACCCACGTCTACGCCTATGCTTGCACTCACAATACAAAAATATATACATATCTACTCCTACGTCTACGCGTCCATACACAAAGTCTAAGTCCATATACATGTATGTGCCTATGCCTACACTTGCAACACAAGAGTCTATACACATGTCTACGCCTACGTCTACGCTCACAACACAAAAAGTCTTCGTCCAATGCACACTTCTACGCCTACGCCTGCACCTACAACACAAAGTTGGTGCATATGTTTACACTTATGCTTGCGCTTACAATACAAAAAATCAATGTTCAAAATCTTGCTAACACTTTTTCGCCGCGCTCAGATCAAATTAAAAAATGCTACGACAATGCAACATACAACTCCAGGGAATTGGTTATTCAAAATAATGGTTTAAAGGAGAGAATGCCAGAAATAGTCTCCATAACATTTCAAGGCATACACGCATTTTACACATATTTCGCACATTTTGCATATCCAAAGCATACCTACACCATACATATACAAACATTTAATACACGCACTCAGGGTTCCATCCTGGTACAGGAAGCATACTCCTATATCACACAACAAACAAACCATCTCACCCTCGATTCAATCTTCTAAGGGTAAGTCAACAAAACACTTCTCCTACGATTCAACCAGTCACCTAAGTCTTCATGCCATGACGCGTTCAGCCCATCACCTAAGTCTCCATGCAGTGGTGAGTTCCTTATAGAATATTTCATTACCTAAGTCTCCATGAAGTAATGTATGAAGCTCGGTACATTGCCTCTAAGCCTCAATGTATTCTCCTCATCTAACCCATTGCCTAAGACATCGTGCAGCAGCGCAGTTCCTAGCTCGGTAATAAAGATCATTTCCTAAGACGTCGTGCAACAATGTGCTTCTTTATTCCGCAACCCAAACATCGCCTAAGACGACATGCAGCAATGTTCAGAAATAAAACCTAGTTCATTGCCTAAGACCTTGAGTAGAACTGCACCTTAACCCACTGCCTAAGACATCATGCACCAATGCGGTTTACCTGTTCCATAATAAAGACCATTACCTAAGATGTCGTGCAACGATGTGTCTCTTTATTTTGTAACGTCAACATCGCCTAAGTCAACATACAACAATGTTCAGAAAAAACAAAACTCGGTACATTGCCTTTAGGCTTCAATGTACTCTCCTCATCCAGCCCACTGCCTAAGACATCGTGCAAAAGTACGGTTCCTCACGACATAATATAGACCATTGCCTAAGACCTCGGGCAACAATGTGCTTCTTTATTCCGCAACCCAAACATCGCCTAAGTCTACATGCAGCAATGTTCAGAAAAAACAAAACTCGGTACATTGCCTCTAAGCCTCAATGTACTATCCTCATCTAGCCCACCGCCTAAGACATCGTGCATCAGTGCGATTCTTTGTTATGTAATATAGACTATTGCCTAAGACCTCAGGAAGCAATGTGCTTCTTTATTCTGTAACCCAGACATCGCCTAAGTCGACATGCAATGATGTTCGGAAAAAAAAACTCGGTACATTGCCTCTAAGCCTTAATATACTCTCCCCATCCAGCCCACTGCCTAAGACATCGTGTAGAAGTGTAGTTCCTCACGACGTAATATAGACCATTGCCTAAGACCTCGGGCAGCAATGTGCTTCTTTATTCCGCAACCCAGATATCTCCTATGTCAACATGCAGGGATGTTCAGAAAAAACAAAACTCGGTACATTGCCTCTAAGCCTCAATGTGCTCTCCTCATCCAACCCACTGCCTAAGACATCATGCAGTAGTGCGGTTCCTAGCTCGGTAATAAAGACTATGTCCTAAGACATCGTGCAGCAATGTGCTTCTTTATTCTGCAACGCAAACATCACCTAAGTCGACATGCAATGGTGTTAAAAAAACAAAACTCGGTACATTGCCTCTAAGCGTCAATGTACTCTCCTCATCCAGCCCACTGCCTAAGACATCGTGCAGCAGTGCGGTTCCTTGTTATGTAATATAGACCATTGCCTAATACCTCGGGCAGCAATGTGCTTCTTTATTCTGCAGCACAGATCATCACATAAGTCGACATGCAGCAATGTTCGAAAAAACAAAACTCGGTCATTGCCTCTAAGCCTCAATGTACTCTCCTCAACTTAACCCACTGCCTAAGACATCGTGCAATAGTGCGGTTACTTATTCCATAATAAAGACCATTTCCTGATGTGATACGATGGGAGAACTGACTTGGGTGTTTTGAGTTTTATCGTAAGTGTTGCAGTTAGCAAGAGTCGCCACCGACTTTTCTTTTATCCAAAAGGAAAGGCTGAAAAGAACAGGAAAGACCTTTGAGATTATTTCTTGAGTTCGGGTGGTAGATTATGAAAAGGGAAGGTGTTAGCACCCTTTTCATCCATAATTATCTATGGGCTCTTAGTTGCTTGCTAGATCACTTGCTTTTGTTTGAAAATGTGCTTTGTGTGGCTTTTGAAAGTATTTTGAAAAGGTGCCATCGTTTAGGAAAACTTTGTAATAGTTCTCGTTCGTAAGAACGTATACAAAGTGTTGAGCTTTTGAAAATGTTTCAAGTTTGGAAAATGTTTTGAAAGTGTTTTTTGAAAGTGTTGGAGTTTTATTTTGAAAATAAGCAAGAGTGTTTGTTTTGAAATTGAGCAAGCAACTAGGAACAATCTACCTACTCAAAAGTCTTAGTTCATTTCTTCCTTTCCTTTGATATTGCTATCTTACCATTGATTTGGTAAGAAGCTCTATCTTTGGATGTAAAGGGACGGGCATGGGTCCTCGTATAGCCATGATAGCAATGTTCTGAAATATCTTAGTAATTCTCTTTGAGGGACTAAGATCATTTTGAAAGGCAACATTTGATAGCTTCATCGAGGGACTATGATCTTGTACTTTTTTATTGCTTTTGCTAAGATACCCCACATGCATAACATAGCCATTTTATAAGGCAACAAAGTCGATTTACCCTAAGGGTGTAAGTGTGCAAGTGTGTTGATTTACATGCATTGTTTTGTCTTGAATTAGGGTTTGCTAACTTGTTGATTTTAATCTTTCCATACAAACCCTAATTTACTAGTATTTATATATAAAGCATTAAATTGCGGAAAATAAAAATACTAAGCTATTACATCAATAGGGGAGGGGGTGTACAAATTTACAAATGGGGAATTTGCAAGAAAAATAAATCTAATTAACTATTACAACCATATTGAATATTGTACAAAATTGAAGATAAAATGCAAGAATGCAAAATGGAAAAAGAAATGCTTTTTATTTGATTTTATGAAAGGTTTTAATCTTGACCTACTTTAGAAAATGATTAATGAAAAAAATAACTAAAATTAACTTAAACTAATTAAGAAAAGGAATTAATTTAAAATGATTTTTTAGGAGTTTTTATGAAAAGGTTTTAAATTAAAAAATATATGAAAATTAATTAATTAAAATAAACCTAAGTTCTAAATTAATTTTAATTAAGAAAATAAAATAATATAATAATTAATCCTAAGTCTAAATATTAATTAATAAAAAGAAATTAATTTGTTAAAAGAAAATGTTTTTGGTCTTTTTTGTATTTATAGAGAAAATAAAATAAGTAAGTATAAATAATAAATAAAATAATTTTTATATTTTTATTAATAAATAATAATAATGATAATAATAATAATAATAATGAAAATAAAAATAACGAAGAAAATATGAAATAGAAATCAAAAATAAATAAATAAAATGGAAAATAAAATAATGGGCCAGGGGTGTGAACATAGTCAGGGGTTAGTAAAAGAAAAAAGATAGCCAGGCCCAAGTTGGAGGCCCAGCGCCTGTTACAAACCAAAAACAGAAAAACAGAAAATATAATAAAAAATGGTAAAATGGACGTTGGGGCTCGAACCCAGGTCCAAAGGGTGATAGACGCGTGCTTTAACCAATGGGGTGGTGATACATCCGTTAACTTAAACAAAATAATAAATATATGATACATGATTTGACCTGACTGTACTTCATCTTCAACCTCCAACCAAAGGATTTGTAACTTGCTCATTTCTCAACCATTTTCAAAAATGTAATCATGAAACTTGTGGATTTTTCCAACACGAATCAATACATGTAACTAACTTAAGCTAACATTCAAAGATAAGGATGAATTTTTGAAAGTACCAAATTCTGACCTAAATGTTTCAGCAAGTTCAAACTCAAAATTCTCCATGCTCAAGCAACATAAATCAAATTTATGGACATGTATAGTTTCAGGGCAATGATATCTACATTCTATCTTCACAAATGCAAGCCTAACAATGCCTAAATAATGAGATATAAGTTCAAGAAAAATACCTCAAAACTGGAAATCGTGAAATGAGTTTGAGCTTGTTTCAAGTGATGGTGATGATCAGGTTGGCTTCCTTGAACCTCTAGGAAGCTAATGCAATGCTTACTTGATGCTGGGAGTGCTTGAATCGTGCTAGAGAAGTCAAGATGCAAGCTCGGTTTTTTGGTTATGGAAGTTGATGAAAATGGTGTTACAGTTGGATAACAGGTGTTGGGATTGTTTATGTATGATGTTTAGAAGCTTTTGGAAGCAAAAGGCTAACAAACGCACGAGTGGTTTTTGATTTTGGGATTTATGGCCAGAATATGCAACAATGGAGGTTTGTTATGCAAATTTTACTTTGGGGGTGTTTGAGAGCTTGTGTATTCGTGTGTTAGCTTACAAATAACTTGTGCATATGTATGGAAAAGGTTCTAGCACTTGAGAGGGTCAGAAGCACAAGATATAGACTTATGGCTATGTTACTTGATTTTGAAGAAAAGTGGAAATATGGTTTCAAGGCATAGTATAAGCATGGCCTGAGTTTATGGGAGGCTCTAGACATGTTGCTTTTGCCTTTGACATTGCTTGTGATCATAAGGAAACAAGTACAAAGCTCTGTGCATTTACTTTGTGATTAAAGCCTCTTTACAAGAATGGAATGGTTACTTTGTGCCATAAATAGAAATGCAACTTGGATAATGGCTCAAATGCTTGGATCAAAGCTCTAACAACTATATAAATATTTGATTATGGAGTGATAAACAAGTTTGAGGCCTGTAAAGCGAAGAATATACAGCCTAAATATGAATTGGTCAAGTGTTCATCACAAGTTCTGCCTTGTAAATCAAGAATGAAACCCTAACTTCATCTCTTTGATTCTCTTAGCTCAAGCATGATCTCAATGAGTTCTTCGAAATTTTGGAAAGCTTGTAACATCCTTTACAAACTCTATGTTGGTCACTTTTGGAAATTATTCTTGGAACTATGTGAAAAATTTCCATGAAGTTAGGCCAAAATCCTGCCTAAACTAGGGCAAAATTTCACTAAGTTTCCAAGTTTCATGAACATGTATTCACAAAATTATAACTTGAAATCAATGAATTTCTAGGAGAAGTTGTGTTCTACAATGTTTTAGACCTCATTGAGATATACAACTTTCACGTTGAAAGTTTCCTTTGAATCATCTTGCATCATGTTGAAAAATTTGCTCAAAGTTGTGAAAAAATATGATGTTTCCAACACAGAAAAATTTCTAAGTTTAGAAATTTTGACTTTTCAAAATGAAATCTTGACTTTTGAATTTCTCAATGAACAAGTTTCATATTTTGACATGTTTTTATGAATTGTGATCTTTGACACTTGATTTTGACCAAAAAGTCAAAGTTTGACTTTTTAGTATGCAGTTGACTTTTGATGAGTTGACTGAAAATCAACTATCAATCAATTGATCTTGAGGGAAGTTTTGAGTCATGCCATTAGGTCAAAATGATGCAATTGAATCCTTGAGATCATTTCTCCAACCAATCAACCATTTGCTAGGTCAAAAATCAGAAATTGCTCTTCCTCAATCAAAACCCTAATTTTGACCATTTTGCCCTTTTGATGATCTGATCAAATTTCTTGAGGAATTATGGTCAAAACTTGATCAAATGGCATATATAGGTTCATAATGTTGATATGGATCAAAAATTATGAAGTTTGACTATAAATTTACCACAGTTGACTTTTTCCCCAATACAGCTGATTTTTAGGTCAACTGGTCAATTGACTGAGCAAAAATGTGATCCAAGACTTGAAACTTGACATGAACAATCTTGAGGGTACAAAGTGATACATGAAAGTCATATGGGGCATTAAAAGTCCATTTATCCTTGTGCAATATCAAACCCTAATTTTCAGTCATCAGTGCTTGAAGAGGTGTCTTGAGCTGATCAACCCTAATGCAGTCTTGAACCAAAGGAGATCTTGTGAGAGATTACTTGATAAATGAGAGGGAAAATTTTGGGGTACAAGAGCTGCCCATGTTCAATCTTCTTAAACCTGAAGAGTTAGATTGGTGATCCTCCATTCGTGACTTGAAGGTGAAAGATGATTGAACACTAGAGTGCCCAGAAATTCGCACTCGAAGATGGATTATGAATGGGCTTATAGATGCCATTTGGAGGAGTGTTGGTAAACACTAGAAGAAGTATCAGCACAAATCTCTTGTTGATTTATACTAAAACTTGATGTTTTACCTGTGAGAAAAAAGAGTTAGTAAAATGCAGATGTATGCATGATGTTTACCAGACGTGGTATTATGCTAAATGCCTCTTGTATGTACATGCTATGATGTATGAATGTGGTATGTATGTTTTTGTCCAGGAAAATATATCCCTGACTGCTACTAAAGAAATTCCGAGAGGTTGAATCCCTGATTGCCGTTGGGGAGGAAGAATATACATAGCTTCAAACTTTATTGAAAGGATGCTTTTGCTGGGGAATATCTCTTGAATGTTAGTTGTTATCTGGTTGGATCCAGGCATCACAACTTGCTGAGAATGAGGAAGTCAACTGCTATCTGGTCAGATCCAGGCTTTGCAGTAACTTGAAGTGGTAACTACTATCTGGTCGGGTCCAGGTTTCATAGTTTTTGGAAAGTTGTACTATTATCTGGTTGGGTCCAGGCTTCACAGTGTCCCTCGGGGGATCACAGTTAATTTTATATGGTCGAGCTCTAGGTTTCATAATAACTTGCTTGAAAACTGACATCTGGTCGGGTCCAGGATTTACAAATTTCTGAGGTTGATGAGGTTAATTGTTATCTGGTCGGGTCCAGGTTTCACAATAAACTGTTTGGGAATTTAATTATTATCTGGTCAGGTTCCAGATTTCACAAAGAATGTATGAGAGTAATTGCTATCTGGTCGGATCCAGGCTTCACAACAACTTATTGGGGTAGAGGCATACTCTACTGGGGAAAAGAAGTTACACCTTGGTCTGGTTGAGTCCAGGTTCTTCTATATTTTGAAGAGTTAAACTACTATCTGGTCGAGTCCAGGTTTCACAGTATTTGAAAGATTAAACTATTATCTGGTCGGATCCAGGCTCTATAGTGACTTTGAGAAGTTTGACTATTATCTGGTCGGGTCCATGCTTCATAGTAACTTGGAGATAATAAAGGTTTTATTGATGACTTTACTGGGGATTAGGGGTTGTGGCCCTATGATTTGCAATAGTCTGAAAGGAAAATGTAAGCTGGGGAATGTAGACTCAGTCGTGGAGGACAGACTCAGCTTAGGGAGGTATATTCAGCTGGGGATAACAGGCTCAACTGGAGAAGATAGACCAAAGCTGGAGAATTTTGTACCCGATTGGGTAGTTATGCTACTCGTTGTTTGTTGGGGAAATAAACCCTGTTGATAAACTGCTGGAGAGGTGAGTTCTTTAAGGAAGAGATCCACGAGGATTCTACTTGTAGGATCAGCTTAGCTGGGGAGAGAGCTTCCAAGAGATTGAGACTCTGGCTTGGAGATTGGTCTATTATAGCCGATCTGCGGGGAATAATGTTAATGAAATAACTTCTGTGGGGATATTCTAACATACATTAAAGAGATGTTTGCTGCTGCTTAGCAGGTCACATGTGCCAAACAGTTTTAATTATGTTCATATGCATATGTTCGTTTAATTTTAGTAATTGGACAAGTTTGCATTCAAAACAAAGACAAAAAGTTTGCACTTCAAAGTATTTTTGTATTGATATTTTGCCCGTGAATAGGCATTTTTATACAAAGAGACGGAGATCCTAGTAAGAGGAAATCATCGAAAGGAAAACAAAATTGAAAACAAAAACAAATAGCCATGTTAAATGATCTCATTGCCTTCCAACTCTACTATTGCGCCAATGTCTTCGAATTCCCCTTGTCGTTGACAGAAGTTGATTAGATTGATCTTGGACCATTTGAACTCAGACCTTGGTGATAAAGTTGACTGTGGTGAATCCACGGGACATAGTCATATGCTTTCAATCCTTAACTTTTTCCTAGACCTCCCTTTCGGGTTTTCAGCCCACCAGGATACCCATTTTTTCCCAAGTTGCCCTTTTGGGTTTTCAACTTGCCGGGTGTAAAATCTTTTGCATATATCCCTAATTTTTTCCCAAACCTTTTGGTTTTCCAGGATGCCCTTATTTTTCCTAGCTGTGTCAACCTAGTGGGTCTCTTATGCGTAATATTTTTTAACTATGTCCGCGTTTATGGGATTTGGGAAGTCTTCACCATCAATGGTAGTCAGCATCATGGCACCGCCAGAGAACACACTTTTGACAACAAATGGCCCTTCGTAGGTGGGAGTCCATTTTCCTCTGGGGTATCCTTGTGTTAGAATGATGTGTTTTATCACCAAGTCACCAGCTTGATATACTCGAGGCTTGATCTTTTTTTTGAAAGCCTTGATCATCCGTTTTTGGTACGTCTGACCATGACAAACAACAGCCAATCATTTTTCATCAATCAAGTTCAGTTGATCCAATCTCGATTGAATCCACTCGTCTTCGCCTAATCCTGCCTCATTCATAATCCTCAGCGAGGGAATCTGAACTTCCACTTGCAAAACAGCTTCCATGCCATAGACTAGAGAAAAGGGAATTGCCCCAGTTGATGTTCTAGCTGAAGTGCGATAGCCATGTAGAGAAAATGGTAACATCTCATGCCAATCCTTATAGGTTACTACAATTTTCTGCATGATCTTCTTGATATTTTTGTTGGCCACTTCGACTGCGCCATTCATTTTCGGTCTATATGGAGAAGGATTGTGATGCTTGATCTTAAACTGAGTGCACAACTCAGTAATCATAGCATTGTTAAGGTTAGTCCCATTGTCAGTGATGATCCTTTCAGGGATACCATAGTGGTAGATGAGGTTGTGTCTGATGAATCTGGCTACCACATTCTTGGTGACTGAGGCAAAAGAGGCGACTTCGACCCACTTGGTGAAATAATCAATAGCGACCAAAATGAAACAATGTCCATTGGAAGTGGTTGGCTTGATTTCTCCAATCATATCAATGCCCCACATTACAAATGGACATGGAGCGGTCATGATGTTCATAGGGATAGGAGGCACATGGACCTTGTCGGCATAAATTTGGCATTTGTGACAAGTCCTAAAGTGTTGATGGAAATCAGTCTCCATTGTTGACCAATAGTAGCCCGCCCTCAAGATCTTCTTGTCCATCGTATGTCCCCTTGAGTGAGTACCAAAGAGACCATAGTTCATGTCTTCCATGATTTCATTTGCCTCCTTCTTGTCCACACATCAGAGTAGAGTTGAATCATGGTTGCGCTTGTACAATATTCCGTTACTTAAGAAGAATTTAGCTGAAAATCTTTGTAAGAACTTTTTCATTGATAGATGCTCCCTCTAGATACTCTTGTGCTTCAAGGTATCTCATCACCTAATGGTAGCAAGGCTTTTCCGCGTCAGTGACAAGTTCACAGTAGTGCGTAGGTTCATCGAATCTTTCAATCATAATCATAAGGGCCTCGTTATCCCATCTGACCTTGAACATTGAAGACATGTTTTCCAAAGCGTCAGCCAACTGATTTTCTTCCCTAGGGAAGTGCTCAAAAGTGATCTCTTCAAAGTAGAGAATCAGGGATAGCACGTGTTTCTTGTAAGGGATGATATTAGGGTGCTTAGTGTCCCAATCTCCTTTTACTTGGCTAATCACTAGAGCAGAATCCCAAACACACTCAAAGGCTTGATCCTCAAGTCAATGGCAACTTTCAAACCCAAGAAGCACGCTTCATATTCGACCATATTGTTCGTGCAATCGAAGCATAGTCTGGCAGTGAAAGGAGTGTGGAAACCTTCAGAAGATATGATCACAACGTCAATTCCGTTACCCAAGGCATTGGAAGCGCCGTCGAAGACCATAGTCCATCGGGATCCTTGTTCAGGTCCGTCATATGGTCCAGGTTTCACGCAATCGGTCACCAGCATGATGTTTTCATCAGGGAAGTCGAAGTTCATAGACTGATAATCATCCACAGCTTGATGGGCCAAATGATTTGCTAGTACGCTTCCTTTGATGGACTTTTGTGTAGTGTATTGAATGCCGTACTTGGTTAAGATCATTTTCCATCTGGCTATCTGTCCGGAAAGGGAAGGTTTCTCGAAAATGTACTTGATTGAGTCCATTTTAGAAATCAACAAAGTGGTATGAGTCAACATATACTGTCTTAGCCGACGAGCAGCCCATGCCAGAGCGCAGCAAGTTTTCTCGAGCAGTGAATATCTGGTTTTGCAGTCGGTAAACTTTTTGCTCAGGTAATAAATAGCATGCTCTTTTCGGCCAGACTAGTCATGTTGGCCCAAAACACACCCCATAGAGTTCTCTAGTACTGTCAAGTACATGATCAAGGGTCTTCCTTCAATTGGAGGCATGAGAATATGAGGTTCTTATAGGTATTCTTTGATTTTGTCGAAGGCAGCTTGGCATTCATCATTCCATCTGACTACCTGATCTTTCTTCAAAAGTTTGAAGATTGGCTCACAAGTAGCAGTCAAGTGAGATATGAAGCGGGAGATGTAATTGAGACGACCCAAGAATCCTCTTACTTCCTTTTCAGAATGAGGGACTGGCATTTCTGGGATGGCCTTTACCTTGGCAAGATCAAATTTAATGCCTTTATTGCTGACAACAAAACCTAGAAGCTTTCCAGATCATACTTCGAACATGCACTTTTTAGCGTTTAACCTTAGCTTGTACTTTTTCAGCCTCTCGAACAGTTTGTACAGGTGATCGAGATGTTCCTCTTCAGTTTGTGATATAGAAATCATATCGTCCACATAAACCTCTATTTCATGATGAATCATGTCATGAAACAAAGCTAGCATAGCTCTTTGATATGTTGCCCCTGCATTCTTCAATCCGAACAACATGACCTTGTAGCAGAAGGTGCCTCATTACGTGACGAAAGTTGTCTTTTCCATGTCTTTGGGAGCCATCCTTATTTGATTATAGCCTGAGAAGCCATCCATGAATGAGAAGACTTTATGCTGAGCAGTATTATCGAACAAGACGTCAATGTGTGGTAGAGGGAAGTCATCCTTGGGGCTTGCCATATTCAGATCCCTATAGTCTACGCACATGCGAACTTTTTCCATCCTTTTTCGGCACTGGAACCACATTGGCAACCCATTGGGGATAGGATGTCACAGCTAGGAACCCTGCATCAAACTGTTTCATTACTTCATCTTTGATCTTCTCAGACATATCAAGACTCACGCGACGAACCTTTTGTTTAACAGGAGGACAATCTTCTTTTGTCGGCAGATGATGAACTACGATGTCAGTATCCAACCCTGGCATATCTTCATAATACCAAGCAAATACTTCCAAATAATCATGCAACATCTGAACCAACTTGCTTTTGACACTGTCTTCTAAGTTAGTGCCAATCTTGGTTTCCTTCTTATCTGCCTCAGTACCCAGATTGATAACTTCAACTGACTCTTCGTGCGGCTGAATAGCTTTTTCCTCTTGTAATAGAAGTCTGGCCAATTCTCCCGATATGTCACAATCTTCCTTGCTTTCATCTTCAGCTTGGTTAATTGGGCATTCAAAGTCATAATATGCAATAGTAGAGTCAATGGAAATAGGATCCAGAGTGGATGAGGACCTGCAAGAATGTGTGTGTGTGTGCATGTAAGATACATGGCTATTTTTGAAAATGTATTTGAAATAAAAGAAAGATAATGAACACAAATATTTGAATGCAAAAGAGTCCAATGTACTGAATGATCATATGATTAGATGAACATAAATAAAACCCTTGACAAATGGACCAAAGTGCCCCAGGCCAGGCACATGGCTTAAAAGTTATTGCTAAATATTACAGACAAAATGTTCTTGAATTGAAAGAAAAGAAATAACAAGTAGATTACTCCTCAATGAAGGAGATGGGCACAAAGTCCTTTGTATGCCAATTTTTCAGCTCCGTTGTAGTTGGGTACACCCAATCTTCAAATGCAGCTTCTTCATCAGAATCACCCACTACATTGACTTCATGGCTTCCAATGCAGAGAGGTGGATTTCCAGCACGAGCATGCCTCACTTCCTTCTGAGCTTTGACGGTGAAGCCCAAACCAAACTTGTCTACTTTAAATGGGATATTTAGGAGTTGCCCCCAAGTATCACAGTTTCCTTCTTCAATTGGAAGATTTGGGAGCCCACTTTGATTGGAAGATCTACTTCCCCATGAACAGTCCTCTTTGATCCATCGAACGCCCTTACGATGATATCACTTGGCTTCAAGACTAAACCTTCATAGTCCAGACGGTCTAACACCCCCTTGGGTAATACATTAAGAGAAGAACTAGTTTCGACTAGCACATGTGCCAAGGTAGTCCCTTTGCACTCGATAGAAACATGTAAAGCTTTACTGTGGTTCTTCCTTAACGGTTTCAAGTCAGCATCTGAAAATCCCAAGCCATTATCAGCCGTCAGGCTAGCCACATAATTCTCAAATTGGTCCATTGTTGTCTCATGGGGGACATGAGCCTTTTTCAGGAACTTGATTAATGTCCGAGCATGGGCATCGGAGTAAAGCAGCAATGACAACATTGAAATCTTAGAAGGGGTTTACCCCAATTGTTCCACAATCTTGAAGTCGCTTCTTTTTATTATCTTCAAGATCTCTTCCATCTCACGAGCAGAGGGCTCTCCATCAGTAACATCCTTTGAGGGTATTTCAGTTACATCAGGCTCAACAACCTTCTCCTTCCCTCTTGTATCAGTACTTGGGTTGGCAGCAGTAATGCGGATGGGCGTGTTTGTAACAACTGGTGGTGAGATATTGGGTGAAAATATTCTCCCAGTTCTAGTTACTTTGCTTGAGCCGGCTATGTTACCAACATTGTCATATTTTTCTTCTTCGATCCAAGTGTCTTGTTTAATCCCATGATAGAACACCTCAGCATCGTAGTTCCATGGTACTGCCTTGTTTGAAGAGTAGGGAATTGGTCCGGGATTGGTAATTATTAATGGAGCAACAGTGGGTTCATTTGAAATCCTAATAGGACCTTTGGAGGTGATCCTAAGAGGCTTGTTTGAGATGGTAATAATGGAGAGATCTTCACATTTGTTAATCAAACTTTTGGTAAGTGGAGTCTTCTCAAATAGTATTTCGTGGCTATCCATCAGGCGTTGAATGCTTTTCTTCAGCCTTTCACATCCATTGAGTTGTCTTGTACAGCACACACAGTCTTTTACACAGCCAGGGAAAATCCTAGCTTTCAACAAATTGTTTTTGATTACATTCAGCGGAGTAGTCAATTTTTCAACAAAGGCAACAAAAATTGTATCTTCAATAGCATTAACACCCTTTTCATGCTTCGGCATTGGAGCGGAGATTACGTTCGAAATTGGAGGAGGATCAAACTCAATAGTTTTATTATCGATCAAATCCTGGATTTTGTTCTTCAAGGCCCAGCACTGGTCAGTCTCGTGCCCGGCGCTGCTTGAGTGGTAAGCATATTTAGCGTTTGGATTATACTTTGGTGATGAGGTATCAGGGTTGGCAGGAGGGTCGCACAATGTCACTAAGTTAGCCTTTAGAAAATGTTGAAGGGCTTGAGACAGTGACATGCCTAACCTCGTAAATTGTCTTCTCAGAGTTTCAAAACGTTTGTGATTTGCAGATGGTCTTGGAGTAGGAGTTGGATTGGAGATTTGGACAGCATTGACAAACGTACGATCATTCTTCTTGGTACGGGCCCTTGCCCTGTACACAACATTGACTTCCTTCTTTGCAACAAAAGGTTTTTTAATAGGATTTGAAGTAGAGGTAGACGCCATAGAGATCTTCCCACTTTTGATGCCGCTTTCAACTCTTTCACCGGTTAAGATTAATTCGGTGAAACCAGAAGAAGAGAAGCTAAATAGAAGATTAAAGAATGGACCAGATAAGGTGCCCATAAACATGTCGATGTGCTCCCTATCACTCAAAGGTGGTTGAACCCTACTGTCTAGGTCTCTCCAGTTTTACGCATATTCCTTAAATCCTTCATTCTTTCCCATAGTCATATCTTGTAATTGAACCCTCGTTGGTGCCAAGTCGGCGTTATACTAATACTGATGGTAGAAGGCGGTAGCTAAATCCTCCTAAGTATTGATATGGTATCCATCCAACTGATAAAACCATTCAAGTTACGTTCCCACCAAGCTCTCTTGAAAAAAGTGAACCCAAAGTTTCTTATCAGCAGTGTGCAGTTGTATCTTGCGCACATAAGATTTTAGGTTGAGTTTTGGACAAAAAACTCCATCGTGTTTTGCAAATATTGGTATTTTGAATTTGTGGGGAATGACTACGCCAGAGATCAAACCCAAATCATCAAAATCTAAACCGGGGACGGCTTGGATTTCAACAGCTTTCAATCTGTCTTCTAACTGCTTATATTTGATATCAGCGGGTGGATACTGCTCATCGAAATAATCATCATCAGATACTTGATCATTAACCCAGTCAGCCTGAGTACTCTTGACCTCACCAATCTGGTTCTCGTCCTCTTCAGATGAGTCTCCTCCTACTGGGATTTGATGGACTGTCTCCTTGAACCTTCTACCCATGTTGAGTAGAGATTTTTTCTTGGGTTTCTTCTTAACTTCCAGCAATGCCATCATTTCTTGCTTCCCCTTGGCTAGGGCTAGTAGAGTTTCCTGGAACCGAGAATTTTGGTCTTGGAGATCCTTCACAGTTTTCTCTAGATCCATCTTGCTGAAATAAACAACAGAAAGATAAGGAAACCTGTTATGGGAAAACCTGGCATGTTATGATGCATGGAATATGTATATGCAAATGATTCCAAGGGTTAATGAGGTTTAAATTTGTATAGACAAAAGAATGAACAAACGTCAATTTTCATTAAGCAAAACAAAAAATATTACATCATGCCTCTCAGGCTTACAAAATAACTTTCTAAGATAAAAATATTGAACGCATCCTCTTTGGTGCGAGATAGGCGTTCACACTTTGCTCTTCTTGTAGCTGCTTTGTAAGCTCCAAGACCCTCTTCTAACTAGCATAGAATTGAGCTTCGAAAGTATCTCATTCTTCCTTCAGCTGAATCCAACCCTTTTGCAAGTCTTCGAGAGAGGTAGGCATGTCGGGATGGAGGATAGTGTAGGGAACATCTCCTTCAACCACAGGCTCCATGATGACTTGTAAGATTAAAGGATAAGGCATCACGAGTTTCTGAGCACGAGCTTGTACCCACTTAAGGTAAGGCTCAAGGGGAATGGAATTCTTGTGTCCCAACATCTTTCTATCCACCTTGTTCAACATCCTCCAAGCTCGGATAAACCTCTGACGGTAACCTTGATTGCCATCCTCATAGTCGAATACCACTCCTTGGATAAGCATCTCATGTGGACCATCCCTTCGGGCGTAACCAAACTGTCGTAAGGATAAGCAGGGGTTATAAGTGATACCTCCTATAATGCTAAGCAAGGGGACATTATGGAATTCTCCACAACGGTCGATGATAGTAACATTCTCCAAGGATCGGGAACACCAATGAATATCTGAATGTTTGAGCGTCATCAACCTATGGGACCACCTTGAACCTTGTTCATTTTTCAACACAGATTGGGGAAGATGCCAAATAAACCATCTTTCCAAGAGAGGGGTGCAACACATGAGGATACATCTCTTCCTCATAGTGCGAGAGTGAAAAGAATGTAGGATGTCTCCTAGCAAAGTAGGTATCGGGTTACGAGTAATGAAGATTTTGACAGTGTTTACATCTATGAGTTGGTTAGGATTTGGAAACAAAACCTTCCCATAGATGAGAAGAGCCACAATTTCTTCAAATGCTTTCAAGTCCAAGGATTTCCAACAATCTTGAGTTTTCTCAAACAAGAACTTGGCCAAGAAACCTTTGACACCACTCCTTGTTTCCCAATTAGTTGTGATATCAGATTGTTGCAAGTGTAGTGCTTGGGCAATCTCTTCAGGTTTTGTATCTCTTTCCGTACCGTTGAAGGGTATTTGATTGAGAACAGGGATCCTTAAGAGTTGTGAGAATTCTTCTAGAGTAGGCACAAGTTGATAATCGGGAAAAGTGAAGCAATGGTGTAGAGGATCAAAGAATTGGAAAAGCACCTTCGTCATATCTTCATCAGTGTTTGAGGTAACCAAGTTTAGGAGGCGGCCATGTCTTTCGGTGAATGAAGAGTTCTCAGGGACCCTTGATGATAACTCTTTGAGTTGAGGAGGAATCCTTATGAGATTTACTTGAATGGTTTTCCTGCGAATAGAAGCCATGTCCTACAAAATAGAACAAAGATAAATCCCAATAATCCTTGAAATGGTTAGTGAGTATGAGTATGATGTTATGATGTTTATGATGTTATGTACAAGTAAATCTATAAAAACAAGTCCTTAGGTTTAGGCTTACATGGAGTCTTATAGGTAAGTACCCTCTTGAAGTTTAGTTGGCTCAAACTTGTCCTAGAAATAGTAATCGGGTTCTAAAGAAGCTCAATATCATTGGTCTGTCTTCTCGGGCATTGTTTCAGCGCAAGACTCTTTAATGGCGACCAAAATATCCCAAAAAGCCAAACCTCAATAAGTGTAGTATCGAGTATCTACCAACTTTGGACTGCACCAAAGCCGGTCATCTCACTACATCCTAATGGCCAAGTTGGTCAAGTAAAGGTTCTAAAGTCAGTTAGTGCTTCATGACATCACTCAGCCGCCACGTATTCTCCTTGACTACTCAAGGGCTACCGGTACCCACAAATATGTCACACTAGCGTAGCTATTTCTTAGACCATGTTGGTATACCCCACACAATTTCCATAATGTATTGCTACTTACCTATAAGGTATCCTAAATCCGGGAAGAGGATTTAAGCCCAAACAAAGAACAAAAATGTAAAGCATACAAGTCAAACAATGAAAGCAAGTAAAGGTGATCTAGCCCTAAGGTAACCCCACTTTTAAGATATTCCCCAGCAGAGTCGCCAGTTCTGTGATACGGTGGGAGAACTGACTTGGGTGTCTTGCATTTTATCGCAAATGTTGCGGTTAGAAAGAGTCTCCACCGACTTTTCTTTTATCCAAAAGGAAAGGCTGAAAAGAACAGGAAATACCTTTGAGATTATTTCTTGAGTTCGAGGGGTAGATTATGAAAAGGGAAGGTGTTAGCACCCTTTTCATCCATAGTTATTTATGGGCTCTTAGTTGCTTGCTATATCACTTGCTTTTGTTTGAAAATGTGCTTTGTGTGGTTTTTGAAAGTATTTTGAAAAGGTTCCATCATTTAGGCAAAATTTGTAATAGTTCTTGTTTGTAAGAACGTATACAGAGTGTTGAGCTTTTGAAAATGTTTCAAGTTTGGAAAATGTTTTGAAAGTGTTTTTTGAAAGTGTTGGGGTTTGTTTTGAAAATAAGCAAGAGTGTTTGTTTTGAAATTGAGCAAGCAACGAGGAACAATCTACCTACTCAAAAGTCTTAGTTCATTTCTTCTTTTCCTTTGATATTGCTATCTTACCATTGATTTGGTAAGAAGACCTATCTTTGAATGTAAAGGGACGGGCATGGGTCCTCGTATAGCCATGATAGCAATGTTGTGAAATATCTTACCAATTCTCTTTGAGGGAATAAGATCATTTTGAAAGGCAACATCTGATAGCGTCATTGAGGGACTATGATCTTGTACTTTTTTATTGCTTTTGCTAAGATACCCCACATGTATAACATGGTCATTTTTATAAGGAAACAAAGTGGATTTACCATAAGGGTGTAAGTGTGCAAGTGTGTTGATTTACATGCATTGTTTTGTTATTAATTAGGGTTTGCTAACTTGTTGATTTTAATCTTTCCATACAAACCCTAATTTACTAGCATTTATATATAAAGCATTAAATTGCGGAAAATAAAAATACTAAGCTATTACATCAATAGGGGAGGGGGTGTACAAATTTACAAATGGGGAATTTGCAAGAAAATTAAATCTAATTAACTATTACAACCATATTGAATATTGTACAAAATTGAAGATAAAATGCAAGAATGCAAAATAGAAAAAGAAATGCTTTTTATTTGATTTTATGAGAGATTTTAATCTTGACCTACTTTAGAAAATGATTAATGAAAAAAATAACTAAAATTAACTTAAACTAATTAAGAAAAGGAATTAATTTAAAATGATTTTTTAGGGTTTTTTATGAAAAGGTTTTAAGTTAAAAAATATATAAAAATTAATTAATTAAAATAAACCTAAGTTCTAAATTAATTTTAATTAAGAAAAGAATATAATATAATAATTAATCCTAAGTCTAAATATTAATTAATAAAAAGAAATTAATTTGTTAAAAGAAAATTCTTTTGGTCTTTTTTTGTATTTATAGAGAAAATAAAATAAGTATAAATAATAAATAAAATATTTTTTATATTTTTATTAATAAATAATAATAATGATAATAATAATAATAATAATAATAATAATAATAATGAAGATAAAAATAATGAAGAAAATATGAAATAGAAATAAAAAATAAATAAATAAAATGGAAAATAAAATAATGGGCTAGGGGTGTGAACATAGTCAGAGGTTAGTAAAAGAAAAAAGATAGCCAGGCCCAAGTTGGAGGCCTTGCACCTGTTACAAACAAAAAACAGAAAAACAGAAAATATAACAAAAAATGGTAAAACGGACGCTGGGGCTCGAACCCAGGTCCAAAGGGTGACAAGCGCGCGCTTTAACCACTGGGGTGGTGATACATCCGTTAACTTAAACAAAACAATAAATATATGATACATGATTTGCCCTGATTGTACTTCATCTTCAACCTCCAGCCAGAGGATCTGTAACTTGCTCATTTCTCAACCATTTTCAAAAATGTAAACATGAAACTTGTGCATTTTCCACCACAAATCCAACCATGTAACTAACTTAAGCTAACATTCAAAGGTAAGGATAAATTTATGAAAGTACCAAATTCTGACCTAAATGTTTCAGCAAGTTCAAACTCAAAACTCTCCATGCTCAAGCAACATAAATGAAATCTATGGACATGTATAGTTTCAGGATAATGATATCTATATTTTATCTTCACAAATGCAAGCCTAATAATGCCTAAATAATGAGATAGAAGTTCAAGAAAAATACCTCAAAACTGGAAATCTTGAAATGAGTTTGAGCTTGTTTCAAGTGATGGCGATGATTAGGTTAGCTTCCTTGAACCTCTAGGAAGCTAATGCAATGCTTACTTGATGCTGGGAGTGCTTGAATCGTGCTAGAGAAGTCAAGATGCAAGCTCTATTTTTGGTTATAGAAGTAGATGAAAATGGTGTTACAGTTGGATAACAGGTGTTAGGATTGTTTATCTATGATGTTTAGAAACTTTTGGAAGCAAAAGGCCAAGAAACGCACGAGTGGTTTTTGATTTTGGAATTTCTGGCCCGAATATGCAACAATGGAGGTTTATTATGGAAATCTGACTTTGGGGGTATTTGAGAGCTTGTGTATTCGTGTGTTAGCTTGCAAATAAGTTGTGCATATGTATGGAAAAGGTTCTAGCACTTGAGAGGGTCAGAAGCACAAGATATAGACTTATGGCTATGTTACTTGATTTTGAAGAAAAGTGAAAATATGGTATCAAGGCATAGTACAAGCATGGCCTGATTTTATGAGAGTCTCTAGAAATGTCGCTTTTGCCTTTGACATTTCTTGTGATCAGAAGGAAACAATTGCAAAGTTCTATGCATTGACTTTGTGATTAAAGCCTCTTTACAAGAATGGAATGGTTACTTTGTGCCATAAATGGAAATGCAACTTGGATAATGGCTCAAATGCTTGGATCAAAGCTCTAACAGCTATGTAAATATTTAATTATGGAGTGATAAACAAGTTTAAGGCCTGTAAAGCAAAGATTATACAGCCTAGATATGAATTGGTCAAGTGTTCATCATAAATTATGCCTTGTAAATCAAGAATGAAACCCTAACTTCATCTCTTCGATTCTCTTAGCTCAAGCCTTATCTCAATGAGTTCTTCGAAATTTTGGAAAGCTTGTAACATACTTTACAAATTCAATGTTGGTCACTTTGAAAATTCCTCTGGGAAATATGTGAAAAATTGCCATGAAGTTAGGCCAAAATCCTGCCTAAACTAGGGCAAAATTTCACTAAGTTTCCAAGTTTCACGAACATGTATTCACAAAATTATAACTTGAAATAAATGCATTTCAAGGAGAAGTTGTGTTATACAATGTTTTAGACCTCATTTAGATATACAACTTTCACGTTGAAAGTTTCCTTTGAATCATCTTGCATCATGGTGAAAAATTGGCTCAAAGTTGTGAAAAAATATGAAGTTTCCAACACAGAAAAATTTCTAAGTTTAGAAATTTTGACTTTTCAAAATGAAATCTTGACTTTTGAATTTCTCGATGAACAAGTTTCATATTTTGACATGTTTTGATGAATTGTGATCTTTGACACTTAATTTTGACCAAAAAGTTAAAGTTTGACTTTTCAGTATGCAGTTGACTTTTGATGAGTTGACTGAAAATCAACTATCAATAAATTGATCTTGAGGGAAGTTTTGAGTCATGCAATTAGGTCAAAATGATGCAATTGAATCCTTGATATCATTTCTCCAACCAATCAACCTTTTGCTAGGTCAAAAATTAGAAATTTCTCTTCCTCGGTCAAAACCCTAATTTTGACCATTTTGCCCTTTTGATGATATGATCAAATTTCTTGAGGAATTATGATCAAAACTTGATCAAATGACATATATAGTTTCATAATGTTGATATGGATAAACAATTATGAAGTTTTACTATAAATTGACCACAATTGACTTTTTTCCCAATACAGCAGATTTTTAGGTCAACTGATCAATTGACTGAGCAAAAATGTGATCCAAGACTTTAAACTTGACATAAACAATATTGAGGGTCCAAAATGATCCATAAAAGTCATATGGGGCATTAAAAGTATATTTATCCTTGTGCAATCTCAAACCCTAAGTTTCATTCATCAGTGCTTGAAGAGGTGTCTTGAGCTGATCAACCTTAATGCAGTCTTGAACCAAAGGAGATCTTGTGAGAGATTACTTGATAAATGAGAGGGAAAATTTTTGGGGTACAACACCTAAGACGTCGTGCAACAATGTGTTTCCTTATTTCTCAACACAGACCATCGCCTCAGACTTCATGCAGCGATGCTCGAAAACCAAAATCTAGCATATCGCCTCAGACTTCATGCAACGATCTGTGAGCATAACCCATGGCCTCGGTCTTCAAGAAGCCATGCACCATCAAGTTTTGTTCATCCCCCCAAATGGATGAACAAGCTAAAGCAAAACCAAGACATAGAAGATTGTGCTCTTAAGCTCAATACCATCTGCCTCATCATCAAACCCTGGTAAGCGATATATCATCAGCTTTGCCTACTTCCTCAAGACCCGTAAGGGTAGGCTATATCAACATAACCTTATGTTTGTCGGATAAATTTTGGGGTACTCCAAGTATTCAATAAACTCCCAATCAGAATGCGCAAGACTCACGTTTTCTCACGCTATTCGATTGAAAGATAATTGAATAGGGGAAGCTGTCGCACCCCAAATTTTCCCTACCTCAATGATTTTATTTTTCAAGATTAAAATAGAAGAAATATTTAATTGAAGATGGTACAGCAGTATCTGATGCCCCATCTTTATCCAAGACTAGGGGGTGTACTTTAAACTTAGGAGAGTGGGGCTTTCTAAATCAGAAAGACCCATGTGTCCGTAAACTCATTCGTGAAACATGTTGGCCTATGGCCCATGCGATTCAAAAATAAAAATTATTTCAAAAGAATAATAATTATTAGGTCTTTTATTCATTAATCCATTTAATAATAGTTCATGTTGGCCCATTTCCATTTCATATTGGCAAATAGTAAGAGGAGGGTGTGGTTACAATTACAGGCCCATTAAGTAATTAGTCTGTTTTGTTATTACTGTTTTATTGTAAATTATTATTAAAACATTGTTTAATGATATATAAACTATGGATTAAATATAAAGCCCGTCAATTTTCTTTAAGCCAAGCCCATTGGACGTTTTTTTCATTTATTGTCTTAGTTCAAAAAAACTTGATTTATATTAAGAGTTTTAGAAAAACGGATATGTTGGAAAGCCAGTTAGGCCCAAATCAGATTAGAACTATTGATATTAAATTGTTTCTTTTATATAGTTATTATTAAGAGATTGTTAAAATATTTTATCAAACTATTTTATAATTTAATAAAAAGTTCTTTTTTGGAGAAAAAAGGTTTGGTTGTACGAAGCCCAGTAGGCCCAGTACCGTATGAAAAAGGGATAATGTTGTTGCAAATAAAGAAGAAAAAAAACAGTGAGTATGCTGGTATGGGAAAAAAGGCCCAATTTCGTTTATGCAGGCCGAACAATAAAGAAATTACGCTGGCCCAAAAACAATAACAGCCACTGTTTCAATCACTCCTAAAATCATGCTTGTTTTTATCCAAAAAAAAACAGCAACTGTAGAAATCAATGCAAACTAAATCATAATTCAATCCATATCAATATATCAATCAAAATCCAGAAATTAAAATCAATTACAGTAAATAAAATCCATTACAAGAACATAGAACCAAATCAAATATTTTCAAAATCAATCAACAACGATCCCAAATCCCTGATCTTCCTAAATCTATGCAAATTCTAACAACAAACTCACAAACCCTAGAACTAAAATCACCCTATAAATAACTAAACATAAATTAACAGAAGAGAGGGGTACGGGAAAAACCGAGATACAGGGTTGAAAACATGGATACAGAAGAATATCTACAGAGGCGGAAGGAGAGGAATTTGAAGAACGAAAGTAAACTCCCTGTCTCACGCTGAAGACCAAAGGTTGATGCGATTGGGGTTTTGAAAACTTGAAATTAAAAGCTCAATGACACAGTATTTTTATCCTGGTTTGTTTGATCTCAAACTACTCCAGTCCACCCATCAAGGTGATTTTTCCTCTCTCCAACGAGGTCTTAATCCACTAATCTCAAAAGGATTACAATTACTACTTTAACAACTGTTAAAGTCTTCTTGAGTACAACCACAATCCGATTAATCTCAAGGAACACTGTTTCAAAACTATTATACAAGATGTGTGTTTGTTGTTTTTCTTACAAAAACTGTTTATCACAACTGTGATGATTTACACAAGATTATAGCTTGGAAATGTAAAGAATATTGCTTGCAGCTTTGAATATGTGTGAGTGGTTATGTAGCGAATCGTCTTTGATTTTGAATGCTGACTTTGTTTATATAGGCAGTGGAATAACATTGATCATCAAGTATTTTTAATGTCATTAACACACTTTACATTTGGAGAAGATCATGTCTGAACGAAGCCGTTGGAATTGATGCTGTCTTGAATGATCAGTAACGCTTCAGAATCTTATCTCCTTACTTGATGATGACGCTTCAGAATATTGATGACTTGGATTAACATGTTCTTGTTCAGAATCAGAGTTTACTTTTCTTAAGCGCAGGTTCTGGTCATCAATCTTCAGCGCATGTTCTGATTGCTTCAGCGTGTAGCTCTTAGGCTTATCTTCTGATGCTGCTTTGGTCAGAACTTCTGCATACATAAAACATAATTTTTAGGGTGCATATTTGTTCTTTGTGTTTGTCATTAGTTCTTTGTATTTGTTATCATCAAAACTCTAACTAAGGGTTGTAGAATCAAACTATGTTGTAACAATCTCCCCCTTTTTGATGATGACAAAAACTAGATTTTTAAATTAAAAATAAAGAACAAATGTTTTAAGAGAAACTCCCCCTGAGTTGATTACTTCCCTTAAGTTCCTTGAGCATCAGAGTTTAGCTGCATCTTTCATCAGAATTTGTACCTGTTCAAACTTTTCAGACGATAGAGGTTAAGTAATTCAGAATGTTTGAGACTTTTGTCTCGGTAAACCATTATTGAAAATATCTTACTTTCTCCCCCCTTTTTGTCAGTTATCAAAAAGGAAATATAATCAGAGCCAAAATAGTTGAATTATATTAAAAAAACATGATGCAATGATAAGTTCCAGAACAGAAGAGGTAAAAAATTAAGCGTTACAGATAAACAGATTTAAAACAAAAATCTAAGAAGGAAAGGGAAGACGTGTGAGCAAAGCTTCCAGCAAGCTCTTGATCTGAGTATTAGACTCTTCTTGCTTTCCCAAAATGCTTTTAATCTCTTTGTTCGTATCCTCCTGCTTATCCAACCTTGCATGGATTAGAGCATTTTATTTCTTCAACTCTTCTAGAGTTTGCATGACTAAGGAGGGTGCTGGAGTTTCTTCAGGAGTTGGACGTTGCTCAGAGCATTCTGCATCTTGTTCAGAGTGAACCATTTCTTTTGCTGTGATCAAGTCTTCTGGAGCAGCAGTCAGGGAGAGACTTTTTGATTCTGGTTGAACTTCATCTAAGGGATGATGCTCTGTCCATGGAGCATTATCCAGAGAGAGGATATCTTTCTTGAGCAGTTGGCTCAGAACTTGGTCTTGAAAAGCCTTCAGCTTAGCACTAAAGTTCTGCTGAACTTGTTCATAACTCTGTTCCTTCAGCTTCAGGGTTTCAGAACTAAGCCAGTTTCTGAATTTTGTCCACATATAATCAGAAGCAGCAGGATTAGTCATCTCTTGACTAGCATGCTTCAAAGAATTTATCCATTCCTCTATTCCTGTTTCAAAAATCAACAAACTTGTACCAACATCTGATGTGGTTTCATTTGGTTTAGGTTTGGGAATGGCAGTTTTGTGAGAGATAGAAGCTAGTCTATCCAGCACAATTGGATCAATGACAAGTCTTATGTTGTCAGCTGGACTGTTAGTGGATGAAGGAGTGGAAGAGTCAAGTATGATGATTGGACTGGTAGGGGAGTTTGGTGGTGTGGATTCCAGAGATGAAGGGATTTCTGGAATGTCGTGGATGGTGAGAGGCATGCGAATAGCAAGTGGTTCTGTAATTCCAAGTATTGGGATTGTATCAGAATCTGAATGAGGTTCTTCAGATTGGTTTGTTGAAGCATGGTGAGGTTCTGGTTCATGGATATCAGAAGATTGATTCTCAGAAGGTTGAGCTTCTGGTTATTGTATTTCAGGTTGAGGTGATTGTGGATGAGGAATTTCTTGTTGTGGAGAGTGAGGTTGCGGAATTTCTGGTGTGGTATCAGAGTTTGGATTTTCAGGGAGTTGAGAATTTGGATTTTGTGGTACGGGAGCTGAAAAGTCTTGGTCAAATGAATCAATATCAGACAGAACTTTGGAAAGTTCTGGTTGGGTTTGTTTAGGATTTGGATTATGAGAAAGGGAGTGAGTTTCATTCAAACCTAGAGTTTCTGATGGATCAAACCCTATGTCAAAGTCTTCAATTGTTTGTGGAGTTGGATGTTCTGGTTGATTAGGCATGGCTTTAGATGTCGATACATTTATTGATTCTATAACAGAAACAGAGGAAGGATTACCTTTCTTTTTGGCAGCTTTTGGAGTCCTCTGAGATAGTCCTTCTGCTGCAGCTTTCCTCTTCTTGGTCTTATTTAAAGCAACTTCTGGAGAAGCCTTGTGTAAGTCCTGGATATTGATTTCTGGTGTAGTACCATCTTCCTTGCAAGCATCCAGATATCTGACTATTATTTTTGGCTTGGAGTCAATATCAGAAAATAGAGGAAAATCATCCAGAGGTATCCTTCTTGAAGTGATGGTTGCATGAGAAGTAATAGTAGGTTCCTTCTTGATATTCCCAATGATTTTCATCTTCTTCAGATTTTTAGCGTTCAGGGGCTTCCCAACGGTTGCTTCCAAAGTGCTGATTTCTTGGGCTTCAGTCAAATGTTCTATCAGCCTATTCTCTATCAGAATATCTGGTATGAGTCTTCCTAAGGGTATCCAGTCCCTCTTGGTTCGTTCATCTTCTATTGTTTCCTTCACACTAGTTCTAAGATTATTAAACAGCAAGTGTGGGAGGTTTACCTTAGTCCTCTTGGCAATGAAATAGATCAGAAACTGCTGATCAATGTTGATATAATCAGGAGAGCTAGTTGGCTTCCTGTGGTTGATATACCCCATAATAATTCTTGCCCAAATTCTGCGGTGATCCTTCAGATCTATGATTTTGTTGGAGGGTAGTCCATTAGTAAATATTTCCTTTGCAATAGAACTCACATCGGAGCATCTCTCAGCCATGTCAATGCATCTGACACCTCCACCATTATAACCAACAAGATTTGAAATTAGGTCTTCTGTAATAACAATTTTCTTCCCCATGACATAAGAAGTAACCTGATGATTTGAAGAAGAAGCATGTATCCAGAATTCTTTGACAAGAATGGGAAATGTTGGACCAACCAGACGGTCAAAGTACCTGTTCCATCCTTGAGCAGTAACGTCTTCATACAGATTGAAGCCATTTTCTTGAAGACTCCCAAAATCAACAATCAGTTCAGAGAGAACTTCCAGATTATTAATAGGAGTGAGGAGCATTCTGTAGGGTACTTCATATTGTTCCATTAAAGCAGATTCATGAGCACTAACATTTGTGACACTTGAAGAAGCCATTGTTCACACGGGATTTTGAGGAAGATGAAAGGGGTTTTTGAAAACGAGAGCTTGAAACGATAGAAAATATTGAGAGAGTAAAAGTGAAAGAATGTAAAGGGTGAAAATTAAGTTTAAATAGTTTTTCTTGAAAGCGTAAACAGTAAGAGAGAGAAATAATTAGTCATGATTATAAGCATTAATGACAGCTGAAATTAGGGGATTCAGAAAGATACTGGAACGATTACCCATGACATGTGTCTCAATGCACCCAATCAGCGCTTTTGACCTTTCAGAAAAGTGAACGCGTGTTCAGCCTCAGAAAGTAGCTGATGAATGGATGACAACTGTTTGATTATATGAACAACACACTTATATCCTTGAAATGAAACATTCAGATCTTCATGGATAGATTCTGATGCAATATGTACTTCTAAACTCTGAAGACAGGTTGATCAGTAGTTCACAGAAAATAATAAAGTTCTGATGGTTAAGATATGTAAATAAAACAATTTATTTTGGGCATAGCTTCATGCTGAGATGTTTTAGAATGAAGTTAAACCTATCTTCAGAAAGAGGTTTTGTAAAGACATCAGCCCATTGATGGTATGTGTCAATAAATTTTAAGCTAAGAATCCCTTTCTGAATATAGTCCCTAATAAAATGATGTCATATTTCTATATGCTTAGCCCTAGAATGCAAAATTGGATTTTTACAGAGAAAAATAGCAGAAGTATTGTCACAGAGGATAGGTATGTTACTCTCAAATATGTTGAAGTCTTCAAGTTAACTTTTCATCCAGAGCATTTGCGTGCTACATCCAGCAGCAGCTATGTATTCAACTTCTGCTATTGATAGTGCTATTGTGGACTGTCTCTTGATGGTCCATGAGATCAGATTTTCTCCCAGAAACTGGCAGCTTCCAGAAGTGCTTTTACGTTCTACTCTGTCTCCAGCAAAGTCAGCGTCATAATATCCTACTAAGCTGTAATCATTTGACTTTCTATAAAACAAACCCATATTAGTAGTACCTTTCAGATACTTGAAAATTCGCTTAACTGCTGTTAAGTGAGTTTCTCTAGGATCTGATTGGAATCTAGCACATAAGCAAACACTAAATAAAATGTCAGGCCTTGAAGCCGTCACATTGAGAAGAGAACCAATCATACCTCTGTAGACCTTCTGTTCTACCTTTTTACTTACCTCTTCCTTTTCCATAATGCATGTGGCATGCATTGGAATCTTTGAGGGCTTACATTTTGAGAGATCAAATTTCTTCAGAAGTTCTCTGACATATTTGCTCTGATGAATGTAAGTTCCTTCTGGAGTTTGGTTTATCTGAATGCCCAGAAAGAATTTGAGTTCCCCCATCAAGCTCATCTCAAACTCTGCCTGCATACATTTAGCAAACTCTCTTCCCAGAGAGGGTTTAGTAGATCCAAAGATGATGTCATCAACATAAATCTGACATACTAACATGTCATTCTTAACTGTCTTACAGAATAAGGTTGTGTCCACTTTCCCTCTGGTGAATTCCTTTTCTAACAGGAAGTTACTTAGTCTTTCATACCAAACTTTGGGAGCTTGTTTCAGACCATAGAGTGACTTCTTTAATTTAAAAACATATTCTGGATTTTTGGAATTCTCAAACCCAGGGGGTTGGTGCACATATACCTCTTCATATATATAGCCATTTAAGAATGCACTTTTGACATCCATCTGATAGAGAGTAATGCCTTTATTTACAACAAATGATATTAAAAGTCTGATAGATTCTAACCTGGCGACTGGAGCAAAGGTTTCTGTATATTCTATCCCCTCTTGCTGACTATAACCTTGTGCTACCAGTCGTGCTTTGTTTCTGATGACTTCTCCTTGCTCATTCAGTTTGTTTCAGAACACCCACTTTGTTCCAATGACGTTGAATCCTTTTGGTTTGGGAACTAGATCCCATACATCATTTCTGGTGAATTGATTCAGTTCCTCTTGCATTGCCAGAACCCAGTCATTGTCTAGAAGTGCTTCATCAATAGTTGTTGGTCCAATCAGAGAGACCAGTCCCATGAGGGATTCTTCAGAGTTTCTAAATGTTGATCTGATTCTGATTGGATCATCTTTCTTTCCTAGTATTGTATCTTCTGGGTGATCAATGCTGCTTTTAGATAGCCTTTTCTGAAGTTGATCAACAGAATATGCTGGATTGCTTGTAGTAACTCTTTCTGAAGTTGAGGGAGCGTCTCTGTTGAGACCTTCTGATGAGTTGTCTTCAGTACCTATGAGTTTAACTTCCATACTTGCAAGGAATTCATTCTGCTTTGACTTGAGAGTCAAGCTTATCATCAAACCTAACACTGATTGACTCTTCAACAATCTGTGTTTCTGTATTGTATACTCTATACCCTCTTGAGCATTCAGAGTATCCTAACATAATACACTTTTGTGCTTTAGAGTCAAACTTGTTCAGATAATTTTTTGTATTCAGAATAAAGCAGGTGCATCCAAATGGATGAAAATAAGAAATGTTGGCCTTTCTGTTCTTCCACAACTCATATGGAGTCTTTTCCAGAATAGGTCTTATGGAGATTCTATTCTGAATGTAACACGCTGTGTTAATTGCCTATGCCCAGAAGATCTTAGCTATGTTAGTCTCATTGATCATGGTTCTGGCCATTTCTTGCAATGTTCTGTTCTTTCGATCTACAACTCCATTTTGTTGGGGAGTTCTAGGACAAGAGAATTCATGCAAAATGCCTTTTTCATTAAAAAATAATTCAAAATTTTTATTTTCAAATTCTCCACCATGATCACTTCTGACTTTGACAATTCTAAGATCCTTTTCCTTCTGAACTTGGTTGCAGAAGGTAACAAACACAGAGTGTGACTCGTCCTTGTGTCTTAAGAACTTTACCCATGTCCATCTGCTATAGTCATCTACGATTACTAACCCATACTTCTTGCCACTGACTGAAGCAGTTTTTACTGGTCCAAATAAGTCAATGTGCAGAAGTTCTAATGGCTTAGAGGTGGAAACAACATTTTTGGATTTGAAAGCAGGTTTTGCAAATTTTCCTTTCTGACATGCTTCACACAAAGCATCTGAGTTGAACTTCAATTTTGGAAGTCCTCTGACCAGATTGAGCTTGTTAATCTAAGATATTCTTCTCATACTAACATGCCCCAATCTTCTGTGCCAAACCCATTGCTCGTTGTTAACATAAAGTAGGCATTTTACATTCTGACTCTTTAGTTCAGAAAGTTTTATTTTATAAATGTTGTTTTTCCTCTTTCCATTAAATAGGATAGTCCCATCTTTCTGACTAACACCTTTGCATGAATTTTAATTGAAGATTATATCATAACCATTATCACTTAATTGACTTATGGATAACAGGTTATGCATTAATCCATCAACTAATAATACATTATTTATAGAGGGAAGATTTCCATTACCTACTGTTCCAGAGCCAATGATCTTTCCTCTCTGATTACCTCCAAAGCCCACGTACCCTCCATACTTAAGTTCTAGGCTTTGGAACATATGCCTTCTTCCTGTCATGTGTCGCGAGTAGCCAGAGTCCAGGTACCATGATTGGTGTCTTAGCCTTGCTGCTAAAGATATCTACTACATGTATAATTTTATCCTTAGGTACCCACATTTTCTTAGGTCCTGATTTGTTAGTTTTACCAAAATTCTGATTGAATTTTGGTTTGACAGAATAATCACTACTTGTGTATTTTATGTCATGTGTGTGCCCATATATAAAATGTGAATTGAGTGGTGTGCGTTTTATAACTAAGTCCATGGAATTTTTTGGTGTAGATACCTTACCTTGATATCCTATCCCTTTTCTGCCATTTCTTCTAACTCCATAGGTCAGTGAAGCCATCTTGCTCCTGTCTATGTTTTAAGCTAGAAACTTCTGAAAGTTGTGATCATACTCTTTGATGATCTCATCAGCATTACTGGGAATTTCAGAGATTGTTTCCTTCTGAGAGTTTTGCAAATCATTTTCTAATTTTGAAATTTTGTCTTTTAACTTAATTCTCTAATCTGAGACTCTCATACTTTTCAGAGTCAGAGGCAAGATTCCTTTTCAGGTTCCTGAATTTGACTCTGATTTGCTGATACCTTTCTAGAATTTCACTTAGGCTTTCTGCAAGTTCACCCTTAGTAAAATTTATGGTAAAATCAGGAAATACCTCTTCAGTGTCTGATTTTGAGCCTGAACCAGAAGCTTCACTGTCTTCTGATACATTTTCCATGAGAGCTATGTTTGCTCATTCATCATCTGATTCTGAGTCAGCTTTAGAGGTGTCAGAATCATCCCATGTAGCCATGAGGCTTTTCTTCTTTTCCTTGAAGAACTTCTTTTTGGACTTCTCCTTCTGAAGCCTTGGGCGGTCACTTTTGTAGTGCCCTTGATCGTTACACTCATAGCAGATGATGTCCTTGTTATTTGGCTTTCTGTATCTTGAAGAACCTTCAGATCTTCTTTGTCCAGACAAAGACTCAGACTTTCTGTATCTGGAGGAGGATTTATTCTGATTCTCTGATCTTCTAGGAGTTCTGAATTTCCTTTGTCTCTGCTTCCACAGTTGGTTCACCCTTCTGGAGAGGAGAGACAATTCATCTTCTTCTGATGAGGATCCATCAGAAGTTTCTTCCACAGCCTACAAAACCTTAGAGTCAAATTTTCTGTTAGATTTTAAAGCTAGTGGCTTACCTTGATTTTGAGGCTCATCTTCTTCTAGCTATATCTCGTGACTTCTGAGGGAGCTGACAAGTTCCTCCAGATATATTTTGTTGAGATCTTTGGCTAGCTTAAGTGTTATGACCATTGGCATCCATTGCTTGGGCAAGCTTCTGATGATCTTCTTAACGTGATTAACAGTAGAATACCCTTTGTCAAGAACCTTCAGTCCAGCAACAAGGATTTGGAATATTGAAAACATAGTTTCTATTGATTCACTATCTTCCATCTTGAATGCCTCATACTTCTGAATGAGCGCAAGGGCCTTGGTTTCTTTGACTTGAATGTTGCCTTCATGCATCATTCTCAGAGAGTCAAACATGTTCTTGGCAGTCTCTCTGTTTGATATTTTCTCATATTCTGAGTATGAGATGGCGTTGAGGAGTATTGTTTAGGCCTTGTGGTGGTTTCTGAATTCACGCTTTTGCTGATCAGACATCATTTTTCTGCCTATCCTCTGACCACGTCCATCCACTGGGTGCGTGTATCCAACAGTCACCATGTCCCACAAATCAGCATCATGCGCCAGAAAGAAACTCTCAATTCTGTCTTTCCAGTAGTCAAAGTTTTCTCCATCAAAGACTGGAGGTTTTCACTGAATCTGTCCTTGTCTTCATGGTTGTCATTGCTGATGTTTTAGCTTATTCCCACCATAGTGTTTTTCTGAAGCTTGGATCTTGTACTGACATGATTAGGTGTTTAAGCTCAGAACCATGCACTCTGATGCCAATTGAAGATGTGAAAAACACAAGAAGGGGGGGGGATTGAATTGAAAACTTGAAATTAAAAGCTCAATGACACAGTATTTTTATCCTGGTTCGTTTGATCTCAAACTACTCCAGTCCACCCGTCAAGGTGATTTCGCCTCTCTCCAATGAGGTCTTAATCCACTAATCTCAAAAGGATTACAATTACTACTTTAACAACTGTTAAAGTCTTCTTGAGTACAACCACAATCCGGTTAATCTCAAGGAAAACTGTTTTAAAACTATTATACAAGATGTGTGTTTGTTGTTTTTCTTACAAAAACTGTTTATCACAACTGTAATAATTTACACAACATTATAGCTTGAAAATGTAAAGAATATTGCTTGCAGCTTTGAATATGCGTGAGTGGTTATGTAGCGAATCGTCTTTGATTTTGAATGTTGACTTTGTTTATATAGGCAGTAGAATAACGTTGATCATCAAGTATGTTTACTGTCATTAACACACTTTCCATTTGGAGAAGATCCTGTCTGAAAGAAGTCATTGGAATTGATGTTGTCTTGAATGATCAATAACGCTTCAGAATCTTATCTCCTTACTTGCTGATGACGCTTCAGAATATTGATGACTTGGATTAACATGTTCTTGTTAAGAATTAGAGTTTACTTTTCTTAAGCGCAGGTTCTGGTCATCAATCTTCAGTGCATATTCTGATTGCTTCAGCGTGTAGCTCTTATGGTTTATCTTCTGATGCTACTTTGGTCAGAACTTCTTCATACATAAAACATAATTTTTAGGGTGCATATTTGTTCTTTGTGTTTGTCATTAGTTCTTTGTATTTGTTATCATCAAAACTCTAACTAAGGGTTGTAGAATCAAACTATGTTCTAACACATTTTATCTTCAAAATGAAAAATTAATGATGCTTTTTAGGAATAGTTCAAAGTCAAGAAAACTTACCTTGAAAGTGAAATTTGTGCTTTGAGTTTGAGTTGAATAAGTCAAGTTATAGGTGACTGTTTTTTTAATTTGGATGGTTTGTTTAGACAGAACTTTGAAAGGTGTGAGAGGTTCAAAGCGTTTGGACTTCAAAGCTCAAAAGATGGAGATTTTATGGACAATTCTGGTTTTTAGAGTAAAGGGGGTTTGAGGATTTTCAATGCACAAGAAATTCTATATTTTTTCTGACCTCTTTCCCTTGCAAATGCTCCCTCTATTAATAGGAAAAAGGTTTATGAACAAGGGCTGATTAGGTTTACAAGACAACGTGTTATGGTTTGATTGGGATGCAAATATCAAACTATGTCAAGTATTCCATGGTCCCAAGATGAAGTACCAAAGTTGCTGGTATAAAGGAGCTACTTTCCATGATTTATGGTGGAGTAAAATCAGAAGCAAACAAGGTATGGGCTCAAGACAAGTTTTGTGCCAACAAGCTTGCTTTTCAAGAATAACAATGGTGCCTTTATGCCATAAATGGAAAGATCTTTTAGACAATGGCTCAAACACTTGGGTAATATCTCAAGAGTGGGTGTAAGCATTAAATTATGGTGAGACTGTCAAGTTAGAAGGCCTGCAACACAAGATTCTGCAGCATAGCATAAGGAATTTGTTGTGTTCTTCAATAAAAAGACTTACAATTCAAGGATGGATGCCCAACTTCATGCCCTTGAATCTCCTAGCTCAAGTATGATAAATTCATGCTCTTGGATGTTTTGGAAAGCTTGAAACATCCTCTATAACTTTCATGTTGACCATTTTGACAAAATCATCTTGGAACTATGTGAAAAAATTCCAAGAAGTTGGGATAAAATCCTGACCAAAATCTGTTGAAAATTTCTCTAAGTGTTGGATATAAATGTCATGACTTCATGGGCTCATATCTTCAAATCTAAGCATTTTTTGGACATCAACCCTCTAATACAAAGTTGTAGAATTCATCAAGATATACAACTTTCATGTTGAAAGTTTTCTTTGAATCATCATACATCTTTGTGAAAGAATGTCATGAAGTTATGAGATTATCATGTATGAAAACACTTAGAAAAATTTCTAAGTCTTGGAAAGTTTGACTTTTCAAATTGACTTTTGACTTTCTTGATTTCTTGATGATCAAGTTTCATATTTTTGAATGTCTTGATGAATTTTGATCTTTGATACTTAATGTTGACTAAAAAGTCAAAGTTTGACTTTTGGCGTATTAGTTGACTTTTCGTTAGTACAGCTGAGTTTTGGTCGTCTGGTCAATTGACCGAGCGGAATTTGTGATACAAAACTTGAAACTTGACATGAGCATTCTTGAAGGTCCATAGTGGTCTATGAACATCATTTGACGTATTAGAAGTCCAGTTGTCCTTGTGCAAGCTCAAACCCTAATTTCGAGGTATCAGTGTTGAGGAGATGGCTTGACCTAGTCAATACTTGTGCAAGCTTGAGCTCTTGAAGATCTTTGTGAGAAATGTCTTGAGAAAATAGAGGGAAAATTTTGGGGTACGAACCATAAATATGAATAAAGAGGTTCGTGTAAAAATTAGGGATAAAGAAGAATAAGTTAAAAGAATAAAAAAGAATTGTGTACACCTGCTAAGTTGAAAACCTGTAAAAGGAAACTTAGGCAAAAATGGGTATCCCAGTGGATTGAAAACCCGACAGGACGATCCAGGAAAAAGTTAGAGATTTAAAGTGAATGACTATGGTCTGTGTTGCATTTGTAACACTATTCTCCATCACATTGGTTAACTTTGAAGGATAAGGAATTAGTCCAATCAGTTTTTTAAGAAAGCAAGATATTAAGGAGCTTTGAGGTTATAAGAGTCATAGCAAAGTTGGAACCTGATCGAAATTTGTCTTCATATTGCCATCTTTGTATCTCCTTTTATGTTTTGTATGAAATTACCCTTTTTTAGGAATTGCTTCTTGATGTAAATGCCTATTTACAGGCCAATTAATCAATCAATAAAATTCTCTTTTATCCAAAAATTGCATTTTTACTTTTACTGTTTTGATTGTAGAAACGTCCAATTTTTGATAAACTTTTTCATTTAAAAATATTGAAGCTACACAAATCATTATATAAACCGTTGAAATTATTTGAGATTTCATGTGCCTTGTGAGATGGACAAAGGTTTCCATTTCCTACTTGGGACATGTAGTTGTGATCTTATTTTATAGGTGCTTTGTGTCCACTCATCACAAACAGGGTACAAGTAAGAAAAGCATAAAGTATTTGAGGTTGTTACCCATACAAAGTCCGTGATGGAAATAATGTTCTTCAAACAAAATCCTTTTCCCCATTGTGGTCTGCACTTTTTCTCTCCAAAAATCTTGTTTGCTAAGAAGTCTCTCTTCAGAGATCTCTTCCCCAATTTTGATACAATTGTTTATCTCCCAAGTATGGTCAGTATTCATTTCCCCAATGTTGGTGTAGTTGATTGTTCCCAATGGTGGGTTACATCTCCCTCCCTAATGAAGTTTGCATCTCCTTCCCCAGTGAGGGGTGGTACTGCAGTTTATATCCCCATGGTGGTCTGCATCTAAAAGACTCCTGTAAGGTTTATTTATCAGTAAGAGATCATAATTATCCCCACGAAGTCATTTGTTTTCCCTAGTAGAGCGGGTTTTCTCCCCAGTGAGATTATGCAACGGTGGATATCCTAAGTTTGGTGTCCCCGGTGTTATGGATGATGACGTGAGTATGAATTCTCTTATCCCCGGTAATGGAAGAGGTTATCTCTATCTCCAGTGGAATTTAACTTTGAAGGTTTCTGGTTTGAGATGTCTCTCCTTCCCATGAAGCAGTTTTCTCTTCCCCAGTGGAATTTCCACTTGAATTCACTCCCCATAAATGTCATTAAAGGAGTCATCTTCTTCTCCCCAGTGAGGTTATGATTATATGGAAGCCTTCCGATGTTCACTTCCCGATATGATTCGCACTTGTGAAAGTTCACGTAAGAACTCTCTTATTCCTCAGTGATAGAAGGTGTTGTGTTATCCCCAGTAGAAGTTTCTTTCTGTCAAGAACTCTATGCAGGGAAATCTGTTTCCCCTTAGTAAAATGTTTCTTCCCCAGGCAAAGATTCATTCTCCAGTGGAGTTCATCGTCGATTTTCTTTTATTAGAGAATTCTCGTTATCCCTGCTTAAGTTTTCTTATCCCTGGTGAAGTCTGCTTTCACCGAGAACTCTGCGCAAGAAGATCTCTATTCCCCCAAGCGAAATGCTCCTTATTTTCAGCAGGAAGATAATTTATTGTTTCCCCGGGAAGTTAAGAGTTGTTTGGTGTCAAAGATATCTCCTCAGTGAACTGTAATTTATTTTTGTAGTGTTCTCTATAAAGTCCACTTTTCAGTGGTACCCCTCATCAGAGTTGGCATATTTGAATTTCAATCTCACATTGCAGTTCATCCCCAATGGTTGTCAGTTCAAATGGTTATTCCTTGTTAAAGTCCAATTTCCCAAGGATGATTTCTCAAACGTTCCTGGTTTTCTCAGCAAGTCATTCGTGATATTTGCATTCCTCAGTGAATCATTTAAACATGCATCATTAGCATTGCATCTACCCCTAAAAGTAAAATTCAAACATGCATTGAAGCATAAGCTTATTTTGGGTTGATTACTTGCATTTCTTGCAGACTTTATCTCCAGTAGTTTGTTCACCCTAGGTTCCGATGATTATCTTTGGGTTGTTGTCACCTTTTACGTGACCCTGGTGGTATTCTTTGGTTGAGTCAAGTTTGAATGTTGCCATTTTGACTTCTTCCCCCTTTTTTATTTTGACAATTTTGTTGGTACTCCCCACCTAAGTTTGACTTAGTTCCGAAAATCCCCAGTTGAGTCCCTTTGGTTGGTCTCTTCTTGCCCTCTGTTTTATTTTTGTCTGCTTAGTTAGAATTCCTTGGCTAGGTCTTTGTTTACCATTCCTCAACTCGGATATTCCCCGGTAGAGTCTCTATTGGGTTATTCCCCTCAGAGTCATGTGTGACTGTTTATCTCTGATATAGGTTCTGCTTAGTCAGTTCCTTATCTTTGGTTTACCTGCATAGTAGGGTTCTCCTTGCGTTAGCTTAGCTAAAAAAATTTAGTTAGGTTGTGCTTAGTCATTTCCTCTCCTTTAGTAGGTTCTACTTAGTCGGTTCCTTATCTTTGGTTTACCTACTTAGTCGGGTTTTCCTTCTGTTAGCTTAGCTAACATTGTTTGGTTAGGTCATGCTTAGTCATTTCCTCTCCTTTGGGTAGGTTCTGCTTAGTCAGTTCCTTATCTTTGGTTTACCTGCTTAGTCTGGTTTTCCTTCCATTAGCTTAGCTAATATTGTTTTGTTTATGTTATGCTTAGTCGTTTCCTTTCCTTTGGGTAGGTTCTACTTAGTCAATTTCGTATCTTTGGCTTACCCGCTTAGTCGGGTTCTCCTTCCGTTAGCTTAGCTAACATTTTTTGGTTAGGTTCTGCTTAGTTGGTTCCTTATCTTTGGTTTACCTTCTTAGTCGGATTTTCCTTCTATTAGCTTAGCTAACATTCTTGGTTGGGCAAGTGTGTCCTTGATCGCGACTTTAAGAGTTTATCGGGTGTATTAACTGCAAGTGCACAGTTTAATCGCGTAGTTTTAAAAGATACCGAACCCACAAGGACTGATAATCGAATTACTGTTATCTAAAGTTATTGTGTAAAGCTAAGGCTAATAATTAATCTTATGTTTTGGGGTAGACGAAAATAAGCTTTGACTTAAATGAAATATTTGATAATGGGATACTAGTACGTAATACGTCTGACTTTGGGGACTCAGTAAGTCATTGGCATATGGTTTAAGTATTCAACACACTGTTTCAGTAGAAACTGTCAGTTTAAAAACCTTTATCTCATACTCTCGTAATTATTGATTCAGATTATATTATTAAACTTAAATGCTTGCTCTCGCTGTCTCACTTAAAATCTAAAAATACTTTTTGAAAATAAATAGAATCTAATTAATCCTAAACTGCTCTCGTTGTATTTAAAACTAATGTTTGATTACCATTATCGGTTAAAAACTCAAACTCTTATTATATTGATTTTAGCCTTCGTTTGTCTCTTACTCTCGTAACAAAACAATTTTATATTAAAAGTTGGAAACAAACCAGAAAGGTATTTAATAAAATGTTTATGCCAATTTATTACCGAACCCCTTCGGTTTATGACCTTACATACCGGTATCATGGAAATCAACCGGACATATTATTTATTACGAACAAAAAATAATAGCAAGCATATAGTGATTCAACCATGATTGATAAATAAAAAGACAGTAATAGAATGCAATTTCTGCACACTTCTAGTACTGAAAACAATCCTCCACAGGTCGACATGATTTGCTTCGCGGAAAATGAATTCGAAAATAGAAATAAAAATAATAAACCTAAGAAAAATTCAGGAGACAATGAAAAGAAACTAATGATGCAATAGCTTTCTGATGTAGAAAACTATTGTTGTTTAGGTGAAGGTTTTATCTGCTTAAAGTACTGAAAATGAAACTTCTGAACTCTTGAAAAATTGGAATAATGGGCGAGCAAGGGAGAGAGAGCTTCTGTTGTAAACCGTCATCCTTTTATAGTGCTCTCCTATAACAATTTCATTGAGAGAAAGTAGGATTCGTAACTTTGTGGCCCAGTCTCAGAAAATTCCGTGCATGGAGAAAAACTGGGAGGAAATGCAGGAGGCATGGTATGTACTGGCAATATGGAGATAACTTGGAGAAAACTTTGTATCAAACACTAAAAATATCCTGTGATGAGTGGCATGCAATGTGTGTCGTGGGGCACACATATTTTCATTATGTGTCGGTCGTCATACTATGTGTGCCAAGGGGCACACATATTTGACTTGTGCCGAGCGTAAGGGAGGTGTAACGACCGTCACAGCCTTCTGATAAGAATTTTCTGCTGCTTTCCGCTACTTTGTGATTTTCAATCCATTTCTTTTCCATTTCTTATCCTTTTCTCAAGTAGGCCTTGTGGGAAATAATTACCTGAAACAAACTCGAAATACCAACATAATGCAACATAATAAAGACAAAATGGTAACCTTATTTATGCAAATCGGGTCGAATATGCTATGTATTTTTGCGTTATCAAACTCCGTTATACTTGAACCTTTACTTGTCCCCAAGCAAATAATCAGTATGATAATCTTTTAAGCATATGTTAAATGAAATTACATGACACAAATCAATTCTTATGTGGTTGCGTGGCATTTTTGTTAGAATAATATAAGCTCAACATCAACACCAAAAATACAGTAATGACACTAAACAACCCCACCTTATGCAGACCAATTCCATTCATGCTACTATAGCTCAACCTAATTCTTTTTTCTTTTTTTTACCCATTTTGTTAGAGCGCAATCACATTAAGCCCTTTATCTTATTGTACGCACATAGTAGAGTAGCCGGTTAGTGATGGTAATTTTAAGCACGGGGTTCCGGTACATAAATTTGGTAACCCCTTTATTAATCTGATTGCAAGATGCGGGGGATCAAACCATAGTCCACCCTGCCAAGTTCAGCACCAGAAACATCTAAACCAACTTACATCGGATGGTTATAACATATTTTGTAGGTTTTGCAATGTTGGATTAAGTACCCAGGTGAGGGTCACCTAACTTAAGTAGCACATTCCCTTTTTTCAATTCATCATTACAAGATGTTTTTCGAAAATGTTTTAACACCATTCACTTATATTCATTGAATCTCTACGTAGTTTGTTTTTAAGACGGTGCTGACTGCTTATATAAACTACTCGGGTTACTTTAAAGATTGAGGTTTCGGTATAATAGGTACTTAAATCGGTCTCGCGTAAGCGAGGGTTTTAGAGTGATAAAACAATATCAATTTTGTTTAGATCTTACTCAAAATTCCTAACATATCTAAAGATTGAGAAACTTATATACTCTTAGAATGTGTCAAGAAATTTTTTGTTATGGCTCAAGTGAGGAAGTCAAATAATGAACGAAAATCTGCATATAAATACTTGATAGTACATAAATTTTTTATTGAAGGAAAATTTGCGATAATATAAATCTACTTAGAAAACGGAAAATGAAAGCGGTAAAGCTTCCTCCCCCATGCTTAGACTGAGCATTATCCATAATGAAATGATACAATGTGAGAAAGGAAGGAATAACCGAGATGATGACTACTCTTAGCCTCAGCCACGTGCTCCACAATGTACCTGTGCTTGTGCTCGTCCAAGTGCATCATCTCTTCCTTGGAAAGGCTCTACACCATATTTGTTACATCAATGATCGAGGGATTGTGAAAAATAAAACTTGGAACTAATTTGTTCTGCACCATAAGATTGTATCTTCCATCCTCTCTAGCCTTGATTAGGTGCCCAACACGACAATTGTCAATATCAATAAATAGATCTAGCAGTGAAGGCAAATTTTCTAGTATACCCCCCAAGTTCAAAGAAAGCGCTATATAGGTGACTAACCCTCCAATACAGAAAGGGGTAGTACCTCTTGCACAGACAGACTAGATATGTGACAAGAGGAATGCACTAGCATTGATCTTCCAATAAGGCGTGAAGATACCGTGTAGGAAAAACAATTCTTTGTAATTAACTTTGTTGTTGTTTGCCCTCCCGAAAATGGTGTTGGAAAGGACGCAATGAAAATAACAGATGGAAGGATTATGAATAGAGGAGGAAAAAAGTCCCTCCAAACTAGAAGGTCGCTCACCAGTTAAAGCGTGCCATAGACCGATTGTTGTTGATGCCCAATCTACTTCTAGAGGGATTCAGTAGTACACTTCTCCTCCACGAGGAAAACGTAACAAATCACTCAGAGCTTCTTGGTTTATAGAATATTTGTCGTTAAACAATCTAAAGTTTGCAGTGCCAATAAGGTACATGTTGTCATCTGCTGGTGTGTTGTAGGAGAAGGAGCTCAAAAATTCCAAGGTCAAGGATTTATAAGTTGGATGCTTCAGTGTGAAAACATAAGACAAGTTAGATTTTTGAAGTAGTCATTGCACAATGTCTAACAGTCCCAACTTACACAGAAAATTAACATCAACATACCTTGTAAATGTAACGGAACCTTGATAAAACTTTCGGTACTGAGCTTCCTGATGTACCCCAACTTCACCGTTTTTGAACACGATTCCTAAAAGGTCAGGTTCACGTTCGTCTCTTGGGTGTTGGACTCTTCGAGACATAATTAGATGCAAGGAAGGTGAATGGGTTCGGTTACGAAATTAACAAAAGGTTATGGGTTTTGATTTTTGTTTCTCAAGTGCTTAAATAACATAATAATATAGAATGCAAGTAGTGGATTTTTATGGTGTTTAATGATAATTTTAGAAATAGAGGATGTGGGACGGTTAGGGGTGAAGAATAGGGAGAATGGGTTTTGATGGGGTTTAATGATAGTGGAAAAAGATGAAAGAAAGGGAAAAAACTGGTATCTATAGAAACAAATAAACGTGTAGGTTTTTATTCCGTGGCGATCGTCACAGAACGTGTGGTAAGCCGCATAATACAAAAATCCCAATTTCTAGAAACATCATTAATATGGTTACATAGTGATATGTCCAGGCACACACATAGATATTTATATCAGCAATTAAGTAGTAATTAGTGTAACATTAAAGCAATAATGGATGTAAACATCAGAAAGAAATAATTCCAAACAATTTTTAATTGAATTCAGAAATTTAGAATTTTCCAAACAATAGTCTGAGAAGTAAAAAACAGAAAGTAAACACAAAGCAATAAAATCTAGAAATGCAGATTGTATAGAAATGTCATCCACTACTGTTAGTATTCTGAGCAGAGGAGTAGTTGTGCTGAAAAATATGGTCCACCTGCTCCGTCACTAAACATAAAACCATGAAACTCAATGCATAATTTAGTGAATTCTTCTTTCAAGCAGTTTAACTCAGTTTGCAAAGCAAGTATGGCAGTTATTTGATCAACAGAGGGAGGTGTATAGGCAACTGGAGAAACAGAGGCACATGAAGGGGTAGGTTGGTCGGTGGATGGAAAATGGTGATAGAATTGAGGTGTTTCGGAATCTTTTTTGTATCAGAAAGAAAAGCATCATTGTGATCATAGATTTGTGGTGTCTCGGGAGAAACTGGAGGTGAAGCTTGATGTACTTCTAAATTGTATAGCCAGTTGTATCGATTATGAATACTAGTTCTTGGATTTGGCAACGCAAAGAGTTGCATAACCTGGTTGTTAATGAGAAGTTCAAATTCTCTAGGGCCTAGGTTTCTAATTATGCTAGTGTTGAAACAGAACCATATATTCATGGGTTGGAATTTACCTAGAGGGTGGAGTCCAGGAAGTGGTTGTCGCAATCCAATAGCATTGGCTATAATGGTCACTAAGCCTCCCACCAAGATAGGTGCATGATTAGTTTGTGTAATACAGTCAAAGTTAGCTATCATAAAGCTAGTGGCATTAACAGGGCGGTTTCTGGAGGCACAATACATGATGAAAAGTTCATCTTTGGACACAGAAGTAATGTTTTGTTCTTTTCCGAATAGGGTGAGAGCAAGGACTTTATGGAAACAACAGATAGCAGCGTAATGGATATTTTCATAAAATATGTTATCAGGCTCGGGGTTGCTATCTCAGGTTATACTATCCCAGAAATATCCAAGTTCGCGGTCCAATTGAAGGTCCTCTTGGGTACAAGTAAAGACATGTGGGCCACTAGAAAGTCCTAACATATTAGAAAGTTCATGGTTATTATACCGGTATTCTATGCCGAACATTCTAAAGGTAATTAGGCCTCGATTAAATCCTAATCCATGGTCAGGTAAAAAGATGAGTGAGTTTAGGAATTCTAAGGTCACCTTACGATAAGAGCTAGATCTTCTTATCAAGGGAGAAGTATCCCAACCTATTTGGTTCAGAAAAAACATCACACTATCCCTAATACCTAAAGTGTTCATGGTACGGCCATCAGGGTAGAAAGTTAGTGTCATTTCTCTTGCAGCCAGTGCCTCAAAACACCTCATCTGGGCTCTTCCTCTAAAAGCAATTCTCGTGGTGTCAACTTCTTGCATCGTTAGTTAGTTTGGTTAGCTAAAATTAAGTTAGCCTATAAGTAAGTTGACAATTAGAATTAAGTTAGTAGTGGTTAACGTTAAAGAACAATACTGCATAACTATTATGAAAAGAAAAAGAAAGAAAAGTAAGAAAATGAAAAGATAAAAATTAGTAAAGCAAAAGAAAAAACTAGAAAGTGGGGTGTCTCCCACCAAGAGCTTTGTTTTATGTCGTAAGCTCGACAAAATTTTGATAGGAGATTAAATTTGGGAGTGAGCGAGTAGCTCTGCAAGATGGAAACTAGAAGAATAGTCTATGTTTTCTATACAATGATAGTGCTTCAAGCGCTGCCCATTTATGATAAACGGTTTGCTATATTTTCCTCTAATTTCAATAGCTCCCCTTGGAAAAACCTTAGTTATTTCAAACGGGCCGGACCACCTAGAACGAAGTTTTCCTAGGAACAATTTAAGTCTAGAATTAAACAAGAGTATTATGTCGCCCTCATTGAACTTTTTCCTATATATGCGCTTGTCGTGCCAATTTTTTGTTCTTTCTTTATAGATCTTGGCATTTTCATATGCATCTAGTCTAAGTTATTATAACTCATGGATATCTAAGATTTGCTTTTCGCCTGCGACAGTGTAACTTAAGTTGAGGGTTTTGATCGCCCAAAAAGTTTTATGCTCGAGTTCTACTAGCAGATGCTACGATTTTCCATAATCTAGTTTGAATGGTATGGTTCCTATGGGTGTCTTATAGGTTGTTCTATAAGCCCATAGTACCTCGTGTAATTTGGACGACCAGTCTTTCCTAGAAGTGGCAATAGTTTTTTCTAAAATTTGCTTAATCTCTCTGTTGGAGACCTCTACTTGCCCACTTGTTTGGGGTTTATAGGGTGTTGCTACACAGTGTCGGACTCCATATTTCACTAATAGTTTTTCAAAGATTTTCTAAACGAAATGAGAGCCACCATCACTGATGACAAGTCTAGGCACACCGAATCTAGGAAAAATTATTTTTTTGAAGAGCTTAATTACTACTCGTGCGTCATTTTTTGGAGAAGCTACGGCCTCAATCCATTTTGATAAGTAATCGACAGCAAATAGTATTTATTTATTTCCAAAAGATGATGGGAAAGATCCCATGAAATCAATTCCCTACACATCAAAGACTTCTACCTATAAAGTGTTTTTTTGAGGCATCTCGTCGCGTCTGGAGATGTTGCCAGTGCGTTGGAATCGGTCGCAATTTATGACTGTAATGTGGATATCATTCCATAAGTTAGGCCAATAGAGGCCAGCTTGTAAAATCTTAGCGCAAGTCTTTGAAGTGCTTGCATGTCTTCCATAGGGAGCAACATGACAATGGGAAATTATGTTTTCTATTTCATCTTTGGGGACACATCGATGGAAAATACCATCGGCGCCTCTCTTGAAAAGTAGAGGCTCATCCCAATAATATTTTTTAATATCGTGGAAGAACTTCTTCTTTTGTTGATAAGTTAGATCCGACGGAAGCACTCCAGTGGCCAAGTAATTGACAAAGTCGGTGTACCATGGCAATACGGTTTTTGTGTAGACCACTTCCACGACTTCATTTGTCTTAGTATCAAAAGTTACGGGGCGTTCAATGGTGTTGTTTTCTAACTGGGCTATGAGTTGTTCGTAAGGGAAATCATCATTGATAAGCATTTGTTCAGGATTAATGCCTTCCATTCTAGATAAGTGATCAGCTACTACATTTTCAATGCCTTTTTTGTCCTTGATTTCTAAATCAAACTCTTGTAGGAGTAAGATCCATCTGAGTAATCTTGGTTTGGTGTCCTTTTTGCTTAATAGTAATCTAATAGCAGCATGATTGGTATAGACAATTATCTTTGCTTCTACTAGGTAAGAACGAAATTTATCTAGAACAGAGACGACAACTAAAAGTTTCTTTTCAGTTGTGGTGTAGTTCATATGTGCAGGATCTAAGGTTCTACTGGCGTAATAAATCGCATGAAGCTTTTGATCCTTTCGTTATTCTAAAACTGCGCCTACAACATAGTCACTAGCATCACACATGATTTTAAATGGTAATATCCAATCAGGTGGTTGCATAATAGGTGCGGTAATAAGAGCTGTTTTTAATTGTTCGAATGATTTTAAGCATTTGTCATCGAAATTGAATTCAACGTCTTTCATTAACAGGCCAGTTAACGGTTTGTTAATTTTAGAGAAATCTTTAATGAATTGTCGGTAGAAACCGGCGTGTCCTAAGAAACTTGGTATTTCTCTTATGGTTTTCGGAGGTTGGAGGTTTCCTGTAACTTCTATTTTCTCTTTGTCAACTTCAATCCCCTTGTCTAATACTATGTGTCCAAGTACGATTCCTTGTCGGACCATGAAATGGAATTTTTCCCAATTTAATACGAGATTAACTTTTAGGCATCGTTCAAGTACCATTTCCAAGTTCGATATGCATCCTTCAAAGCTTTACCCACAGACAGAGAAATCGTCCATAAATACTTCCATGATGTCATTTATAAAATTTGTGAAAATTGACACCATGCACCTTTGGAATGTTGCAGGAGCATTGCATAGTCCAAACGGAATTCGTCTATAGGAAAATGTACCATAAAGACAAGTGAATGTAGTCTTTTCTTGATCTTTGGGGTGTATAGGGATTTTGGAAAAATCCCGATAACCATCCAGATATAAAAAGTGGAAGTGCTTAGTGTTGTACCCCAAAATTTTCCCTCCCATCTCTCAAAGATTTTTCTCACAAAAAAGAACAAAATTTGCTTTGATTGAGCACCTAACCTCCTTCAAGCTTGATTCAAATTTCCAAGGTTCAATTGAAGCCTTGGCCTTTTGCTTGTTTGCTATATACAAGCTTCGATTGGGCACTTGTTTCCTTTGAAATAGCCTCTTCGATTCAAAAGGGAAGGGCCTCCTATTGGTGCTCCATCGATTCAGAAGTTAGTGGCTTCCTACTGGCTTCTTTCGATTCAGGGGGCGTTGGCTTCTTACTGGTTTCTTTCGATTCAGAAGGTGTTGTCAATGGCCTCCTGTAGCTTTCCTTTGATTTAGAAGACAAGTTCCTTCTCACGCTTGCCTTCAATTCACAAGGCAGGAACTTCCTTCATGCCAGCAGGAACAAGGCAATGGCCTCCTGTATACATCCCTCGATTGCACCATTGGCTTTACATGTTTGCTTGATTCACAATGAAATGGTTACCTGCATGCCTGCTTCGTTTGAGTAAGGGCCTGTGCAGGTTTGTCTTGATGACTACTTGCATGCACGCTTGATTCCTGCTTCAATTGGGCATTTGTTTTCTTTGGAGCAAGCTTGATTCCTGCTTCGACTGGGCAGTATCTTTCTTGGAAAGTTTGTTTCAACATGCATAGGATTTACTCACACATTGGTTCAAAACGAAGGATACACATATTGCTGGCCATTCGAAAGAGACACATAATGCAAGTTTATCTTATGATGATTCTTGGTCCTACATATGGCCAGGCCCAGGCTTCCTGTGTAAATGGCATTCGAAGGAAGTGACAAAGGAGGCTTCAATTGACAGAATGAAGTTCTCACTTAAGGGTATTTGAATTAAACAGCTAAGGCAAATAGATGGGTCCAATCTAAAGCCATTCGAAGGACACATAAATGATCCATTCAAAGATGCTGGCTGGCCCAAAATCCCACATATTTCCATACTCAAGTTTCCTGCACAAGCATTCATACTGAAGGAAGCTTCGATTAGCCTGGAAAGAGTTTTCCTTGGGGCTAGCCGAGTAGGGGCTCAATTGAAGAGGCCCCAATGGTGAGACTTGATCCATTCAAAGGTTACACCTTGGTGGCCCATTCGAAGAGGGCACAAGGCAACCAAAGGCCCATTCGAAGGGTACAAAAAAGGCCCATTCAAAGGAGGCAACTAGAGGCCCATTCGAAGGGTACACAAGAGGTCCAATCGAAGGTATTCAAAATTCAAAGGTTTCCACATTCATTCAAGTTCAAAAAGATATAAGAATCCCATGTCTTTTTCCAAAATTAAAATTCTCATTCATAGCCTTAAAGAACATGTTTATGGTTGTTTACTACCTTGCTACCATGTCCCCTCCTTCCCCTCTATATAAGGAGCACACTAGCAAGCTCAAGAGAGGACGAAAAAAAAAAGAGGAGACCACATACATACGCACACGCTACCTCACAAGATCATACCAAACTTGCCTCCTTCCTTTCGAATCCAAGAGCATCCAGCAACTCTAGTCCCCCGCACGAGTTCCAGTTTCAAGCAAGATAAGTCCCCTTGACCATGCATCTTTTGTTTCAGCATGGCATGTAAATAGCCTTTACTTACTTTTCGTTTCAGCATAATGTACATAGCCTCTTAAGTTATGTTCTTCGTTTCTTCCCTTTTGGTTTGTTTGCTTTTCTTGTTGGAACTAACATGTAAAGATTCAAACGAAAGATAAAAAAGAGTGTGAATGAAGGATATGCACTCATGTTGTTCCACAGGTCCATGTTACTTCATATTCTAAATCTAAAGAAGCAGAGGAGTTTTCAGTCAAAGGTTGCTCGTTCCCACTCCTTGGCTCAATCGAAAGGAACAAGAAAAGGTGAAAATCGAAGCTTGCTCATGTCAACTCTTAAGTTCAATAGAAAGAAGGCCAAAGGAGGGTGAATCAAAGGAGTCCTTCCTCTGGATCGAAAAAAAGTCCTCTATATCATTTTCTTATTTTTTTTTTGGTTTTTACTTATTTCTTTTATTTTCTTGCCTCATGTTGTTATTAACATTAAAACCAAAACCACAAAAAATATTAAGTTAACACTTTTTTAATTAAACTAATTTTTGTAAACAAATTAATTAATTATTTTAACTTTTTCTTGAAATTAAAATTAAATAGAATTAAGTTTAATTTTCTTTTATAAATAAAAAACAAAAAAAAAAGATTTCCTCTTACCTTAGGATTTTTAGACGCTATTCTCAATCCGCGCGCATTTATTTACTTTCGCATTTTTCATCTTATTGTAACTGCTTCCCAGTTTGTAATAGTAACTAGGACTTTACTTTTCGCATTTATATAATGTACTTCTCACAAAGCCATGTAATAGCATAGGATTTACATTCCCGCACTTTACATTTCTGCACTTTAAATTTTTGTACATATTAACTGTTAGTAATTAGGCTTGTATGGAAAGACTAATAACAAAAAGCTAGCAAACTTAACACAAGACTAAAATAACTGAATATAACACACCATGCACATATACACCTCTAGGATACCCCACTTCGGTGCCTTCAGAAAACGGTCATAATTCTTGAAACATGAGAAGTTTTAGTGGTTGTCCTCTAGTTTGAAAGATCACAAGTCCCTCGATGACCCTCTCGATGTTGCGTCGGTTAAAAGTGATCTTAGAACTTTAGGGAAGTTACTAAAATTCCTTGCCAAGTTGCCTTCGTGACCGTAATGTCCCTTCGAATGTCCCTCATACATCCATCGATAGGGCTACCTACTCACTAATAGTAGGATAGCACTGTTTAAAGGGTATGCGAAAAAGAACTACCTTTCGAGTACAAGTAGATAGTTGTTAAATGCTTGCTCAAAACAAACTCTTTTTACACCTACACCTTTCAAAAACAACTTTCAAAAACATTTGCTTTGTCAACACTCTTGAGGACTGATACAAGAGTTATCACAAAGCGAATTGCCACATTAAGGCATTTTCAAACTACTTTTTCAAAACACAAAGCACAAGGTATTTAGAAAATGAGCTAAGAATCTAAGAGCCTGTAGATAACTACTGATGGAAAGGGTGCTAACACCTTCCCTTTCCATAATCTACCCCCCTTACTCAGAAAATTCTAGAAAAGGTCTTTTTCTGTTCTTTTCACCCTTTCCTTAATTTGGATAAAAGAAAAGTCGGTAGAGACTCTTGCTTACCACAAAATTTGTGAACACAAACGCAAAACTAGTATTAACACTTGGTTTTGCCACCGTATCACAGAACTGGCGACTCTGCTAGGGATTTTGTAAAAGTGGGGTTACCTTAGAGTCTAGTTCATTATAAATTGCTTTACCTTGTATGTGTTGTTTGCTTTACTTTTAAGGGCTTTGTTTGGGTTACTATAGATCCTACACCCAAATCTGGGGCACCTTTTAGGTAAGTAGCAATAGATCGTGGAAACTGTGTGGGGTATACTGACACGGTTAAAGCGATAGCTACATTGATGTGACACTTTGGTTGGTATCGGTAGCCCTTGAGTAGTCAAGGAGAATACATGGCTGCTGTGTGGTGTCATGAAGCATCAAATGACCTTAGAACCTTTAATTGAAAAACTTGGCCATTAGGAAGTAGGAGATAACCGTCTTTGGTGTAGTCCTAAGTCGGTTGATACTCGATACTACACTCATTGAGATTTAACTCCCGAGTTTTGTTTGGTGGCAAGTTAATTATCGATCAGAACGAAACTTGTGGGAAAAATCAGTGATATTGAGATCCCTTAGAACCTAGTTACTATTACTAGGACAGGTTGAGCCAACTAAACTTCAAGAGGGTACTTACCTACAAACCCCATGCAAGCCTAAACCTAAGGCTTCTTGTGTGACTTGTTTGCTTTCAACTTGAACTACTTGCAGGGTTTTATAATCTAACAACATCATTTCCTTGTAGGATTTGTTTATAGTCATTATCCAATAACTTGGATTTCCTACAAGACATACTTGTCTTCATCACCCTACATTTTTGTTTGACGTATAGCATAAACATCATAAGCATCATACCATAGCATTTCCTTAACTATTTCAAGGATCTCAAGGGTCTGTGATTCAGGTTATGATGAACCAGACGTCTAACAAGGGGCAAGGGAATTTATTTTCCTCTAGCAAATGCCTTCAAAAGACCATAACACAACAACCTGAGTCAGGGGCTATGACCCACTCGACATGGTGAGCTTGACTCTTGCATAAGGACCTTCAACGATACGAAGTTCTTCAATCAAAGCTACAAAATTCAACTTCTGATATTTTCTTGTTTACCCTGAGAAATCCTTGAAAACATTCACATATCATACATGTCATTGAATAACAGGTATTCTCTGGATAGGCTTCTTATCTTCTTTGTTTTTTATTTCAGCAATGGCTCTTGAACAAACAGTTAAGGAGCTTCAGGCACAGAATGCTCAATTCCAAGAAATGTTCCTGAATCTGGCTAAGGGACAAGAAGATTTGAAAGCTCTGGTTCTCAAGGAAAAGAAGAAGAAAAAGAGGCCAGTGGGTGTTCTGAATATGGGAAGAAGACTCAGAGGACCAGTCAAGGGAGCTCTAGATCTTTAAACTCCATCAAATGAGGGGGATAACCATGAAGAAGATAATAACCCGGGGACTGATGAAGACGAAGCTGATTATTCTGAGGAGCAATATCCTCATGTTGATGATAAATATAAACAGCTGGAGGATCGTCTCAATGCTATGGAGATTCAGCAGATACCTGGCTTGGACTTTGAAGAATTAGGGATGGTTTCTGGCGTGATCATCCCACCAAAATTCAAGGTTCCCACGTTCGCCAAATATGACGGGGTCTCTTGTCCTAAACTTCACTTGAGATCATACGTCTGAAAGATCCAGCCTCACGCTGCTGACCGAAAGTTATGGGTCCATTTCTTCCAAGAAAGTTTGACTGGAACTCAACTGGAGTGGTTCTATCAGCTAGAAGGAACTGACATCCATACCTGGGAAGACTTGGCTGCTACTTTCTATAAGCAGTACCAATACAATGCTGACCTGACACCAACTCGAGTACAGTTGCAAAAAATTTCCATGGGCTCAAGAGAAGGGTTCAAGGAATATGGGCAGAAATTGAGGGATTTGGATGGCAGGGTGCAACCTCCTATGACTAATCGGGAAATGGTAGACATGTTCATGGGCACTCTGACAGGCCCGTTCTTTAATTTACTGATTGGGAGTTCTGCATCCAGTTTTATGGAGATGGTTCTGACTGGGGAAAAGATTGGAAGAGGTATCAAGAGTGGGAAGATTCTGATGGTTGCATATTCTATTGCTGAGAAGAAGCCATTTGGTGGCACAAAATAAATTAATGTCGTCTATGGCCAAAAGAGCATAGTAAAAATAACCATCATCAATCCGTGGGAGCGGTGTCAATGTCTAATCCTACACCTATTCAACATCAACGGGGAAATAGGTGTAGGATAAAGTATCAAGAGATGTAGTACACTAATATTAACATGCCTTTGTCTCAAGCATTACAACAATTGCTAAAAGCGGAGCTGATTACACTAAAGGATCCTCCTCAAAAACTTGATACCTCTTCTCCTAAGTACAATCCTAATGTAAAATATGTCTACCATTCTGATAGTCCTGGGCACGACACCAATAGTTGTTGGACTTTAAAGAACAAGATTCAGGATTTGATCGACAACAAGGAGATCGAATTTGACTCTCCTAAGACCCTAGTGTGATCACTTCTCCCATGCCAAATCATGGTCAAAATTGAGAGCGTTTATTTCATTTGGATTATTAGTTATAATTTCGTTTTTGCTTAAAGCATATATCTTTATGTCAAACTTTGTTTATTCATATTAGTACATTGCATATGTTTGTCTTGAATTATTTCGTTCATATTCATTATATTCAAACTGTGTTTTTACTTCTTTTTTTGTGATATTCAACTCCTGATTAAAAATCTCTAAGCCTTTAGAGGGAGGATGACAAAAACGATACCATAATCTCTATAGTATGCTCTTGAATAGACCCCGTTGATGATGTACAGGCGTTGTTTCAAATCCTAAATAGTGGAGTTATAAGGAAGATAATCCCTAGTCAACCCCTTTGAGCCTAAGAAGTAGGAGTTTTTCTTTTCACACAAATTAAAACCCTTAATCATAACCTGGGGCAGGGTAGCTTTCTCAGTTAATACAGAGGTGCATTCAGTTGCAAGCTCATCCTTCATACACGACAAATAGTGCATAAGATACCTTCCCAAACATGGTGACGGTTCTGCATAATCTTCAAGACAGACAGTCATTATCTCTCAAAATAAAAGTCCGTTAAGTCAAAAACCTATAAAGGAGACTTAAGAAAAGTTGGGGCATCCCGCTGACTGTAAACACAAAAGAAACAGTTCAGGCAAAAGGAGGGATAAAAAAATATAAAAAAAGAGGTCCTACAACTCCTCAACAAAAAAATAAAAGGTTACAAAAATGAATGCCTTCTCAAACAAATGTTCAATTTCTGAACCATCACCAAGTATCAGAGCAAAGATTCCAGACTCAATTGGGATCTAAACGCACAATTAGCTAAGCATAGGATTGAAGAACATCACGAAGAACGGGTTGGGTACAAATAAAATTTGAGCCTTTATCCTTTTTTTCTTAAACCGTGAACCAGGCCATGTTATAACCCTTAAAAGTCCTAACTGAAGCATTAGTTAGTTTGAAAGCATACTGTTACAAAAGGTATCCTGACTCCTATAGGGTTCGCTATAAATCCTGAGCGGATATCACAATCTTACAAAACTTATTTTTTTTGCTAAAAAATGAATTTTCAAACTTCAAGACAGACATAAGCTTTGCATTCTTAAAATACCATTGTTTGCATATGACTATTTGTTCAACAACAGAGAAATTCACACAACAAATATTCGATGAACAGAGATCCTCCCAATGGACAAAATCACCTCAGATGGAAAGACATTCCAGTGATAGGCCTTTCATAATTAAAGGGCATAGCATGGTGTTCAACTGATCTGGGGCAGTCAAGTCAAGGTTCAAGGAATCTCTCAAAAATGCCAAATAGCCAGGGACAGATCTCCATTTGAATCACTTGGGGCATTGGACATGAATTCCAGCAACGAATCTTGTATGATCAAACAAACATCTTCTAGAAGTGTGGCAACACTTACTACTATGGACAGTGACAATTCTCTATACCCGGTGAACATGGACATAGTCGGAAAATACTACGCTTGAACAAAGACCCGCTAGGTTGACTTGTCTAGGCAAAAATAAGGGCATCCTGGCGAACCAAAAGGGTTCAGGAAAAATTAGGGATATACATATGAAAATCTGTACACCCGGAAAGTCAAAAACCTAAAAAGGCGGCTTAGGAAAAAAAGGGTATCTCGGTGGACTGAGAACCTGAAAGGGCGGTCCAGGAAAAAGTTAGGGATTAAAGCGTACGACTACGTCCCGTCATCTTGTCACTTATCTATCAGTAGAAGGTTTACTACCCTGATCTGCATTCACCAAGGACTCCAAGAGTTGGGATAATAGTCAAACCATCTACAAAATCCCAGCAGATACCTTCTCCAGTAGGTACAGAAGCAAGGGTATTCTACTACAAGGTCACCTCTATATCTTCAACTTACAGCCTAATGAGGTCAGGTGTTCTTATACCCTTGGTGGAGAAAGAATCTCCAACTACTGCTTCGACATCTAGAAAATTCCCCAGTGAAGTCGTCAAACTTTCTGGTTTCCCCAATAGGATTCCATAAAAATCCCCAAGCGGATTATGGAGTTTCCTTCCCCAACGGAGTTAGTTTCCCTAGCAACAGAAATCCGTCTCTCGGCATCTCAACTTCAACAAAATTTGAAGACCTACATTTCTTTATCCTCAATAACAACTATGGATTTATTTTCATGAGTTCAACAATACCGCAATAGAATGACTGACATCATTTTACAAACATCATAGCATACAAAGCACAAATGTATATATCACACTCTCGTTTTTTGAGAACATTGTTTGCACTTCATGCATCATGACATTGCACGCAGCTAAACCTTTATCTTTTCATGCAAAGTCTATACACAAACAAATTTTCATATGACTAGACGAATTTCTGGTACTCTGTTGAGGTAGAAATCGTCCAAGATTCCTTCATTACCTATTGAGGTAGAAATCGTCCAAGATTCCTTCATTATCCATTGAGGTAGCAATCGTTAAAGATTCCTTCATCATCTATTGAGGTAGCAATCGTCCAAGATTCCTTCATTATCTGTTGAGGTAGCAATCGTCAAAGATTCCTTCATTATTTGTTTAGGTAGAAAACGTCAAAGATTTCTTCATTATCTATTGAGGTAGCAATTGTCTAAGATTCATTCATTATCTGTTGAGGTAGAAATCGTCAAAGATTCCTTCATTATCTGTTGAGGTAGCAATAATCCAAGATTCCTTCATTATCTATTGAGGTACCAATCCTTAAAGATTCCTTCATTATCTGTTGAGGTAGCAATCGTCAAATATTCCTTCATTATCTATTGAGGTAGCAATCATCAAAGATTCCTTCATTATCAGTTGAGGTAGCAATCTTCAAATATTCCTTCATTATATATTGAGGTAGCAATCGTCCAAGATTCCTTCATTATATGTTGAGGTAGCAATCGTCAAAGATTTCTTCATTATCTATTGAGGTAGCAATCGTCCAAGATTCCTTCATTATCTGTTGAGGTAGCAATCGTCAAAGATTCCTTCATTATCTATTAAGGTAGAAATCGTTAAAGATTCCTTCATTATCTATTGAGGTAGAAATCATTAAAGATTCCTTCATTATCTGTTGAGGTAGAAATAGTCAAAGATTCCTTCATTATCTATTGAGGTAGCAATCGTCAAAGATTCCTTCATTATCTGTTGAGGCAGCAACCGTCAAAGATTCCTTCATTATCTACTGAGGTAGCAATTGTCCAAGATTCCTTCATTATCTATTGAAGTAGCAATTGTCCAAGATTCCTTCATTATCTGTTGAGGTAGCAATCGTCAAATATTCCTTCATTATCTATTGAAGTAGCAATCGTCCAAGATTCCTTCATTATCTATTGAGGTAGCAATCGTCAAAGATTCCTTCATTATCTGTTGAGGTAGAAATCATTAAAGTTTCCTTCATTATCTGTTGAGGTAGCAATCGTCAAAGATTCCTTCATTATCTGTTGAGGTAGCAATCGTCCAAGATTCCTTCATTATCTATTTGAGGTAACAATCGTCAAAGATTCCTTCTTTATCTGTTGAGATAGAAATCATCAAAGATTACTCCGTATAACCCTCCAGAGGCAGTCAAACATGGACTCATCCTAAAACAGCCCTACACAGGCTCTTTCTAATACATTTTCAGGTAACGGTTAATTCCCTTATCCCCAGCAAGTTACTGTGAAGCCTGAATTGCAACCAGAAAATAGCAAACTTTCATCTCTCTAGAGATAACTCTTTAGTAGAGCCTTGGAAAACTGAAGTTCCTAGACTTTATTCCCCGCAAAGATTCCTCAAGCGGGAGGACAACAGAAAACCACATTCCTCAGCGGAGTCCTCCTCAGACAGCAGGAACAGGAACCCTCAAAGGAACCATGTATGAAATCATCATCTACTTTGGATGGCTTCTTTAAGCCTATCTCCGACGACTCTCTATCATCTTCTCTAAATGGAATCTGTAAGCTCATTCCTAACATCATCAACCAACAGTGTCACTTCATGCGAGTGCAAATCTCTAGGCACTTTAGTATTCAATCATCTTCCACCTTCAGATCGCGAAAGGCAGATAAGCCAATCTAAATCTTCAGGTTTAAGAAGATTGAACAGGGGCAGCTGTTGTACCCCAAAATTTTCCCTCCCATGTCTCAAATATTTTTCTCATAAAAAAGCATAAAATTTTATTTTATTGAGCACCTAACCTCCTTCAAGCTTGCTTCAAATTTCCAAGCTTCGATTGAAGCCTCGACCTTTTGCTTGTTTGCTGTATACAAGCTTCGACTGGGCATTTGTTTCCTTTGAAACAACCTCCTTCGAATCAAAAGGGAATGGCCTCCTGTTAGTGCTTCTTCGATTCAGAAGTTAATGGCTTCCTACTGGATTCTTTCGAATCAGTGGGCGTTGGCTTCTTACTGGTTTCCTTCAATTCAGAAGGTGTTGGAAATGGCCTCCTGCGGCTTTCCTTCGATTCAGAAGACAAGTGCCTTCTCTACGCTTGCCTTCAATTCACAAGGCAGGAACTTCCTTCATGCCAGAAGGAACAAGGCAATGGCCACCTGCGTACATCCCTCGATTGCACCATTGGCTTTACATGCTTGCTTGATTCACAATGCAATGGTTACCTTCATGCCTGCTTCGATTGAGCAAGGGCCTCTGCAGGTTTGTCTTGATGACTACATGCATGCACGCTTGATTCCTGCTTCGATTGGGCATTTGTTTTCTTTGGAGCAAGCTTGATTCCTGCTTCAACTGGGCAGTATCACCCTTGGAAAGTTTGTTTCAACATGCATAGGATTTACTTTGTTGGCCCATTCAAAGGAATGGCAAATGATGCACATAAGTGATGTATGTGGTCCCTTCAAAAGAGCACACACATTGGTTCAAAACGAAGGATACACATATTGCTTGCCATTTGAAAGAGACACATAATGCAAGTTTATCTTATGATGAGTCTTGGTCCTACATATGGCTAGGCCCAGGCTTCCTGTGCAAATGGCATTCAAAGGAAGTGACGAAGGAGGCTTCAATTGACAGAATGAAGTTCTTACTTGAGGGTATCTGAATTAAACAACTAAGGAAAATAGATGGGTCCAATCTAAAGCCATTCTAAGGACACATGAATGATCCATTCGAAGATGCTGGCTGGCCCAAAATCCCACATATTTCCATACTCAAGTTTCCTGCACAAGCATTCATACTGAAGGAAGCTTCGATTAGCCTGGAAAGAGTTTTCGTTGGGCCTAGCTGAGTAAGGGCTCAATTGAAGAGGACCCAATGATGAGACTTGAGAAATTCAAAGGAAACACCTTTGTGGCCCATTCAAAGAGGGCACAAGGCAACCAATGGGCCATTCTAAGGGTACATAAAAGGTTCATTCAAAGGAGGCAACCAGAGGCCCATTCGTAGGGTACACAAGAGGTCTAATCGAAGGGTAGGGACTGAAGGTATTCGAAAGTCAAAGGTGTCCACATTCATTCAAGTTTAAAAAGAGATAATAATCCCATGTCTTTTGCGAAAATTCAAATTCTCATTAATGGCCTTAAAGAACATGTTTATGGTTGTTTACTACCTTGCTACCATGTCCCCTCCTTCCCCTTTATATAAGGAGCACACTAGCAAGCTCAAGAGAGGACGGAAAAAAACGAGGAGACTATATACATACGCACACGTTGCCTCACAAGATCATACCAAACTTGCCTCTTTCCTTTCGAATCCAAGAGCATTCAGCAACTCTAGTCTCCCACACAAGTTCAAGTTTCAAGCAAGGTAAGTCCCCTTGACCTTGCATCTTTCGTTTCAGCATGGCATGTAAATAGCCTTTACTTGCTTTTCGTTTCAGCATAATGTAGATAGCCTCTTAAGTTATGTTCTTTGTTTCTTCCCTTTTGGTTTGTTTGCTTTTCTTGTTGGAACTAACTTGTACAGATTCAGATGAAAGACAAAAAGAGTGTGAACGAAAGATATGCACTCATGTTGTTCTGCGGGTCCATGTTACTTCATATTCTAAATCGAAAGAAGCAGAGGAGTTTGCAGTCGAAGGTTGCTCGTGCCCACTTCTTGGCTCAATCGAAAGGGGCGGGAAAAGGTGTAAATCGAAGCTTGCTCATGTCAACTCTTAAGCCCAATCGTAAGAAGGCCAAAGGAGGGTGAATCGAAGGAGTCCTTCCTCTGGATCGAAAAAAAGGCCTCTACATCATTTTCTTTTTTTTTTTTTTGGTTTTTACTTATTTCTTTTATTTTCTTGCCTCATATTTTATTAACATTAAAACCAAAATCACAAATATTAAGTTAATATTATTTTAATTAAACTAATTTTTGTAAACAAATTAATTTATTATTTTAACCTTTTCTTGAAATTAAAATTAAATAGACTTAAGTTTTATTTTCTTTTATAAATAAAAAACAAAACAAAAAGATTTCCTCTTACCTTAGGATTTTTAGACGTCATTCTCAATTCGCGCGCATTTATTTACTTTCGCATTTTCATCTTATTGTAACTGCTTCACAGTTTGTAATAGTAACTAGGACTTTACTTTTCGCATTTATATAATGTACTTCTCACAAATCCATGTAATAGCGTAGGATTTACATTCCCTCACTTTACATTTCTGCACTTTAAATTTCTGTACATATTAACTGTTAGTAATTAGGCTTGTATGAAAAGACTAATATCAAAACGCTAGCAAACTTAACACAAGACTAAAATAACTGAATATAACACACCATGCACATATACACCTCTAGGGTACCCCACTTTGGTTGCCTTTGGAAAACGGTTATGTGATACGGTGGCAGAACCGACTGTTTAATACTGGTTTGCGTTTTGGTTTTTTGTTCGCAAAATGTCGCGGTAAGCAAGAGTCGCCACCGACTTTTATTTTATCCAATCAGGAAAAGGAAAAAGAACAGAAAAAACCTTTTTTTGAGATATTCTGAGTACGGGGGGTAGATTATAGAAAGGGAAGGTGTTAGCACCCTTTCTATCCATAGTTTTGCATGGGCTCTTAGGTGCTTGCTCATTTTTCAAATTGCTTGTGTGTGTGTTTGTCTTGAAAATGTTTTACTTCATGATAACCCTTGTATCAGTCCTCAAGGATGTGACGAAGTTTGTTTTGAAAGTTTGTTTTGAAAGGTGTTTGTGTGAAAAGTTTTTATTGAGCAAGCACTTAAGATTCTACCTACTCGAAAAAAGATTGTTCATTCTATTTCCTTTAGACAATGCTATCCTACTATTAAGGAGCAGGTAGCACCGTCGTTGAAGTTGTAAGGGACGTTCGAAAGGGACAAACACAATCACTAAAGCAATAGTTATAAAACTTTAGTAGTAACCCTAGAGTCTTAAGATCTTTCCGAGGCAACATTTCTGAGGCAACATTTCCGAGGCAACATTTGAATGGGACAATTTGATCACTTTAGACTGGAGGGCAACCACTAAAATCTCCTATGCTTAATGATTGTTTACTGAAGGCAACCGAAGTGAGGTAAACCCTAGGAGTGAATATGTGCATATGATTTGTTTCAGTTATTTAATCTTTGCAAATTAGGTGATCTACCGTTTTAATTTTCCAGACATTCTTGCCATACAATCCTATTAGCCATGCATCTAGACAGTTAAAGGTTACGGGAATTTAAAGTGTGAGAAAATAAAACCTAGCTATTACAAGACTTCGGGGAGGGGGATTAATTACATAACCAAAAATCGGGGAAAAGCGATAAATAAAAACCCTAGTTTTAACTATTACAAACCCTGAACAGTTACAAAATAATGGAAAAGTAATTAATAAGCGCGCGACGAATTAAATGAGGGGACAGTAATTAGTAACTTAAAACCCTAATTGAGAGAAAGAAATTTTTGTGGATTTTTATTTGAGAAAACAATTAAATTACAAAGTAATTAAACCTAATTTCTAATTGTTTTTAATTATGAAAGAAGTTAATTAACCTAATTTACTAATTAAATTAAAATAAATATTTTATAAAAAAATACTCTTTTTCTTTGGTATTTTGTGATTTATTGATTTTATGATTTTTAAAAAAAAGGTAATTAATTTGGTGAAAAAAATAATTAAACAAAACAGTTAAAATAAAAGGAAATAATAAAGAAAAGAAAAGAAGAATATGGGCCTGTATACTAGCAATTCTGGGGGGTGAGAAACTGAATTTTCAAGCCCATTAAGCTCCAAGCCCAGTCAACCACGCTGGATTCTGTGCAAGCGTTGACCTGAGGTGTACCAAGGACATTCAGGGGAGAAGCGTGAGATCTGGCCAGTAGTGCATCCAGTGGCTGGGTGTTGAGGTTGCATGGAAGGCGTGTGAGGGAGCATTGTACTGGATTTGCAAAGGTAAAATAAGAAAATACATTTTGTTGGGACCTGGGATCGAACCCAGGTCCTTCGATTTACCACTAGCACGCCTCACCACTGGGCCAACTGGATTGTTGATTAGTATACTGAAATAGAAATATAATATTGCAAAACAATTGAACAAAAACAAGAAGGCGCGAAAGTTCAAACGATCCAGTCACATGAAGCCAAGTCATCGTCTTCCTCATGGATTCCGTCATATTAGGTATTCACCTATACCCACGGACAGTGTTCGTTGCTAAAAACCTGTGTTATTCCAAAATGCAATACAAGCATGATAAATTTATTGGGATGGTACCAATCAACTCGTCTTGGTCTCACGAGTATCATGGTACCTCACTCATGGTCCAATTTTTCCTGTATCAGAAATCCCCAAATCGTGCTCTTAAACCCTAACAATGGTGAATATGGATTCCTGCACTGTTAGTACAATTAAGTGATATAGAAAGCTTGCAAACATGATTATGAACAAGAATATATGGATAAAACATGTTTATGATGCGTGAAACATTAAAATCGGATTTAAGTTTTGGATGCAAACCGTGATACTGTAATGTGATGATTCTTGATGCTTTGAGGCTTGCAAATGAATGGATAAGCTTCCTGAGATATCCAGGAACGTATTGCTAGCCTTGAAACTCCTTGAGGATGGCTCTAAGATGGATTTTGATCTCACACTTTTGTCCAAATTTTTGAGGTTTCTTCATGGCTTTTCACGGCTGCAAACCTTGTTTTTTTTATTTGGAATTGTTCAATACCTATAAGAGAATGAATTAGGTCAATAAAATTGCATCATATCTTGAGAAATAATGAAAATGTGATTTGATTTGATTCATGTATGATATCTTTCTAAAACAAGCTTCGATCTAATATTTTCCAACCCTAATGAGCCTTTCACGAATTGATCATCATGCTAGCTGTATACGGACTCCAAATGTGCATAAAACTCCAAAGATTTGATTTGTTTTCATTATTTTACCATTTAATTTGATTTATTTTGATTTAAATGAATAAAAAATCAAAATAAATGATAAAAGTAATAAAATAATAGGTGGAAAGGCTCAGGGGTCGTGGGTCCTATTAGAAACATGTTTCAAGCAAGAAAATATGGGCCCCTTTGGAAAAAATGCAAATTTGATCAATGTTGACTTTTGACAATTCTCCAAAAATTGCCAACTTTGACAATGCACAACTCTCTCAATTTTGACCCTAGGAGGGTGTTCTTGGAATTTTTAGAAACCTTAGGATGTCCCCTAAACAAACCTATTGGTTTTATCTCAATTGGATCTTCCATGTTCATATATGAAGCTTTGACCCAAAAGGTGTTTTTTGACTTTTCAAAAGGACCTATAATGTAAAAATTCCTATCTTTTGATGAGTGCATATTTTGAACTTGTGGGCTGAAGATGAATTGTAGGGAATTTCATCCTCTTCAAAATGAGCCTTGGATGGAAAATTTCTGATAAAGTATGAAGAAGTTATGCTTGGTCAAATTTGGGTTGACTTTTACTTAGAAACCCTAATTTAGCAACTTTTGGGTTTTGATGAATTTGGAGCATTCCTCTAGGAATCATGATCAAACCTTGACCAAATGATGAAAGTCACTTCAAAATTTTGATGTTGACCTAAAATCTTGAGGTTTGACTGTATGTGGGCCACAGTTGACTTTTAACCTAATACAGTCGATTTCTCAAGCATCTGAGCAGTTGACTGAGCAAACTTCTTATGCAAGACATGAAACTTGAAATGTAGGGTCTTGAGAACATATTAAGACCATGGAGAGAATATGAGACCTTTGTGGTCCACCCATCTTGATGAAAATAGAAACCCTAATTTGGGGTATACTGCCTTAGGAGAGAGTTTGTCTGGTCAACTCTTGGGCAACCTTGAGAAAATTGAGTATCTTAAAGGACATGTGTTGAGTAAAATGAGAGGGAAAATTTTGGGGTACAACAGGTTACAATTCTCAAAACGTGATAAGTTTTAGTGATTGTCCTCTAGTTTGAAAGATCACAAGTCCCTCAATGACCCTCTTGATGTTGCCTCGGTTAAAAGTGATCTTAGAACTTTAGGACAGTTACTAAAATTCCTTTCCAAGTTGCCTTCGTGACTGTAATGTCCCTTCGAATGTCCCTATGCATCCAACGATATGGCTACCTACTCACTAATAGTAGGATAGAACTGTCTAAAGGATAGGAGGAAAAGAACTACATTTTCGAGTACAAGTAAATAGTTGTTAAATGCATGCTCAAAACAAACTCTTTTTACACCTACACCTTTCAAAAACAAATTTCAAAAACATTTGCTTTGTCATCACTCTTGAGGACTGATATAAGAGTTATCACAAAGCGAATCGCGACATTAAGGAATATTCAAACTACTTTTTCAAAACACAAAGCACAAGGTATTTAGAAAGTGAGATAAGCATCTAAGAGCACATAGATTACTAACGATGGAAAGGGTGCTAACACCTTCCCTTTCCATAATCTACCCCCCTTACTCAGAAATTTCTTGAAAAGGTCTTTTTCTGTTCTTTTCACCCTTTCCTTAATTTGGATAAAAGAAAAGTCGGTGGCGACTCTTGTTTACCGCAACATTTGCAAACAGAAACGCAAAACCAGTATTAACATACGGTTCTGCACCATATCACACTTAGCAAGTAGTTCGAGCATTTGATCAATGAAAGGCAAAGGAAAATGATTTTTTCGAGTGGTTTTATTTAATTTCCTATAGTCAATGCACATTCTCCATTTGGTTTGAGTACGTTGTGCTATGGATTCTCCTTTTGCATTGTTGACAATTGTAACACCTCCCTTCTTTGGTACAACATGCACCAGGATAACCCATTTACTGTCGGATATCAGATATATGACTCCTGCTTCTAATAACTTTTGTACTTCTTCCTTAACTACATCACTCAGAACTGGGTTTATTCTTCTCTGATGTTCTCTCGAGGTCTTGCAGTCTTCCTCAAGCATAATGTGATGCGTGCATATTGAGGGGCTTATTCCTTTTAGATCATAGATGTTATAGCCTAAAGCAGTCGGGTATTTTCTTAGGACATGTAGTAATTTTTCTGTTTCTATCTGTCCTAAATTTGTGTTAACTATGATGGGTTGTTCGAGTTATATGGAATTCATATCTTAGATATTTTGGTAATGCTTTAAGTTCGATAGTTGGTTTCCTTAGGCAAGGCATAGGTTCAGAAGTTAGCGCGATACATTCACTTAGATTGTCATCTCTGTATTCATCGCACCAATTATAGTCTTCAAGTATTGATGGTATTAGAATTTTTAAAGCTTCTGAATATTTGGTATGTTGTTTCTTCATTTATTTAACGCATTCATAAGTTTCGTCTAAGAAACAGCATGAATCATCTATAGCTGGTGCCTTGAAGAATTGTGAGAGGATGAATTCAACTTTTTCTTCGCCAACCTCAAATGTGAGTTTACCTCTTTTTACATCTATGATGGCTCCGACGGTGGCTAGGAAATGTCTTCCAAATATAATAGGGATGTTGGAATCTTCCTTGATATCCATAATAATGAAATCAATGGGGATATAAAATTATCCAATACGTATAGGAACATTTTCGAGCATTCCTAAAGGAAACTTCACTGAACGATTAGCTAGTTGTACGAACATTCTTGTTGGTCGCAATTCTCCCATATTTAATATTTTTTAGATTTATAAAGACATTAGACTAATTCTGGCTCCCAAGTCGCATAGAGCTTTGTCTATGATGAACTTTCAGATTACACATGGTATAGAAAAACTACCAGGGTCTTTCAGCTTAGGGGGCATGTTGTTTTGGATTATAGCGCTACATTCTGCAGTAAGCATAACAGTTTCGTTGTCTTCTAGATTTTTCTTATTGGATTAGATTTCTTTAAGGAACTTAGCATAGGATGGCATTTGTGTGATGACTTCTATAAAAGGTATAGTGATATTTAGTGATTTTAGAGGTTCAACGAATTTCTTAAATTGCCCTATTTTTTAGATTTAGCTAACCGTTGACGGTACAGTATCGGTGGTTTGTATGGTGGCGGAGGTACATAGGATTTTTCCTTCTCTTGTGCCTCTGCACTTTCTTCTCCCTTCTCATCTTATCTTGGTTCGTCTTCCTTCTCAGTTGGTTTACCATTACTCTAGTACATGGATGGATTTTTGGTTCTTGGGTCAGTTGGTCCTTCTACTTCCGTTCCACTCTGAAGTATTATAGAATTTGCATGACCTTTCATATTCGGTTGTGGTTGGCCAGGAAAAGTGCCATCTGGAGCAGCTGTAGAAGCTTGTTGTTGAGCCACTTGAGAGATTTATGTTTCAAGCATTTTGTTATGAGTGGCTAGGGCATCTACCTTGTTTGATAGTTGTTTTAGTTGTTCACTAGTGTGTATGTTTTGAATCAGAAAATCTTTGTTTTGTTGAGCTTGAGTGGCTACGAAGTTTTCTATCATCATATCTATATTAGATTTCCTAGGAACATTTGGATTAATTTTAGCGGCCTTCTGGTATCCTGGTGGTATAGTAGGAGCTTGCCCAGGTGCATATAATGCATTGTTATTCTTGTAAGAAAAGTTTAGATGGTTCTTCCAGGTAGGATTATAGTTGTTCCCGTATGGGTTTCCTTAAGCATAATTCACTTGATCAGCTGGTACTCATGTTAAAAGTGTACATTCGGGTGCAGCATGTGCGTGAAGTCCGCATAAATCGAAGGTTGGAGCTACTGCAACCATGGTGGTTGTGGTAGTTATGGTCAAGTTTTCTATCTTTTGGGTAAGAGCTTCTACCTTAGTGTTAACTTGGTCTAAACTGCTAACTTTGTACATACCGCCTTTCATTTGAGGTTTCTCCATAATGGTTCTATCGCTTCCCCACTGGTAATGGTTTTGAGCATACTTTTGATAAGTTGATAAGCGCCATGATAAGGTTTGTCCATCAGTGAACCGCCAGCTGCAGCGTCAATCGTTAGTCTTGTGTTATACAAGAGACCATTGTAAAAGGTGTGAATGATCAACTATTCTTCTAGACCATTATGTAGATAAAGTAGAAACATGTCTTTGTATCTTTCATATGCTTCCAAAAGAGATTCGCTTTCGTTTTGTTTAAAACCATTGATATTGGCTCTTAGCATGGACATCTTGCTTGGTGGAAAATATCGTGCTAGGAAAACTTTCTTCAACTCATTCCATGTGGTAACAGAGTTGGATGGTAGACACTGGAGCCAAGATCTAACTCTATCTCGTAAGGAAAAGGGGAAAAGACAAAGTCTTTTTGCTTCGGGGCTGACACCATTTTGTGTCTGCATACTGCACAAACACGGACAAATGAAAGTTTGGATCGTCCGTAGGACATCCTGAAAACTGATTTTGTTGGAAAGCTTGTAATAATGAAGGTTTCAACTTGAAATTGTTCCAAGCGATAGCGGGGGCAGCAATGTTGCTGTGAGGTTTCTCTTGCGACGGGGGCAGCATAATCCTTCAGGAAGAGATAAATCAGGAAGATTGAATTCGGGAAGATTATACTTAATTTGGTATTATCTGATTTAATGTCTTATACTAACAAAACGCTCGACCTCTTCAATTGGTTGTTCTAATTCTTCATCTTGAGAGCAAGTGTTTGGCATACAATCAACAGATAAAAGGAAATAAAATTGGTTTCCTTAGTCTATACTACATAACAAAGGAGTCATAATATTGACTAAATCAATCCCTGGCAACGACACCAAAAACTTGATCACGACTTTAAGAGTCTACCGGGTGTAATAACTGCAAGTGCACAGTTTAATCGCGTAGTTTTAGAAGATATTGAACCCACAAGGACTGATAATTGAATTATTTCTATCTAAAGTTACTGTGTAAAGCTAAGGCTAATAATTAATCTTAGGTTTTGGGGTAGACAAAAATAAGCTTAGACTTAAATGAAATATTTGATAACAGGACACTGGTACGTAATACGTCTGACTTCGGGGACTCAATAAGTCATTGGCATATGGTTTAAGTATTTAAAACATTGGTTCAGTAGAAACTATCAGTTTAAAAACCTTTATCTTACACTCTCGTGATTATTGATTCGGATTATATTACTAAACTTAAATGCTTGCTCTCGCTGTCTCATTTAAAATTTAAAAATACTTTTTGAAAACAAATAAAATCTAATTAATCCTAAACCACTCTCGTTGTATTTAAAACTAATGTTTGATTACCACTATCGGTTAAAAACTCAAACTCTCATTATATTGATTTTAGCCTTCATTTGTCTCTTACTCTCATAACAAAATAGTTTTATATTAAAAGTTGTAAGCCAAACCAGAAAGTATTTTATAAAATGTTTATTCCAATTTATTACCGAACCCCTTCGATTTATGACCTTACATATCGGTATCATGGAAATTAGTCGGACATATTATTTATTACGAACACAAAATAATAGCAAGCATATAGTGATTCAACCGTGATTGATAAATAAAAAGACAATAATATAAGTGAATTAAAAACCTGGAATTAAATAATATAATGCAATTTCTGCACACTTCTAGTACTGAAAACAATCCTCCATGGGTCGGCAGGATTTGCTTCGCGGAAAATGAATTCGAAAAAAGAAATAAAAATAATAAACCTAAGAAAAATTCAGGAGAAAATGAAAAGAAACTAATGATGCAATAACTTACTGATGTAGAAAACTATTGTTGTTTAGGTGAAGGTTTTATCTGCTTAAAGTACTGAAAATGAAACTTCTGAACTCTTGAAAAATTGGATTAATGGGGGAGCAAGGGAGACAGAGCTTCTGTTGTAAACCATCGTCCTTTGATATTGCTCTCCTATAACAAATTCTTTGAGAGAAAGTAGGAGTTGTTACTTTGTGGCCCAGTCTCAGAAAATTCCGTGCATGGAGAAAAACCAGGAGGAAATGCAGGAGGCGTGGTTGGTACTGGTAACATGGAGAAAACTTCATATCAAACACTGAAAATAGCCTGTGACGAGTGGCATGCAATGTGTGGTGTGGGGCACACATATTTTCATTATGTGTTGATCGTCATACTATGTGTGTCGAGGGGCACACATATTTGACTTGTGTTGAGCGTAAGGGAGGTGTGACGACCGTCACAGCCTTCTGCTAAGAATTTTCTGCTGCTTTCTGCTACTTTGTGATTTTTAGTCCATTTCTTTTCCGTTTCTTCTCCTTTTCTCAAGTAGGCCTTGTGAGAAATAATTACCTGAAACAAACTCAAAATACCATTGTAATGCAACATAATCAAGACAAAATGGTAACTTTATTTATGCAAATCGGGTCAAATATGCTATGTATTTTCGCGTTATCAGTCCTTCCTTATTTTGGTCTGCTCTAATTGGAGTTCCTTGTGAGAGTCCTCTAAGGGTTTTGGTCTCTCTTATTCTGGTTCTTTTTATTTGGGTTCGCTTTAATTGGCGTTCCTTGTGAGAGTCATCCTTGGGTTTTGGTATCTCTTATTCCGGTTTTCTTTGTTTGGGTTCGCTTCGATTGGTGTTCCTTGTGAGAGTCCTCCTCGGGTTTTGGTCTCTCTTATTATATGTTCAATATCCTTACAAGACATCTATTATTGATATCCTTGTTAGAGTCTGTTGTAGTCAGTCTATTTCTTATAGGTGTTTAATCTTGTTCTGACATGTATTCCCCAAGTTTACTTGGTCTCCCGTATGTCTAAACCTGGCCTGATGTACGCTTCCAAACTTTTCTCTTCTGATAGTCACTTTTTACAAAACCTACAAAAAATGGAAAAATACAGAAAAAAAATCAAATATCTGACTTTTGTTTGTTCTTAAGAATGCAAATTTTATGTTTCTTTTGAGTATTAAATCCCCTTCTACCTAGATTGCTCGAAAGGCTAGTGCCAATCTCGCTCTCTTGTTTAAGTTGTTGTTCCTGAAGATGATAAATGGTGTGTATTTGGTGATTTAATTCCAACTTAATGCATGTTTGAGCTTGTTAGCATGATTGGTGGTTACCGGTACCGAGTTTGATTGATTTATTCCTACTTTTTATGCACTTGTATGCGTTAATGTGTTGCTTCCCAGAAATTCATTTTAATGTTCTAATGCATGTTTGCATCTTATTTCTTCATGATTCAATCTTGATGTAATTTGTGATGTGAATACTCGATTCCGTTTATGCCTCCTTGTTATTTCTAACTCTTTTGTTGACTTGTGCAAGGCATTTCAAGAGAGGTTTCAATCGTTTAATTAATTCTTGGTTATTCGATTGAAAAGCATTTTATTCCACTTTCTTTGTGGATTCGAGTTTGCTTCTGACGCACTTGATTCTCATTCTATGAGATATATACATTGCTTATGTTTTTGTCTGGATGTGTATTTTTGTACAAGTTTATGGTTTGTCATGTGGATGTCTTCACATGTGATTTATTTTCACATTGTCGATGCTTTGGCGCCTATTCTGAGCACCCGATTCTGGTTATTTTGTTTGTTGATCCTAGCTTGAACGAAGATCGTTAGGTTTCTTTTGCTTTAATTGAGCTTTGTTACGGACTTATTGTTCATTTGGTGTTTTTCTGATGCTATTTTGATTCCGCATCATTTATTTTCCTTTCCATGAGAAGTAGGAATATAGATGCATGACTGGGAGTCCCTACTTTAGGTGGGAAGTTTTTTTTAAAGTCTCCAAAAATGTTTGTTTTGTTAAAAGTCCTCGATGAAGGAAATATTTGTGTTTGGTTGTGTGTAAAAGTCCTCAAAGAAGGCAATTCCCCTCCCCTTTTACTTTGTGCTTGCTATCAAGTCAATAAGTGGAGCAAAGGGCTCGCAATCGACCCCCACACTTTCTAGTCTGTGCCGTTCTTAGCTCACGTTATATGTTGATGCCCTGAACCGTGCTTATTATTTTGAGTCAAATAAAGTGGAAAAGAGTTTGTAACCAACCCCCACACTTTGTCATTCGTTTTTGACGATGTTAGCTCATGCTTATTTAAACATTGATGCTCCGAGTTATTACTCGATATCAGTGCTTAAGCAAATCAAGTGGAAAGAGTTCCTTACTCCCACTTTGAAATCCATTTGGATTCTTTGTTTGTTGCTAGCTCGCATTTGATTTTTGTTTTGGTTTTGGCTCGACTTTGTTCGATTGCACTTATGTTTGTGCTTTTCTTTAGACCTTTGCATGTTCCCTTAGAATTTCTTGTTTCGTTTTCGATTCAAGTTTGACATTAGGTTGTAACCTATGCATGCTAATTTAGGTAGAGATTTCCCTTTGTTATCCAAACCTTAGGACCATCATTGCATGAAAACTTTAGGATTATTAGTCTCCCATATACTTTTTCATTCCTCTTTTGCATTCTTAAAACTAAAATCTCTTTTTCTTTGTTCAAACTTCAAAACACTCTAACATTATTAAACCCTTTTTCAAGGTAAAAAACACTAACCAATCCAAACTCTTTTTATCTTCAGACTTTTTCTTTTAAAATCTTTTCAATAAGGATGTGTTGTTCCAAATTCAGACAACTGGAAATGCTAAGTGTGCGAGGGGCCGAGTATGAGTCTCTTTATGAGCTACAATGCCAAGCACGAATTTCAATCCTAACCGTAAGGATGTGAATGCGAAATTATCCATAAAAAACACGCAACCAACCAAACTTTGAGGTGAACTAGGAGTTCCTTGATCCCCATTGCACGGATGGTGGTACGTAGGCACAAAGGTTCACAACCGAGGCAGACACGACTAATAGAACCTTCTTTATTTGTATATACACTTTGCATACATGCATTTTTCCCATTAGCTTGATTAGCATTTTGATCTGGACACACCCTTTGATTAGAATAACAAGATTGGATCACATGGAGTACCACGAATGTGGCAGGTGCTAATACCTTCCCCTTTCCTAATCAACTCCCTTACCCAATCTTTTGGTCGCAAGACCTTGATTTCAACCTCTTCAGGTTTTCTTCAATGTTTCCCTTTCCCTTCCTATGGGATGATTAAATGTCTGATGGCGACTTAATTGTTTGTTTGAGATTTATTTTCTTGGGTTGCTTCACACTGAACTTGCATCCTAATCAACACTTGACTTTCTCCCTCACAATATTATGAATGCATGACGCACAATCAACATGATATTCGCGACCACATCTAGTCAAGTGCATCACCATTCACCGAATCATCAACAATATTCACATGGTATATATATATATATATATATATATATATATATATATATATATATATATATATATATATATATATATATATATATATATATATATATATATATATATATATATATATATATATATATATATATTAATCATCAATATCATTCAACACTTCATAGTCACAACATGTTATCATAGTATTCATAATTCATCATAGCAACACACATCATTATAGCCTACTTCATGGTAAATCTAAGTCCATCTTACCCTAGGTACTGTAAATAAACATTTGTGTACTCATTTTATTCCACCCACGTGTAGTTCATCGCGTTAGCCATCCAACTCTTCGAACGACGCCTCAAACGACGCCTCAAACAGAGTTCTAAAACTCAAGTTATGGTATTTACAAAATTCCGCAAACAGATCTGCTCGCTACTACTTTGCCTGAAAAATGGGTCTTTTCGCCTTGTGCTCTCCCGGAGGCGCAGTAGCGAGGGTCTCTTTGCTCTTTCTCTCCCGGTGAAGCTGGAGCGAAGCTCCTCCTCCCATACATTTTTTCATGAGCACCACTTTTCCACCAAATCCTTCACACCTTGTCTCGTCGGGCGAAGATCATGCGATGTGTTACCTCGCCTGACGATGCTTCCCTTCACCCGGTGACGTGTAGCATATAGCAACTCCCTATTGTGATTTTGCACTTGTTTAGCCCCAATTCCTCTTGTAATTTCATACCAATACAGTCCAGATTTTCATATTTTTCAACATATAATCATCATACAACAACCACACAATATTATAGGCATCATATACACAAACTCATGACAAATCAACATGCTATTTTCATCAATTTCAACATAAATTCATTGCAATTCAATATATCATCAAAATCATCATAAAACCCAACAAATCTATACATATCTCTAAACCCCATATCAATTGTAATGACAGATCCCCCCATTACCTTATATTCCTAGCTTTGATCATTTCTCTTCGCGATCTACCGAAATTTCTCTACGTTCTTCGTACCCTAGCTTTCTTATCTGCTTCTCTCAATTCTTTCACGATCATTCCAAATGAAATATTTTTTCCTCTATTCCTTATTTAACCTTTGGACCCCTAATAGGCTTTTCCTATTTTGTCCTCACTAATCTTTTTACCAATTACAACTTTATCCTTATTCCTTCTACGCCAATTATTCCTTTATTTTAATAATAATAATAATTCTAACTAATTCTAAATAATTATTAACTAATATCTAAACTACTAAAATACTCCTTACTCATCTAAATTCCCATTATCCTACAACATAACATCACATCACATATCACACTCAACAAAACATCACATATTCATCAATAATTCACGAATATTTCTAATAAATCATTTAAATAAATAATTCTAAAAATTGGGGTGTTACAACTCTCACACACTTAAAGAATTTTCGCCCCTAAAATTATCTGAGGAAAACAGAGTCGGATACGACTCCTTCATCTGATTCTCATGCTCCTAAGTCAAGCTCCCACCATCTGGTCCACCCCACAACACCTTCACCAAGGCAATGTCTTTACCCCACTATTGCTTCACTTCCCGACCTTCTATTCGCACGGGTGATGCTTCAACAGTCAAGTTATCTATTACCTGTACATCATCCATTTGAATCACATGTGAAGTGTGATACGGTGGGAGAATTGACTTGGGTGTTTTGCGTTTTATCGCAAATGTTGCGGTTAGCAAAAGTCGCCACCGAATTTTCTTTTATCCAAAAGGAAAGGCTGAAAAGAACAGGAAAGACCTTTGAGATTGTTTCTTGAGTTCGGGGGGTAGATTATGAAAAGGGAAGGTATTAGTAACCTTTTCATCTGTAGTTATCTACGGGCTCTTAGTTGCTTGCTAGATCACTTTCTTTTGTTTGAAAATATGCTTTGTGTGGTTTTTGAAAGTATTTTGAAAAGGCGTTGTCGTTTAGGCAAACTTTGTAATAGTTCTCGTTCGTAAGAACATATAAAAAGTGTTGATCTTTTGAAAATGTTTCAAGTTTGAAAGATATTTTGAAAGTGTTGGTGTTCGTTTTGAAAATAGCAAGGATACTTTGATTTGAAAATGAGCAAGCAACTAGGAACATTCTACCTACTCAAAAGTCTTTCTTATTTATTTCCTATTTCCTTTGACATTGTTATTTTACCATGGATTGGTAAGTAACCTTATCTTTGGATGTAAAAGGGACGGGCAAGGGTCATCGTATAATCATGAATAGCAATGTTGTAAGATATCTTAGCATTTTCTTTAAGGGACAAAGATCATTCGTAAGGCAACATTTGTAGCATCATCGAGGGACTATGATCTTGTATTTTTGTTTGTTTTTGCTAATACGTCTTACATGCGTATTATGACCATTTATTTCTCAAGGAACCAAGTGGAGTTAACTCTAGAGGTGCAAAGTGTGCAAGTGTATCTTTTTCATGCTTGATTTTCTTGAATTAGAGTTTGCTAACTTGTTGATTTTAGTCTTTCCATACAAACCCTTATTTAGTAGGATTTATATAAAGCGATAAATTACGGAAAATAATTACTAATCTATTACATCATTAGGGGAGGGGGTGTACAAATTTACAAATGGGGATTTGCAAGAAAATTAAACCTAATTATCTATTACAACCATATTGAATATTGTACAAAATTGAAAAGAAAATAATGCAAGAATGTAAATGAAAAAAGAAATGATTTTGTTTTGGTTTTTAAGGGTCTTAACCTAATGTATAAGAAGTAAAAATAATTAATTAAGAAAAGAAAATTAGGTTAAAATAAAGCATCTTTTAGGGTTTTTTTTATATGAAAGGTTTTAAGTTAATAAAAATGAAATGAAAATTAATTAATTAAAAGAAACCTAAGTTCTAAATTGATTTTAATTTAAAAGAAAATAATATAATAAATAAACCTAAGTCTAAATATTTATTAAAAAAAGAAATTTATTTGTTTAAGAAAATGTTTTTTTGGTCTTTTTGCATTTATAGAGAAAATGAAATAAATAAGTGTAAATAAAATAAATATATTTTTATATTTTTTTCATTAAATAAAAATAATAACAATAATAATAATAATAATATAATAAAGAAAAAAAGAAATAAAATATAATAGGAAAAAATAAATAATAAAAGAAAATGGGCCAGAGGTGCAAAAGTAGTCAGGGGGTTAGAAAAAAGCAAAAAAAAAGTGGAAAGCCCAATGTGGAGGCCCAGGCGCTGCTTGCTGAAACAAAAAAGAGTGAAAATGTGAAAAATTAACAAAAGGTAATACGCTGGGTGTTGAACCCACACCCTCTTGAACAAAAGCCCAATGGGTGTCAAACCATAAATATATATTAGAAACTGCTTCCTGAAGACAACTTCATCTTCAACCTCGCGCCTAGCCAGACCACCTGCATCTTGTTCATTTCTCTTCCATTTGCAAAAGTGTAAACATGAATCTTGTGGCAAATTTCCTCTTGATTTCAGAAATGTAAAGCATTAAAACTATAGATCAAAGACAAACATGAATTTTATTGGCCCTAATCTAAAACTTAAAAATTTCAGAAATTTCAACTCCAAAATTCTCTAAGCTCAAGCCATATAAATGCAAACTATGGATATGTACAGCTTCGTGGCAATGAGGTCTACATTTTATCTTTGAAAATGAAAGCTTAACAGTGCCTATATGAGAAGTTCAAAAATCAGAAAACTCACCTTGCAAATGGAGATCGTCTTTTGAGTTTGAACAACTTTTAATGAGTTCTAGTGATTGGGTTAACTTCCTCAATTTCCCAGGAAGCTAATGTGATGATTGGCTTGAGCTGAAAGTGGCTGAGGAGTTCTGGAGAAGTCAAGTTGCAGAACCCTGTTTTTGAAAATGGAACTTGATGATGGAGGTGTTACAGTTGGGAAAAAGGACTTTGGATGGTTTGTATTTGATGTTTAGAAGCTTTAGGAACCAAAAGGCTTGGAAACGCACAAGGAAAATGTAAGTTTCAAGTTTTTGGTCAGATTGTGCAACAATGGAGTTTTTGTGTGTGATTCTGAGTTCTAGGGAGTTTGAGGGCTTATGTATGCGTGTGGAAGCTTCCAAGTGACTTGTATATTTATAGGCAAGAGTCTTGTATGTTACAACAAGCCAGAATTTGAAATCTCAAGTTGTAGCATCTTTACTTGGTTTTGAAGCAATGTTGAAACATATTGTTCCAAGGCATGGTAAAGGGCTTCATAGAGTGGTTAGTACTTTAGACATGCTTGATTTTAGTTTATAGGGTTTGTGTGTGAAGAAAGAACAAGTTCAATGCTCAAGGAGAGTGGACTTTGTGATTAAAACCACTTTTCAAGAATAGCAATGGTGCCTTTCTTCCAAAAATGGAAATGCAACTTGGATAATGGTTCAAATGCTTGGACAATGGATCAATATGTTGTGTAAACATTTAATTAAGGAGTGGATTTAAAGTTAAAAGCCTGCAAAGTTATATTATGCAGCATGGCTATGTGATTTGATCCATTGTGCATCACAAATTCTGCCTTGTAAAACAACTTGAAACCCTAACTTCTTGCCTTCGATTCTCCTTGCTCAAAAATGATCTCAAGGAGTTCTTTGGAATTTTGGAAAGCTTGTAATGTTCTATACAATCCATCTTTGAATTACTTTTGCAAAATCCAAATGGAACTATGTGAAACTTGGCCCAGAAGTTAGGTCAAAATCCTGACCAAAATGCTCAAAATTTCACCAAGCGTTTTAGTTTCATGAACATGATTTCATGGATTAATAACTTGAAATACATACATTTCTAGGAGGAGTTGTGTTAATAAATGTTTTAGATCTCATTTAGATCTTCAACTTTCATGTTGACAGTTTCCTTTGAATCATCTTGCATCATGGTGAAAAATTGGCTCAAAGTTGTGAAAAAATATGAAGTTTTCAACACTTAGAAAAATTTTCAAGTTTGGAAATTTTGACTTTTCAAAATGAAATCTTGAATTTTTTATTTCTTGATGAACAAGTTTCATATTTTGACATGTTTTGATGAATTGTGATCTTTGACACTAGATTTTGACCAAAACGTCAAAGTTTGACTTTTTAGTGTATGGTTAACTTTTGATCAGTTGACTGAAAATCAACTATCAATCAATTGATCTTGAGGGAAGTTTTGAGTCATACCATTAGGTCAAAATGAATAATTTGAAATCTTGAGATCATGTCTCAAACAAATTAACCATTTTCTAGGTCAAAAAACATAAATTTCCCTTTCTCAGTCAAAACCCTAATTTTGACCATTTTGCCCTTTTGATGATCTGATCAAATTTCTTAAGGAATTGTGGTCCAAACTTGATAAAATGACATATATGAGTTCATAATGTTGACATGGATAAAAAATTATGAAGTTTGACTGTAAATTGACAACAATTGACTTTTTTTCCAATACAATTGATTTTTAGGTCAACTGATCAATTGCCTGAGCAAAAGTGTGATTCAAGACTTGAAACTTGACATGAGCAATCTTGAGAGTCCAAAGTGATCCATGAAAGTCATATGAGACATTAAAAGTTCATTTGTCCTTGTGCAATATCAAACCCTAATTTTCAGTCATCAGTGCTTAAGGAGGTGTCTTGAACTGATCAACCCTTGTGCAGTCTTGAACCAAAGGAGATCTTGTGAGAAAATACTTAATAAAAGATAGGGCAAATTTTAGGGTACAACAGCTACCCATGTTCAATCTTATTAAACCTGAAGAGTTAGATTGGTGGATCCACCATTCGTGACTTGAAGGTGGAAGATGATTGAACACTAGAGTGCCCAGAAATATGCACTCGAAGATGAATTGTGAATGGGCTTAAAGTTCTATTTTGAGAAATGATGGATATTTTCCGAAGATGGGCTTGTAGATGCCATCTAAAGGTGACTATTGACAGAAAATGGACTAAGTCTGAACTTGATTTCAACTGGAAAAGAATCAGAATAAATCTTTGGAGCGGTTTATCTGAAACTAGCAAAAGTCTTGTATGGTGTTTGACTGGGAAGAATCAGAATAAATCTTGGAGCGATTTACCTGAACCAGAAATTTTCATTAGGAAAGTATTAGGATAAACCGTTGAGAGGTTTAAACTGAACCAAAAGAGGTCTTGAATATTCTTTAACTGGAGAGAATCAGAGTAGATCTTTGAGCAATTTATCTGAACCGGAGAAAGTGCCTACTAGGAAAAAATCAGAATAAATCATTGAGAGATTTATATGAACCAGCAGGGATTTGGAGAAGAATCAGAATAAATCATTGAGATTTATCTGAACCAGAGGAGACGTCAGCGGGAAAGAATCAGAATAAACCGTTGGGAGATCTAAACTGAACCGGCATGGATCTGGAGAAGAATTAGAACAAATTGTTGAGAGATTTATCTGAACCAGAGAAAACTTCTGCGGGAAAGAATCAAAATAAACCGTTGAGAGATTTAAACTGAACCAGAAGGGATCTGGAGAAGAATCAGAACAAATCATTGAGAGATTTATCTGAACCAGAGAAAAACGTATGCGGGAAAGAATCAGAATAAACCGTTGAGAGATTTAAACTGAACCGACAGGGATCTGGAGAAGAATCAGAATAAATCATTGAGAGATTTATCTGAACTAGAGAAAACGTATGAACCAGAGAAAGCGTATGCGGGAAAGAATCAGAATGAACCGTTGAGAGATTTAAACTGAAACAGCACTGGTCTGAAGGAAATATATGTTATGTAGATGGCCGACCAGTCCTTTCTTAGGAATTGATCTATAATTGACTTGTTGAAAAATTAACGATAATTTTCTATTGATTGATCTTTCCTGAAAAGGTGAAGGGTTAGTTGCATGCAATGCCATGATGTATGAAATGCATGATATAATGTTGTTTCTCAAAATAAATGAGATCGCGTTGTATGCATATGTGTTATCAATGCTATGACGTATGGATGTAATGTATGGACACATTAATTGTTATGTCGTAGTGTTGCTGGAGTCGGGGAAAATAAATCCCTGAGTACTGCTGGGAATGAGGAGTGTAAGTCTTCATATTTTGAATTTGAAGTGTTGATGGATGAGTTTCCATTTATTAGAGAAATAAACTTTGTTGTGGAAGGGAAACGTCGTGCATTGCTTGTGGACCTCGTGAAATCCTATTGGGGAATCCTGAGAAACTGGGCGACTTTCACTAGGGAATCTTTGGAGCGGTAACTGGAAGTTTTGTTCCGTCGGGGATGTGAGAGCACTTGATACCATTAGGCTGCATACTGGAGATACGTTAGCGATCATGTAGTGGGATGTCCCGTTTTCCTCTCTTGCTGGAAAAAGTACCTGCGGGGGATTTTATGGAATGGTCTATAGATATTATCCTATTTCTTAAAGCCATTGGTGATTGTCTTTCTATTTTCTGTTCCCCTTTTTTTGCTCATTTGTAAACAGTAATCACGTTCAAATGCACATGTTCAAAAATAATCATTGGATGTTTTTGCAAACAAAACACAAAAATAAAAGAAAAACAGATAGTTTTGCACTTTCAAAGGAATATCTTTGTATTGACTTGAATAAGTATTTTTTGTACAACGAGACGAACACCCTAGTAAGGGAGTGTCATCGTAGAAAATGAAAATTGATATAAAGAAAAGATAGTTATGTAAAATAATCCCATGGGGTTCCCATTCTTCTATAGCCTTCATGTCTTTGAGCATCTCGTCCACTTGTTGCTTTGTCCAAAGCTGATTGGATTGATTTGAACCATTTGAGTTTGTCAGTCGATACTGAAGGTTGTCTGTAAGGTGATTCAACTGGACATAGTCATATGCTTTAATTTCCTAACTTTTTCCTGGACCGCCCTTTCGGGTTTTCAGTCCACCGGGATACCCTTTTTTTCCCAAGCCGCCCTTTCGGGTTTTCAGCTTGCCGGGTGTACAAATTTTTTTTTGTATTTTATTCCTAACTTTTGCCCGAACCTTTTAGGTTCGCCGGGATGCCCTAATTTTTTCCTAGGCCAGTCGACCTAGCGGGTCTTTATTCATGCGTAGTATCTTTTGACTATGTCCGCGTTTACAGGATACAGAAGGTCGTCGCCATCCATAGTGGTTAAGATCATTGCTCCACCAGAGAATATGCTTTTGATCACAAATGGTCCTTCATATGTAGAAGTGCATTTGCCCCTAGGATCACCTTGTGGCAATATGATACACTTGATTACCAAGTCACCAACCTGATATACCTAACATTTGACCTTCTTGTTAAAAGCTTTGATCATACGTTTTTGGCACATCTGACCATGATAGACAGCTGTAAGCCTCTTCTCATCAATCAAGTTCAATTGGTCAAGTCGAGTTTTAATCCAATCATCTTCATTCAGCCCTGCATCTTTTATGATTCTCAGAGAAGGTATTTGGACTACAATTGGTAGGACGACTTCCATACCATATACCAAAGAGAAAGGAGTTACCCCTGTTGACGTGCACGCTGTGGTACGAGAACCATGGAGAGCAAATGGTACCATCTCATGCCAGTCCTTGTAGGTCATTGTCATTTTTTGTATGATCTTCTTGATGTTTTTATTTGCGGCTTCAACAACGCCATTCATCTTTGGCCGGTAAGGAGAAGAGTTATGGTGTTGGATCTTGAATTGTGCGCATAGTGCGGTAATCATAGTATTGTTGAGATTGGTACCATTATCCGTAATGATTCTCTCCGGGATACCGTACCAACAGATTCTGTTTGATGAATCGGACCACAACGTTCTTGGTAACAGAAGCGAAAGCTGCCTCAACTCACTTCGTGAAGTAGTCAATGGCAACCAAGATGAAGCAGTGTCCATTATAAGTTGTAGGTTTGACTTCTCCAATCATGTCGATGCCCCACATCGCGAATGCCCAGGGAGCAGTCAGGACATTTAGAGGAACTGGAGGCACATGTACTTTGTCAGCATAGATCTGACACTTGTGACAGGTTCGTGAATGCTGATGGCAATCTGCTTCCATGGTAGACCAGTAGTACCCCACCCGTAGGATCTTTTTAGCCATCATGTGCCCAATAGAATGGGTGCCAAAAGTGCCTTCATGTAGATCAGCCATGATCTTGTCTGCTTCACTCTTGTCTACGCGACGAAGCAAAGTAGAGTCGTGGTTGCGCTTGTAGAGAATGCCATTACTAAGGAAGAACTTAGCAGGGAATCTTCTCAAGAACTTCTTATCATTGACTGAAGCTCCCTCCGGATACTCTCGGGCCTCGAGATACCTTTTAACTTCATGGAACCAAGGCTTGTCCACTACTTCTTCAGTATAGATCTAATGACAGTAAGTTGGTTCATCCATCCACTCAATGGTGATCTGGGGAGCCTCATTATCCCACTTGATTTTAAACATGGATGACAAAGTGGCTAGCGCGTCCACTAGTTAATTTTTCCACTCGTGGAAAATGCTCAAAGGTAATTTCCTCAAAATGTGGGATTAATGTCAACACATGTTCTTTGTAGGGGATGAGATTAGGGTGTTTCGTGTCCCATTCTCCTTTGATCTGATTGATGATTAAGACTAAATCTCTAAATACCCTTAAGGACTTGGTTCCCAAATCTATGGCGGCTTTGAGACCCATAATACACGCTTCATATTCCGCCATATTATTGGTATAGTTGAAAGAAAGTCTTGTAGTTAAGGGAGTATGACATCCTTCAAGGGATATGATCACATCACCTATGCCATTGTCGAGTGCGTTGGAAGCTCCGTCAAAAACCAAGGTCCATCGGGATCCTTGTTCAGGTCCGTCATATGGTCTGAGTTCTTCACAATTGTTTACCAACATAATGTCTCCATCTGGGAACTCGAATTTCATGGACTGGTAGTCATCCACATCCTGATGAGCAAGGTGATCGGCTAGCACATTGCCCTTTATTGCTTTTTGGGTAGTGTATTGAATGTCGTATTTAGACAGGATCATCTGCCATCTTGCTATTCTTCAAGAGAGGGTGGGCTTCTTGAATATGTATTTAATTGGATCTATCTTGGATATCAATAAGGTAGTATGGGTCAACATATATTGTCTTAGCCGGCGAGAAACTCATGCCAGAGCGCAGCAAATTTTCTCGAGCAGCAAATATATGGTTTAACAGTCGGTAAACTTTTTGCTCAGGTAGTATATTGCATGCTCTTTTCGGCCAAACTCGTCATGCTGCCCCGGCACACACCCCATTGAATTTTCCAAGACATTTAGATACATGATCAAAGGTCCTCCCTCGAGTGGTGGCATCAAAACAGGAGGCTCTTGAAGGTACTCTTTGATCTTGTCGAAGGTAGCCTGGCACTCGTCGTTCCAATCCAACACTTGATCTTTCTTCAGTAATTTGAAGATTGGTTCACAAGTAGCGGTTAGGTGAGAAATGAATCTGGAGATGTAGTTTAGCCGTCCTAAGAATCCTCTGACTTCCTTCTCGGTGCGAGGAGCAGGCATTTCTTGTATTGCTTTTACCTTTGCAGGGTCCACTTCGATACCTTTACCGCTGACGATGAAGCCTAGGAGTTTACCGGACCTCACTCCAAATGTGCATTTACTCGGGTTCAACCTTAGTTTGTATTTCTTTAGCCTTTCAAATAGTTTTTGCAAATGGTTAAGATGTTCCTCTTCAGTTTGAGATATGGCTATCATGTCATCCACGTAGACCTCTATCTCGTGATGGATCATATCATGAAACAGAGCTATCATGGCACGCTGATAAGTTGCCCCAGCGTTTTTCAACCCGAATGGCATAACTTTGTAACAAAACGTGCCCCACTGTGTGACGAAGGTCGTTCTATCCATGTCCTCAGGTTCCATTTTGATTTGATTGTACCTGGAGAAAACATCCATGAAGGAGAATACTATATGTTGTACGGTAGTGTCAACCAGAATATCGATATGGGGAAGCGGGGAATCCTCCTTAGGGCTTGCCCTATTCAAATCTCTGTAATCCACACACATGTGTACCTTACCATCCTTTTGAGGCACTGGAACAACATTGGCGACCCATTGTGGATAGGAGTCGACGACTAAGAATCCGGAGTTGAATTGTTTCATGACTTCAGACTTGATCTTCTTTGACATTTCTGGCCGCATGAGACGTACTTTCTGTTTTACCGGAGGGCAGTCTTCTTTTGTTGGTAGACGATGGACCACGATATCAGCGTTAAGTCCTGGTGTTGTACCCCAAAATTTTCCCTCTCATTTCTCAAGGATTTTCTCACAAGATCTTTTATGACATCAAGTTTGCAGCAGTGATACATCAATTTAGGCTTGGAATTGGCAAAAGGGAAAAATGGTCAATTGCATACTGGAAAGTCAAACTTTGACTTTTTGGTCAACATTACATTCTAAAGATCAAATTTCATCAAGACATTCAAGAATATCAAGCTTGATCATCAAGAAGTCAAGAAAGTCGAAAGTCAACTTGAAAAGTCAAGATTTCCAAGAGTTAGAAAGTTTCTAAGTGTCTTTATACATGATAATTTCATCACTTCATGCCATTCTTTCACTAAGATGCAAGACATTTCAAGGGAAACTTTCAACATGAAATTTGTAGATCTCCATGATATATATATAACATTTATTTACACAAATTCTCCTAATTATTCTTGGATCTCAAGTTATAAGTTCATGAAGTCATGGCATTTTCATTAAACACTTAGAGAAATTTTCAGCAGTTTTGGTCAGGTTTTTATCTCAACTTCTTGGCCAATTTTCATTAAGTTCCCGTTTGATTTAACAAAAGTGGTCAACATGAAAGTTTTAGAGGGTGTTTCAAGCTTTCCAAAACATCCAAGAGCATGAATTTATCATATTTGAGCTAGGAGATTCAAGGGCCTGAACTTGGACATTTATTCTTGAATTGCAAGCCATTTTTGTTGAAGAACACATAATCCAATTGGCATGATGTGCTGCATAATCTTACTTTGCAGGCCTTGTGACTTGCAAATCTTACCATAATTTAATGTTTACACAAACTTTTAAGCTATGGTCCATTTGGTTTAAGCATTGTCCAAGTGATCTTTCCATTTTTGGCACAAAGTTGACATTGCCATTCTTGCAAAGTAGCTTTAATCACAAAGTCAGCTCTCCTTGAGCCTCTAACTTATTCCTTATACATACACTCAACATAAAAAATCAGAAGGGCATGCTTAAAGTGTCCAACAACTCTATGCAACAAAGTACAAAGCATTGGAACTATAATCTTCAAGCTTGCTTCATGTACAATCTAACCTAGCCATAACATGTGATTCAAAATCTGAGTTTTGTTTCAAGTCTCAAACCTTCTCTATAAATAGAGAGGCCAATTACAAGAGAAATAGGTTAGAAAAAATAGAGATAAAGGCCAGAAAAATAGAAGGAGAAACTAACACTCAAAAATCATTTTGCTGTCAAAAACCAGATTTGAACACAAAACGTCCATCTTTGAGCTTTGAAGTCCAAATCTTTGAATCTCATACCTTGCAAGTTTTCTCCAAAAAAAACCATCCAAACACTTCATATACACCATATAGAAGTTGTTCAAACATAAGATTAACTTTTGTAACATCACTATCACCATATTCAAAACTCAAAAGTATACATTGCAACTTGACTCGGTTGGAGCGGTTCAACCATTTTTAGCATAAAACAAAGGTTGGAGCTACTTCAAGAAGGTTCAAAGGAGCTCGATCAATCACCACTTTGCACCCGAAAACATCCGTACGAGTCCTAAAGCTTCCTCTTCGGGAGGTAAACATTCTCAAATTGTGATCTCATTGTTCATACATCATTTGCTTTTGCGCTTAAAATATATAACAAGACAGATTAAAGAGAAAAAACTAACAAAAAGCCAGACCAGAGGTTGAAACGGGTGCCTGTGTCACATGACACGGGTTCCTGTGTCACATGACACGGCTCATGTCAGCTTATTCGGGTTGAAAAACATAGTAAAATGCAGGTACAGAGGCTGACACGGGTGCCCGTGTCAATCGACACAGCCCGTGTCAGAGTTACTGGTGTGTACATGACCAAAAAAAGATGAACAGGGGCTGACACGGGCGCCCGTGTCAGGTGACACGGCCGTGTCAGGATGGCTGGGACCAAAAAATGCATAAAAATCATGGACAGGTCCTGACACGGGTGCCCGTGTCCGTTGACACGGACCGTGTCAGCTTGGGCAACAAATTTCTTGATTTTTGGAGATTTTTTAGGTTCTTTTGGACATTGCATTGCTTGGAAGTGACCCAACTTTATAAAACCTTTTTGTTTAAATTAAACCTCAAAATCCAATTTTCTAAACAATTAACTTAGACTTGGGTTTTTTTCTTCAATGAAATTAATTACAAAACCTTTTTCTATAAAAAAACCCTAAAAAGCAATTTCTCTCACTTCACATATTCTTGCATATTTTATTATTTTTGCATTATAAATTATGTAATTGTCAAAGCCTTGTAATAGTAATTAGGGTTTAATTTTCTTGCAATCCCCATTTGTACATTTGTATACCCCATCCCCATAATGATGTAATAGCGTAGTAATTTTATTTTCCGCAATTTATCACTTTCATATCAATGCTAGTAAATTAGGGTTTGTATGGAAAGATAAAACCAACAAGTAGATCACCCTAATCAAGACTAAATGCATGTAAATAAAACACATTTGCACACTTACACCCTTAGGATGATTCTACTTGTTTCCTATCGGAAAATAGTCATGTCCCTCGAGCATGGGCGTTTTAGCAAAGACCCTCGATAAAATATCGTAGTCCCTCGATGACCCTCGATGTTGCCTTCGGTAAACGATCTAGTCCCTAAAATGACATTGCTAAAACGTCCCATATGTTGCCTTCTATGACTATACAAACGTCCCAGCGCCCGTCCGTTCACATCCAATGATAGGGCTTCTTATCAAAACAATGGTAAGATAGCAATGTCTAAAGGAGGAGGAAAATAACACCTAAGACCTTTTGAGTAGGTAGATTCGCTCCTAGTTGCTTGCTTGCTCACAATGAAATATTTTTACACCAACACTCTCATTTGAAACATTTTCAAAAGACAACACTTTGTATGCGTTCTTATAGAGACTAGAATCATCACAAAGACATCCTTTTCAAAATCACTTTTAAAAACACATCTCACAAACACCTCTTTGAACTATTTTCGAAACAAACACTTTGTATGCGTTCTTATAGAGACGAGAACCATTACGAAGTTCCATTTTCAAAAATACTTTCAAAAACCAAACACAAATCACACTGTCAAACAAAAGCAAGTGATCTAGAAAGTAACTAAGTGCCCATGGAAAACCATGGATGAAAAGGATGCTAATACCTTCCCTTTTCATAATCTACCCCCCGAACTCAAAAACATCTCTAAAGGTCTTTCCTGTGCTTTTCACCTTTCCTTTTGGATAAAAGAAAAGTCGGTGGCGACTCTTGCTAAACCGCAACATTTGCGAACATAAACTCAAAACCTTCAAGTCAGTTCTCCCACCGTATCACAGAACTGGCGACTCTACTGGGGATTACTTAAAAAATATAAAAGTGGGGTTACCTTAGGGTTAGATAACCTTTACTCTCTTTCATTATTTGATTTGTGTGCTTTATATTCAGTTCTTTGTATTGGGTTTGTTTGATCCTCCACCCGGATTTGGGACACCTTTTTAGGTAAATAGCAATAGATTATGGAGATTGTACGGTGTAGACCGATATGGTTGAAACAATGGCTATGTTAGTGTGACGCATTTGTGGGTACCGGTATCCCTCGTGGTGAATCGAGGAGAATACGGGTCCGCTGAGTGGCGTCATAAAACACTAATTGACTTTAGAACCCTAATTGAACAAACTTGGCCATTAGGACGTAGTGAGATAGCCGGTTTCGATGTAGAGCTGAAAATTGGTTGATACTCGATACTACACTCATTGTGGCTAGACTTTTAGGATATCTCGACCGCAAGAAAAGATTGTTGTGCTGAGACAATGCCTAAGAGAAAGGTCGGTGATATTGCGATCCTTTAGAACCAGATCGCTATTGCTAGGACAGGTTGAGCCAACTAAACTTCAAGAGGGTACTTACCTACTAACTCCATGCAAGCCTAAACCTAAGGACTTGTCTGCTCTGTGTGTACATGATTATTTGTATAAGCTTATTTACTTTGCATACTTGTGCATAACATCATAACATCATACCATAGCATTTTCAATAACCATTTCAAGGATCTCGAGGGTCTTTGATGCAGGTTCACAATGAACCAGATGTCTATCAAGGGGCAAGAGGATTTATTTTCCTCTGACCAAACACCGTCAAAGATCAATTAGAACAAACTTGAGTCAAGGGCTATGACCCACTTGACATGGTGAGCTTGATTCTCGTGGAAGGACATTCACCGATACAAAGTTCTCCAATCAAAGATGTTGATCAAAGTTTAACTTCTAACTTTTTTCTTGTGTTTACCCCGCGAGATCCTTGAAAACATGCATCCACATATCATGCATCATATCATGACAGGTTTCTCCCATACAGATCTCCTTATCTTCCTACTGTTTATTTCAGTAAGATGGATATGGAACAAACGGTGAAAGATCTCCTAGCTCAAAATGCTCAATTCCAACAAATGTTTCTGGCTATGGCTAAGGGGCAAGAGGACCTGAAAGCTCTCCTTCTCAAAGACAAGAAGAAAAAGCCCAAGAAGTCAATAGGCGTCCTGAACTTAGGAAGAAGACCTGGAGGACCGGTCAAGAGAGCTCTAGATCTTTCAACTCCATCCAACATGGGGGATAGTCTTGAAGAAGACCACAATTTGGAGATTGTTGAAGTTGAAGCTGACTACTCCGAGGGACAATATCCTCCCGCTGATGACAAGTACAAACAGTTGGAGGATCGCCTCAGTGCTATGGAGATTCAACAGATACCTAGCTTGGATCTAGGAGACATGGGTTTGGTCTATGGAGTGGTCATCCCGCTAAAGTTTAAAGTCCCTACCTTTTCCCCGTACGATGGAGTCTCTTTCCCTAAGATGCACTTAAAGTCTTATGTCCGCAAGATTCAACCATACACAACTGATCCAAATCTTTGGATCCATTTCTTCCAAGAGAGTCTAGTTGGGACTCAACTCGAATGGTTCTATCAATTGGAGAGTTCTCGCATCCACACCTGTGAGGATTTAGCTGCTGCTTTCTACAAGCAGTATCAGTACAATGCTGATCTTGCACCAACTTGTGTGCAATTGCAGAACATGACCATGGGTTCCAATGAGAGCTTCAAAGGGTACGCCTAAAAGTGGAGAGATATCATTGGTAGGGTGAAACCCCCTTTAACTAACAGAGATATGATTGACATCTTCATGGGAACTTTGACAGGACTTTTCTTCAAACACCTGATCGGAAGTTCCTCAGCCGGGTTCACCGAGCTAATACTGACCGGCGAAAGGGTCGAAGCTGGCATCAAAAGTGGAAAGATCCAAGGAGCTACACCTTATGATGATCAGAAAAAGCCCTAGAATGGGAAGAAAGAGTCCAATGCTGTGTATGGTCAAAAGAGTCGTCATGACCAGCACGTAGGAGCAATCTTGATCTCTAATCCTACGCCTGCTCAACAAAGACAGGGGCATCAGCGTAAGTAGGTCGCGCCTAAAAGACAATACACTAAGATCAACATGTCACTGGCTCAAGCGCTACGACACATGTTGAAGGTAGAACTGGTTACGTTAAAAGTTCCTCATCCGAACCCTAAGACTTCTTCTGCTAACTACAACCCGGGTGCAAGGTGTGCTTATCATTCTGATAGTCTGGGACATGACACAAACAACTTTTGGGCTCTAAAGAACAAGGTCCAAGACATGATTGATGCCAAGGAGATCAATTTTGACCCTCCGGAGACTCCAAACATAATCACTGCTCCTATAACGAATCATTGAAAGCTTTTGTTCATTTGATTTTTCAAGTTGTAATTTCTCTTTTGTTATTCAAACAATTATCTATTACTATCAAACTTTGTTTCATTAATGCATTGCATATGCTTGTCTTTAATCAATCCATTCGTTTTCATTACATTTAAACTATGCTTTTACTCACTTTATGACATTCAACTCTTGCTAAAAGTTACAAGCCTTTAGAGGGAGGATGACGAAAACAATGCCATAATCTCATACAGTATGCTTTTGAACAGACCTTGTTGACGATGTACAGGCGTTTTTTCAAATCCTAAACACTGGAGTTATAAGGAAGATAATCCCTAGTCAACCCCTTCGAGCCAAAGAAGTCAAAGTTTTTTGTTTTAACACAAATTGAAACCTTTAATCAAAACCTGGGGCAGGGTAGTCTCTTAGTTAATTCAAACGCGCGTTAAGCCACAAACTCTCATCTCGTAATACAACGAATGACATCAAAAAACATTCCTCTGGAATCAAAAGAAGGTGATGGAATCACATAGGCAGTCATTATCTCTCAAAAAGAAAAGCCCACTAAGTCAAAACCTACAAAGAAGACTTAAGAAAACTATGGCATCCCGCTGACTGTAATCTCAAAACAAGAACAGTCAAGAAAAAAAATTAGGGATAACAAATCAAAAGAAAGAGGTCACTACAAATCCTCAACAACATGAAAAATGTTGCAAAAAGTGTCTGCCTCCCGACAAACTCAACCTGTCTGAACCATCACCAAAACATCATTCCAGACTCAATTGAAGTTCAAACACACAATTAACTGAGTTTAGGACTGAAGAACATCACGAAGAGCGGGTGGGTACAAAAACATTTTGAGCCTTTATCCTTTGTTTCTTAAACCATGAACCAAGCCACGCTACAACCCTTTAAAAGTCCTAATTGAAGCATAGGTTAGTTCGAAAGCATACTGTTACAAAAGGTATCCTGACTCCTGTAAGGCTTTACTCTAAATCCTGAGTTAAATTTTTCTTACAAAATTTCTTTACTCGCTAAAATGCATTTTCAAAAGTTCGAAGACAAGCATAAACTTGGCATTACTTGAATATCACTTTTTGCATATGGCTATTTGTTTGACAGTGGAGAAATTCACACAACGAATATTCGATGAACGAAAGCTCTCTCAGTGAACAAAATCAATTCAAGAAGGATGACACTTCCATTGAAAAATCTCCTATCAACAAGGGGGCATGACATGTCACTATCCAACACACTTAGGGCAGTCCAGTCAAGATTCCAAGAAATCTCTCAAGAATTGCAGAGTAACCAGGGGCAGGTCTCCATCTCCGTCACTTGGGGCATTTAACGTCAATCTCATCAAAGGGTTACATACAGTCAAACATTTCCTGGCAGTGCCATAAACACTTGCTGCTAGGGGCATTGACAAATCTCCCCAAAATCCTTCTCATAGGATGATTCCCTAGCAAGAGTTTAATCTCTGGAAACCTTTCTCCAGCTAGGACAATCTCAAGAGTCCTCGAGGACTTTCCCCAACGAAGTCATCACCTCTCTAGAAAAACCGACAACTGGGTTTATTTCCCCAACCAACGGCAGGATTCCCCAAGCTTGAGGTTAGCCTCTCCAACTACTACAAATCAAAGGACCACAACTCCTCTTCCCCAGTAGACTACTCTACAATCCCCAACAAGTTACTATGGAACCTGGACCCGACCAGATATCAGTTCAACTTCGACTCCCCAGTAGAGTAACGGACAACTGAGACACCTGAACTCTTTTCCCAAGAAGGAATAAACATTCTCCCCACAGGTTTTTCAATATTCCCCAGCGGAGTTCTCCTCGAAAAATAAAATAGGAATCCCCAGCGGAAACATTCTAAGCAAAGTTTGAAGACACACCAACTCTTCAACAGAAGTCCAGGATTTAATGACTCCCCGACATTTGTCAAGGATTTATTTTCCCAGACCAAACACATTCATTAACATTTCAAATTTCATACATCCTATTTATATACATGATAAGTGAATACGACACAATCTCATTCATTTTGAGAACATCATGACATCATGCGTTTCATGCATCACGACATTGCATACAGCTAACGTTTCACCTTTTTTCAGGAAAAGGTCAACAGATGGCTACCAGCAACCTTCTCAAGTTCCAGATTAATACCTGTAGCAAGCCAGGAAAACTATCTGTGGACGACTAATTGTAGATTAATACCTGTAACAAGCCAGGAAAACTATCTACATGAAGAGATTGAAGATTAATACCTGTAGCAAGCCAGGAAAACTATCTTTCTTTCTCAGGTCAGAGATTAATACCTGAAACCAGACAGGACAACTATCTCGTCGACCAACCTTTTCAAGTTCCAGATTAATACCTGTAGCAAGCTAGGAAAACTATCTGTGGACGACTGATTGTAGATTAATACCTGTAACAAGCCAGGAAAACTATCTACATGAAGAGATTGAATATTAATACATGTAGCAAGCCAGGAAAACTATCTTTCCTTCTCAGGTCAGAGATTAATACCTGAAACCAGACAGGACAACTATCTCGTCGACCAATCTTTTCAAGTTCCAGATTAACACCTGTAACAAGCTAGGAAAACTATCTTTATCAAGTCAAGGATTAATACCTGAAACCAGACAACAAATATCTACTCGACCAACTCAAACAACCCAACCTTTCAGATACAATTTAGATACGCTCCAGATACGGATGTCATCCTGATACTCATTCAGATTCAGCTTTCAGATACAATTCAGATACGCTACAAATACGGATGCCATCCTGATACTCATTCAGATTTAGCTTTCAGATGCAGTTCAGATACGCTCCAAATACGGATGCCATCCTGATACTCATTCAATTTCAACCTTTTGATACAGTTCAGATATGCTCCATATACGGATGCCATCCTGATACTCATTCAGATTCAACCTTTTGATACAGTTCAGATACGCTCCAGATACGGATGCCATCCTGATACTCATTCAAATTTAACCTTTTTACACAGTTCAGATATGCTCCAGATATGGATGCCATCCTGATACTCATTCAGATCCAGCTTTCAGATACAATTCAGATACGCTCCAGATACATATGCCATCCTGATACTCATTCAGATCCAACTTTCAGATACAGTTCAGATACGCTCCAGATACGGATGCCATCCTTATTCTCATTCAGATTCAGCTTTCAGATACAGTTCAGATACACTCCAGACATGGACGCAATTCTGATACTCATTCTTTCAACTTATAAATTACAATTCAACACGCATTCTAGGATGGCATCTATAAGCCCATCTCCAACAGGATTCTATCACATCTCCAAATGGCATCTTTAAGCCCATTCCCTACACAATCAACCACCACATCATCGAGTGCAAATTTCTGGGCACTCTAGTGTCCAATCATCTTCCACCTTCAAGTCACGAATGGCGGATCCGCCAATCTAACTCTTCAGGTTTAAGAAGATTGAACAGGGGCAACTGTTGTACCCCAAAATTAGCCCTCTCATTTCTCAAGGATTTTCTCACAAGATCTTTTATGACATCAAGTTTGCAGCACTGATACATCAATTTAGGCTTGGAATTGGAAAAAGGGCAAAATGGTCAATTGCATACTAGAAAGTCAAACTTTGACTTTTTGGTCAATTTTACATTCCAAAGATCAAATTTCATCAAGAAATTCAAGAATATCAAGCTTGATCATCAAGAAGTCAAGAAATTCAAAAGTCAACTTGAAAAGTCAAGATTTCCAAAACTTAGAAATTTTCTAAGTGTCTTTATACATGATAATTTCATCACTTCATGCCATTCTTTCACAAAGATGCAAGACAGTTCAAGGGAAACTTTCAACATGAAAGTTGTAAATCTCCATGATATATACAACATTTATTTACACAAATTCTCCTAAATATGCTTGGATCTCAAGTTATAAGTTCATGAAGTCATGGCATTTTGATTAAACACTTAGAGAAATTTTCAGCAGTTTTGGTCAGGTTTTTATCCCAACTTCTTGGCCAATTTTCATCAAGTTCCAGTTTGATTTAACAAAAGTGGTCAACATGAAAGTTTTAGAGGGTGTTTCAAGCTTTCCAAAACATCCAAGAGAATGAATTTATCATATTTGAGCTAGGAGATTCAAGGGCCTGAACTTGGACATTTATTCTTGAATTGCAAGCCATTTTTGTTGAAGAACACATAATCCAATTGGCATGATGTGCTGCATAATCTTACTTTGCAGGCCTTGTGACTTGAAAATATTACCATAATTTAATGTTTACATAAAATTTTGAGCTATGGTCCATTTGGTTTAAGCATTGTCCAAGTGATCTTTACATTTTTGGCACAAAGTTGACATTGCCATTCTTGCAAAGTAGCTTTAATCACAAAGTCAGCTCTCCTTGAGCCTCTAACTTATGCCTTCTACACACACTCAACATAAAAAATCATAAGGGCATGCTTAAAGTGTCCAACAACTCTATGCAACAAAGTACAAAGCATTGGAACTATAATCTCCAAGCTTGCTTCATGTACAATCTAACCTAGCCATAACATATGATTCAAAATCTGAGTTTTGTTTCAAGTCTCAAACCTTCTCTATAAATAGAGAGGCCAATTACAAGATAAAGAGGTTATAAAAAATAGAGAGAAAGGCCAGAAAAATAGAAGGAGAAACTAACACTCAAAAATCATTTTGCTGTCAAAAACCAGATTTGCACACAAAACCTCCATTTTTGAGCTTTGAAGTCCAAATCTTTGAATCTCATACCTTGCAAGTTTTCTCCAAAAAAACCATCCAAACACTTCATATACACCATATAGAAGTTGTTCAAACATAATAATAACTTTTGTAACATCACTATCACCATATTCAAAACTCAAAAGCATACATTGCAACTTGACTCGGTTGGAGCGGTTCAACCATTTTCAGCATAAAACAAAGGTTGGAGCTACTTCAAGAAGGTTCAAAGGAGCTCGATCAATCACCACTTTGTACCCGAAAACATTCGTACATGTCCTAAAGCTTCCTCTTCGAGAGGTAAACTTTCTCAAACTGTGATCTCATTGTTCATACATCATTTGCTTTTGCGCTTAAAAGATATAACAAGACAGATCAAAGAGAAAAAACTAACAAAAAGCCAGACCATAGGTTGACACGGGTGCCTGTGTCACATGACACGGCTCGTGTCATCTTATTTGGGTTGAAAAACATATTAAAATGCAGTTAGAGGCTGACACGGGTGCCCGTGTCAGAGTTACTGGTGCGTACATGACCAAAAAAAGATGAACAGGGGCTGACACGGGCGCCCGTGTCAGGTGACACAGCCGTGTCAGGATGGCTAAGACCAAAAAATGCATAAAAATCATGGACAGGTCCTGACACGGGTGCCCGTGTCCCCTGACACGGCCCGTGTCAGCTTAGGCACCAAATTTCTTGATTTTTGGAGATTTTTTAGGTTCTTTTGGACATATTACATTGCTTGGAAGTGACCTAACTTTATAAAACCTTTTTGTTCAAATTAAACCTCAAAATCCAATTTTATAAACAATTAACTTAGACTTAGGTTTTTTTCTTCAATGGAATTAATTACAAAACCTTTTTCTATAAAAAAACCCTAAAAAGCAATTTCTCTCACTTCACATCTTCTTGCATATTTTATTATTTTTGCATTATAAATTATGTAATTGTCAAAGCCTTGTAATAGTAATTAGGGTTTAATTTTCTTGCAATCCTCATTTGTACATTTGTATACCCCATCCCTATAATGATGTAATAGCGTAGTAATTTTACTTTCCGCAATTTATCGCTTTCATATCAATGCTAGTAAATTAGGGTTTGTATGGAAAGATAAAACCAACAAGTAGATCACCCTAATCAAGACTAAATGCATGTAAATAAAACACATTTGCACACTTACACCCTTAGGGTAATTCTACTTGTTGCCTATCGGAAAATAGTCATGTCCCTCGAGCATGGGCGTTTTAGCAAAGACCGTCGATAAAATATCGTAGACCCTCGATGTTGCCTTTGGTAAACGGTCTAGTCCTTAAAACAACATTGCTAAAACGTCCCATATGTTGCCTTCTATGACTATACAAACGTCCCAACGCCCGTCCCTTCACATCCAACGATAGGGCTTCTTACCAAAACAATGGTAAGATAGCAATGTCTAAAGGAGGAGGAAAAGAACACCTAAGACCTTTTGAGTAGGTAGATTCGCTCCTAGTTGCTTACTTGCTCACAACGAAATATTTTTACACCAACACTCTCATTTGAAACATTTTCAAAAGACAACACTTTGTATGCGTTCTTATAGAGACGAGAATCATCACAAAGACATACTTTTCAAAATCACTTTTAAAAAAACATTTCACAAACACCTCCTTGAACTATTTTCAAAACAAACACTTTGTATGCGTTCTTATAGAGATGAGAACCATTACGAAGTTCCATTTTCAAAAATACTTTCAAAAACCACACACAAAGCACACTGTCAAACAAAAGCAAGTGATCTAGCAAGTAATTAAGAGCCCATGGAAAACCATGGATGAAAATGGTGCTAATACCTTCCCTTTTCATAATCTACCCCCCGAACTCAAAAACATCTTTAAAGGTCTTTCCTGTGCTTTTTCACCTTTCCTTTTGGATAAAAGAAAAATCGGTGGAGACTCTTGCTAAATCGCAACATTTGCAAACACAAACGCAAAACCTTCAAGTCAGTTCTCCCACCGTATCACACCTGGCATGTCTTCGCATGACCAGGAAAAGACCTCAACATAGTCATGTAGTAACTGAGTTAAGCGCTTCTTGACACTAGGTTCCAGATTGGCACCTACCTTGACTTCTTTCTTATCCTCTTTGGTACCTAAGTTAACTGTGTCAACCAGTTCTTCGTGGGGTTGTATGGTCCTTTCTTCCTGTTGTAGTAACCTGGCTAGTTCCCCTGGAACCTCACAATATTCCTCACCTTCGTCTTCGGCTTGGTAGATCGGATTTTCAAAGTCACAATAGGCCATAGCAGAATTGTTACCCATGGGATCCTGAGTGGATGTGGATCTGCATTTTGATATGTGAGTGTGTGTAAGAGCATAGTTATCTTTGAAAAAATAAATAAATAAAAATGTAGAAAAATAAGAACAAAGAGCGTAAAACTTGCATGCAAAAACGTCCATGATTCATTGATGACATATGAAAATGAAGTAACAACCCTTACAAATGGATCGTTGTGCCTCGGGTAAGACGCAAGGTTTTTAAAAGTCTAAATTGTTTAATTATTACAAGTACGAAAAAAATTTAAAGACAATTATTTTTGGATAAAAGTAACAGGGACAAATTCTTTGGCTTCCCAATTGTTGAGTCCTCTGCTAATAGTTGGAAAAATCCATTCTTCCAGGTCACAATTGTCATCACTATCCCCCACTACATTGACTCCATGGTTACTGATCCGCAAAGGTGGTTCCTCGGCACGAGCACGACGAACAGATTTCTGGGCTCCTGAAGTAAAACCCAAACCAAATTTTTCAGATTTGTAGGGAATATTCGGGAGTTGGCCCCAAATGGTACACCCACCTTCTTCAACTACTGCATTGGCATCTTTCAGAGAATCTATCTTCAGCAGAGGTCTGGTAATCTTTGGAACTTTGGAAACAGTCTTGGTTGCCGCAACTATTTGTGGGACTTCCTCGAAATGCTAACACGGAGTTTCGATGAATTCACCATCCATTTCTACATATCTTAAGGAGTTCAGGTGACTGACCATACATTCCTCCTCGCCATGGACAGTGATGATTTTTCCCTTGATTGGGTACATAAACATCTGATGTAATGTAGAGGTGACAACACCAGCATCATGAATCCAAGGTTGGCCTAATAAACAAGAATAGGAAGGGAGAATATCCATCACATAGAAAGTTGAATCAAAGGTCTGAGTTCCAACTTTAATGAGGATGTCCACCTCCCTTTGCACCATTCTCTTCAAACCGTCGAAGGCCCTTACCACTATGTTGCTGGGTTTTAAGGTCAAACCTTCACGGTCTAGTATATCCAAAGACTTCTTAGGCATCACATTCAATGATGAACCAGTATCTACAAGGACATGGGCCAAAGTAGTGCCCCTGTATTCGACAGAGACATGGAACGCCTCATTATGTTTCCTCCCTCTAGGTGTCAGATCAGCATCAGAAAAGCCCAAACAGTTATCAGCTATCAAACTGGCCATACAATCTTCGAATTGGTCAGTAGAGGTTTCCTGTGACACATAGGCAGTTTTAAGAAATTTCACCAAGGCCTTCGCATGAGCTTCAGAGCACAATAGTAAATCTAGCATATAAATCTTTGAAGGGGTCTGCCCTAGCTGTTCGACTACATTGTAGTCGATTCTCTTTATGATTTCCAAAATTTCTTCCATCTCCTTCTTGGAAGCCTCTGGGATAGATACTAATTGCGCCTTCATCTGGAGAGGTTCAACCAAACTGCCTTTGCCCCAAGTCTCGATCGACTCGGTGATAGGGTTGTCAGTAGGGGTAACCACAGGAACTGTAGTAGTAGTATCAATAGGAACAAGAGCATGAATGATCACAGGACCGGTAATAGTTCTCGGAGGAGCAATCTCAAGGGAGAACACTCTTCCACTTCTGGTTATTTTGCTGGTTCCCACAATGTTGCCGATGTCGGGGTCAACCCTCTCAAAAAACGGGTCTTCAACAGCCAGCCATTCTTTCTAGACGCCGTGGTAGTAGACATCACCCCCAATAGTTCTAGGGAACAGTTTTGTCTGAGGAGTACGGGATTGGCCATGGAATGGTAATTATTAGTGGAGTCACCTTTGCAACAGATGTAATCCTAACGGGTCTTTTGGTGGAGACCCTGGGAGGATTGGCGGAAATGGTTACTATTGAAACATCCTTGTAAGCAATGGTTGGAATGGGAGTCTTTTCAAATAAAATATCTTTGTCATCCATCAGGCGATGGACACCTGCCTTCAATAAATGACAACCAGTCGGTAGGGATAAACAGAGGTGGCAGCCTTCGCCACAGCCAGGAAATAAACCAGCCTTTAACAGGTTCCTCTTGACGGTTAGGAGAGGAGTAACAAGTTTATCAACAACAGCAACAAACACATCATTTTTCAACGGGGTTAACACCACGACCGTGCTTAGGAATAGGAGCGATGATAACATTTGGGATCTCAGGAGCGTCAAATTCAATTTCCTCTGCCTCTAGAAGGTCTTTCACCTTGTTTTTCAAAGCCCTGCAGTCATTTGTATCATGACCTGGACTTTCTGAATGGTAAGCACAACGGGCATTTGGGTTATAACGGGGAGAGGCAGTGTTGGGATTCTTTGAAGCTTCCCGCAAGGTCACCAGATTAGATTTCAAAAAATGTGGCAAGACTTGAGACAGCGTCATATTTATTCGGGTAAACTGTCTTACCAGCCTTTTCATTCTAGGTTGTTTGTTCCTATGTTGAATAGGTGTAGGCTTAGATATCATGATAACCCCTACCGCTGGACGGCGTTCAGTTCTGTCCTGATTCCTATGGTCATATACAACACTGACCTCCTTCTTTCCGGTAAAGGGCTTCTTTATCGCGCTCGAGGATGCATCTCTTTGAATTTTGCCACTTTTTATACCCACTTCTACCCGTTCATCAGTCATGACTAATTCGGTAAATCCAGCCGAGGAGCTTCCGATCAAGTGTTTGAAGAATGGACCAGATAGCGTGCCTAAGAACATATCCACTAATTCTCTGTCAGATAGAGGGGGTTGGACCCTTCCCGCGAGATCTCGCAATTTTTGAGCATAGGTCTTGAAACCTCCACCTGTACCCATAGACATGCCTTGCAATTGTGTCTGTGTTAGAGCTAAGTCAACATTATACTGGTATTGCTTGTAAAAAGCGGCTGCCAAATCTTCCTAATTGCGGATGTTTGTCCCTTCCAACTGCGTTCCTGATAAGCTTTCTTGGAAGAAATGCACCCATAGATTCCTATCTGCGGTATGGGGTTGAATTTTCCTGACGTTTGATCTCAAATGCAGCTTTGGACAAGAGACACTGTCATATTTAGCGAAAGTGGGGACCTTGAATTTCTGCGGTATGACAACCCCTGAGACAAGTCCTGGCTCCTCAAAATCCAACTCGGGTACTTTTTGGATCTCCATAGCATTGAGGCGATCTTCCAACTGTTTGTATTTGTCGTCAGCTGGAGGATACTGCTCTTCAGAGTAGTCAGCCTCTTCTTCCTCTTCAGATTCTGGAGGGTCAGTCACTTCCTTGTTTTTCCCTTCTTGATTATCCCCTTCACCTGAGGATGTTGCGAAGTCTAGATTCCGTCTGGCTGGTCCTTTGAACCTTCTTCCCAGATTCAAAACACCGGTTAATTTCTTCGCTTTCTTCTTCTTTTCTTTGATCAGCAAGGTTTTCAATTCATCTTGTCCTTTTTCCAAAGTCAAGAACATTTGTTGAAACTGGGCATTCTGCGCCTGGAGATCTTTTATTGTCTGTTCAATATCCATCTCACTGAAATAAATAGTAGAAACATAAGGAGACATGTTGTAAGAAACCTGTTTGTGTTATGATGAATGAAGATGCATATACAAATGATTTCAAGGAAATTAGAGATTTAAATTTGCTTTAGACAAAAATGAACACACGTTATATTAATAAATCAAAGTTTGAGTACATCATGCCTCTTTGGGCTTACAAAGAAATAAAATACAAAACTCTAAGACAAAAAAGTTGAACGCATCCTCTTCGGTGTGATGTAGGCGTTCAGACTCCACTCTTCATGAAGCTTCTTGGTGAGTTCCAGAACCTTCTTCTTGCTGGCGTAGAATTGGGCCTCGTAAGTGTCTCTCTCCCCCTTAAGTTGTATCCAATCCCTTTGCAAGTCTTCAAGATAGGTGGGCATGTTAGGATGAAGGATAGTGTATGGGACATCTCCTTCTGCAACAGGTTATATGATAACTTGGAGAATGGAGGGGTAAGGCATTGGGAGATTCCGAGCGCGAGCCCGTACCCACCTAAGGTAAGGCTCAAGAGGAATGGAATTCTTGTGCTCCAATGCCCTACTGTCCACCTTGTTTACCATCCTCCAGGCTCGTATGAACCTATGACGGTAGTCTTGATTGTCACTTTCATAGTCGAACACTACACCTTGGATGAGCGCGTCATGTGGACCATCTCTTCGTGCGTACCCAAACTATCGTAGAGCTAAGCAAGAGTTATAAGTGATGCCTCCCCTAATTCCAAGAAAAGGGACATTAGGGAATTCCCCACAACGATCAATGATAGTAATGTCCTCCAAGGATCGAGAACACCAGTAGATATCTGAATGCCTGAGTGACATCAGCCTGTTGGACCACCTCAAACCTTGCTCATTCTTCACAACGGATCATGGAAGATTCAAAATAAACCATTTTTCCAACAGAGGAGTACAACACATGAGGGTTCCTCTTCTCCTCGTGTTGTGAGTGTGGAGATAATGCAAGATATCTCCCAACAAAGTAGGCACTGGATTGTGAGATAAAAAGATTTTGACAGCATTCACATCTATAAGTTGGTCAGGATTTGGAAAAAGTACCAACCCATAGATGAGAAGAGCCAAAATTTCTTCGAAATCTTGTAAATCCAGGTTATTCTAACAGTTTTGAGCTTTTTCCAGTAAGAACTTGGCTAAGAACCCTTTGACACTACTTCTTGTTTCCCAATTGGCTGTGATGTCGGATTGTTGAAAGTGCAAGGCTCGGGCAACCTCTTTAGCACTTGGGTCTCTTTCGGTACCGTTTAAAGGTAGTTGATCGAGGATAGGAATTCCCAAGAGTTGAGAGAACTCTTCCATAGTTGGTACAAGATGGTAATCGGGGAAGGTAAAACAATGGTGCAACGGGTCAAAGAACTGGAAAAGCACCTTCATCATGTCTTCATCAAAGCTCGAAGTAACCAAGTTGAGAAGTCGTCCATGTCATTTGGTGAACGGAGAATTCTCAGGGATCCTAGACGCTAAATCCTTGAGCTGAAAAGGTACTCGTACAAGGTTGACTTGGATTGTGTTCCTGCGAGTGGGAGTCATATCCTACAAAACAGAATCAAGATGAATCTCAAAATCCTTGAAATGGTTAGTTTAGAATGCTATGGCATGATGTCATGATGTTATGTACAAGCATATGCACAAGTTAAATCAAACAAATCCTTAGGTTTAGGCTTGCGTGAGGTTTCATAGATAAGTACTCTCTTGAAGTTTAGTTGGCTCAACCTGTCCTAGTAATAGTAACCGGGTTCTAAGGGATCTCAATATCACTTATTTGTCTTCTCGGGCATTCTTTCAGCACAAGCCTCTTTCACGACGACCGAAATATCCCAAAAAGCCAAACCTTAATGAGTGTAGTATCGAGTATCTACCAACTTCTGACAGCACCAAATTCGGTCATCTCACTACATCCTAATGGCCAAGTTGGTCAAGTAAAGGTTCTAAAAGTCAGTTAGTGCTTCATGACATCACTCAGCGGCCCCATATTCTCCATGACTACTCAAGGGCTACTGGTACCCACAAATATGTCACACTAACGTAGCTATTTCTTAGACCATGTCGGTATACCCCGCACAGTTTCCACAATGTATTGCTACTTACCTATAAGGTATCCCAAATCCGGGTAAAGGATTCAAGCCCAAACAAAGAACTAAAATGTAAAGCATACAAGTCAAACAAAGAAAGCAAGTAAAGGTGATTGAGCCCTAAGGTAATCCCACTTTTAAGTAACTCCCCAACAGAGTCGCCAGTTCTGTAATACGGGGGGAGAACTGACTTGGGTGTTTTGCGTTTTATCGCAAATGTTGCGGTTAGCAAGAGTCGCCACCGAATTTTCTTTTATCCAAAAGGAAAGGCTGAAAAGAATAGGAAAGACCTTTGAGATTGTTTCTTGAGTTCGGGGGGAAATTATGAAAAGGAAAGGTATTAGCACCCTTTTCATCCGTAGTTATCTATGGGCTCTTAGTTGCTTGCTAGATCACTTGCTTTTGTTTGAAAATATGCTTTGTGTGGTTTTTGAAAGTATTTTGAAAAGGCGTCATCGTTTAAGAAAACTTTGTAATAGTTATCATTCATAAGAACGTATACAAAGTGTTGATCTTTTGAAAATGTTTCAAGTTTGAAAGATATTTTGAAAGTGTTGGTGTTCGTTTTGAAAATAGCAAGGATGTTTTGATTTGAAAATGAGAAAGCAACTAGGAACATTCTACCTACTCAAAAGTCTTTCTTGTTTATTTCCTCTTTCCTTTGACATTGTTATTTTACCATGGATTGGTAAGTAACCTTATCTTTGGATGTAAAAGGGACGGGCAAGGGTCATCGTATAGTCATGAATAGCAATGTTGTAAGATATCTTAGCATTTTCTTTAAGGGACTAAGATCATTCGTAAGGCAACATTTGTAGCGTCATCGAGGGACTATGATCTTATATTTTTGTTTGTTTTTTCTAAGACGTCTTACATGCGTATTATGACCATTTATTTCTCAAGGCAACAAGTGGAGTTAACGCTAGAGTTGCAAAGTGTGCAAGTGTATCTTTTTCATGCTTGATTTTCTTGAATTAGGGTTTGCTAACTTGTTGATTTTAGTCTTTCCATACAAACCCTAATTTAGTATCATTTATATAAAGTGATAAATTGCATAAAGTAAAATTACTAAGCTATTACATCATTAGGGGAGGGGGTGTACAAATTTACAAATGGGGATTTGCAAGAAAATTAAACCTAATTATCTATTACAACCATATTAAATATTGTACAAAATTGAAAAGAAAATAATGCAAGAATGTAAATGAAAAAAGAAATGATTTTGTTTTAGTTTTTAAGGGTCTTAACCTAATGTCTAAGAAGGAAAAATAATTAATTAAAGATAACAATATAGAACCTAAATTAGTTAAGAAAAGAAAATTAGGTTAAAAAAGGTATCTTTTAGGGTTTTTTTATATGAAAGGTTTTAAGTTAATAAAAATGAAATGAAAATTAATTAATTAAAAGAAACCTAAGTTCTAAATTGATTTTAATTTAAAATAAAATAATATAATAAATAAACCTAAGTCTAAATATTTATTAAAAAAGAAATTTATTTGTTTAAGAAAATGTTTTTTTGGTCTTTTTGCATTTATAGAGAAAATGAAATAAATAAGTGTAAATAATAAATAAAAATATTTTTATATTTTTTTCATTAAATAAAAATAATAACAATAATAATAATAATAATAATAATAATAATAATATAATAAAGAAAAAAAGAAATAAAATATAATAGGAAAAAAAATTATAAAAGAAAATGGGCCAGAGGTGCAAAAGTAGTCAGGGGATTAGAAAAAAGACAAAAAAAAAGTGGAAAGCCCAATGTGGAGGCCCAGGCGTTGCTTACTGAAACAAAAAAGAATGAAAATGTAAAAAATTAACAAAAGGTAGCGCGCTGGGTGTTGAACCCTCGCCCACTTGGTTACCAGTGCGCTGCCTTACCACTGGGGTGGCTATACATCCGTTTACTTATATCAAACCATAAATATATATTAGAAATTGTTTCCTGAAGACAACTTCATCTTCAACCTCGCGCCTAGCCAGACCACTTGCATCTTGTTCATTTCTCATCTATTTGCAAAAGTGTAAACATGAATCTTGTGGCAAATTTCCTCATGATTTTAGAAATGTATAGAATTAAAACTATAGATCAAAGACAAACATGAATATTATTGGCCCTAATCTAAAACTTAAAAATTTCAGAAATTTCAACTCTAAAATTCTCTAAGCTCAAGCCATATAAATGCAAACTATGGATATGTACAGCTTCGTGGCAATGAGGTCTACATTTTATCTTTGAAAATGAAAGCTTAACAATGCCTATATGAGGAGTTCAAAAATCAGAAAACGCACCTTGCAAATGGAGATCGTGTTTTGAGTTTGAACAACTTTCAATGAGTTCTAGTGATTGGGTTAGCTTCCTCAAGTTCCCAGGAAGCAAATGTGATGCTTGGCTTTAGCTGAAAGTGGCTGAGGAGTTCTAGAGAAGTCAAGTTGCAGACCCCTATTTTTGAAAATGGAACTTGATGATGGAGGTGTTAGAGTTAGGCAAAAGGACTTTGGATGGTTTGTATTTGATGTTTAGAAGCTTTAGGAACTAAAAGGCTTAGAAACGCCCGAGGGAAATGTAAGTTTCAAGTTTTTAGTCAGATTGTGCAACAATGGAGTTTTTGTGTGTGATTCTGAGTTCTAGGGAGTTTGAGGGCTTATGTATGCGTGTGGAAGCTTGCAAATGACTTGTATATTTATAGGCAAGAGGTCTTATATGTTACAACAAGCCAGAATTTGAAATCTCAAGTTGTAGCATCTTTACTTGTTTTTGAAGCAATGTTGAAACATCTTGTTCCAAGGCATGGTACAGGGCTGTATAGAGTGGTTATTACTTTAGATATGCTTGCTTTTGGTTTATAGGGTTTATGTGTGCAGAAAGAACAAATTCAATGCTCAAGGAGAGTGGACTTTATGATTAAAGCCACTTTTCAAGAATAGCAATGGTGCCTTTACTCCAAAAATGGAAATGCAACTTGGATAATGGTTCAAATGCTTGGACAATGGCTCAATATGTTGTGTAAAAATTAAATTAAGGATTGAATTGCAAGTTAGAAGCCTGCAAAGTGAGATTATGCAGCATGGCTATATGATTTGGTCCATTGTGCATCACAAATTCTGCCTTGTAAAACAACTTGAAACCCTAACTTCTTGCCTTCGATTCTCCTTGCTCAAAAATGATATCAAGGAGTTCTTAGACATTTTAGAAAGCTTGTAATGTGATCTAAAATCCCTATTTGAATCACTTTTGCAAATTCCAAATGGAACTATGTGAAACTTGCCCCAGAAGTTAGGTCAAAATCCCGACCAAAATGCTCAAAATTTCACTAAGTGTTTTAGTTTCATGAACATGATTTCATGGACTAATAACTTGAAATCCATACATTTCTAGTAGGAGTTGTGTTCAGAAATGTTTTAGATCTAATTGAGATCTACATTTTTCATGTTGAAAGTTTCCTTTGAATCATCTTGCATCATGGTAAAAAATTCGCTCAAAGTTGTGAAAAAATATGAAGTTTTCAACACTTAGAAAAATTACTAAGTTTGGGAATTTTGACTTTTCAAAATGAAATCTTGACTTTTTGATTTCTTGATGAACAAGTTTCATATTTTGACATGTTTTGATGAATTGTGATATTTGACACTTGATTTTGACCAAAAAGTCAAAGTTTGACTTTTCAGTGTACAGTTAACTTTTGATCAGTTGACTGAAAATCAACTATCAATCAATTGATCTTGAGGGAAGTTTTAAGTCATACCATTAGGTCAAAATTATGCATTTTAAACCTTGAGATTAACCAATTAACCATTTTCTAGGTCAAAAATCAGAAATTGCCCTTTCTTAGTCAAAACCCTAATTTTGACCATTTTGCCCTTTTGATGATCTGATCAAATTTCTTGAGGAATTGTGGTCCAAACTTTGATCAAATGACATATATGAGTTCATAATGTTGACATGGATAAAAAACTATGAAGTTTGACTGTAAATTGACCACAGTTGACTTTTTTCTAATACAGTTGATTTTTAGGTCAACTGATCAATTGCCTGAGCAAAAATGTGATTCAAGACTTTAAACTTGACATGAGAAATCTTGAGAGTCCAAAATGATCCATGAAAGTCATATGAGACATTAAAAGTTTATTTTCCTTGTGCAATCTCAAACCCTAAATTTTAGTCATCAGTGCTTAAGGAGGTGTCTTAAACTGATCAACCCTTGTGCAGTCTTGAACCAAAGGAGATCTTGTGAGAAAATACTTGATAAAAGAGATGGAAAATTTTGGGGTTTAACACGAAGGATCCGGAATGTACTTTCTAAACTGAGACACATGAAACACATCATGAAGATTTTCAAGCGACAACGGTAAATTAATCCGATAAGCCACTTCACCTATCTTCTCTGATATATGATGTGGACCAATAAAATATGGTGTAAGCTTTCTTGATTTCAGAGCTATACCAACACCAGTCACTGGAGTGACTCTCAAGAACACATGATCATCTTTTTGAAACTCGAGTTCCTTTCTCCTCTTATCAAGATAACTCTTATGACAATTTTGAGAAGCTTTCATCTTCTCTTGAATCATCTTGATCTTCTCAGTCGTTTCCTGCACAACCCCAGGTCCGAGTACAACATTCTCGCCTGACTCATACCAACACAATGGAGTTATACACCTTCTACCATACAATGCTTCATACGGTGCCATTCTAATACTAGAATGAAAACTATTATTATAAGTGAACTCAATCAATGGCAAGTGGTTGTCCCAAGCACCTCCTTGTTCCAACACACAAGCCCTCAACAAATCCTCTAAAGACTGGATAGTCCTCTCGGTTTGCCCATCCATCTGCAGGTGATATGCAGAACTTAATCTCAATTTAGTACCAAAAGCATTCTACAAACCTTCCCAGAATTTCGACTTAAACCTCGGATCTCTATCTGACACAATACTCGAAGGTATATCATGCAACTTAATAATCTCATCAATATACATATCTTCTAGTTTCTCCATGGAATGATTAATTTTCATCAACAAGAAATGAGCCGACTTAGTCAACCTATCCATGATCACCCAAATTGAATAATTGCCTTTGGCAGTCCCAACACCAAATCCATTGAAATACTATCCCATTTTCACTGTGGAATACTCAAAGGTTTCATAAGACCTGTAGGCTTTTGATGCTCGATCTTCGACTTCTGCCAAGTCAAACAGGAAGACACAAATTTGGTAACTTCTTTTTTCATTCCCGACCACCAAAACAATTTCTTCAAATCCTAATACATCTTCGTAGAACCCAGATGAATACTCAAGTTGCTTCGATGTCCTTCCTCGAGAATACTCTTCTTAAGATCTGGAACATCTGAAACACACACTCTATTATTAAACCTCAACACACCATTTTTATCCACTCAAAATTCACCACCGTTACCTTGGTTTTTCAATGTTAGTCGATCCACCAAACTTAAAACACATTTCTGACCTTGTCGGGTTTCTTCAAGGATACCACTGGTCAGTTTCAACATTACCAACTTCACATTGTTAGATTTCTCTTCACATACCAAACTCGTGTCTCTAAATTGTTCGATCAATTCCAACTCCTTCACCATAAGCATCAACATATGCAAGGACTTCCTACTCAAAGCATCAACTACTACATTTGCTTTACCATGATGATAATTCAAGTCAAAATCATAGTCTTTCAAAAGTTTGAGCCACCTCATTTTCCTCATAATTAATTCTTTATAATCAAACAAGTACTTCAGACTCTTATGATCACAAAATACTTCAAATTTAGATCCAAAAAGGTAATGTCTCCAAATCTCCAACGCTAACACCATCGTTGCTAGCTCTAAGTCATGTGTAGGATAATTCCTCTCATGAACTTTCAATTGCCTATAAGCAACAACTTGTCCATTTTGCATTAACACACCATCAAGACCCATATTAGACACATCACAATACACCATGAAAAACTCACTCAGATTAGGCAGCACCAATACCAGAGCAGTTGTCAATTTCTTCTTTAGTTCCACAAAACTTTCTTCATACCAAAAATCCCATACATAAGCTTGACCCTTCCAAGTCAATTGAGTTAACGGTAATGCCAACTTAGAAAATCCCTCAATAAACCTTCGATAATAGTCAGCTAAACCAAGAAAACTTGAATCTCATTCGCAGACTTTAGAGTTTCCCATTCCAACACCGTATCAACTTTAGAAGGATCCACAGTAATCCCACCACTAGAAATCACATGATCAAGGAAACTCACTCCCTTCAACCAAAAATCACACTTCGACAACTTTGTATACAACTTCTTCTCTTTCAGCACTTGCAAACAATTCACAGATGTTTAACATGTTCTTGTTCCAACTTAGAATAGATCAAAATATCATCAATGAAGACCACAACAAACTTATCCAGATATTAATGGAAAGTTCAATTCATATACACCGTATATGATGATAACCCGACCTCAAATAAATCTTGCTGAAAACACAAGCACCTACCAACTGATCCATCAAATCATCAATCCTCGGGAGTGGATACTTATTCTTAATAGTCACCTTATTTAACTATCTGTAATCTATGAACAGGCTCATACTACCATCCTTCTTAACTAACAACACAAGAGTACCCCACGGGTAGACGCTCAGTCGAACAAACTTCTTCTCCAGTAATTCTTCTAATAGTTTCTTAAACTCACTCAACTCTAAAGTTGACATATTATAAGGAGCCACCAACATCGGACTTATACCTGGTATCAATTCTACAGTAAATTCAACTTCTCGTTCTTGAGGCAAATCGCTGATGTCATTTGGAAACACTTCTAGAAATTCACAGACAATAGGTAATTCCGCACTTGCAGTTTCGCGCTGAACTTGTAATCATGCAAACATCACAAACATCAAAGCTTCATCTTCTAAGAGTTCATCCACTTGCTTAGCAGACAGAAACACCAGTTCTCCGCTATCACCAAACTTAGGGAACCTCATCGTCTTATTATAACAGTTGATATGAACATAGTTGAACTCCAACCAGTTCATCCCAAGTATAGCATCAGTTTTGTGTGGGGGTAGATACCCCAAATCCATCACGAAACTTTTACCATAAATTGTTAAAGTACACTTCGAACAAACGAGCGTTAGGCGAATTCTGCACATCCTGAGCAATAGCCTGCAAAGCAGCAACAATCGTATCATCGTTCCTTCCAACCATTGTTTTGGTTCACATAACAACAACAACAATGGTTATAAACTATCTCGATATTATTCAATTGTCACACACTACATACTCAACACTCGGGCAGGACAAACTGACATGCTCTTATACCACTAATGCAACACCCTTAAAACCTAATGAATAAATCACAAATTATTTATTAAATAATTTAAACTCAAATCACCAACAAGAGTGTCACATCGTCATGGAAAACATCATAACAAACATCTTACTCCGTAACGCGGGTTTTCAAAATCATTTATGACAAATACCTCATTAATAACAACAATAACAATTTAACTACTCGCAGCAGAATTCATAGTTCAAAACATCTTTATTAAATACATCATAAAAACTTCATTGTTCATAATTCATAATTCAAAACAACTTAAATACCATGAAAGGTAGTTCACTATCTCAAAATAAACAAAATAACATAAATTTCAGATCAAACATTCCCAACCCCATTGTTACATATCAGAGCAAGACCTTCTAAAATCAACGGAAAATAAACAACACACTCCAAGCTATCTTATAAGCTTCTATGAACTACTCCTGATCACCTACGTGTTACCCACATGGAGGAAACATTCAAACAGAAATGGTGAATAATCACATTCATTATAAAAGATATGTGGAATAGACATAGTAGTTTAAACAGCAACATCATGGCATCAAAATCAATAACATTGTCAACACTTCATCAATTAGCATAAAAATATATACAACATCATCTAGTCAATAATTATGCAATTCCACATAAGATATAGTGCAATAACATAGACTCATGCATGTGGTACCCATTCGTTATGAGTGCTTGACTCATCACCCTCCAAAGATCTCCACCATAGGATCGATTCTCTCTAGGAACTTGAGCACAACATAAAACGTACTTGATCCACACAATGGGATTGAGGCCAACACTGGACTAACGTCCTCAACAATAGTGGAATTGTATCCTAATCAACACTAGACTTTCATCCTCACAATGCTATGAATTCATGATGCACAATCAACATAATCTTCGCGACCACGTCTAGTCAAGTGCATCACCATTCACTGAATCATCAATAATATTCACATAGCATATATATATATATATATATATATATATATATATATATATATATATATATATATATATATATATATATATATATATATATATATATATATATATATATATATATATATATATATATATATATATATATATATATATATATATATATATATATATATATATATATATATATATATATATATATATATATATATATATATATATACGTCAAACATACTAATCATCAACGTCATTCAACACTTCATAGTCACAACATATTATCATTATAGTATTCATAATTCATCATAGCAACATACATTATTATAGCCTATTTCATGGGAAATCTAATGCTATCTTAGCCTAGGTGTTGTAAATATACATCTTTTTACTCATTTTATTCCATCCACATGTAGTTCATCGCATTAGTTATCCAACGCTTTGAACGGTGCCTCAAACGGAGTTCTAAAACTCAAGTTATGGCATTTACAAAATTCTGCAAGCAGACCTGTTCACAAATACTTCGCCCGGCGAATGGGTCTTTTCTCCTTGTGCTCGCTCAGAGACATAGTGGCAATGGGCTCTCGCCTCTTGCACGCCTGGAAAGGCTGGAGCGAATCTCCTCCTTTCATACATTTTTCCAAGAGCACCACTTTTCCAACCACTCCTTCGCCCCCTGTCTCGCCAGGCGATGACCAGGTGATGTTGCCTCGCCCGGCAACGCGTAGCAGACAATAACTCCCTCTTGCGATTCTCCACCTATTCAGCCTCAATTCCTCTTGCAATTTTATACCAATACAGTCCAGATTTTTATATTTTTAACATAGAATCATCACAATGCAACATATTATCAAAATCATCATAAACCCCAAGAAATCCATACTTAACTCTAAACTCCATATCAATTGTAATGACATATCACCCCCCTTACCTTAGATTCCTAGCTTTGATCTTTTCTCTTTGCGATCTACCGAAATTTCTCTATGTTCTTTGTGCCCTAGCTTTCTTCTCTGCTTCTCTCAATTATTTCAAGATCATACCAAATGAAATATTTTTCGCTTTATTCCTTGTTTAACCTTTAGACCCCTAATATGTTTTGCCTAATTTTTCCTCACCAATCCTTTTACCAATTACAACTTTATCCTTATTCCTTCTAAACCAATTATTCCTTTATTTTAATAATAATAATAATTCTAACTAATTCTAAATAATTATTAACTAATTATCTAAATTACTAAAATACTTCTTGCTCATCTAAATTCCCATTATCCCACAACATAACATCACATCACACATCACACTCAACAAAACATCACATATTCATCAATAATTCACGAATATTTCTAATAAGTCATTTAAATAAAATTTCTAAAAATCGGGGTGATACATGATGTGGCACAATTTGTGTATGCTTGTTTGACTTGCCAGAAATCAAAATTTGAGCATCAGAAACCTGCAGGGTTGATGCAACTGTTGGTTATTCCAGAGTGGAAATGGGATATGACTTCAATAGATTTTGTGACTGGGTTGCCGAATACTCTAGGATGGAATTATGCAATTTGGGTGATTGTGGATAGGCTGACAAAATCAGCTAACTTTATTTTGATTAATATCAGTTTTCCTTTGCAAAAGTTGTTAGAGATTTACATTCGTATGATTGTGAAATTGCATGGGGTTTCTGATAAAGACCCGAGGTTTACATCAAGATTTTGGGAGAGTTTGCAGGGGGTTTTAGGTTCTAAGTTGAGGTTGAGTTCTTCTTATCATCCACAGAAGATGGTCAGACAAAGAGAACTATTTAATTATTGGAGGATTTATTGAGAGCTTATGCTCTTGAGCAAGGATGTGCTTGGGATTGTCATCTTCCACTAATAGAGTTCACTTACAATAATAGTTTCCATTTTAGCATTGAAATAACACCCTTGATGCATTGTATGGTCGGGGGTGTTGGACACCTTTGTGTTGGTATGAATCTGGTGAGAACATGGTGCTTGGACCTGAGATTGCCTAGCAGACTACGAAAAAGGTGAAGTTGATTTGGGAGAAGATGAAAGCTTCACAGAGTAGGAAAATGAGTTACCATGATAAGAGGAGAAAGGATCTTGAGTTTCAAGAAGGAGACCAAGTATTCTTAAGAGTCACTCCGGTGACCGGTGTTGGACGTGCTTTGAAATTGAGAAAGCTTACTCCTCGGTTTATTAGTCTGTATCAGATTTCTAATAGTGTTGTATATATTGCTTATAATGTGGCCTTTCCACCTAATATTTCGAATTTGAATGATGTATTCCAAGTTTCTCAATTTAGGAAGTATGTTCCAGATCCATCTAATGTGATTCCGATAGATGATGTACAAGTAAGGGATAACCTTACGATTGAAACCTTACATGTGAGAATCGAAGACCGCGAATTGAAAAAGTTGAGGGGAAGGAGATTGCTCTTATGAAGGTAGTTTGAGAAGGCGTTGTTGGAGAATACATAACTTAGGAATTTAATAGTAGGGTGCGAGAATCATATCCAGAGTTAATTGCATCAGGTAAATTTTTTAGGACGAAAATACTCTAAGTAGGGGAGAGTTGTAACGCTCCGATTGATTTAATTAATTATTTATAATTGATTTGTATGATGTTATGTGTTATTTTGTGTTTTGGTGTGTTTGGGGAACCTTCAGTGTAGGGTGATATCCTTAGAAATTAGAATTAGAGGTGTTTCGGGGTGTGTGAGTAAACGTTTAGAAACACAGGGGTGGTGGGAGAGTGTTGTTACTAGTATATTATTTAAGTTAAAATTTAAATAGATTAAATAATGTTAGTAATAATAATATTAAATAATTATTTACTTTTGGTTTTATTTATTATAATTAGTTATAAATAATAATAATAATAATAATAATAATAATAATATATTAAGAGAATTAGGGAATTAGTGAGATCAGAACTAACAGTACGTGAAAAGAAAATAGAAAGTGGAAGAACAAGGCTAGGGCTTAAGGAAGAAGAGGGAGGAACTCCATTGTTAGAGGTGAAGAGAGCTTTGCTAGGAATTCCAAGGTAATGGTGGGATTCTGATTATTTAAGGGTTTGTATAATGGTTTGTAGATAGGGATTGATTTCTTGCTAGAAATTATTATTCTCATATGTTCTAAACCGTTCAATTGTGAAATTTTGTTTGTTGATGAAATTGGGTGCAATTGGATAATGAGAAATTGTATGATTATGATGATGTATGTTGGTGTGAATTAATTTTTATGGATCATGTGATTGTATGTTGTATTGGTAAATTATATGTGTTAGAATGATGCTAATGATGTATGTGAATAATAGTTGAAATTTAGAGCCTGGAATGTGTATTGTGTGGGGGTTAGAGATGTTTGGATATTGGGAAAAAGTGATTTTCGTGTCAAAAGTTGGAGAAAAGTGATTATACATTTTTGGGATGAAGTAACTGGTTATTTGAAATGAGGTAACCGGTTACCTCAGCGAAAAACTGCATATTCTGCTTTTAGGTTTGAAGTAACCTGTTACTTGGATTGAAGTAACATGTTACTCTGTTGTGTCAAAAAATTTGTAAAACTTTAAAAATTCATATATTGAGATGTGAGTATCTGATTGATGCGTCGTTTGAAGCGTTGGAAAGCTAGTGTAATTTACTTTAACTTAAAATTAGTTTCTTCCCAATAATTAAATTTATTTGATGTGTGGGAATGTATTTGATGCATAGTGTGTTTATGTTATTTTGTGGAACGTGCATAAATGAATTATTATTGCTTTCTATATCATTGTGGTGTTGTCGCTGCATGTTTTGGTATGCATTTGGTGCATGGTGGCCAGTAGTGGTGAAAAGTACATTGACTATGGTGAAGGTCTTTGTGAATGTTGTTGTGTTGTATGTATAATGTATTGCATGCATTCATGATGTTTGGACGGTGGTCAATTTTTTGTGACCCTCAATCCCATCATGCGGATTAGGTCTGAGTAACTAATTCATATGGTTATAGATTAGTGAAATGTTACTTATTAACGATTTTGGACGAAGGTCTATTTGGTGAGCTTCGATTCTAGGTGGGGATTGGAGGAGTGGACCTGAGAGTTCACATTTTGGTACCACATGCATTGAGTCAATTATTGAGTCTCATCGCATTGTATTCGTGTGGTGTTGTTGTGTTGGCAGTGTGGAATGTGTTGTTGGCGTGTATGATGTGCTTGTAATAATTTGTTGTCCACTTATTGTTATATATTTTTTATATAATTATGATATATCACCCCTTTTATTTGAATGTTGCCTACACATGGATAACACGCAGGTGATCTACAATGAATGTGTAGACGTGAGTAGAAGAGAGTGCTCTTCATTATGCTTTTATGAAGTCAGTGTCTGCTCGGATGTGTAACACTAGGGAATGGAACGTTTTTATGATATTTATGTTTGTGGGAGATTATTTGAAATCTCTTGAATTATTATTGTTATTTTTATTTCAAAAACATGATTATGGTTTGAATTGTCTAACGATCAAGTTGTTGATGTTTTCCGCTACATTAAAAGTTGAAGTTTCAGACATGTTTTATTATTATAATTATTTTTAATAACTTTTGAAATAGCAAGTGTTACATATATGATTACATGAGCAGGTTTTGGTCCTAAATGTTTATGTGTTAATTTTACTCTGATTATTATTGTAAAATACGCGCGGAATATTTAGGGTGTTACAAATATGCCTTTCTTTGTAGCACTCGAGCAAATGCCCATGTATCAGAAATTCATGAAAAAGGTAATATCTAAAAAAAGACCAATAGGAGATAGGCGGGTAATACTTAATGAAAAGTGTAGTGCAATATCACCAGATAGGAGAATCTCAATCAAGCAGAAGGATCTTGGGTTTGTCACAGTACCATGTATAGCGGTTAAAATCGGAGATTAAGCTATGAGATTAACTTAACTCACAAAAACAAGAGTCGCTGCCGCACTTTATTGTTTCCAAAGGGAATTGGAAAAGAGCGAATAAAATCCACAAAAATAAAGAGATAAGGGTACCGGGGTTGATTATTTATTAATTTCAAAGGTAATGGGAAAAGAGCGAATAAAACATACAAAAATAAAGAGATAAGGGTATGGGAGTTGATTATGCAAAGAAAATGTGTTAGCACTCTGTTGTACCCCAAAATTTGCTATCTCTCTTCTCAAGGAATCTTCTCACAAAGATTTTCAAAAGCTTAAAGTTTGCACAAGTACAAAGCAGACAAAAATGGAAAAACAGATAAAAAAATGATTTTTTGACAAAATTGAAAAAAAAACAAGCTTGCTTCGACTCATTCATCCTTCGATTGCGCATTATGGCTTCTTCGATGCAACCTTGATTCACATGCTTCAACTGGACATTTAGGCCTCCTTCAATGCAAGCTTGGTTTGCATCCTTCGATTGGACATTGTTGCTTTCTTCGAGGTAGCTGGATTTACGTCTCTCGTTTGGACATTTGGCCTCTTCGAACAAGCTTTGGTCCACAAGCTTCATTTTGGCTTATGGATTTCTACATGCTCTCATTGATTCACGAAGCAAGTGGCCTCCTGCGGGTTTGCTTTGATTCACTAAAATGGCCCCTGCATGCAAGCTTCGATTCAGAGAGCAATGGCCTCCTGAATGTTTGTCTCACAAAGCAGTTGCCTTCTGCATGCTAGTGTGCACAAGGCATTGTCACCTTCATGTCACCTTCGAATACACCTATATGCTGGCTTTGAATTAATCTTCAGGTTTGTTTCAAGTCCATTTTCATGTAACCTTCGAATCCTCCTACAAGTTTGCATGCACAAGGCAGGGGTTTCTCTCACGCTAGCACCCACAAATCAATGATTCCCTTTTAAATTGCTTCGAATACACCTACATGTTGGCTTCGAATCCACCTTTAGGATTGTTATGAATCACCTTCATATGACCTTCAAATCCACCTTTAGGATTGTTTTGAATCACCTTCATATCACCTTCGAATCCATCTGCAAACCCTTCAACACACATAGCGCTGCACTATAACACACAACTTGGTGGCCCGTTTGAAGGACTTGCCATGGTTGGGGAATAATCAGTTTTGTTTACTTTTGAGTCGGGTCGAAGGGTTAGGCCTAAGTGATCAAAAGAAAGAGGACTCAAAGTGGCATATCCAACTGAAGAGGGCCATTCAAAGAACACACGGTTGGTCCATTCGAAGGACACACAACTGGTGGAAACGAATGATGCTTTGTTGAGTCTGGTCGAAGGCTATGGAAAGATGAAGGATCCAATTCAAAGAGTCAAGTTGTCCATAGGTCAGGCTACATAGGCCTCTAACTTGTGCCTCACTCTATAATAAATTGTGCTTCAAGTCAACTTTCTCTTGATGACATCACTACCTTTTTAGAAAGTTTTTGAGCCGTACGCCTGTCTCTTCTGCACACTTGCCCCCTACAAACTAGGAGCCACCCATCTAAACCACTGATTTTAGTAATTTCATCTTGGGATCATAAAAAGTTGACACAAGTGGATGTTGGCCTTTCAAAGAAACTATATTTTATTCTTTCACAAAGTTTTTCATTCCAAAAATTTCTCTATAAATAGAGAGTTCATATGCACATCAAGGGGGGATGAAAAAGAAAAAGAAAGAAGAAGAACGCTGAAGAAGATTTTGACTGTGTGGAAAGAATCTTCAAAAAGTCTCAAAACTCTCAAACATTTAACACCCTCTCAAACACAAAACTTGAAGAAACACCACACTTGTTTCTTTTAAATCCAGAAATAAACAAACATAAATCAACTTTTCTTGGTTTTCAAATCTAGCTAAAGAAACATCACGTTTGTTTCTTCCCCTTTGAATCCAAGAACACCCATGGAAACAACTCAAGTCCAAGACCCACATTCCAGCTTCAAGCAAGGTAAGTTCTCTTGACCTTAACCATTCGTTTCAAGCATAACATGTGAATAATCATTTCTTTTCATTTCAAGCATTATCATTACCTTTTTGGTTTGTCTTTGTTTTCACCTTCTTCGTTTGCTTTCTTTTCTAAGTTTTTTTGGTTTGTTTTCTTTATTTATCAAACATATTTTAAGAATTAATCTGGCCATGAAACAATATTAGCATGGTCTCAACCCATGCTTCCATTTAAACCCAAGTGAAAGAGAACGGGGAGAAGGTTGTGTGAATCGAAGCCTTTAGGCTTCACCCCATGCTTCTATCTAAAGAGAAAGGGGTGTGGTCGAAGGATACATATCCATTTTACTTTGCAGGTCCCGTCGAAGTAAGCAGAGAAAGGGGTGTGGTCGAAGGATACATATTCATTTTGTTTTATAGGTCCAATCGAAGTAATCAGAGAAAAAGGGCATGATTGAAGGATACATATTCATGCTGCCTTACAGGCCCAGTCGAAAGAAGCTGAAATAGGGTGAATCGAAGGAGCATACTGCCTGGGTCGAAGGACCCACTTTTCCTCTTTTATTTTGTTTTTTTATAATCAATATTGTTGCAATAGCTTAGGATTTATTCTTTGCATTTTTATTGCTTTCCTACATTATTAGTAATTAGGTTATATGGCAAGATAAAATCAACAAATAGATAACCTTTAAATTAAAGACAAAAATGCATGCAATCAAACACACTATTCACACACATGCACCTCGAGGGTTAATCTCACTTGTTGCCTCAGAAAATAGTCATGTCCCTCGAATATGGGCGTTTTATCAAAAGTACCTCGATAAAAAGATCGTAGTCCATCGATGTCCCTCGATGTTGCCTTCGATAAACGATTTAGTCCCTAAACGAAAAATTGCTAAAACGTCTCATAGGTTACCTTCTATGAATATACAATTGACCCACGCCTGTCCGTTTACATCCAAATATAAGGCTTCTTACCAATCAATGGTAAGATAGTAATATCAAAGGAAGAGAGAAATGAACAAAAGACTTTTGAGTAAGGTACAACGTTCTTAGTTGCTAGCTCACAATCTATTCTCAAAAAACATTTTTCAAACACACCAAACACTTCCAAAAACATGAAATATTTTCAAAAAAGTCCAACACTTTGTACACATCCTTATAGAGAGGAGAATCATTACAAAGTTTGCCTAAACGAAGGCGCTTTTCAAAAATACTTTCAAAACCCACCACAAACACATTTTCAAACAAAGCATTTTCAAAATGATCTAGCAAGCAACTAAGAGCCCATAGATAACTATGGATAAAAAGGGTGGTAATACCTTCCCTTTTATAATCTACCCCTCGAACTCAAGAAAATAATCTCAAAGGTCTTTCCTGTTCTTTTCACCCTTTCCTTATTGGATAAAAGAAAATTCGGTGGCGACTCTTGCTATCCCCAACAATTGCGATCAAACGCAAAACAAACCAAGTCAGTTCTCCCACCGTATTACAGAACTGACGACTCTGCTGGGGATATCTTAAAAGTGCGGTTACCTTAGAGTTAGATCACATTTACTTGCTTTCATTGTTTGATTTGTCTGCTTTACATTATGGTTCCTTGTTTGGGTTCGTATTGATCCTCTACCCAGACCGGGGAACACCTTTTACGGAAGTAGCAATAGATTTTGGAAACTGTGTGGGGTATACCGACATGCTTGAAGTGATGGCTACGTTAGTGTGACACATTTGTTAGTATCAGTAGCCCTTGAGTAGTCAAGGAGAATACGAGGTTGTTGTATGGTGTCATGAAACACTAACTGATCTTAGAAACTTTAATTGAATAACTTGGCCATTAGGAAGTAGTGAGATAGCCAGCTTTGGTGCAGTCTGAAGTTGGTTGATACTCGATACTACACTCATTGAGATCTGACTCTTGGGATATTTCGGTCGCTAATAAAGAAGCTTGCACTGAAACAATTCCCAATGAAGAAGGATCAGTGATATTGAGATCCCCTAGAACCCGGTTACTTTCTAGGACAGGATGAGCCAACTAAACTTCAAGAGGGTACTTACCTGTGAACTCCATGCAAGCCTAAACCTAAGGACTTGTTTTATTTTATTATATATTTGTGCATAAACATCATGACATCATACCATGGCATTTCTCATTAACCATTTCAAGGACCTAGGGATTTATTTTTTTCTGTTTTGTAGGATATGACTCCCACTCGAAGAAATACTATCCAAGTCAACCTCGTAAAAGTACCTCCTCAACTCAAAGAATTAGCATCAAGGGTTCCTGGGAATTCTTTATTTACTGAGAGACATGGTTGACTTCTCAACCTGGTCACTTCAAGCTATGATGAAGAAATGATGAAGGTACTTTTCCAATTCTTCGACCCCTTGCACTGTTGCTTTACCTTTCCTGATTACCAACTTGTACCCACTATAGAAGAATTTTATCAACTCTTGGGGATCCCTATCCTTGATCAACTACACTTCAACGGTATTTAAAGATACCCAAGACCTGAGGTTATTGCTTGAGCTTTACATTTGCAACGATCTGATGTTGTGGCCAATTGGGAAACGAGAAGTGTCGTTAAAGGATTTTTGGCCAAGTTTTTGTTTGAAAGGGCTCAATTATTTTGGGATGCTTTATATTTACAAACCTTTGAGGAAGTTTTGGCTCTTCTCATCTATGGGATGGTTCTGTTTCCCAATCCCGACCAGCTTATAGACGTGAACACAGTCAAAAAAAATTTATCGCACAATCTGGTGCTCCCTCTACTTGGGGATATTTTACATTCTTTTCACTCTCGCACCATGAAGAGAAGAGGAATCCTTATGTGTTGCACTCCTCTCTTGTCTAGGTGTTTTATTTTGCACCTATCCCGATCTACTATGAAGAATGAGCAAGGTTTAATATGGTCTAGTAGGTTGATGTTACTCACGCATTCAGATATCTATTGATGCGCGCGGTCTATGGAAAGTATTACTATTATTGACCGTTGTGGGGAATTCCCTAATGTCCCTCTGCTTGACATTATGGGAGGTATCACTTACAATCCTTGTTTGGCTCTGAGACAGTTTGGGTATGCTAGGAGGGACGGTCCTCATGATACACTGGTTCATGGAATTGCATTCGACTATGAGAACGATTTCCAAGGGTACCGTCAGAGGTCCATTCGAGCTTGGGGCATGGTGAACAAAGTGGATAGCAAGACATTGGGGCATAAGAATTCCATCCCTTTGGAGTCTTATCTTAAGTGGGTGTGAGCACGCGCTCAAAGTCTCGTTATGCCATACCCCTCCATCTTACCTATCATCATGGAGCCTGTTGTCGAAGGAGATGTTCCATATACTGTCTTCTATTCAGATATGCTGACAAACTTCAAAGAATTGCAAAAGTATTGGGTCAAACTTGAAGAAGAACAAGATACCTTTGAGACCCAATTCTATGCCAGTGAGAAGAAAGTTCTGGAGCTCACGAAACAGCTTCATGAAGAGAAAAGTTTGAACACCTACGTCGCGCCGAAGAGGATGCGCTCAACCTTTTTGTCTTAAGAAGTTGTTTTATGTTTATTCCTTCCATTGTAAGCCCAAGAGGCATGTTTGTAATCGAACCGAACTTATTAATACAAATGATGTTTGTTCCTTTTGTATAAACAAATTTAAATCTTCTAAGTCCTTGAAATCATTTGCATACGCATTTTCATGCATCATAACAGGTTTTCTACAACAGGTTTCCTTATCCCTCTACTGTTTATTTCAGTAAGATGGATATCGAACAAACAGTGAAAGACTTGCAAGCACAAAATGCCCAATTCCAAGCAACTTTGTTGACCCTGGCCAAGGGACAACAAGATATGATGGTGATGCTAACAACCAAAAAGAAGACCAAAAAGAAGGCCATCATCAACATGGGTAAGAGATTCAAAGGTCCAGTTCGTCAAGTACATATAGTTGAAGAGTCGTCTGAAGAGGACGAAAATCAAGACAAGGAGGTAAGGAGCACCCATGTTAAGGTTACAAATAATCAAGCTTATGAAGATGAAGACTACTTTGATGAGCAATACCCACCTGCCGAGGATAGATACAAGCAGTTGGAGGATAGGCTAAAAGCTGTTGAAATTCAAGTTGTACCTGGTTTGGATTTTGGTGATTTGGTTTAGTGCCTGGGGTCGTCATTCCCTATAAACTCAAAATACAATTCTTCGCCAAATATGATGGGGTCTCCTGCCCAAAACATCACCTAAGGTCTTACATGCGCATGATGCAACCACATACTTTCGACAAAAAGCTCTGGATCCACTTTTTCCAAGAGAGTCTGACTAGGACTCAACTAGAATGGTTCTATCAATTGGAGGGTTCCTGTATCCACACATAGGAAGATATAGCCATAGATTTTTATCATCAGTATCAATACAATTCCAATCTGGCACCAACCAAAGTCCAGCTTCAAGGTATAGAAATAGGTGCAAACGAGGGGTTTAAGGAGTATGCACAAAAGTGGAGGGATCTCGCTGGTAGGGTCCAACCACCACTCACTGACAGAGAATTAATTGACATGTTCATGGGTACATTGATTGGTCCATTTTTCAACTTATTAATTGGCGGTTCCTCATCTGGTTTCACCGAGTTAATACTGATTGGTGAAAGGGTAGAAAGCGGCATTAAGAGCGTAAAAATCCCAATAACATCTGCTTCCACTTCCAACACTGTAAAGAAGCCTTTCACTGGAAAGAAGGAAGCAAATGTTGTGTATGGGGAAAGGGCCCACGCCAAGAAGGATCATCGACCCTCTGTTAATGCTGTGTTAATATCCAACCCTCTGTCTGCTCAAAGACAATCATTCAACAATCAACGACCCGGAATTCCACGAAGACAATTCACAAAGGTTAGCATGTCACTGTCCCAAGCCTTGCAACATCTGTTGAAGTCCAATCTAGTGACACTGCATGATCTACCATCCAATCCAAACAATTCATCACTGAAATACAACCCGAATGCCAAGTTCGCATATCATTCAAACAGTCCTGGGCATGAAACCAATCAGTGTTGGGATCTGAAGAATAAGATTCAAGATCTGACATACAACAAGACAATTGAATTTGATCCACCTACTACTCCTAATGTGATAACCGCACCAATGCTGGAACATGGAAAAGGTGTTAATGCAATCAATGATACCACTTTTGTTTCTTCCAATGAAGATTTAACAACTCCGTTAACTATTGTGAAGGATAACTTGCTAAGAGCATGGGTGTTCCCTGGATGTTCTAAAGGTTGTGTCTGCTGTGATCAGCAGTAAGTGGGTGCAAGGGGTTTAAGGAAGGTGTGTAATGCCTAGTAAATAGCTTCTGTTGTACCCCAAAATTTGCCCTCTCATTTCATCAATATTTTCTCACCACAAGACTCTTGGAACTCAAGATCAAGTTAGGGTTTGCTCTGCTCAAGACCCTAAAATTTGCCCTCATTGCACTGTTGACCCAAATTAGGGTTTGAGTTTGCACAAGGATGTTTTGACCTAAAATGCTCAAAGTGACTTTCATGCTTCATGTTGGACTTACAAGTTTATCCATACCAAGTTTCAAGCCTTGATTCCAATCTTTGCCCAGTCAATTGGATAGTTGACCTAGAAATCAACTGTATTGGGGAAAAAGTCAACTGTGGCCAATTGACAGTCAAACCTCATGATTTTTTACCATCAACATAATGAACTCACATGAACCATTTGGTCATGTTTGGATCACAATTCCACAAGAAATTTGATCAGATCACCAAAAGGGCAAAATGGTCATTTTTAGGGTTTTGACTGCACAAAGGAAATTTTTGACTGTTTGACCTAACCAATGGCAAATCAAGCTCACATATGGACTCAAGGACTCAATGTCATTTTCTTGACCCATTCAACAAGTTCAAAAGATCTCAAATGCATAGGATTGACAGATGAATTTCTCAGTCAACTAATCAAAATTTGACTGTATACTGAAAAGTCAAACTTTGACTTTTTGGTCAAAATCAAGTGCCAAGATTCATTTTTCATCAAGACATGTCAAATTATGAAACTTGTTCATCAAGAAACCCAAAATTGCAAATTAGGGTTTAGAATGAGAAAATTTCATAACTTAGAATTTTTCTAAGTCATGAAACTTCCTTATTTTTTCCTAACTTTGTCCCATTTTTGCATCAAGATACAATTGGATTCAAGCAAAACTCAAAACATGAAAGTTGTAGTCCATTGCAAAGTCTACAACTTTGATTCACAAAGTTTTCTCAAAAGAAGCTTGTAGCTCAAGTTATGATTTTTGGAATAAGGGTGCAAAACATTTTTAACTTAGAGAAATTTTGACCTATTCTAGGCAGGATTTTTGTCCAACTTCATGGCCATTTTTCACATGCTTCCACTTGGAGTTTCAATTTTCATTACAAAGATGGATTTTAGTACACATTCCAAGCTTTCCGAATTGTCCAAGAACTTCTCAAACACCCTTGTGGTTAGGGAGAATCGAATTTGCAAAGATGGGCAAAAGTCACTTTGTTCATGGCCAAATACATGTTCATAACATTGGCATTTTCAACTCAGCATGGTTTATGCTAGCTTACATGCCTCTAATCCTCTTCACACTCAATAATTAAATGCCAAAACATTCTGTTCAAGCATTGTTTTATGCATTAAGTCATTACACAAAGAATTAACCTTTAAATAGAAAAATCATATTTGCCATTTTGATAAAGAAGTGCTTTATGTCAAATTCACAATCCAAGAGGTACAAGCAAAATCTCTGAGGCAAGAGTTGGTAGGCAAATCCCACTGATCAAGAACAAAGTATGTGGCATGCTTGAGGGACTTGTATTGGCCTATAACCCAACTTGACTATCTTTGCTTACTTTAGAAGAAACTTGGCAAAAAGATATCCAACTCTCACTTCCTGCAAACAGAAGCTGAAGCAAACTTTGTAAACACTTTTCATACACCCAAGCTGACCTAAAACACGAGTCATTGATCCTCAATACCTCCTCATTCATCAAAACACCATTTTTCTACAAGAAACAGGGCATTCCTGCAGTTTGACTTGGCCAGCATCATTCACTCGTGCGTTTTTGCTCAAACAAGTTCCAATACACTCCCTACCATCCATTGAAGCTATCCCAAGCCTTAGATATAAGCTGTAACATCCATAGCCAAGTTTTCCATTTTCACTTTTTCAGTTTTGCAGGTTGACTTCCATAGCTTGATTCAGAGAGATTCAAAGCAAGATAAGCATAGGGTAAGCATCCTTGGACTTCAGGCAAGTTGTACCAAATTTCAAACTCCATTGAAGATACCTCCATTGATGTACACGACTCAAGTTGAACAGGTAAAAATATGAACTTCTATCTCTCTATCCAGGCATAGTTAGGCTTAAGTTTGTGAAGAAAGCATGTTCTACTCATAGCCCTGAAGCCATCCATGTAGTTACTTTTCATTTATATTGTGTGTGCTGTGAGAATTTTGGACCTGAATATGGAATAAAACTTAGGTCAGAAATTAGGGATGGAGAAATTCTCCCTGGTTTCTTAGAGTTAGGACAACTTTTTTATATGTTTGAAATCGTGACTTGATGCTCTACATTATTGATGTTGTAAGTTTTTGTTAAAAGTCAAAGAATCAGAAGTTAGTAGGATGAGCAAGGAGCGCGCGTTTTTGATGTTCAAACATTGCTGAAGGTTGAAGATGACTGGCTTGGGTTGGGCCTGAGTCAGTCCTGCTTTTTGCACCCCCTTTTTCAATTTGCACCCCACTGGCCCATTGTGTGATATATTTATCATTTTTAATTTTTTCTTTTTGATTCTGATTTTATATTTTTATTCAAACATGAAAAGACACCAAAAATATTTTTTCCCACATTTTTGCATTTTATTTGGTATTTATTTGTTTCACTTAGCATATGTATATAAATAAATATGTATATATTTTATTTAAAACCCTAAGAAAATAATACAAAAAATATATGTTTTTTTCAATTATTATTATTTTTTTGTTTACCTTTTGAAAACATTTTCTAAAAATATACTTTTTTTTTTAAATAACCAATATTTTATTTTTGTACATATTTAGTTTATTAAATAATATATTAATACTTGTACATTTATTAGAATATTTAGGATAAAAATATGAAAATAATACATTTTTATTTTTATTAATATTTGACATCAAAAATACTTTTTACAATATACTCCTTTTTTATTCTTTTGTATAAATTAATATATAATATTGTGTAATATTAATAAATAAATATTATTTATTTAGAAAAAACTAGGGTTTTTCCCTAAAGACCATAAAAATATCAAGAAAATTAACCTTTTTATTTTTGTTTATATTTTACATTGAAAAATACTTTTACATAGATAAAAAACCATTTTTGTGCATAATACATTGCATTTTGATATTTATTTACATTGTAAATATTGTACATTTAAATACTTGTCTATTCAATATGGATGTAATAGTTTAGATTTAAATTTCTTGTTAAATATCCCCCATTCAAACATTTGTACCCCCATCCCCATAATCATGTTGTAATAATCTAGGACTTTAAAATTCCGCATTTAAAAGCTTTCTAATTATGCCATGATAGACCTAGGGTTTGTATGCAAAAATCAAATAACAAATAGCTTGACCTAATTCAAAGACAAAAAAGCATGAAAAGGAACAACACCAATCACACTTGCACCCTTAGGGTTACTCCACTTGTTGCCTTCAAAAATGGGCCATGCTTGCATGTTGAGTTTCTTTGGCAAAACAAAAACAATTCAAAATATCATAGTCCCTCGATGACGCTTTCTCAAGTTGCCTAAAAATGATCAAGTCCCTTAAAGGAAAAATTGCCAAAGACACTTGGCACTATTGCATTCATGGTCTAAACGATGACCCGCGCCCGTTAACATCCTAACATAAGATTGTCCACCAAATACAATGGTGGAACAATACTGTTAAAAGGGTTAAAACATAGAAAAAATCTTTGAGTAAATTTAGGGGTAGACAACTCTTAGTTACTTGATCAAACTTGCAAAGCAAATCCTTGCCATTTTTCAAAACACACTCCACAACACAAACTTTCAAAACAACTTTCAAAACCTTGAAACATCTTTTCAAAAAGACAAACACCTTTTTTAAAACATTCGAGTAAAGAATTGTTACAAGGGTTGCCTAGACAAGGCATCTTTTTCAAAACATTTTCAAAACCATACACACAAAGCACCATTTCAAACAATTGAAAATGCAAGGCAAGTGATCTAAGCAAGTAACTAAGAGCCCATGGATAACCATGGATAGAAAGGGTGCTAATACCTTCCCTTTCTATAATCTACTCCCCGAACCCAAGAAAACATCTCAAAGGTTTTTGCTGTGCTTTTTAACCTTTCCTTAGGATAAAATAAAAAGCCGGTTGCGACTCTTGCTAAACCGAAACATTTGCGAAAATAAACGCAAACCTCAAGTCAGTTCTCCCACTGTATCACAGAACTGGCGACTCTGTCGGGGACTTGTTTAAAAGTGGAGTAACCTTATGGCTTAGATCACCCTTTTGCATGACTAATTGTTTTCTTTGATTGCTTTACATTTTGGTTCTCTTGTTTGGGCTTGAGATCCTACACCCGGATTTGGGAAACATTCATAGATAGCAATACGTTGTGGAAACTGTGTGGGGTATACCGACACGGTTGGAGCAATAGCTATATTAGTGCGACATATTTGTGAGTACCGGTAACCCTTGAGTTCAATCAAGGAGAGTACGGGGCCGCTGAGTGATCTCACTAAGCACTAATGACCTAGAACCTTACTTGACCATCTTGGCCTTTTATTAGGGGTAGTGAGATGACCGGCTTTGGTGCAGTCCGAAGTTGGTAGATACTCGATACTACACTCATTAAGGGTTGTTTTCTTGGAATATTTTGGTCGCTAGTTAAGTGGCTAAACCAAAACAATGAACATGGAAAACAATCCAATGATATTGAGCTCCTTAGAACCCGGTTACTATTTATAGGACAGGTTTTTTAAGCCAACTACACTCAAGAGGGTACTTACCTATGAAACCCCATGCAAGCCTGAAACTAGGGTTTTGTGCGACTTGCTTGTACATATGTTTGTGCATACATCATGAACATCATAAAGCATCATATGCATCCACTAACCATTTCAAGGGTTTGGATCTTCATCTTTGTTCTTGTTTTGTAGGTCATGGAAATTCTTCGCAGGAAAACTATCCAAGTCAACCTTGTGAGAATCCCTCCTCAACTCAAGGAGCTCACATCCAGAATTCCAGAAAGCTCTCTCTTCAGTGAAAGACATGGTAGACTGTTCAGCCTAGTCAACACCAACATTGAAGAAGACATGGTGAAAGTGTTATTCCAGTTCTTTGACCCCCTTCACCACTGTTTCACATTCCCCGACTACCAATTGGTGCCTACTTTGGAGGAATTTTCTCAACTCCTGAGAATTCCTATTCTTAATCAACTACCCTACAACGGTACGGAGAAAGAACCAAAGCCTGAAGATGTTGCTCAAGCACCACACTTGCAACCATCTGACATCAAGGGGCATTGGGAAACCAAAAGTGGTGTCAAAGGCTTCTTGGAAAAATTCTTGTTTGAGAAGGCACAAGAGTGTTGGAATTCCTTGGATCTACAAGCCTTTGAAGAGATTGTGGCACTCCTCATTTATGGGTTGGTCTTGTTCCCAAATCCTGACCAACTTATAGATGTCAACGCTGTCAAGATTTTCCTGTCCAGGAATCCCATACCTACATTGCTTGGGGACATCCTCCACTCATTTTACACACGAACAATGAGAAAGAGAGGTGTTCTCATGTGTTGTACTCCTCTCCTCGCAAGGTGGTTTATTTCGCACCTTCCACAATCTGTTTTGAAGAATGACCAAGGCTTAAGGTGGTCACAACGGTTGATGACCCTCACACATTCAGATGTACATTGGTGTTCTCGGTCCAGAGAAAATGTCATCATCGTCGATCGTTGTGGTGAGTTACCTAATGTTCCATTACTTGGCATTAGGGGAGGCATTACCTACAACCCTTGTCTAGCTTTGAGACAGTTTGGATACGCACAGAGGGATGGCCCTCATGACATGCTGATTCCTGACCTAGTTTTTGACTTCGACAACGATGCGCAAGGACTTCGCCAAAGATTCATCAGAGCTTGGAGGATGCCTAACAAGGTAGATAGCAAGACACTGGGGCACAAGAACTCCATCCCTCTTGAGCCTTATCTCAAGTGGGTACGAACCCGAGCCCAGAGTCTTATGATGCCTTACCCTCATATTCTCCCTTTGATTAAAGAGCCTGTTAAGGAAGGAGAGGTTCCCTACACCATCCTACACCCTGACATGCCAACATCATGGGAGGAGATGCAGAAGAGTTGGATCCAACTCAAGGAAGAGCGGAATACTTTTGAAGCCAGCTTCTATGCCAGTGAGAAGAAGGTTTTGGAGCTTACCCGCCGACTTCACAAGGGGGAGACCCTCAACACCTACATCGCACCAAAGAGGATGCGCAACGTCTTTTTACCTTAAGAAGTTTTTGTAATATTTGGCCCGTGGGGCATTTATGTACTGACAAAATTTCTTCTTATTAATATGACGTGTGCTCTTTTTGTCTGCAACAAATTTTGAATTTCTAAATCCTTGAATGCATTGCATGAATAAACATATCATTCATCATATGCATGAGCAGGTCTCCACACCAGGTTTCCTTATCTCTCTGCTATTTATTTCAGTAAGATGGATCTCGAACAGACGGTCAAAGATCTGCAGTCACAAAACTCATAGTTTCAACAGCTCCTAATGACCTTGGCAAAGGGTCAGGAGGATCTAAAAGCACTGCTTGGGAATAAAGAGCAAGAAAAAGTGAAAAAGAAGAAGAAAAGATTTGGGGTAGCTACACTGGGAAGAAGGTTTGAGAATGAAGCTAGAAGAGTTCTTGAATTTCCTTCCGCATCTGAGGAGGAAACCAGTAAGGGAAAAGGAGCTGCACTACCTTCTAAATCCGAAGCTGAAGAGGAAGAGGTTGAGGAAGATGAAGACTACTCAGAGCAGCAATACCCGCCAGCGGACGACAAGTACAAAAACCTGGAGGATAGACTGGCAGCTATGGAGCTGCAAAGGATTCCTGGGTTAGATTTTGAAGAATTGGGATTGATTGTTGGGATTGTGATCCCTCCAAAGTTTAAGGTGCCAATTTTTGCAAAGTATGACGGGCTGTCTTGCCCAAAGATGCACCTGAGATCATATGTCAGAAGAATTCAACCCCATACGTCCGACAGAAATCTTTGGGTACACTTCTTTCAGGATAGGTTGTCCGGTACACAACTAGACTGGTTTTACCAGCTTGAGAGGTCATAAGTGCATAACTAGGAAGACTTTGCAACTGCCTTTTATCGCCAGTATCAATATAACGCTGATTTGGCGCCAACCCGTACTCAGTTACAAAGTATGGGGATGGCCTCAAATGAGGGATTCAAAGAATACGCCCAGAAATGGCGCGACTTGGCCGGAAGAGTGCAGCCACCCCTTTCAGATAGGGAACTAGTTGATATGTTCTTGGGGACCCTATCTGGCCCGTTCTTCAACCATTTGATCGGGAGCTCTTCCGCAGGGTTTACTGAATTGATTCTGACTAGCGAACGGGTGGAAGCTGGTATTAAGAATGGGAAGATTCAAAAGGATGCCTCTGCATCTGCAACTGCTAAGAAATCATTTACGGCCAAGAAGGAGACAACTATTATATACTCTCAGAAAATATTGGGAAGAACGGAGCGCCGACCGACTGTAGGGGCCGTGATGATACAAAATTCGTCAAATGATCAGCCTCGTAACAATCAATCCAGACCAAATCAGCAACGGTTGGAACGGCCACAACGGCAGTTCACCCGCATCAACATGATGCCTGCACAAGTTCTTCCCCATTTGTTGAAGCTAAATCTCACCACTATCAAAGAGGAACCAAAAAATGTGAACACATCTTCCCCACATTATCATCCTAATGCTAAATGCGCCTATCATTCTGACAGCATCGGGCATGACACCAACGATTGTTGGGCGCTTAAGCATAAAATTCAAGAATTGATAGATGCAAAAGAGGTTGAGTTCGATGCTCCAGAGAAACCAAACGTGATATCCGCTCCAATGCCGAAGCATGGTCGCAATGTCCATGCTATTGAAGAAGATCTGTATGTTTCTGCTGTTGATTATCTGATGACCCCACTATTGACAATCAAGTTGAATCTGTTGAAGGTTTGGATTTTCCCAGGATGTAAAGAAGACTGCTACTGTTGTTCCTACCTACCAATCGACTGTCCATTGCTGAAGATAGGCATCCAAGGCCTAATGGATAGCCAACAAATTCTTTTCGAAAAGATTCCTGCTATTCCAACTCCTATCAAAGATGTTTCAATAATCACCATTTCCACCAATCTTTCCAAGGTCCCTAAAAAGCCTGTTAAGATTACATCTGCTACGAAGTTTGTTCCTCTGAAAATAACCATGCCTGGGCCTGTCCCCTACATTTCTAACAAATCAATACCATGGAATTATGGTGGAGAAATCTATTACCATGGTGTTAAACAAGTTGAGATAACTGAAGAGAACTCTGACAAATAAGATACCGACATTGGAAACATTGCTGGTACGAGCAAGATTACCCGAAGTGGGAGAATATTTTCTCCAGAGATTGCCCCTCCAAAGGCAATCTTTGGACCCTCAGCTGCTGCCAAAGTTACTCCTGCACCGATAAAACTTTCTGCAAGGACTCCGTTAATTGAATAAGTTGTTACTCTTGTGGTTGTCCCTCCTACTTCTGCTGATAAGGGGAAAGGGATCCAAGATGAGCTCGTCAGGATGAGGGCTCAGCCATTGGTCATCCCCGAAACCTCTAAGAAAGAAATGGAGGAGATTCTTAAAATAATTAAGAAAAGTGATTATGATGTGGTAGAGAACCTGGGGCAAACCGCCTCGAAGATCTCCATGTTAGCATTGCTGCTTTGTTCTGAGGCTCATGCCAAAGTGTTGATAATATTTCTAAAGACAACCCATGTACCCCAGGAAACCTCAGCCGATCAATTCCAAGATTGTGTAGCCAGCCTTACCGCAGACAACGGCCTGTGTTTCTCTGATGCTGATCTGACTCTGAAAGGAAGAAAGCACAATGACGCATTACATGTTGTTATACCCCAAAATTTTCCCTCCCATATTCTTCAAGAAATTGCCAAGCCAAGTCACAAAATTCCCCAAGGGTTGTGCAGTGCAACAGTCTCCCATACAGTCAAAATTAGGGTTTTGAGTCTGATCAAGAAAAGGAAGTTTTCAAAGGCTCAATCAAGTCTCATATGCTTATAAACATGGTCAAGCATCCTCATATCAAGTTTCAAGGCATTCAGCTCAAAATTGCACAGTCAAAACCCTAAATTGCACTACAGTCAACTGTAGGGGCAAAATGGTCATTTGACAGTCAAAAGTTCAAATTTTTGGTCAACATATCATTTTGAAGCCACAAACATCATTTGATCAATGCTTGATCATGATTCTCAAAATTTGGCTCAGAAATCATCAAAGATGCAAAGGTTGCTATATTTGGACAGCTGAAAAAGTCAACTGAAATTGACCAGGGCATAACTTTCACATGGATTATCAGAAAAATTCCATCCAAAGCTCATTTTGAAGAGAAAGACATTTCCTACAACTCATCTTCATACTTCAAGTCCAAGAAATGCTCTCAGAAAAAGTTATCAATTTCAACATTACAGGTCATTTTCAAAAGTCAACAAAAAGGGACTTTAAGTCAAAGACCATAACTTGAGATTGGTAAATCAAAATGACATGGGACCAAAGACATTGGTTAAAGGACTCAAAGACCTTTCCAAAATGTCCAAGAACATGTGAAAAGCTTAAAAATTGAGCAAGTTATGCCTTGTAGAAGTTGGGAAATTTTTGTGAAATGGCAAAAGTCAACTATCCTTGAAAATCCAATTTTTGACAAAAGGGCCCCATTTTTTCCACTTATGCCACACACGTGTCCCATGGTTAATTTCAAGACCAAATATTGATTTTTTTATTTTATTTAATTTTTGATGATTTAATTCATTTTAATTCTTTGAAAATTCAAATAAAATTTAAAAAACCAATGGAATAGTGTCATGTGAACTTGGACAATTTCTATGTATCATGAACCAACTCAAGAAATCAGGCTAGGGTTCATTTGCACACTAGGTCTAGGTTTTGGCTAAAAAGGAGGAAAAATGGTTAAGAGTGAAAACCCTAAGACTAATTCCTTCATGAGCTTGAATCTAGGTCAAAGAGTAAGCCAATTCCATTCCATTATGATCACTGAGTCCAACCCTAACCATAATATGCCATATGCTGCGCTGAAAAGCCATTGGACAATTTGAAAAATTAGCCTTATAAGCAAAAACTGAAATCAAGGTTGGAGACAATTTTAGGCCTTAATTCTTTTTCCAACAGCATCCTGAACAAATTTTGAACGCATCCCAATTCATAACATCAATCAAAACTCCTTGAACTGGTATCCATGAGTAAAACTGTACCTCCAAAATTCTGAAATCATATAACACGATTCAAGCATATTTTTGCATTTTTGTTTAGGTATTCATACTCATGATGATGTTTCTGAGCTAACCCTTGCGTTTGATTTCATTTTTGTGCCACGTATAAGAACTTGCCATGCGAGAATTCTAGGGTTACAGTTTTCTCGAATTGGGGCTTTGGCATAAGGGAAAAATTAGGACTTAGCAGTACTACCATTGCATCCAGCACACCAAGACGAAGGGATTGACCTACTCGCGATGAATTTATATAAGCCATAGCGCTAGTCGCTATTTTCTGGTAGCTAGCTTAATGCTACGCTTCAAAAACCGTTGCCTTCTTTCTTTGTGTTTCAGGAAAACGAAAGAGATGATGGCGTGGCACAAGTGGATTGGAGGAATTTGAATTAGCGCGCGTTTTAAAGAGCATTGATGTTTTCTTTTTATAATATTTATTTACTATTATATATTAATTGAAAGTGAAGTGGTTCAGTGGCAGAGGGAAGCGCTTGCAATGCTTATGACCTGGGTTCGAGTCCCAGGTCTGGAAAATTTCCATATTATTTTTCTCTTAATAATTACGTGCAGACATAACATTCAGGCTCACCATATTCCATCAGAATTCAACCTCCACGTGTCCCAGGGCATCAGATCCATGGCCAATGTTCAAGATGCATCATACATCAAGTCAACTGCATCACATATGATTAGAAAAGTCAACCAATTCAAGCAAATGGGCCAGGCTTTTCAAATCAACACCTCCACAATGGGGCTACACCCCACCCTGGTTTGCCCATTTAATTTATTTTGCTTATATTTTCATTATTTTTAATTGCTATGTTATTTTAATTATTTGTTTTATTTAATTTTTAACCAAAATGCAAAAAACATCACAAAAATCAGAAAAGTCAAAAAATTAATAATTATCTTATTTTAAATATTTTTTTTTGTATAAATATTAACATGTAAATTATTTAGTTTAATTAGGGTGCAACTTTAATCTCTTTTTTAATAAAAATCCAAAAAAACTAGAATTTAGGTTTAATGACTTTTATTTTCTTTTTTTATTTTTTCCCTTTTTTCCAGAATAATAATGTTATTTATTTATTTTCATAAATTAAAAAAGGTGCATAAATTAATTTAGAATTAGATTAGGTTAAAAGTTAAAATTTTCATAATAAACTTAAAAAATAATAGAATTAGGTCTAATATTTAATTTAATTTTAATTAATTTTTCTTTTTTCTTTTAAATCTAAAAAACACAAAAATACCATTTTTCATTTAATTTTAATCTTAGATAACTTAATTATTTTAATTCCTTTAAAGGGTTCAACGCCCTCGCATTTGACTATTTTCTTTTTCGCGCGTTTCATTTATTTCTTTTGTGAATATAATGTACTTGTACCAAAGCCATGTAATAGCTATTAGACATTTCTTTTCTGCAATTTATTTTAAAACGGGTCTGGATTAATTTGGCGTTGTAGACCCTCGCCCTTTGTAATAGCGTAGGACTTTTATCTTTTCCGCACTTTAAATTCCCGCACTTTTAACTGTTAAACAATAACATGAAAGAATGAATGTCCAAAAATAAAATCGAATCGATAGATCACCAATGCATGACAAGACAAACAATAAACTGAAAATGACACACAATTCGCACACACCACCCCTAGGGTACGCCTCACTGTTGCCTTTCGAAAGGTGATCGTCGAGTAGAGGACGTCTTAGTAAGTCCTCATGATCCGGGAACCTGGCATGAGGGTAGCTTCTAAAGTGTCTTCCCATTGCTCTGGTGATCACCACGTCCCTAAAACTCGAATTGACCCGAACACCTCCAACAGTTGTGCTACCTACCTCTCAATGGTGGGATGGCACTACTTTAAAGGACATTTACACAGACGAATTCCTTAGGGTAGGTAGGTTCTCAAGGATACTTGCTCTAATTTCAAACAAATCAAAATACTTTTCACACCAACACACTTTCAAAAAACTTTCAAAACAAACTTTTCAAACACTCTGACGTACGAGTTGAACTGAAACTTTTCAAAGAATATTTTTGAAACCCACAATTGAAAAGCAAGCAAAACATTTTTGAAAACACATTGAGCAAGTATCTAAGAGCCCATGGATAACCATGGATAGAAAGGGTGCTAACACCTTCCCTTTCTATAACCTACCTCCCGAACCGAGAGCAATCTCTTTAAAGGAATTTTTCTGTGCTTTTGTCCTTCCCATTTGGAGAAAATAAAAGACGGTGGCGACTCTTGCTTCCGCGACATTTTCGCGAACCAGCTTTAAAACAGTCAGTTCCAGATCCACCGATCACAGAACTGGCGACTCTGCTGGGGATAAACTTAAAGTGAGGTGTACCTTAGGGCTAGTTCATAACTGTGTTTTCAATTGTTTTCCTTGTGTGCTTTAAAATTGTGGGTTGCTTGGGAGTTCTATAGATCCTAACCCGGATCTGGGGGATACCCTTTTAGAAAGTAGCAACGAGGCTGTGAGGGAACTGTGCGGGGTATACCAACATGGTTGAAACAGTCTGCTACGTTGATGTGGCACTTTGGTGTGTACCGGTAACCCTTGAGTCAGTCAAGGAGAGTACGGGGCCTCCATGTGGTGTCATGAAGCATCAACAGACCTTAGGAACCTTAATTGAACCATCTTGGCCTCTTTAGGGTAGTGAGATAACTGACTTTGGTGCAGTCCGAGGTTGGTTGATACTCGATACTACACTCAATTGAGGGTTGCTTTCCTGGAATATTTCGGTCGCCAGTTCAGTGGCTAAATCGAAACGATGAACAATGAAAGCAATCCCGTGATATTGGGAACCTTAGAACCCGGTTACTTTGATTAGGACAGGTTGAACCCACCAACTTCAAGAGGGTACTACCCAGACCCCATGCTGGCCTTAAACCTTAAGGGCCTGTCTTGTGTGCCTTGTGTGCCTTACATGTTTGTCTTTGTAAATATCTGTGGTGTGTTTAATCATAGCATCATGACATCATCCAGCATCATATGCATTAACTAACCATTTCAGGGGTTCGAATTTTCATCTTTGTTCTTGTTTTGTAGGACATGGAAACTGTTCGTAGAAAGACAATTCCAATCAGTCTTGTAAAGATCCCTCCTCAGCTTAAGGAGCTTATATCCAGGATTCCCGAGAACTCTTCATTCAATGAAAGGCATGGAAGTCTCATCAGCTTGGTCAACACCAACATTGAGGAAGATATGATAAAGGTCTTGTTCCAATTCTTTGACCCTCTGCATCACTGTTTCACCTTCTTGGACTATCAATTGGTACCTACATTGGAGGAGTTCTCCCGACTCTTGAAGATCCCTATCCTTGATCAGCTACCCTTCAACGGTACAGAAAAGGAACCTAAGCTTGAAGAGATTGCTAAAGCCTTGCATTTACAGTCATCTGACCTCAAGGGACATTGGGAAATTAGAAGTGGTATCAAAGGGTTCTTAGCCAGGTTTCTGTTTGAAAAGGCCTATGAATGTTGGAACTCTCTTGACTTACAAGCTTTTGAAAAGGTTGTGGCCCTCCTTGTTTATGGTTTGGTGTTGTTCCCTAACCCAGACCAGCTTGTTGATATCAATGCTGTCCAGATCTTTATATCCAGGAATCCTATACCTACGTTGCTGGGGGACATCCTTCACTCATGTTACACTCGAACCATGAGGAAAAGAGGTGTCCTTATGTGTTGCACTCCTCTCCTGGGAAAGTGGTTTATTTCGCACCTTCCGCAATCAGTCCTGAAGAATGAGCGGGGTTTGAGATGGTCACAACGGTTGATGACTCTTACACATGCAGATATACATTGGTGCCCTAGGTCCAGAGAAGATGTCACTATAATTGATCGTTGCGGGGAGTATCCTAATGTTCCTTTACTTGGAATCAGAGGGGGTATTACTTACAGTCCATGCCTGGCTTGGAGACAATTTGGTTATGCTCGGAGGGATGGTCCTCATGACATGTTGATTCCTGACATAGTTTTTGACTTCGATAACGATACTCAAGGACTTCGCCAGAGATTTATCAGAGCCTGGAGGATGCCTAGTAGGATAGACAGCAAGACACTGGGGCACAAGAACTCCATCCCTTTGGAGCCTTACCTCAAATGGGTACGAGCCCGCTCTCAGAAGTTGGTAATGCCTTATCCTCACATGCTTCCAGTAATCAAAGAGCCTGCCTTGGAAGGAGAGGTGTCTCATGTTATTCAGCACCCTGATATGCCCACATCCTGGGAAGAGATGCAGAAGAGCTGGATCCAGCTTAAGGAAGAGCGGAATTCTCTTGAGACTAGTTTGCATGCCAGTGAAAGGAAGGTTTTGGAGCTCACCCGCCTGTTGCACGAGGAAAGGAACCTCAACACTTACATAGCTCCAAAGAAGATGCGCAACATATTTTGGGATTGATTTGATCTTTTTGTACTTTTGCCCATGAGGCTTTGATGTATTAAACAATGATTTTCTTAATAATAACGTGTGTTCCTTTTGGTCTACAACAAATTTGAATTTTCGAACTCTTGAATGCATCGCATAAACACATATCATTCATCATGTGCATCATAGGTATTCTTCTTTTCAGGTTGTTTACCGTTCTTCGCTGTTTATTTCAGCATCATGAATCCTGAATCATCAACTGAGGCATCTATCAAGGCTCTTCAGGCGCAGAACGTCCAGTTTCAGGCGCAAAACGCCCAATTTCAGGAGCTGATCAAGGGCTTGGCTCAGGGTCAACAAGAGTTGAAGACCATGCTTCTGAAGAAGACTAAGAAGAAGAGGAGGACTGTGCTATTTAACACTGGGCGCAGACTCGGGAACACTTTGGTTGAAGCTGAAAGGACTCCTCCATCTGTGACGGAAGGTAGTCACCAAGAAAGGGAGGTCACTACTCCTGTGGGCTCTGATACTGAAACAGACTTCAACGACGAACAGTACCCTTCTGCTGAAGACCGGTACAAACAGCTGGAAGACAGATTAAAGGCTGTGGAAGTTCAGCGGGTGCCTGGATTGGATTTCGGAGACTTGGGGTTATCTACTGGGGTGGTGATCCCCCACAAGTTCAAAACACCTGCCTTCGTGAAGTATGATGGGGCTTCCTGTCCCAAGATGCACCTCCGTTCGTATGTAAGGAAGATCCAGCCTTACACAGCAGACAAGAATCTTTGGATCCACTTCTTCCAGGAGAGTCTTTCAGGGACTCACCTCGACTGGTTCTATCAGCTGGATGGAATCAGCATTCGTAACTGGGAGGATCTGGCCACTGCTTTTTACAAGCAGTATCAGTATAATGCCGACCTCGCCCCTACGCGTACCCAACTCCAGGGTATGTCGCTAGGGTCGGGTGAAGGTTTTAAGGAGTATGCCCAGAAATGGAGAGACCTGGCTGGCAGGGTGCAGCCACCATTGACGGATCGGGAACTGGTAGATATGTTCTTGGGGACCCTATCTGGTCCATTTTTCAATCATCTCATTGGTAATTCCTCTGCTGGGTTTACTGATCTGATCCTGACTGGTGAAAGGATCGAGGCCGGTATAAAATCGGGGAAGATACAGAAAGTTGCCTCCTCCAGTACTGAGAAGAAACCCTTCAAAAAGGAGGCTAGTGCTGTATATGGCTCCCGGAGAACAGAGCGACCTGAACACCGCCAATCTGTCAGTGCGGTAATGATTGCCAAACCTGCTGCCGCTCCTCGGCCAACTAATCCTCAAAAGTTTGAAAGACCCCGGAGGGAGTTTACCCGGTTAAGCATGACCTTATCACAGATCCTGCCACAGCTGCTATCCACCAATTTAGTGACTGTCAAGGAGGCTCCAAAGTTTCCCAATACTGCATCCCCCAAGTTCAATCCAAATGCTCGCTGTGCTTATCACTCTGATAGCCCGGGGCATAACACAGATGACTGTTGGGCTCTAAGGAATAAGGTTCAAGACCTCATCGATGCAAAGGAGATACAGTTTGAGGCGCCCGAGAAGCCGAATGTTGTAACTGCTCCCATGCCCCAGCATGGGGTGAATGCTGTTGAGGAGGATTTGTATGTAGCTTCAGTGGATGATGTTGCTACTCCGTTGCTGATGGTCAAGAGGAATCTGTTGCTAGCCGGTTTATTTTCGGGATGTAGCGAAGGTTTCCCTCTGTGTGTTGCTTCCCCTGCTGGTTGTTCTCTGTTGAAGTCAGGCATCCAAAACCTGATAGATAGTAGAGAGATTTTGTTCGAAAAGACTATTGTTCCTGCTGCTCCTGTTGAAGAAGTGTCGATCGTTACCATCTTCAACAATCATTCCAAGGCTCCTTCAAAGAAGCCTATACAAATTTTGTCAGTTCACAAGAATGCTCCCATCACCATTACTGTTCCGGGGCCTATACCCTACAAATCTGATAAGGCTATCCCCTGGCACTATGGGGCGGATGTTTATGTTCTGGGTGTGAAACAAGAGTGCAACATTGATACTGGGGTCTCCAACATCACCGGGCCTGCTAAGGTCACTCGTAGTGGAAGACTGTTCTCGCCAGACATTGCTCCTCCGGCAATTCATAGGCCTTTGATCTTCACACCTGCCAGTATGCCTGTTTCTCCCTCTGACCAAGTATCCACCCCTGCTGCTGAGTCATCTGATACTCGGGGCAAGGGGACTGCTACTGATGTGCCTGCCAGGACGGAGGCACCAAAGACCATTGTTGAGGCTTCCAAGCAGGAAATGGAAGAAATCCTCAAGATAATAAAGAAAAGTGATTTCAACGTTGTAGAACAGCTGGGGCACACCCCCTCTAAAATCTCCATGTTGTCACTGCTGCTGTGTTCAGAGGCCCATGCAAAGGCTCTGATTGCTTTCTTAAAAACAGCCCACGTACCCCAAGAGACGACTGCTGACCAGTTCACCGACTGTGTGGCCAACCTAACTGCTGATAATGGCCTGGGTTTCTCTGATGCCGATCTGACAGCAAAGGGGAAGAACCATAATGATGCCCTGCATGTCTCCATTGAATGCAGGGGCACTACTCTTGCTCATGTGCTGGTTGACACAGGTTCTTCGTTAAACGTGCTGCCCAAGAAGGCTCTGGATAGGCTGGATTGTGAGGGTCTAGAGCTCAAACCAAGTAGCATTGTGGTCCGGGCCTTTGACGGGTCCAAAAGAATGGTGCATGGTGAAGTGGACATCCCAATCAGGGTTGGGTCACAGGTATTCGATTCAAAATTCTATGTGATGGATATCCATCCGTCCTATTCTTGTTTGCTGGGTCGCCCGTGGATCCACAAGGCTGGAGCTGTGACCTCCACATTGCATCAGAAGCTCAAATACCCGGTCAGGGGGAAGATCGTAACAGTGCATGGGGAAGAGGAGTACATGGTCAGCCACCTCAACTCCTTCAGATACGTGGAAATGGATGGGGAGTTCATTGAAACCCCCTTTCAACATTTTGAGGAAGTACCACAAACCTTGGCAGCAGCAGAAGATGAAGAGGTTTCTCCTATGAAGATGGCCTCCTTAAAGGACGCCCGGGCTGTGATCGAAAAAGGTGAATGTGCAAACTGGGGCAAGCTTCCTGATCTTACTCCTAAGACTAACAAGTTTGGGCTGGGTTTCACCACAGAAGCTCAGAAAGCAGTGCGCAAGGTAAGAATTGGAAGATCTCCGGTGCTCATCACTCACTCTGAAGTGAATGCTATTGGAGAGGAAGATGAAGTGGGAGAGTCAGAGTTCGATAGCTGGATCTACCCGACGGCCGACGGTGGATTGACCAATTGGACTGCCAAAGATTTTACACCCATAACTTTTGTTCCCCAGTAATGAATTTCTTTGTTTTTTGATTTGTAATAAACAATAATTTGAGACTATATGGCCCGGTGTCTTACCCGGGGCACCGTGGTTTTATTTGTGAGGGCTTTTGTTTGTCTCTATCATATATCATGAATAAAAGCATTGGACGTTTGTCACATTTCAAATTTTGCGCTCCTTTTCTTTCCTTTCTTTACATATTGCAAAACAGCTGTATTTACACACACACTCACTCATACAGGTTTCAATCCACTCTGGATCTCACTGGTAACGACTCTGCTACTGCCAGTTATGACTTCGAAAATCCGATCAACTTAGCCGAAGACGAAGGTGAAGATGATTGCGAAGTGCCTGGTGAACTTGCAAGACTGTTACAACAGGAAGAGAGGGCAATTCAACCCCATGAAGAGCCAGTGGAAATGATAAACTTGGGTACTGAGGAAGACAAGAAAGAGGTGAAGATTGGTGCCAACCTAGAGCTCAGCGTGAAGCAACGGCTGATTCAGATGCTGCATGACTATAAGGAAATCTTTTCCTGGTCCTACGAAGATATGCCCGGATTAGATACCGACATTGTGGTCCATCACTTACCGACTAAAGAAGAATGCCCTCCGGTTAAGCAAAAGGTCCGCCGTATGCGTCCAGAGATGTCTGAGAAGATTAAAGCCGAGGTTATGAAGCAGTTTGATGCCGGGTTTCTTGCAGTGACTTCTTACCCTCAGTGGGTTGCTAATGTGGTGCCGGTACCTAAGAAGGACGGCAAGGTCAGGATGTGTGTCGATTACAGGGATCTGAACAGGGCCAGCCCCAAAGATGACTTCCCCTTACCTCACATTGATGTCCTTGTTGATAATACAGCTCAACATAAAGTGTTCTCTTTCATGGATGGTTTTTCAGGCTACAACCAGATTAAGATGGCACCTGAAGACATGGAAAAGACTACATTTGTTACTCAGTGGGGCACCTTCTGCTACAAAGTCATGCCTTTTGGACTAAAGAATGCTGGGGCAACCTACCAACGTGCCATGGTTGCTTTATTTCATGACATGATTCATCATGAGATAGAAGTGTACGTTGACGACATGATCGCTAGGTCCCAAACTGAGGAAGAGCATCTAGATCATCTGCAGAAACTGTTTGACCGTTTGAAACTGTACAAGCTGAGGTTGAACCCGAACAAGTGCACCTTCGGGGTAAGATCTGGAAAGTTGCTAGGCTTCGTGGTGAGTGACAAGGGAATTCAAGTGGACCCTGCTAAGGTCAAAGCCATTCAAGAGATGCCAGTTCCTAAGACAGAGAAGGAAGTCAGAGGCTTTCTAGGACGTCTGAATTACATTGCTCGGTTCATCTCACACTTAACTGCTACCTGTGAACCAATCTTCAAGCTGCTGAAGAAAGATCAGGTAGTACGTTGGAATGATGAATGTCAGGCTGCTTTTGACAGAATCAAGGAATATCTCCAAGAACCACCCATCCTTATGCCACCAGTTGAAGGGAGACCTTTGATACTTTACCTGACAGTGCTTGATAATGCAATGGGGTGTGTGCTGGGGCAGCATGACGAGTCTGGCCGAAAAGAACATGCCATTTATTACCTTAGCAAAAAGTTTACCGACTGTGAGACCCGATACTCACTGCTCGAGAAAACTTGCTGCGCTTTGGTATGGGCTGCTCGCCGGCTGAGACAGTATATGCTGACTCACACTACCTTGTTGATCTCAAAAATGGATCCTATAAAGTACATATTCGAAAAGCCTGCTCTGTCTGGGAGAATTGCAAGATGGCAGATGATCTTGACGGAATACGACATTCAGTACACGACCCAAAAAGCTATCAAGGGAAGTGTATTGGCAGACCACTTAGCACATCAAGCTGTGGATGACTACCAATCAATGAACTTCGAGTTTCCAGATGAAAGCATTATGATAGTAACTGACTGTGAAATACCTGGACCGGATGAAGGACCTGAACCAGGATCCCGATGGTCTATGCACTTTGACGGAGCCTCCAATGCTTTGGGAAATGGTATCGGCGCCATAATCGTATCTCCACAAGGTACTCATACTCCACTCACCGCCCGACTGTGTTTCAACTGTACCAACAACATGGCGGAGTATGAAGCGTGTATCATGGGTCTTCAAGCTGCGATCGACCTAAGGATCAAATTTCTGAGTGTCTTCGGAGATTCCGCTCTTGTGATCAATCAAATCAAAGGAGAGTGGGATACGAAACATCCAAACTTGATTCCCTACAGAGAATGTGTGTTGGCCCTGATCCCCCACTTCACAGAGATAACATTTGAGCACTTTCCAAGAGAAGAGAATCAGTTGGCGGACGCGTTAGCTACAATGTCTTCAATGTTCAAGGTTAAATGGGATAATGAAGCTCCCCGGATCATCATCTGGAAACTAGACGAACCGGCATACTGTTGTGATCTCGAAACCGAATTGGTGACTGAGAAGCCTTGGTACCACGAAGTGAAGAGATACCTAGAAGCTCGGGAATACCCTGAAGGTGCTTCTGTCAATGATAAGAAATTCCTGAGGAGGTTTGCAGCCAAGTTCTTTCTTAGCAACGACATCTTGTACAAGCGAAACCAGGATTCAACCTTACTGCGTTGTGTGGACAAGACTGAAGCAGAAAGAATCATGGAAGAGCTACATGAAGGGACCTTTGGTACACACTCCAGTGGACATACCATGGCAAAGAAGATCCTACGGGCAGGGTATTACTGGTCCACCATGGAAGCTGATTGTTACCAATATTCTAGGACATGCCACAAATGCCAGATTTATGCAGATAAAGTGCATGTTCCTCCGGTTCCCCTGAATGTTCTGACTGCGCCTTGGCCGTTTGCAATGTGGGGCATAGATATGATTGGCGAGATAAAACCTACGGCATCCAATGGACACCGCTTCATCCTAGTGGCGATTGATTATTTTACGAAGTGGGTTGAGGCAGCATCCTATGCCACGGTAACCAAGACTGTTGTGGCACGGTTCATTCGGCACAATCTGATCTGTCGGTACGGTGTCCCTGAGCGGATTATTACGGATAACGGTACCAATCTGAACAATAAGATGATCGCTGAGCTCTGCGAACAGTTCAAGATACAGCACCACAATTCTTCTCCCTACAGACCAAAGATGAATGGGGCTGTAGAAGCAGCTAATAAAAACATCAAGAAGATCGTGCAGAAGATGACAGTAACGTATAAAGATTGGCACGAGATGTTACCGTTCGCTCTGCATGGGTATCGTACTTCAGCTAGGACGTCAACCGGGGCAACTCCTTTCTCTCTGGTTTATGGCATGGAGGCAGTCTTGCCGATCGAAGTACAAATTCCTTCTCTCCGGATAATGAAAGATGCAAATCTGAATGAAGATGATTGGATCCAGACACGACTTGATCAGCTCAACCTTATTGACGAAAAGAGACTTGCTGCTATCTGCCATGGTCAGACGTATCAGAAACGAATGATCAGGGCATTTAACAAAAAGGTCAGACCACAGGAATATCAAGTCGGGGATCTGGTGATCAAGCGAATCATCCTTCCTCAGAGTGATCCAAGGGGCAAATGGACCCCTACGTACGAAGGGCCATTTGTGGTTAAGCATGTGTTCTCAGGAGGAGCAATGATATTAACCAACATGGATGGTGACGACCTTCCTCACCCCGCCAATGCAGACATAGTTAAAAAATACTACGCATGAAAAAATGACCCGCTAGGCTGACATGTCTAGGCAAAAATTAGGGCTTCCCGTCGAACCAAAAGGGTTCGGGCAAAATGAAGGGATGAAAATGAAAATCTGTACACCCGGCAAGTCGAAAACCTGAAAAGGCGGCTTGGGCAAAAATGGGTATCCCGGTGGACTGAAAACCCGAAAGGGCAGTCCAGGCAAAATTAGGGATAAAAGCGTAATACTATGTCTCATCAGATCACTTTGCATCCAGAATCCGGTATCTACATCGAGCTCAGACGGCATCGGTCAGCTTCACCTTCAACCAAGGTCATCAAGTGATGAGACGCTCAGAGTTATAAGGGCGATAGCAGAGTTGAAACCCAGTGGATCATTCATATTTCACACAGCTGTTTTATTTTCTTTTGTACAAAACTTGTATAAATTCCCTTGTTCGGCGACATTTCTCTTACTAGGATGTCAGCCTCTTGTACACAAAACGCCTATTCACAGGCTATCCAAAATCAATACAAATATACTTTTCAGTTAAACGTGCCAACTGTTTTTCTTTTTCTGTTTTGTTTTGCGAAGAACGTCCAAGGTTCAATTTATGATATATGCATTGACAATAATTTGCTAGCTCATAAATATTTGCATACGGAACAAAGAATTAATTGCAGGTGACACTAGAAACAGGGGCAATAAAGAGTGGTCTGAGCAGTCTAATTGTTCTATCCTCCAAGGTACAAAGGTGGGTTCAGCTAAAGAACCTAACCAGACATCTTAAATTCCCCAGAGAATGAGACAGCAAGTCAGTGCATTCTTCCCCAAACAAAGTTAACAGGTCTCAAGGAAATTGGGTATTCTAGCAGATCCCAATATTCCCCAGCAGCATATATTCTTAACAAGCATCCCCGGCAGTCTTGGTCTAAAGATTTTTCCCCGGCGGCATACATCAACATTCAAAGGAATCACTTCCCCAGCATATCAAAACTTCCCCAGGAGAGTCCCGTCCAAGTTCCCCAGGAAAGATGGAATTCATCTCCCCAAGCAGTAAGCTTATCCCCAGTAAATTCTGGAAGCTTATCCTTCACAGAACACGAACGCGTCGTCTGGCTTAATTCAAAGAGTTATTTCCTTAACAGGATATAACTGGGTTATCCTCAGCCAAAAGCCAAGGGAAGGTCGTCGTCAACGTAGTTCTTTCTTATCCCCAGCGAAGTCTATTCACACTTCCAATACAACAACGGTATCCCCAACAGAGTTACTATCAACATTCAGCAAGGCATCACTCTTCCCACAGAGTATTGCTTCCCAGCATGATCGCTAGAGTATCTTTTCTCCCCGCGGAATCTTCCATTTGCCAAGTTTATTCTGCAACGGAGTCATCTTCTCCTACCGGTATTCTTGCAACTATCATCCCCAGCGGAAGTACAAGTTTATTCCTCAATATCAGCCCAGGATACGACTTCCCGGCACCCGTCAAGGATTTACTTTCCTAGACGAAAACATACATAAAACATCACATACATCATTATAGCATGCATAACGCACTGCATCATACAAATCTCATTTATGTTGAGAACATCATTGCTTGAGCCATATCATGCATTGCATATGACTGACTTTTACCTTTCAGGAAAGATCCAGTTATGTTCTCAAGCTACGTTTCAAGACCTAGACCGGTTCGGTTAAATCGTCCCAAGATTTTCCCGATGCTTATCCAGTCAAAGGCCTTCTCTGGTTCAGTCAGATCGACCTTAAGATCTCCCTGATGCTTATCCCAGTTGAAGACATTTCAAGACCTAGACCGGTTCGGTTAAATCGTCCTAAGATTTTCCTGATGCTTATCCAGTCAAAGGCCTTCTCTGGTTCAGTTAAATCGTCCCAAGATTTTCCTGATGCTTATCCAGTTGAAGACATTTCAAGACCTAGACCGGTTCAGTTAAATCGACCTAAGATTTTCCTGATGCTTATCCAGTCAAAGGCCTTCTCTGGTTCAGTCAAATCGTCCCAAGATTTTCCTGATGCTTATCCAGTTGAAGACATTTCAAGGCCTTCTTTGGTTCAGTTAAATCGTCCCAAGATTTTCCTGATGCTTATCCAGTTGAAGACATTTCAAGACCTAGACCGGTTCGGTTAAATCGTCCTAAGATTTTCCTGATGCTTATCCAGTCAAAGGCCTTCTCTGGTTCAGTTAAATCGTCCCAAGATTTTCCTGATGCTTATCCAGTTGAAGACATTTCAAGACCTAGACCGGTTCAGTTAAATCGACCTAAGATTTTCCTGATGCTTATCCAGTCAAAGGCCTTCTCTGGTTCAGTCAAATCGTCCTAAGATCTCCCTGATGCTCATCCAGTTGAAGACATTTCAAGACCTAGACCGGTTCAGTTAAATCGACCTAAGATTTTCCTGATGCTTATCCAGTCAAAGGCCTTCTCTGGTTCAGTCAAATCGTCCTAAGATCTCCCTGATGCTTATCCAGTTGAAGACATTTCAAGACCTAGACCGGTTCAGTTAAGTCAACCTTAAGATTTTCCTGATTCTTACCCAGTCAAAGGCCTCTCTGGTTCAGTCAGATCGACCCTAAGATCTCCCTGATTCTTATCCCAGTAGAAGACACCCCAGATCTTTTCTCAACAAGCGTCGTTGAAGTTAAAATCCCCCAGTCTTTCCTCAACAAGCGTCGTTGAAGTTAAAGTCACCAAGATTTTTCTCAAAAAAATCAGCTCCTGCAACGTGTCAGGTATTCATTTTTCTTTTGCAGGTATGCAGGTTCTCGCCAAGGAATCTCTTACGCAATCAAACATCCAGATGGCATCTATAAGCCCATTCCCATCAGTGCTAACATGTGAGCGCAAATTTCCGGGCACTCTAGTGTCCAATCATCTTTTACCCTCGGATTACGAAAGGCACGTCAGCCAATCTGCATCCTCAGGTCTAAGAAGATTGAACAGGGGCAACTGTTATACCCCAAAATTTGCCCTCCCATATTCTTCAAGAAATTGCCAAGCCAAGTCATAAAATTCCCCAAGGGTTGTGCAGTGCAACAGTCTCCCATACAGTCAAAATTAGGGTTTTGAGTCTGATCAAGAAAAGGAAGTTTTCAAAGGCTCAATCAAGTCTCATATGCTTATAAACATGGTCAAGCATCCTCATATCAAGTTTCAAGGCATTCAGCTCAAAATTGCACAGTCAAAACCCTAAATTGCACTACAGTCAACTGTAGGGGCAAAATGGTCATTTGACAGTCAAAAGTTCAAATTTTTGGTCAACATATCATTTTGAAGCCACAAACATCATTTGATCAATGCTTGATCATGATTCTCAAAATTTGGCTCAGAAATCATCAAAGATGCAAAGGTTGCTATATTTGGACAGCTGAAAAAGTCAACTGAAATTGACCAGGGCATAACTTTCACATGGATTATCAGAAAAATTCCATCCAAAGCTCATTTTGAAGAGAAAGACATTTCCTACAACTCATCTTCATACTTCAAGTCCAAGAAATGCTCTCAGAAAAAGTTATCAATTTCAACATTACAGGTCATTTTCAAAAGTCAACAAAAAGGGACTTTAAGTCAAAGACCATAACTTGAGATTGGTAAATCAAAATGACATGGGACCAAAGACATTGGTTAAAGGACTCAAAGACCTTTCCAAAATGTCCAAGACCATGTGAAAAGCTTAAAAATTGAGCAAGTTATGCCTTGTAGAAGTTGGGAAATTTTTGTGAAATGGCAAAAGTCAACTATCCTTGAAAATCCAATTTTTGACAAAAGGGCCCCATTTTTTCCACTTATGCCACACACGTGTCCCATGGTTAATTTCAAGACCAAATATTGATTTTTTTATTTTATTTAATTTTTGATGATTTAATTCATTTTAATTCTTTGAAAATTCAAATAAAATTTAAAAAACCAATGGAATAGTGTCATGTGAACTTGGACAATTTCTATGTATCATGAACCAACTCAAGAAATCAGGCTAGGGTTCATTTGCACACTAGGTCTAGGTTTTGGCTAAAAAGGAGGAAAAATGGTTAAGAGTGAAAACCCTAAGACTAATTCCTTCATGAGCTTGAATCTAGGTCAAAGAGTAAGCCAATTCCATTCCATTATGATCACTGAGTCCAACCCTAACCATAATATGCCATATGCTGCGCTGAAAAGCCATTGGACAATTTGAAAAATTAGCCTTATAAGCAAAAACTGAAATCAAGGTTGGAGACAATTTTAGGCCTTAATTCTTTTTCCAACAGCATCCTGAACAAATTTTGAACGCATCCCAATTCATAACATCAATCAAAACTCCTTGAACTGGTATCCATGAGTAAAACTGTACCTCCAAAATTCTGAAATCATATAACACGATTCAAGCATATTTTTGCATTTTTGTTTAGGTATTCATACTCATGATGATGTTTCTGAGCTAACCCTTGCGTTTGATTTCATTTTTGTGCCACGTATAAGAACTTGCCATGCGAGAATTCTAGGGTTACAGTTTTCTCGAATTGGGGCTTTGGCATAAGGGAAAAATTAGGACTTAGCAGTACTACCATTGCATCCAGCACACCAAGACGAAGGGATTGACCTACTCGCGATGAATTTATATAAGCCATAGCGCTAGTCGCTATTTTCTGGTAGCTAGCTTAATGCTACGCTTCAAAAACCGTTGCCTTCTTTCTTTGTGTTTCAGGAAAACGAAAGAGATGATGGCGTGGCACAAGTGGATTGGAGGAATTTGAATTAGCGCGCGTTTTAAAGAGCATTGATGTTTTCTTTTTATAATATTTATTTACTATTATATATTAATTGAAAGTGAAGTGGTTCAGTGGCAGAGGGAAGCGCTTGCAATGCTTATGACCTGGGTTCGAGTCCCAGGTCTGGAAAATTTCCATATTATTTTTCTCTTAATAATTACGTGCAGACATAACATTCAGGCTCACCATATTCCATCAGAATTCAACCTCCACGTGTCCCAGGGCATCAGATCCATGGCCAATGTTCAAGATGCATCATACATCAAGTCAACTGCATCACATATGATTAGAAAAGTCAACCAATTCAAGCAAATGGGCCAGGCTTTTCAAATCAACACCTCCACAATGGGGCTACACCCCACCCTGGTTTGCCCATTTAATTTATTTTGCTTATATTTTCATTATTTTTAATTGCTATGTTATTTTAATTATTTGTTTTATTTAATTTTTAACCAAAATGCAAAAAACATCACAAAAATCAGAAAAGTCAAAAAATTAATAATTATCTTATTTTAAATATTTTTTTTTGTATAAATATTAACATGTAAATTATTTAGTTTAATTAGGGTGCAACTTTAATCTCTTTTTTAATAAAAATCCAAAAAAACTAGAATTTAGGTTTAATGACTTTTATTTTCTTTTTTTATTTTTTCCCTTTTTTCAGAATAATAATGTTATTTATTTATTTTCATAAATTAAAAAAGGTGCATAAATTAATTTAGAATTAGATTAGGTTAAAAGTTAAAATTTTCATAATAAACTTAAAAAATAATAGAATTAGGTCTAATATTTAATTTAATTTTAATTAATTTTTCTTTTTTCTTTTAAATCTAAAAAACACAAAAATACCATTTTTCATTTAATTTTAATCTTAGATAACTTAATTATTTTAATTCCTTTAAAGGGTTCAACGCCCTCGCATTTGACTATTTTCTTTTTCGCGCGTTTCATTTATTTCTTTTGTGAATATAATGTACTTGTACCAAAGCCATGTAATAGCTATTAGACATTTCTTTTCTGCAATTTATTTTAAAACGGGTCTGGATTAATTTGGCGTTGTAGACCCTCGCCCTTTGTAATAGCGTAGGACTTTTATCTTTTCCGCACTTTAAATTCCCGCACTTTTAACTGTTAAACAATAACATGAAAGAATGAATGTCCAAAAATAAAATCGAATCGATAGATCACCAATGCATGACAAGACAAACAATAAACTGAAAATGACACACAATTCGCACACACCACCCCTAGGGTACGCCTCACTGTTGCCTTTCGAAAGGTGATCGTCGAGTAGAGGACGTCTTAGTAAGTCCTCATGATCCGGGAACCTGGCATGAGGGTAGCTTCTAAAGTGTCTTCCCATTGCTCTGGTGATCACCACGTCCCTAAAACTCGAATTGACCCGAACACCTCCAACAGTTGTGCTACCTACCTCTCAATGGTGGGATGGCACTACTTTAAAGGACATTTACACAGACGAATTCCTTAGGGTAGGTAGGTTCTCAAGGATACTTGCTCTAATTTCAAACAAATCAAAATACTTTTCACACCAACACACTTTCAAAAAACTTTCAAAACAAACTTTTCAAACACTCTGACGTACGAGTTGAACTGAAACTTTTCAAAGAATATTTTTGAAACCCACAATTGAAAAGCAAGCAAAACATTTTTGAAAACACATTGAGCAAGTATCTAAGAGCCCATGGATAACCATGGATAGAAAGGGTGCTAACACCTTCCCTTTCTATAACCTACCTCCCGAACCGAGAGCAATCTCTTTAAAGGAATTTTTCTGTGCTTTTGTCCTTCCCATTTGGAGAAAATAAAAGACGGTGGCGACTCTTGCTTCCGCGACATTTTCGCGAACCAGCTTTAAAACAGTCAGTTCCAGATCCACCGATCACAGAACTGGCGACTCTGCTGGGGATAAACTTAAAGTGAGGTGTACCTTAGGGCTAGTTCATAACTGTGTTTTCAATTGTTTTCCTTGTGTGCTTTAAAATTGTGGGTTGCTTGGGAGTTCTATAGATCCTAACCCGGATCTGGGGGATACCCTTTTAGAAAGTAGCAACGAGGCTGTGAGGGAACTGTGCGGGGTATACCAACATGGTTGAAACAGTCTGCTACGTTGATGTGGCACTTTGGTGTGTACCGGTAACCCTTGAGTCAGTCAAGGAGAGTACGGGGCCTCCATGTGGTGTCATGAAGCATCAACAGACCTTAGGAACCTTAATTGAACCATCTTGGCCTCTTTAGGGTAGTGAGATAACTGACTTTGGTGCAGTCCGAGGTTGGTTGATACTCGATACTACACTCAATTGAGGGTTGCTTTCCTGGAATATTTCGGTCGCCAGTTCAGTGGCTAAATCGAAACGATGAACAATGAAAGCAATCCCGTGATATTGGGAACCTTAGAACCCGGTTACTTTGATTAGGACAGGTTGAACCCACCAACTTCAAGAGGGTACTACCCAGACCCCATGCTGGCCTTAAACCTTAAGGGCCTGTCTTGTGTGCCTTGTGTGCCTTACATGTTTGTCTTTGTAAATATCTGTGGTGTGTTTAATCATAGCATCATGACATCATCCAGCATCATATGCATTAACTAACCATTTCAGGGGTTCGAATTTTCATCTTTGTTCTTGTTTTGTAGGACATGGAAACTGTTCGTAGAAAGACAATTCCAATCAGTCTTGTAAAGATCCCTCCTCAGCTTAAGGAGCTTATATCCAGGATTCCCGAGAACTCTTCATTCAATGAAAGGCATGGAAGTCTCATCAGCTTGGTCAACACCAACATTGAGGAAGATATGATAAAGGTCTTGTTCCAATTCTTTGACCCTCTGCATCACTGTTTCACCTTCTTGGACTATCAATTGGTACCTACATTGGAGGAGTTCTCCCGACTCTTGAAGATCCCTATCCTTGATCAGCTACCCTTCAACGGTACAGAAAAGGAACCTAAGCTTGAAGAGATTGCTAAAGCCTTGCATTTACAGTCATCTGACCTCAAGGGACATTGGGAAATTAGAAGTGGTATCAAAGGGTTCTTAGCCAGGTTTCTGTTTGAAAAGGCCTATGAATGTTGGAACTCTCTTGACTTACAAGCTTTTGAAAAGGTTGTGGCCCTCCTTGTTTATGGTTTGGTGTTGTTCCCTAACCCAGACCAGCTTGTTGATATCAATGCTGTCCAGATCTTTATATCCAGGAATCCTATACCTACGTTGCTGGGGGACATCCTTCACTCATGTTACACTCGAACCATGAGGAAAAGAGGTGTCCTTATGTGTTGCACTCCTCTCCTGGGAAAGTGGTTTATTTCGCACCTTCCGCAATCAGTCCTGAAGAATGAGCGGGGTTTGAGATGGTCACAACGGTTGATGACTCTTACACATGCAGATATACATTGGTGCCCTAGGTCCAGAGAAGATGTCACTATAATTGATCGTTGCGGGGAGTATCCTAATGTTCCTTTACTTGGAATCAGAGGGGGTATTACTTACAGTCCATGCCTGGCTTGGAGACAATTTGGTTATGCTCGGAGGGATGGTCCTCATGACATGTTGATTCCTGACATAGTTTTTGACTTCGATAACGATACTCAAGGACTTCGCCAGAGATTTATCAGAGCCTGGAGGATGCCTAGTAGGATAGACAGCAAGACACTGGGGCACAAGAACTCCATCCCTTTGGAGCCTTACCTCAAATGGGTACGAGCCCGCTCTCAGAAGTTGGTAATGCCTTATCCTCACATGCTTCCAGTAATCAAAGAGCCTGCCTTGGAAGGAGAGGTGTCTCATGTTATTCAGCACCCTGATATGCCCACATCCTGGGAAGAGATGCAGAAGAGCTGGATCCAGCTTAAGGAAGAGCGGAATTCTCTTGAGACTAGTTTGCATGCCAGTGAAAGGAAGGTTTTGGAGCTCACCCGCCTGTTGCACGAGGAAAGGAACCTCAACACTTACATAGCTCCAAAGAAGATGCGCAACATATTTTGGGATTGATTTGATCTTTTTGTACTTTTGCCCATGAGGCTTTGATGTATTAAACAATGATTTTCTTAATAATAACGTGTGTTCCTTTTGGTCTACAACAAATTTGAATTTTCGAACTCTTGAATGCATCGCATAAACACATATCATTCATCATGTGCATCATAGGTATTCTTCTTTTCAGGTTGTTTACCGTTCTTCGCTGTTTATTTCAGCATCATGAATCCTGAATCATCAACTGAGGCATCTATCAAGGCTCTTCAGGCGCAGAACGTCCAGTTTCAGGCGCAAAACGCCCAATTTCAGGAGCTGATCAAGGGCTTGGCTCAGGGTCAACAAGAGTTGAAGACCATGCTTCTGAAGAAGACTAAGAAGAAGAGGAGGACTGTGCTATTTAACACTGGGCGCAGACTCGGGAACACTTTGGTTGAAGCTGAAAGGACTCCTCCATCTGTGACGGAAGGTAGTCACCAAGAAAGGGAGGTCACTACTCCTGTGGGCTCTGATACTGAAACAGACTTCAACGACGAACAGTACCCTTCTGCTGAAGACCGGTACAAACAGCTGGAAGACAGATTAAAGGCTGTGGAAGTTCAGCGGGTGCCTGGATTGGATTTCGGAGACTTGGGGTTATCTACTGGGGTGGTGATCCCCCACAAGTTCAAAACACCTGCCTTCGTGAAGTATGATGGGGCTTCCTGTCCCAAGATGCACCTCCGTTCGTATGTAAGGAAGATCCAGCCTTACACAGCAGACAAGAATCTTTGGATCCACTTCTTCCAGGAGAGTCTTTCAGGGACTCACCTCGACTGGTTCTATCAGCTGGATGGAATCAGCATTCGTAACTGGGAGGATCTGGCCACTGCTTTTTACAAGCAGTATCAGTATAATGCCGACCTCGCCCCTACGCGTACCCAACTCCAGGGTATGTCGCTAGGGTCGGGTGAAGGTTTTAAGGAGTATGCCCAGAAATGGAGAGACCTGGCTGGCAGGGTGCAGCCACCATTGACGGATCGGGAACTGGTAGATATGTTCTTGGGGACCCTATCTGGTCCATTTTTCAATCATCTCATTGGTAATTCCTCTGCTGGGTTTACTGATCTGATCCTGACTGGTGAAAGGATCGAGGCCGGTATAAAATCGGGGAAGATACAGAAAGTTGCCTCCTCCAGTACTGAGAAGAAACCCTTCAAAAAGGAGGCTAGTGCTGTATATGGCTCCCGGAGAACAGAGCGACCTGAACACCGCCAATCTGTCAGTGCGGTAATGATTGCCAAACCTGCTGCCGCTCCTCGGCCAACTAATCCTCAAAAGTTTGAAAGACCCCGGAGGGAGTTTACCCGGTTAAGCATGACCTTATCACAGATCCTGCCACAGCTGCTATCCACCAATTTAGTGACTGTCAAGGAGGCTCCAAAGTTTCCCAATACTGCATCCCCCAAGTTCAATCCAAATGCTCGCTGTGCTTATCACTCTGATAGCCCGGGGCATAACACAGATGACTGTTGGGCTCTAAGGAATAAGGTTCAAGACCTCATCGATGCAAAGGAGATACAGTTTGAGGCGCCCGAGAAGCCGAATGTTGTAACTGCTCCCATGCCCCAGCATGGGGTGAATGCTGTTGAGGAGGATTTGTATGTAGCTTCAGTGGATGATGTTGCTACTCCGTTGCTGATGGTCAAGAGGAATCTGTTGCTAGCCGGTTTATTTCCGGGATGTAGCGAAGGTTGCCCTCTGTGTGTTGCTTCCCCTGCTGGTTGTTCTCTGTTGAAGTCAGGCATCCAAAACCTGATAGATAGTAGAGAGATTTTGTTCGAAAAGACTATTGTTCCTGCTGCTCCTGTTGAAGAAGTGTCGATCGTTACCATCTTCAACAATCATTCCAAGGCTCCTTCAAAGAAGCCTATACAAATTTTGTCAGTTCACAAGAATGCTCCCATCACCATTACTGTTCCGGGGCCTATACCCTACAAATCTGATAAGGCTATCCCCTGGCACTATGGGGCGGATGTTTATGTTCTGGGTGTGAAACAAGAGTGCAACATTGATACTGGGGTCTCCAACATCACCGGGCCTGCTAAGGTCACTCGTAGTGGAAGACTGTTCTCGCCAGACATTGCTCCTCCGGCAATTCATAGGCCTTTGATCTTCACACCTGCCAGTATGCCTGTTTCTCCCTCTGACCAAGTATCCACCCCTGCTGCTGAGTCATCTGATACTCGGGGCAAGGGGACTGCTGCTGATGTGCCTGCCAGGACGGAGGCACCAAAGACCATTGTTGAGGCTTCCAAGCAGGAAATGGAAGAAATCCTCAAGATAATAAAGAAAAGTGATTTCAACGTTGTAGAACAGCTGGGGCACACCCCCTCTAAAATCTCCATGTTGTCACTGCTGCTGTGTTCAGAGGCCCATGCAAAGGCTCTGATTGCTTTCTTAAAAACAGCCCACGTACCCCAAGAGACGACTGCTGACCAGTTCACCGACTGTGTGGCCAACCTAACTGCTGATAATGGCCTGGGTTTCTCTGATGCCGATCTGACAGCAAAGGGGAAGAACCATAATGATGCCCTGCATGTCTCCATTGAATGCAGGGGCACTACTCTTGCTCATGTGCTGGTTGACACAGGTTCTTCGTTAAACGTGCTGCCCAAGAAGGCTCTGGATAGGCTGGATTGTGAGGGTCTAGAGCTCAAACCAAGTAGCATTGTGGTCCGGGCCTTTGACGGGTCCAAAAGAATGGTGCATGGTGAAGTGGACATCCCAATCAGGGTTGGGTCACAGGTATTCGATTCAAAATTCTATGTGATGGATATCCATCCGTCCTATTCTTGTTTGCTGGGTCGCCCGTGGATCCACAAGGCTGGAGCTGTGACCTCCACATTGCATCAGAAGCTCAAATACCCGGTCAGGGGGAAGATCGTAACAGTGCATGGGGAAGAGGAGTACATGGTCAGCCACCTCAACTCCTTCAGATACGTGGAAATGGATGGGGAGTTCATTGAAACCCCCTTTCAACATTTTGAGGAAGTACCACAAACCTTGGCAGCAGCAGAAGATGAAGAGGTTTCTCCTATGAAGATGGCCTCCTTAAAGGACGCCCGGGCTGTGATCGAAAAAGGTGAATGTGCAAACTGGGGCAAGCTTCCTGATCTTACTCCTAAGACTAACAAGTTTGGGCTGGGTTTCACCACAGAAGCTCAGAAAGCAGTGCGCAAGGCAAGAATTGGAAGATCTCCGGTGCTCATCACTCACTCTGAAGTGAATGCTATTGGAGAGGAAGATGAAGTGGGAGAGTCAGAGTTCGATAGCTGGATCTACCCGACGGCCGACGGTGGATTGACCAATTGGACTGCCAAAGATTTTACACCCATAACTTTTGTTCCCCAGTAATGAATTTCTTTGTTTTTTGATTTGTAATAAACAATAATTTGAGACTATATGGCCCGGTGTCTTACCCGGGGCACCGTGGTTTTATTTGTGAGGGCTTTTGTTTGTCTCTATCATATATCATGAATAAAAGCATTGGACGTTTGTCACATTTCAAATTTTGCGCTCCTTTTCTTTCCTTTCTTTACATATTGCAAAACAGCTGTATTTACACACACACTCACTCATACAGGTTTCAATCCACTCTGGATCTCACTGGTAACGACTCTGCTACTGCCAGTTATGACTTCGAAAATCCGATCAACTTAGCCGAAGACGAAGGTGAAGATGATTGCGAAGTGCCTGGTGAACTTGCAAGACTGTTACAACAGGAAGAGAGGGCAATTCAACCCCATGAAGAGCCAGTGGAAATGATAAACTTGGGTACTGAGGAAGACAAGAAAGAGGTGAAGATTGGTGCCAACCTAGAGCTCAGCGTGAAGCAACGGCTGATTCAGATGCTGCATGACTATAAGGAAATCTTTGCCTGGTCCTACGAAGATATGCCCGGATTAGATACCGACATTGTGGTCCATCACTTACCGACTAAAGAAGAATGCCCTCCGGTTAAGCAAAAGGTCCGCCGTATGCGTCCAGAGATGTCTGAGAAGATTAAAGCCGAGGTTATGAAGCAGTTTGATGCCGGGTTTCTTGCAGTGACTTCTTACCCTCAGTGGGTTGCTAATGTGGTGCCGGTACCTAAGAAGGACGGCAAGGTCAGGATGTGTGTCGATTACAGGGATCTGAACAGGGCCAGCCCCAAAGATGACTTCCCCTTACCTCACATTGATGTCCTTGTTGATAATACAGCTCAACATAAAGTGTTCTCTTTCATGGATGGTTTTTCAGGCTACAACCAGATTAAGATGGCACCTGAAGACATGGAAAAGACTACATTTATTACTCAGTGGGGCACCTTCTGCTACAAAGTCATGCCTTTTGGACTAAAGAATGCTGGGGCAACCTACCAACGTGCCATGGTTGCTTTATTTCATGACATGATTCATCATGAGATAGAAGTGTACGTTGACGACATGATCGCTAGGTCCCAAAATGAGGAAGAGCATCTAGATCATCTGCAGAAACTGTTTGACCGTTTGAAACTGTACAAGCTGAGGTTGAACCCGAACAAGTGCACCTTCGGGGTAAGATCTGGAAAGTTGCTAGGCTTCGTGGTGAGTGACAAGGGAATTCAAGTGGACCCTGCTAAGGTCAAAGCCATTCAAGAGATGCCAGTTCCTAAGACAGAGAAGGAAGTCAGAGGCTTTCTAGGACGTCTGAATTACATTGCTCGGTTCATCTCACACTTAACTGCTACCTGTGAACCAATCTTCAAGCTGCTGAAGAAAGATCAGGTAGTACGTTGGAATGATGAATGTCAGGCTGCTTTTGACAGAATCAAGGAATATCTCCAAGAACCACCCATCCTTATGCCACCAGTTGAAGGGAGACCTTTGATACTTTACCTGACAGTGCTTGATAATGCAATGGGGTGTGTGCTGGGGCAGCATGACGAGTCTGGCCGAAAAGAACATGCCATTTATTACCTTAGCAAAAAGTTTACCGACTGTGAGACCCGATACTCACTGCTCGAGAAAACTTGCTGCGCTTTGGTATGGGCTGCTCGCCGGCTGAGACAGTATATGCTGACTCACACTACCTTGTTGATCTCAAAAATGGATCCTATAAAGTACATATTCGAAAAGCCTGCTCTGTCTGGGAGAATTGCAAGATGGCAGATGATCTTGACGGAATACGACATTCAGTACACGACCCAAAAAGCTATCAAGGGAAGTGTATTGGCAGACCACTTAGCACATCAAGCTGTGGATGACTACCAATCAATGAACTTCGAGTTTCCAGATGAAAGCATTATGATAGTAACTGACTGTGAAATACCTGGACCGGATGAAGGACCTGAACCAGGATCCCGATGGTCTATGCACTTTGACGGAGCCTCCAATGCTTTGGGAAATGGTATCGGCGCCATAATCGTATCTCCACAAGGTACTCATACTCCACTCACCGCCCGGCTGTGTTTCAACTGTACCAACAACATGGCGGAGTATGAAGCGTGTATCATGGGTCTTCAAGCTGCGATCGACCTAAGGATCAAATTTCTGAGTGTCTTCGGAGATTCCGCTCTTGTGATCAATCAAATCAAAGGAGAGTGGGATACGAAACATCCAAACTTGATTCCCTACAGAGAATGTGTGTTGGCCCTGATCCCCCACTTCACAGAGATAACATTTGAGCACTTTCCAAGAGAAGAGAATCAGTTGGCGGACGCGTTAGCTACAATGTCTTCAATGTTCAAGGTTAAATGGGATAATGAAGCTCCCCGGATCATCATCTGGAAACTAGACGAACCGGCATACTGTTGTGATCTCGAAACCGAATTGGTGACTGAGAAGCCTTGGTACCACGAAGTGAAGAGATACCTAGAAGCTCGGGAATACCCTGAAGGTGCTTCTGTCAATGATAAGAAATTCCTGAGGAGGTTTGCAGCCAAGTTCTTTCTTAGCAACGGCATCTTGTACAAGCGAAACCAGGATTCAACCTTACTGCGTTGTGTGGACAAGACTGAAGCAGAAAGAATCATGGAAGAGCTACATGAAGGGACCTTTGGTACACACTCCAGTGGACATACCATGGCAAAGAAGATCCTACGGGCAGGGTATTACTGGTCCACCATGGAAGCTGATTGTTACCAATATTCTAGGACATGCCACAAATGCCAGATTTATGCAGATAAAGTGCATGTTCCTCCGGTTCCCCTGAATGTTCTGACTGCGCCTTGGCCGTTTGCAATGTGGGGCATAAATATGATTGGCGAGATAAAACCTACGGCATCCAATGGACACCGCTTCATCCTAGTGGCGATTGATTATTTTACGAAGTGGGTTGAGGCAGCATCCTATGCCACGGTAACCAAGACTGTTGTGGCACGGTTCATTCGGCACAATCTGATCTGTCGGTACGGTGTCCCTGAGCGGATTATTACGGATAACGGTACCAATCTGAACAATAAGATGATCGCTGAGCTCTGCGAACAGTTCAAGATACAGCACCACAATTCTTCTCCCTACAGACCAAAGATGAATGGGGCTGTAGAAGCAGCTAATAAAAACATCAAGAAGATCGTGCAGAAGATGACAGTAACGTATAAAGATTGGCACGAGATGTTACCGTTCGCTCTGCATGGGTATCGTACTTCAGCTAGGACGTCAACCGGGGCAACTCCTTTCTCTCTGGTTTATGGCATGGAGGCAGTCTTGCCGATCGAAGTACAAATTCCTTCTCTCCGGATAATGAAAGATGCAAATCTGAATGAAGATGATTGGATCCAGACACGACTTGATCAGCTCAACCTTATTGACGAAAAGAGACTTGCTGCTATCTGCCATGGTCAGACGTATCAGAAACGAATGATCAGGGCATTTAACAAAAAGGTCAGACCACAGGAATATCAAGTCGGGGATCTGGTGATCAAGCGAATCATCCTTCCTCAGAGTGATCCAAGGGGCAAATGGACCCCTACGTACGAAGGGCCATTTGTGGTTAAGCATGTGTTCTGAGGAGGAGCAATGATATTAACCAACATGGATGGTGACGACCTTCCTCACCCCGCCAATGCAGACATAGTTAAAAAATACTACGCATGAAAAAATGACCCGCTAGGCTGACATGTCTAGGCAAAATGATCCGTCCGTCATACTCTTGCTTGCTAGGGAGACCGTGGATACATAATGCTGGCGCAATCACTTCCTCCCTACATCAGATGCTGAAATACCCTGTCAAACGAAAAATCATAATTGTACACGGTGAGGAGGAATATATGATCAGTCACTTGAACTCCTTTCGGTATGTGGAAGTGGAGGGCGAATTCATTGAAACATCGTTCCAACACTTCGAGGAAATTGCTCCCGAAGTTGCAGTAGCAAAGGCAGTAGCTGAGGAGCCCAAGCAGGTGGCCAAGATGGCATCTCTGAAAGACGCAAAGGCTGTAATGAAGGAGGGAAAGAGCTCAACATGGGGTCAGTTGCCTAACTTTCCCCACAAGACAGACAAGTTTGGGTTGGGATTTACCGCTGCGGGGCAAAAAGCTATGCGTCGCTCAAAAATTGAAAGGACACCCATCAAGATTTCTCCTCATGGAATCAATGCTTTGGAAGACGAAGACGAAGAGGCCAACATTGAAGATAGGATCTTCCCGACCATCGGAGGGGGACTACACAACTGGGAGGCGAAAGACTTCGTCCCCATTACTTTCATTAATCAGTAACTTATCTTTCGGACATTTCCTGTCGGTCTGTAATAATTACTTTTAAACAATCTGCACACTGCTTTTTCACCTCATGCCTTGCCCGGGATATATAGGTCCATTTGTAAGGATTTTGATTCTCTTCATATTCATATGCCATCTTTAATGATTCATTGGACGTTTTTCATTGATAAACTGTTGTGTTCATTTTCTTTCCTTTTGCATTTTTGTTTGTTTAAGGATGGCTATCCCTTACACACACCCACACTCACAAATGCAGGTACCCATCCACTCTGAATTCTATGGGTGACTATTCTGCTATGTCCTTCAATAACTCTGAAGATTTGGTCAATCAGGTTGAATATGAAGATGACGAAGATTGTGAAGTACCAGGGGAGCTAGCCAGACTTCTACAACAAGAAGAAAGGGCCATCTTACCTCATGAAGAGTTGTTGGAAACAGTCAACTTAGGAACAGAGGAAGACAGGAAGGAAGTACAAGTGGGTGCCAATCTGGAACCAAGTGTCAAGGAGCGTTTGGTACAGCTGTTGATGAGTACGTTGAAATCTTCGCCTGGTCTTATGAAGACATGCCGGGTTTAGACACAGACATAGTAGTTCACCGTCTCCCTACAAGAGAGGACTGTCCCCCGATCAAACAAAAAGTCTGCCGAATGAGGCCTGACATGTCTGAAAAGATTAAAGCGGAAGTAATGAAGCAATTCAACGCTGGTTTTCTGGCTGTTACATCCTATCCGCAATGGGTTGCTAACATCGTGCCAGTACCTAAAAAAGACGGCAAGGTCAGAATGTGTGTGGACTACCGGGATTTGAATAGGGCTAGTCCTAAGGATGATTTTCTGCTACCGCACATCGACATTTTGATTGACAACACAGCTCAGCACAAAGTGTTTTCCTTCATGGATGGATTCTCGGGCTACAACCAGATCAAAATGGCCCCCGAGGACATGGAGAAAACAACCTTTGTTACACAATGGGGTACCTTCTGCTACAAGGTGATGTCGTTCGGACTGAAGAACGCAGGAGCAACTTATCAGCGCGCCATGGTGGCTTTGTTTCATGATATGATACATCATGAGATCGAAGTTTACGTAGACGATATGATAGCTCGATCACAAACAGAGGAGGAACACCTTGAACATTTGCAAAAGCTGTTTGCTAGGTTGAAAGAGTACAAACTCAGGCTGAATCCAAGTAAGTGCACTTTTGGAGTTAGGTCTGGTAAACTTCTGGGATTTATTGTTAGCAACAAAGGCATTGAGGTCGATCTAGCAAAAGTGAAAGCTATACAAGAAATGCCTGCTCCCCGTACTGAAAAGGAGGTTAGAGGATTCTTGGGGCGCTTGAACTATATTGCCAGATTCATCTCTCATCTGATGTCTACTTATGAGCCAATTTTCAAACTATTGAAGAAAGATCAGGTAGTCGAATGGAACGACGATTGCCAAGCTGCTTTTGATAAGATCAAGGAGTATTTGCTAGAACCTCCTATTCTGATGCCACCCGTCGAAGGAAGGCCGTTGATCATGTATCTGACCGTTCTGGACAACTCAATGGGGTGCGTATTGGGCCAGCATGACGAGTCTGGTCGAAAAGAGCATGCCATTTATTACCTTAGCAAAAAGTTTACCGACTGTGAGACTCGCTACTCACTGCTCGAGAAAACTTGCTGCGCTTTGGTATGGGCTGCTCGCCGACTAAGGCAGTATATGCTGACTCATACCACTTTGTTGATTTCCAAAATGGATCCTATCAAGTATATCTTCGAGAAGCCTGCTTTATCTGGAAGAATAGCTAGATGGCAAATGATCCTAACTGAGTATGACATCCAGTACACTACCCAAAAAGCTATAAAATGGAGTGTACTAGCTGACCATCTAGCTCATCAAGCTATCGAAGATTATCAGTCCATGAGATTCGACTTCCCGGACGAGGACATCATGAATTTGGACAACATTGAAGGTAACGGACCGCATGACGGACCTGAAAAAGGATCCTGATGGACCCTGTACTTTGATGGTGCCTCAAATGCACTTGGAAACGGTATCGGTGCGGTACTCATTTCCCCGGAAGGTTGCCACACACCTTTCACGGCCCGACTTTGCTTCAGCTGCACCAACAACATGGCTGAATATGAAGCTTGCATCTTTGGTCTCAAGGCTGCTATAGACTTAGGGATCAAATCTTTGATTGTATTTGGGGACTCGGCTTTGGTTATCAGTCAAATCAAAGGAGCGTGGGATACCAAACATCCTAATCTTATCCCATACAAAGAACATGTCCTGACATTGTTGTCTCATTTCGAGCAAATCACCTTCGAGCATTTCCCGCGAGAAGAGAATCAGCTAGCAGATGCTCTAGCAACGATGTCTTCCATGTTTAAAATCAACTGGGACAACGAGGCTCCCCAAATCACCATCAAGCGAATGGATGAACCTGCGCATTGTCATGAGATTAATACCGAAGAAGTAGTGGAACAACCCTGGTTTCACGAAATCAAAAGGTATCTCCACACTAGAGAATATCCCGAAGGAGCTTCCGTAAATGACAAGAAGTTCTTAAGGAAATTTGCTGCCAAGTTTTTCCTGAGCAACGACATCCTTTATAAACGCAGCCATGATTTGTTTTACTCCGATGTGTAGACAGAGCGGAAGCAGAGTTAATCATGACCGAGATACACAGCGGTACATTTGGCACTCACTTGAGCGGGCATACGATGGCTAAGAAGATTCTAAGGGCAGGCTATTACTGGTCTACCATGGAAGCAGATTTCCATCAGCATTCCCGTACTTGCCACAAATGTCAAGTCTACGCTGACAAGATTCATATTCCTCCTGTTCCTCTTAATGTTCTGACAGCTCCTTGGCCATTCGCAATGTGGGGCATCAACATGATTGGAGAAATCAAGCCCACGGCATCCAACGGACATCGCTTCATCCTGGTTGCTATTGACTATTTCACCAAATGGGTCAAAGCAGCTTCCTTCGCCTCTGTTACAAAGAATGTGGTTGCCCGCTTCATCAAGTAAAACCTCATATGCCGGTATGGTGTCCCCGACAGGATCATCACAGACAACGGTACAAATCTGAATAATACTATGATCACTGCTCTATGCGAACAGTTCAAGATTTATCATCACAATTCATCTCCCTATCGGCCGAAGATGAACGGTGTTGTTGAAGCTGCGAACAAAAACATTAAGAAGATCATTCAGAAAATGACAGTCACCTACAAAGACTGGCATGAGATGTTACCGTTTGCTCTGCATGGATACCGTACCACGACTCGTACTTCAACCGGGGCAACCCCATTTTCTTTGGTATATGGCATGGAAGCTGTCTTACCCATGGAAGTTCAGATTCCTTCTTTAAGGATCATGAAGGATGCTGGTTTGAATGTAGACGATTGGATTTAGACCTGACTTGATCAACTCAATTTGATCGACGAGAAGCGACTCGCTGCTGTTTGCCATGGTCAAACGTATCAAAAACGGATGATCAAGGCTTTCAATAAGAAAGTCAGACGTCAAGTATATCAAGTCGGAGATCTCGTAATCAAGCGTATTATCTTACCGTAAAGTGATCCCAGGGGCAAATGGACTCCTACTTACGAAGGACCATTTGTGATCAAGAGCATATTTTCTGGTGGTGCAATGATTCTGACCACCATGGACGGCGACGACTTGCCGCACCCTGCGAACGTAGACATAGTCAAAAGATACTATGCATAAAGTAACCCGACAAGTCGAAAACCCGAAAGGGCGGCTTGGGCAAAAATGGGCATCCCGGTGAACCGAAAACCCGAAAGGGCGGTTCAGGCAAAAATTAGGGATAAAACAAAAAAAAAATTATACACCCGGCAAGTCGAAAACCCGAAAGGGCTGCTTGGGCAAAAAGGGGTTTCCCGGTGGATTAAAAACCCGAAAGGGCGATCCAGGAAAAAGTTAGGGAATTAAAGCGTATGACTATGTCTCGTCGGATCACTTTAAAGAACAATCTCTTCATCAACCAGTTCCAAGCTTCTGATCAATCCAGTCATCGGCGAACGAAGCATTTGAATGGACAAGATATTCAGAGTTGTGAAGGCCATAACAGAATGGAATCCCATAGAATTGTTGCACATAGCCATCTTTCTTTTGTATAAAATTTTCAATTCTTTACGACAACATCCTCTTACTAGGGTGTCTGTCTCCTTTGTACAAAGATACTCATAAAAAGTTAATACAAATACTTTTCCAAATACAGAAGTTTGCTTTGTCTTCTTTTTGCTTTTCTACACTTATGTTTTATTTGAGAAACGTCCAATGTTTTGTTAAATAGGCATATGCATTTGAACATAATCATTTCCTTACAAATCAAGAAAGATGATTGCCGATAGGGTGAAGGTACAGATAGATATCTTGATACCCTTTCAGAAGAAATCCCCCGCAGATTTAAACTCCAAATTCCTCGACAAAGTCAAAATCCAGAACTTAATTCCCCAAACAGAATTAAACTTCAGGATCCTCAGTAGAAAAAGCTTTCTCAAAACTGATTTCCCCAGCCAGAGAGCCTTCCGGAACTCAATTCCCCACAAAGTTTAGTTTCAGTATCCCCAATGGAGCCTTAAGAATCTGAAAATCCTATCCTCGGCGGAGCTAAAATTTCCAACTATCAAGTCCCCAGCGGAACCAGACTAGTGAACCTTCTCCCCACAGAGATACTTCCCATCAGATTGTAGATTCTCAGTCTTACTCCTCCAGCATGAGCCTCCCAGGTTCTGGACTCCCCAGTAGAGATCATCAGAATTCTCTAGCCCCGCAAGTCACCAAGGAGTTTCAATCTCCAGCGGTAGTCCTAAGATCCCCAAACAATTGAAGATCTTGCATCCCCAAGCAGAATCAAGACTCTCATTCTCAGTTCCTCACAGGATATTCAGATATTCCCCAATGAAGATCTCCTCAAGACAGGAATCCCCAGTAGATTGGCATACAACCCAAGCTCTTGATTCCCCAACAGTAGTCAACAGGGATGTCTCATCCTCAGCAATCAAAAATTCTTGCACTCCCCTGCAGCAGTCAAGGATTTACTTCCCCCAGCAGCAGTCAAGATTCTTTTATCTCCGGCCATCCAGGATCCATCTATCCCCAGCAAGACAACTCATCAGCTTACATGCGCATTCATTACATTCAATTCATAAACATTGATAGAACATACATTGCATCATACATTTCATGCAACATAATTTTGTGTTTAGCTAACATTTTTTCCCTTTCAGGATAAGAATAAAGGCTATCATTAACAATTTTGATGCAGTTTTACACAGACTCATCATCAGGAAACCCTACACCGGTTCCTCCTCCACTTTAAGACTTCTGAAAACAGTTTACGGGTTCTCCAGACACGGATGTTAACCTATCGCTTGTTCAGATTCTTCAAGACTTCTGAAAACAGTTTACTGATTCTCCAAACACGGATGTTAATCTATCGCTTGTTCAGATGCAACTTTTAAAAACAGTTTACGGATGCTTCCCAACATGTATGCTGCTCTATTGCTTATTCAACTTCAAGACTTCTGAAAATAGTTTACAGGTTCTCCAGACACGGATGTTAACCTATCGCTTGTTCAAATTCTTCAAGACTTCTGAAAACAGTTTACGAATTCTCCAAACACGGATATTAATCTATCGCTTGTTCAGATGCAACTTTTGAAAACAGTTTACGGACGCTTCCCAACAAGGACGCTGCTCTATTGCTTATTCAACTTCAAGACTTCTGAAAACAGTTTACGGGTTCTCCAGACACGGATGTTTACCTATCGCTTGTTCAGATTCTTCAAGACTTCTGAAAACAGTTTACGGATTCTCCAAACACGGATGTTAATCTATCGCTTGTTCAGATGTAACTTTTGAAAATAGTTTACGGACGCTTCCCAACATAGATGTTGCTCTATTGCTTATTCAACTTCAAGACTTCTGAAAACAGTTTACGGATTCTCCAAACACTGATGTTAATCTATCGCTTGTTCAGATACAACTTTTGAAAACAGTTTACGGACGCTTCCCAACATGGATGCTGCTCTATTGCTTATTCAATTTCAACTTTTGAAAACAGTTTATGGACGCTTCCCAACTTGGATGCTGCTCTATTGCTTATTCAATTTCAACTTTTGAAAACAGTTTACGGATGCTTCCAGATACGGATGGAAATCTATTGCTTATTCATACCCCCAGCTCAGAGATGTTCCAAAAAGTGGACACCTTTCTGATACTCATTCCAGATGGCATATTTAAGCCCATCCCCGACAAGGTTCTGTCACCCCTCCATATGGCATCTTTAAGCCCATCTCCAAATGGCATCTTTAAGCCCATTCCCGCACCTATGTTTTGACGAGTGCAAATTTACGGGCACTCTAGTGTCCAACCTCTTTTTACCTTCGAGACGCGAAAGGCAAACTTGCCAATCTAACTCTTCAGGTTCAAGAAGATTGAACAGGGGCAACTATTGTACCCCAAAATTTGCCCTCTCATTTCATCAATATTTTCTCACCACAAGACTCTTGGAACTCAAGATCAAGTTAGGGTTTGCTCTGCTCAAGACCCCTCCTTGCACTGTTGACCCAAATTAGGGTTTGAGTTTGCACAGGGATATTTTGACCTAAAATTCCCAAAGTTACTTTCATGCTTCATGTTGGACTTACAAGTTTATCCATACCAAGTTTCAAGCCTTGATTCCAATCTTTGCCCAGTCAATTGGACAGTTGACCTAGAAATCAACTGTATTGGGGAAAAAGTCAACTGTGGCCAATTGACAGTCAAACCTCATGATTTTTGACCCACATCAACATAATGAACTCACATGAACCATTTGGTCAAGTTTGGATCACAATTCCATAAGAAATTTGACCAGATCACCAAAAGGGCAAAATGGTCATTTTTAGGGTTTTGACTGCACAAAGGCAATTTTTGACTGTTTGACCTAACCAATGGCAAATCAAGCTCACATATGGACTCAAGGACTCAATGGCATTGTCTTGACCCATTCAACAAGTTCAAAAGATCTCAAATGCATAGGATTGACAGATGAATTTCTCAGTCAACTAATCAAAATTTGACTGTATACTGAAAAGTCAAACTTTGACTTTTTGGTCAAAATCAAGTGCCAAGATTCATTTTTCATCAAGACATGTCAAATTATGAAACTTGTTCATCAAGAAACCCAAAATTGCAAATTAGGGTTTAGAATGAGAAAATTTCATAACTTCAAATTTTTCTAAGTTATGAAACTTCCTTATTTTTTCCTAACTTTGTCCCATTTTTTCATCAAGATACAATTGGATTCAAGCAAAACTCAAAACATGAAAGTTGTAGTCCATTGCAAAATCTACAACTTTGATTCACAAAGTTTTCTCAAAAGAAGCTTGTAGATCAAGTTATGATTTTTGGAATAAGGGTGCAAAACATTTTTAACTTAGAGAAATTTTGACCTATTCTAGGCAGGATTTTTGTCCAACTTCATGGCCATTTTTCACATGCTTCCACTTAGAGTTTCAATTTGCATTACAAATATGTATTGTAGTACACATTCCAAGCTTTCCAAATTGTCCAAGAACTTCTCAAACACCCTTGTGGTTAGGGAGAATCGAATTTGCAAAGATGGGCAAAAGTCACTTTGTTCATGGCCAAATACATGTTCATAACATTGGCATTTTCAACTCAGCATGGTTTATGCTAGCTTACAGGCCTCTAATCCTCTTCACACTCAATAATTAAATGCCAAACCATTGTGTTCAAGCATTGTTTTATGCATTAAGTCATTACACAAAGAATTAACCTTTAAATGGAAAAAGCATATTTGCCATTTTGATAAAGAAGTGCTTTATATCAAATTCACAATCCAAGAGGTACAAGCAAAATCTCTGAGGCAAGAGTTGGTAGGCAAATCCCACTGATCAAGAACAAAGTATGCAGCATGCTTGAGGGACCTGTATTGGCCTATAACCCAACTTGACTATCTTTGCTTACTTTAGAAGAAACTTGGAAAAAAGATATCCAACTCTCACTTCCTGCAAACAGAAGCTGAAGCAAACTTTGTAAACACTTTTCATACACCCAGGCTGACCTAAAACACGAGTCATTGATCCTCAATACCTCCTCATTCATCAAAACACCATTTTTCTACAAGAAACAGGGCATTCCTGCAGTTTGACTTGGCCAGCATCATTCACTCGTGCGTTTTTGCTCAAACAAGTTCCAATACACTCCCTACCATCCATTGAAGCTATCCCAAGCCTTAGATACAAGCTGTAACATCCATAGCCAAGTTTGCCATTTTCACTTTTTCAGTTTTGCAGGTTGACTTCCATAGCTTGATTCAGAGAGATTCAAAGCAAGCTAAGCATAGGGGAAGCATCCTTGGACTTCAGGCAAGCTGTACCAAATTTCAAACTCCATTGAAGATACCTCCATTGATGTACACGACTCAAGCTGAATAGGTAAAAATATGAACTTCTATCTCTCTATCCAGGCATAGTTAGGCTTAAGTTTGTGAAGAAATCATGTTCTACTCATAGCCCTGAAGCCATCCATGTAGTTACTTTCCATTTATATTGTGTGTGCTGTGAGAATTTTGGACCTGAACATGGAATAAAACTTAGGTCATAAATTAGGGATGGAGAAATTATCCCTGGTTTCTTAGAGTTAGGACAACTTTTTTATATGTTTGAAATCGTGACTTGATGCTCTACATTATTGATGTTGTAAGTTTTTGTTAAAAGTCAAAGAATCAGAAGTTAGTTGGATGAGCAAGGAGCGCGCATTTTTGATGTTCAAACATTGCTGAAGGTTGAAGATGACTGGCTTGGGTTGGGCCTGAGTCAGTCCTGCTTTTTGCACCCCCTTTTTCAATTTGCACCCCCCCTGGCCCATTGTGTGATATATTTATCATTTTTGATTTTTTTCTTTTTGATTCTGATTTTATATTTTTATTCAAACATGAAAAGACACCAAAAATATTTTTTCCCACATTTTTGCATTTTATTTGGTATTTATTTGTTTCACTTAGCATATGTATATAAATAAATATGTATATATTTTATTTAAAACCCTAAGAAAATAATACAAAAAATATATGTTTTTTTCAATTATTATTATTTTTTTGTTTACCTTTTGAAAACATTTTCTAAAAATATACTTTTTTTTAAATAACCAATATTTTATTTTTGTACATATTTAGTTTATTAAATAATATATTAATACTTGTACATTTATTAGAATATTTAGGATAAAATATGAAAATAATACATTTTTATTTTTATTAATATTTGACATCAAAAATACTTTTTACAATATACTCCTTTTTTTATTCTTTTGTATAAATTAATATATAATATTGTATAATATTAATAAATAAATATTATTTATTTAGAAAAAACTAGGGTTTTGCCCTAAAGACCATAAAAATATCAAGAAAATTAACCTTTTTATTTTTGTTTATATTTTACATTGAAAAATACTTTTACATAGATAAAAAATCATTTTTGTGCATAATACATTGCATTTTGATATTCATTTACATTGTAAATATTGTACATTTAAATACTTGTCTATTCAATATGGATGTAATAGTTTAGATTTAAATTTCTTGCTAAATATCCCCCATTCAAACATTTTTACCCCCATCCCCATAATTATGTTGTAATAATCTAGGACTTTAAAATTCTGCATTTAAAAGCTTTCTAATTATGCCATGATAGACCTAAGGTTTGTATGCAAAAATCAAATAACAAATAGCTTGACCTAATTCAAAGACAAAAAAGCATGAAAAGGAACAACACCAATCACACTTGCACCCTTAGGGTTACTCCACTTGTTGCCTTCAAAAATGGGCCATGCTTGCATGTTGAGTTTCTTTGGCAAAACAAAAACAATTCAAAAGATCATAGTCCCTCGATGACGCTTTCTCAAGTTGCCTAAAAATGATCAAGTCCCTTAAAGGAAAAATTGCCAAAGACACTTGGCACTATTGCATTCATGGTCTAAACGATGACCCGCGCCCGTCCCGTTAACATCCTAACACAAGATTGTCCACCAAATACAATGGTGGAACAATACTGTTAAAAGGGTTAAAACATAGAAAAAATCTTTGAGTAAATTTAGGGGTAGACAACTCTTCGTTACTTGATCAAACTTGCAAAGCAAATCCTTGCCATTTTTCGAAACACACTCCACAACACAAACTTTCAAAACAACTTTCAAAACCTTCAAACATCTTTTCAAAAAGACAAACACCTTTTGTAAAACATTCGAGTAAAGAATTGTTACAAGGGTTGCCTAGACAAGGCATCTTTTTCAAAACATTTTCAAAACCACACACACAAAGCACCATTTCAAACAATTGAAAATGAAAGGCAAGTGATCTAAGCAAGTAACTAAGAGCCCATGGATAACCATGGATAGAAAGGGTGCTAATACCTTCCCTTTCTATAATCTACTCCCCGAACCCAAGAAAACATCTCAAAGGTTTTTGCTGTGCTTTTTAACCTTTCCTTAGGATAAAATAAAAAGTCGGTGGCGACTCTTGCTAAACCGAAACATTTGCGAAAATAAACGCAAACCTCAAGTCAGTTCTCCCACCGTATCACAGCCGCGAAATTATGTTTGAAAAGATTCCTGCCATCAAGGGTTTGACCGACGAAACCAAAGATCTGTCTGTAATAATAATTTCCAATAAACCGCTTAGGATCTCCTCAAAGGGTCCTATCAGAATTTCAAATGATCCAACCATCGCTCCTTTAATAATCACTGCCACTGGGCCCATCCCCTATTCCTCTGACAAAGTAGTTCCATGGAACTATGGTGCTGAGGTTGATTACCACGGGATAAAACAAGATTCTTGGATCGACGAAAATAAAGCTGATGTCACCAACATTGTTGGTTCTAGTAAAGTGACGAGAACATGGAGGATCTTTTCCCCTGATATTTCACAACCCGTTGCTACAACGATTCCCGCCCGCATAACCAATAACAAGTCTGGTACCAACACTAAAGACAAAGAGAGAGAAGGTGAGCCTGCTAGGATAGAGGCACCTACCAAAGAGGCTAATGCTGAAGAACCCTCCAATTAAGAGACGAAGGAAATCCTAAAAATCATAAAGAAAAGTGACTTTAAAATAGTGGAGCAGCTGGGGAAAACCCCTTCCAAAATTACCATGTTGTCATTATTACTTTGTTCGGACATTCATGCCCAAGCCCTAATCAAATTCTTGAAGAAGGCCCACGTACCCCAAGAAACCACCGTTGACCGGTTTGAAAATTGTGTGGCGAGTTTAACGGCTGATAATAGATTAGGCTTCTCTGATATTGATTTGACTCCTATGGGGAGAAACCACAACAAAGCCTTACATATCTCTGTTGAATGCAAGGGAACCACCTTATCCCATGTCTTAGTTGATACTGGCTCATCGTTAAATGTGCTACCCAAGGGTGCTTTGGACCGACTAGATTATGAAAGACTGGTTTTAAAGCCAAGCGATATTGTCGTAAGGGCTTTCGATGGGACTAAGAGATTGGTTCATGGAGAGGTGGATCTCCCAATTAAAGTTGGCTCACAGACTTTCAATTCTACCTTTTACATAATGGATATATGTCCCGCTTATTCTTGTCTGCTTGGACGCCCTTGGATCCATGGGGCAGGGGCAGTAACATCCACCCTTCATCAAAAACTAAAGTATCCAGTCAAAGGGAAGATTGTTACCGTTAGCGGAAAAGAAGAATTTATGGTTATCCATCTTAATTCCTTCAAATATGTGGAAATGAATGGCGAATTCATAGAGACTCCATGTCAGGCCTTTGAAATTATTCCTCCCATGATTGCCGCCACCAAATCCTCCTCCAAGATATCAAAAGCTGATGAAGTTGTTCCAAGAATGGTTTCGCTCAAGGATGCACATGTTGTGGTCGAGGAGGGAGACTTTACTATCTGGGGCCAACTTCCTGACATCCCATTTAAAATAGACAAATTCTGATTGGGTTTCACCATTCAAGCTCAAAAAGAAGTTAGGCACGCTCATGTGGGAAAGGTACCTCTTTGCATCAAAAATCATGAAGTAAATGTTGTAAAAGATGATGATGATACATTCCCTTTTGAATGATGGATCTACCTTATTGTCAAAGGAAAGATCACCAACTGGAAGGAAAAGGATGAAAGAACAAGATTAAGTTCTGACCTATCCCAAGTGTTTTGATGATAACTAAATTATATTTAAGATAATTTATGCTCTAATGAATGTGGTTTTGAATGTCTTAGTTAATGTTCTGACAAGAAACATTCCAAAGTTCTAAGCAAAGATTATGAAGAAGTTCTTTGATAAAAGAACCTTTTATTCAAACGCATCTGCTGACTCTGGTAAGAGCACTCATTTGTTAAATGTATCTTCTAACTTCTAGCAGGCTTCTTGATTCTGAAGATAACTTGAAAGCAAGCGTTGTTCAAAGATCTTAGCAAGCAACTCTCTGACCAGAAGTTGAATAAAGCATGTTCTGAGTTAAAGCAAATACTGAAACAACGTCTTAATCAACGTGTCTTGTCAAAGCAAAGGAAAACACGTTCTTACATTCTAACGTGTGCTAATTAATGCAAAGACGGCTGAAAGCACTCAAGTGCCTACAACTTGTTTCTTGGAGAATGGAATTTTGAAAGGATACACGCAAAGCATTTAATGCTCTCCATTTCCTCTGAAGGCAGCAACGGTCTTATTTCTCCTACTATAAATAGAAGGACATTTATTGCAAGCACATATAGAACGAAAAAACAAGAAACTACGTGAAAGATTCAAAAGCTTACAAACTCATAGTTCTTACATTATTGTGTATTACATTTTAAGAAAAATCACAGTTGTGATATAGCTTGATTAGAAGCAAACTCTATTTCAATTATCTGTAAAGATTATACTTCTGTATTTGTTCCTTGAGAGACCAAGTTTGGTCAGATTTCTCAAGCAGACTAGGACTAGACTTAAGTCTTAGTGGTGTTAGTCACTTGTAAGTTTACTTGTGCATTGTTAGTCACAACAGTTGTTGTGTGATTGTAATCAGTTGATTATAGTGGATTAAGTCCTTGTTGAGAAAGGCAAAGTAACCTTGGCGGGTGGACTGGAGTAGTTTGAGTTCAAACGTACCAGGATAAAAATAACTGTGTTATTCCATTACTGTTTTGAGCTTTGTATTAAAAGAACAAAAAGAGTCACTTATTCAACCCCCCCTTCTAAGTGTTTTCTTACCCCTTCAATTGGTATCAGAGCTTGACTCTGAGCTCAACACTTAACCGTGTCAGGAAAAGATCCAGAAGAAAACACAATGGCGGCTGAAGAAAACAATAATAGTTATAACAAACCTCCAGTGTTTGATGGAGAAGATTTGGAGTATTGGAAAGATTGGCTAGAAATTTTCTTTCTAGGTCATGATAGTGATCTTTGGGATATAATCTTGGATGGTTATAAAACATCCTACAGATTCAGAAGGAAACAAAGTAGATAGAAAAAATATGGATAGACAATAAAAAGATGATTTTAAAAATCATCACAGAGCTAGAAATATTTTTTAAACGCTATCTCTAAAGTAGAATATGAAAAAAATCACTAATAGAGATACAGCGCATGATATCTTTGAGTCTCTCAAAATGACTCATGAAGGAAACGCCCAAGTTAAGGAGTCTAAAGCTCTGGGTTTAGTTCAAAAGTATGAAGCTTTCAAAGTTCAGGAAAGTGAGTCTATAGAAGCAATGTTCTCTAGGTTTCAAACTCTGATCGCTGGTATGAGAGTTTTGAACAAAGGGTATACCAAAGCAGATCACGTGAAAAAGATCATCAGAAGCTTACCCAGAAGATGGGCACTAATGGTCACTGTGTTCTAGGTGTCAAAAGATCTGAACTATGTGTCTTTAGAGGAACTCATCAGCGCTCTCAGAAGTCATGAGATTGAACTGGATGAACATGAACCTCAGAAGAAAGGTAAGTCTCTAGCCCTTAAATCAATTAATAAATTTGATACTAACGCTTTTCAGGTTGAAGAAGAAAACTCTGAAGAATCAGCTTCAGAAGAAGACGAACTATCTTTGATCTCCAAAAGGATCAATCATCTGTGGAAGCACAGACAAAAGAAGTTCAGGAACTTCAAGAAGTCAGAAGATAAACCAGAATCTTCTGGACACAAAAAGTCAATCATAAGAGAGATCATCTGTTATGAATGCAAAGAACCTGGTCACTTCAAAAGTGAATGTCCAAAGCTTCAAAAAGAAAGACCAAATAAGATATTTGGAAAGAAGAAAGGAATGATGGCAACCTGGGATGACTCAGATTCTTCTGAAGATGAATCTGGTTCTGAAGATGAAAATGCCAACCTAGCTTTAATGGCTATCACAGAAGATGACTCAGACTGTGAGTCGGAACAAAGAGAGGTATTTTCTGAATTTTCTAGAGAAGAACTTGTTGATAGTTTATCATAACTTCTGGAAAACTACAGTAAGCTCAAAATCAAATACAAGAAAATCAAGAAGAGTCTTGCATCTAATTTTAAGAAACTTGAAACAGAAAAATCTGAACTTTTAGAAAACAATCTTAAACTTAAAAAAGAAATTCAAATTGTTCAAAAGAATTTTAGTCCATAGTCTGTATCTAGTTCAAAAGATATTCTGAAAGAATATGACTATAGCTTTCAAACTTTTCTTGCTAAAAGCATAGACATAAGCAAAATGGCTTCAATGATTTATGGAGTTAGTGGGAAAAATAGAAGAGGAATTGGATATGAACCTCCCAAAAGGAAGGAAACATACATTCCAAAACCTGTTGCTAAAATGACCTTCACTTACAAACCTCTGAATAAGCAATTCAAGTTTGGACACTCACATGATATAAAATATACATCACATTCTGGAAACTCTTATGCTAACCCAATAGGACCCAAAAAGATATGGGTACCTAAGGATAAAATAATATTTGTTGCAGATGTCCTTAACAGCTCAATTGAAACACCAGTCATGGTACCTGGACTCTGGATGCTCACGACACATGACGGGAAAAAGGTGTATGTTCCAAAGCCTGGAACTTAAAGTTGGAGGAGATATGAAGTTTGGAGGTAATCAGAAAGGGAAGATTATTGGTTCTGGAACCATAGGAAACGGTCACCTTCCTTCTATCTCTAATGTTTTATTAGTAGAAGGATTAGCTCATAATCTATTGTCCATAAGTCAATTAAGTGACCATGGCTATGACATTATCTTCAATCAAAACTCCTGTAAAGCTGTAAATCAAAAGGATGGATCAATCCTCTTTTCTGGTAAGAGAAAGAACAACATTTACAAAATTGATTTATCAGATCTTAAATCTCAAAACGTAAAATGCCTTTTGTCTGTTAGCAATGAGCAATGGGTATGGCACAGAAGATTGGGACATTCCAGTCTTAGAAAAATCTCTCAACTAAATAAATTAAATTTAGTCAGAGGACTTCCCAATCTGAAGTACAACTCAGATGCTATGTGCGAAGCATGTCAAAAAGGAAAATTTTCAAAACCTTCCTTTAAATCTAAAAATGTTGTCTCTTCCTCTAAGCCATTAGAGTTACTTCATATTGATCTGTTTGGACCAGTGAAAACTGCATCCATCAGAGGCAAGAAGTATGGATTGGTCATCGTTGATGATTTCAGCAGATGGACGTGGGTAAAGTTTTTAAAACACAAGGATGAGTCACATTCTGTATTCATTGACTTCTGTACTCAAGTGCAAAATGAAAAAGATTTTAAAATCACAAAAGTTAGAAGTGATCATGGTGGTGAATTTGAAAATCATTATTTTGAAAAATATTTTAAAGAAAATGGTATTGTTCATAATTTTTCTTGTCCTAGAACTCCCCAGCAAAATGGAGTTGTAGAAAGAAAGAATAGAACATTACAAGAGATGGCCAGAACCATGATCAATGAAACAAATATGGCTAAGCACTTTTGGGCAGAAGCTGTGAATACAGCGTGTTATATTCAGAATAGAATCTCTATAAGACCTATTCTTGAAAAGACTTCCTATGAATTATGGAAAAACAGAAAGCCCAACATTTCTTATTTCCATCCTTTTGGATGTACTTGTTTTATACTAAACACCAAAGAAACTCTGAATAAGTTTGATTCCAAAGCACAAAAGTGTTTCCTACTTGGATACTCTGAACGCTCAAAAGTATATAGAGTATACAACACAGAAACTCTGATTGTTGAAGAATCAATCAAAGTTAGGTTTGATGATAAGCTTGGCCAACCACAGCCAAAGCAAATTGATTTTTCTGTAGGTACAGAAGATCATCACTCAAACTCTGAAAGTTCAGAAGCAAAAGAAGACATAGAAGATCATCCTCTTGACAATGCTCTCAACAATCTCAGAATCTCTGACCAACTCACTCAGAAAAGGTTTCCTAGATTATCTTCAGCTCACAAAGAAGACGTAATCATTGGAAGAAAAGAAGATCCCATCAGAATAAGATCATCTCTCAGAATCAATGAAGAATCTCTGTTTGGTTTAGTCTCTCTGATTGAGCCAACTACCATTGATGAAGCTCTGGAAGATAATGATTGGATCTTAGCAATGCAAGAAGAACTAAATCAATTCTCAAAGAATGATGTATGGAGTCTAGTTCCAAGACCCAAAGGATTCAATGTTATAGGAACCAAATGGGTCTTCAGAAACAAATTGAACGAACAAGGAGAAGTAATCAGAAACAAAGCACGACTGGTTGCACAGGGTTATAGTCAACAAGAAGGAATTGATTATAATGAAACCTTTGCCCCAGTCGCCAGGTTAGAATCTATAAGATTATTAATTTCTTTTGCTGTACAAAATAACATTACATTATATCAAATGGATGTTAAAAGTGCATTTCTAAATGGTTATATTGAAGAAGAAGTATATGTTTATCAACCTCCTGGATTTAATGATTCAAAATAACCAGAACATGTTTTTAAATTGAAAAAGTCTTTGTACGGTTTAAAACAGGCTCCAAGAGCTTGGTATGATCGTCTGAGTAATTTTCTATTAGAAAAAGATTTTACCAGAGGGAAAGTGGACACAACTCTCTTTAGAAAAACATTTAAAAATGATATTGTAATCTGTCAAATTTACGTTGATGATATAATTTTTGGAACCTCTAATATATCCCTTGGAAAAGAATTTGCTAAGATAATGCAGGAAGAATTTGAAATGAGCATGATGGGTGAATTGAAATTCTTTCTTGGAATTCAAATCAATCAGACTCAAGAAGGTACTTTCATACATCAGACGAAGTATGTTAAAGAACTTCTGAAGAAATTTCAAATGTCAGAAAGCAAAGATGCCAAGACACCTATGCATCCAACATGCATTCTAGGTAAAGATGAGGTAAGTATGAAAGTAGATCAGAAGCTCTACAGAGGTATGATTGGATCCCTTCTCTATCTGACTGCATCTAGACCTGATATATTATTTAGCGTGTGCTTGTGTACTAGATTCCAATCAGATCCTAGAGAATCTCATTTAACAGTTGTTAAGAGAATTCTTAGGTATCTGAAAGGTACTGCTAATCTTGGTCTGTGTTACAGAAGATCACAAGATTACAAACTAGTAGGTTATTGTGATGCTGACTTTGCTGGAGATAGAATTGAAATAAAAAGCACCTCTGGAAGCTGCCAGTTTTTGGGTGACAATCTTATCTCATAGTACAGCAAGAAGCAAGCAACAATTGCTCTATCAACCACAGAAGCTGAATATATATCTGCTGCTGGATGTAGCTCTCAGATGATTTGGATGAAAAGTCAACTAGAAGATTTCAACCTTTATGAAAGTAAGATTCCTATCTTCTGTGACAATACTTCTGCTATTTGTCTTACTAAAAATCCAATCTTACATTCTAAAGCCAAACATATAGAAATTAAATATCATTTCATAAGGGACTATATTCAGAAGGGGATTTTAAACTTGATTTTTGTAAAAACAGACCATCAATGGGCTGACATTTTTACTAAACCCCTTTCAGAAGATAGATTTAATTTCATTCTGAAAAATATTTGTATGGAATTATGTCCTGAATAAAATAATATTTATTTTCTGTGACTAGCTTCAGAACTTTCTGAAATGAATGCTCTGATCAACAACTCTTCAGAAGTTAGAAGAGAAGTTGTAACAAAAGCTACATGAATCATTCTAACGCTTCATGTCCAAGTGTAGTTCAGAAATTCATTAGAACAAACAGCTGTTACATGCATCCTTCAGGAGATGAACACATGGTGTGTTTCTGAAAGGTCAAGCGTGCAAAAGCTACTGATGACGTTCTAGGTAACTGTTGATGATTAGCCACAATCTCACATTTTCCCTCATTTTTAGCAATTCATTAAATGCAAGTAATGATGAGAATCGTTTTTTTTTAAATTTGTTTTAATCTTTAATTTAATTTGTCTTAAATACTTCTAATTTAATTCTTAACCTATTCTCTGAAACCAATGCCTATAAATACTCTTTGAAAAACCCTCTTCATTCTTTACTGTCTCTTTCAACTCAAGTTTTTATTTGAACATTTCTCTTAAAAACCCTTTTCGAAAATTTCTCTTTTCATAGAACTTCAATGGCTTCTTCTTCCTCTACCCACTCTGAGCAATATTGTATACCTGAAAGGATAACACTCATTCCGGTAGAAAGTTTGGAAGTTTTGAGTGAGCTAATGGTAGACTTTGAGAATCTCAGAGAGAATGGATTTGACTTGTTCCCTGCTATGAAGTTTCAAGGTTGGGAAAGCTACTTTGATCGTCTTACTGGTCCAGTCTTTCCTCATTTGGTAAAAGAATTCTGGATTCACGCTATTGCAACTCCCAAGGTTATTCTCTCATTTGTAATGGGCAAGGAAATATCCATTACAGAAAATCTAATCAGAAGGTTGTTGGGATTTAAAGGACTTTGAGTTACAGGAATGCCCATTGGAAGAATGGAGATGTCTAGGGTATACACATAGATTTTTACCAATGGTCAAGGTTCCTCCAAAGTTAGGGATTTGAAAGACAAGTATAAGATTTGGGCAAGGATTATTCATGGATGTATTCACCACAGGAAAGACACCAGTTCTCCTGATTACATCAATGCTGATCAACAATATTTGCTGTTTTGCCTTGAAACCAATGTCAAAATTTATTTTCCCTACTTGCTTTTTGAACACCTCTGGAACCATGTCAAAGAAACCAGAGAAGCTGAAAGGATGAAGAATCCTAAATCAAAGAGGAATTGGATTCCCATGGGGAGGTTATTATCAGACATTCTGACTGAGAATGGTCTGATTGCTCACCTAAGAGAAGCCAATCTTCTGGGGGAGCTTGAACCTATATGTGGTAAGACAATGACTGGAAAGAACTTGCTAAAGAGGAAAATTATTGACAAACTTCTGGTGGAACCCTCTCCATGTCTATCAACTATTGTGAAGAAAAGAAGAATTCCTATTGCTGATTTTCCTATGTTCAACTCAGGGGAACATTCTCGTATGGTTTTGCACTATCTTGAGACCTGCAGAGAAACAGGATCACCTATTGATCCAGCTTGGCTTCAAGGAAGAAATCAAGATGCTGCTGATGTTGTTCTCCAAGGATCTGTGAAGAGAAAAGTTGTAGAAGGACCTTCTAACTCTCCTCAGAAGAAAAAGAAGACAGGTAATCATACTGAAACTATACCTGTTTATAATTCTGAAAATATATCTGCATCTGCTGAATCCTCTCAAACCTCACCATCTGAACCCCTTGCTGACAACCTTAGTAAAAATCAGTTCTCAACAGATTTAAGTAATTCTGACTCTGATGAACATTCTGACAGCCAATCAGAACCCTCTTATTCAGAACCCCCTGAACCATCTGTTTTTCAACCTATTCCTGCTGAATGTTTCTCAAGACCCCCTCCCAGACCTTTATCACCCAGACCCACTGGATGGTATGATGCTGGATCTTGGAGAATTCCTGGGATTAATGAACCTCTAGCAACCATAAAACCACCTTTCAATCTACCAATTGAAAACATTTTTGCTATGAACCAACCACAACCTCAAAATCCCATTTCCACTCCCACTTATACAATAATAATTTCGCCTGATATCACTCCACCCACCTCACCACAACATACAACACCTCTCTCAACTCCTCAAATTCCAGAACAACAAATTTTTGAACAAACTGAAATTGCTGAACCATCCGTACCTCATGATATATCAGAACCTCATATTTGTGATAACAAACCTGAACCTGAACCTACAAATACTCCTGAAACCAATAGCTTTTTAAGAACTGCAGTGGACTCTCAATCTCTACAATTCTTGAAAAACAAATCTTACAGAACGGCTGTCCCTAAACCTATTCAGCTAGATGTAAATATTTTGTTTCAGAATTTTATAACAAATGTTCAAGCATGGTTACAACCGCTGAAATAAGATTGCCTCAGAAGTGTGAACACCGCAGCAACAGGTCTTCTATGGGAAACTTTCAGAAGAACCTTGGTTGCTGAATCACGGAAGTTACAGGATTTGTGCCACTCTCAGGTGCTGGACAACTTTTCCAAACTTCTGCATGTTTTCAAGACAGAAGCTGTTGATACTTGGAATAAGAAGTCTTCGCTACTGATTGCTGATACACCAGCTAATAAGATGGACATATCAGAAGATGAATCTGAAGAATACTCTGAAGATTCAAATCCTCTGGCTATTGTTCTATTTAATCACCCTTCAGTTAAGGATGGACCTGAACCTGTGCCAACTCTTGCAATGGATCTGGGCACTCTGCTCTCCACCTTTGTGAAGTCTGATTCATCAGTTTCTTCTTCTAACCCTGTTTCTACTGAAGCTTCATCATCTTTTGCCCCTACCTCACTCATTATGGACAATCTGAAAGAGCTAAAGAGGGAGAATGAAGTCTTGAATAGACGCATGAATAAGCAAGATCAAACAAATCTAGAGTTCAAGAACTGGATGGCAATGCAAAGTGAATCTGCCTCTGAGATCAAGAACCTTTTGATGGCTCTTGTCTCTAAGAAATCCTAGTTTCTTTTTGTCTCTTATTTGGATGTTTTGTTTGTACTTCTGGATATCTATTTTTTTAACTTTTTATGAAATCTTTCAAAATTTCTCATTTATTACACTTTTTGATTATGCCAAAAAGGGGGAGAAAATGTGCATGTTTTAACTAATCATTGTTTAACAGTTATGGGACTATGTCTCAGACATTCTAACAAAATTGCAAGAATTCCTTCTGTGCAAAAGATTTTTTGCAGGTATCATTTAACTCTGAAAGAATATTCCAGCTAAGATTTATCTTCTTGAAGAAGTTCTAAAGAAATTCAAAGAAGGCTGTGTATCACTCTAACTAAATAATCTCAGGATCTCTTATGCATAGAAATATTCATTTCAGGGGGAGATTCTTATCTCTTAATCTGTTTCTTTTCTTTATCTAAAATAATTTTTTTGTCATCATCAAAAAGTGGGAGATTGATAGAACAAGATTAAGTTCTGACCTATCCCAAGTGTTTTGATGATAACTAAATTACATTTAAGATAATTTATGCTCTAATGAATGTGGTTTTGAATTTCTTAGTTAATGTTCTGACAAGAAACATTCCAAAGTGCTAAGCAAAGATTATGAAGAAGTTCTTTGATAAAAGAACCTTTTATTCAAACGCATCTGCTGACTCTGGTAAGAACACTCATTTGTTAAATGTATCTTCTAACTTCTAGCAGGCTTCTTGATTCTGAAGATAACTTGAAAGCAAGCGTTGTTCAAAGATCTTAGCAAGCAACGCTCTGACCAGAAATTGAATAAAGCATGTTTTGAGTTAAAGCAAATACTGAAACAACGTCTTAATCAACGTGTCTTGTCAAAGCAAAGGAAAACACGTTCTTATATTCTGACGTGTGCTAATTAATGAAAAGACGGCTGAAAGCACTCAAGTGCCTACAACTTGTTTCTTGGAGAATGAAATTTTGCAAGGATACACGCAAAGCATTTAATGCTCTCCATTTCCTCTGAAGGCAGCAACGGTCTTATTTCTCCTACTATAAATAGAAGGACATTTATTGCAAGCACATATAGAACGAAAAAACAAGAAACTATGTGAAAGATTCAAAAGCTTACAAACTCATAGTTCTTACATTATTGTGTATTACATTCTAAGAAAAATCACAGTTGTGATATAGCTTGATTAGAAGCAAACTCTATTTCAGTTATCTGTAAAGATTATACTTCTGTATTTGTTCCTTGAGAGACCAAGTTTGGTCAGATTTCTTAAGCAGACTAGGACTAGATTTAAGTCTTAGTGGTGTTAGTCACTTGTAAGTTTACTTGTGCATTTTTAGTCACAACAGTTGTTGTGTGATTGTAATCAGTTGATTATAATGGATTAAGTACTTGTTGAGAAAGGCGAAATCACCTTGGCGGGTGGACTGGAGTAGTTTGAGTTCAAACGAACCAGGATAAAAATAACTGTGTTATTCCATTACTGTTTTGAGCTTTGTATTAAAAGAACAAAAAGAGTCACTTATTCAACCCCCCCTTCTAAGTGTTTTCTTACCCCTTCAAAGGACTTCACACCCATCTCCTTCATAAAGGAGTAATTATCGTTTACCATTTTCTGCCAATTCAAGAATTTATGTCTGTAATCTTAAATTCCAAAATAATGACTTTTAAGCCATGTGCCTTGCCCGGGGCACTTTGGTCCATTTTGTTAAAGGGTTTTGTTCATGTTCATCTATCATATGATCATTTAATATAAACCATTGGACCTTTTTGCATTCAAATTTTCGCGTTCATTGTCTTTCTTTCCCTTTATTGCATTTTTTCTCAAAATAGCCATGTACCTTACATGCGCACACACACACACACACACACACACACACACACACACACACACACACACACACACACACACACACACACACACTTGCAGATCTTCATCCACTCCGGATCTCATTGCCCATGACTCTACTATTTCCAGTTATGATTTCGGACATCCAGTTAACCAGGCCGAAGATGAAAGCGAGGAAGATTGTGAAATACCAGGAGAATTAGCCAGACTTCTAATGTAAGAAGAGAAAGCTATTCAACCTCATAAAGATTCGGTCGAAGCTATTAACTTAGGTACAAAGACAGATAAAAGAGAGGTCAAGATCGGCGCCAACCTAAAAAATGATATCAAGAGTAGATTGCTTCAGATGTTACAGGACTACGTTGAAGTGTTTGCTTGGTCGTATGAAGATATGCCCGAGTTGGATATCGATATTGTGGTTCATCGTCTGCCAAGGAAGGAAGATTGTCCTCCTGTTAAGCAAAGGATTTATCGCATGCGACCTGACATGTCCAAAAATATAAAAGTCGAGGTAATGAAGCAGTTTAATACATGTTTTATGGCTGTCACATCTTATCCTTAATGGGTGGAAAATGTGGTCCCCGTTCCAAAGAAAGATGGAAAGGTTCACATGTGTGTGGATTATAGAGATTTGAATAGGGCAAGCCCCAAGGATGATTTACCTCTACCACATATTGACATATTGGTTGACAACACTTCTCAACACAAAGTCTTATCCTTCATGGATGGATTTTCTGGCTACAACCAAATCAAGATGGCTCTCGAAGATATGGAAAAAACCACCTTTTTCATACAATGGGGCACCTTTTGCTACAAAGTTATGCCATTCGGATTAAAGAATGCAGGGGCAATATATCAAGGAGTTATGGTAGCTTTATTTCATGATATGATCCATCATGAAATAGAAGTCTATGTGGATGATATGATTGCAAGGTCGCAAACTGAAGAAGAGCATCTCGATCACCTATAAAAGTTGTTTGAGAGACTGAAGAAATACAAATTGAGGTTGAACCCTAATAAATGCACATTCGGAGTAAGATCTGGAAAGCTTCTAGGTTTTGTCGTCAGTGGAAAAGACATTGAAGTCGACCCTGCAAAGGTAAAATCCATTCAAGGAATGCCAGTCCCCCATTCTGAAAAGGAGGTCAGAGGATTCTTAGGTCGTCTGAATTACATTGATCGCTTTATCTCTCACTTAACTGCCACTTGTGAGCCAATCTTCAAACTCTTGAAGAAAGATCAAGTAGTCAAATGGAACGACGACTGCCAAGCTACCTTCGATAAAATCAAGGAATATTTGCAAGAGCCTCTTATCCTCGTGCCTCCAGTTGAAGGAAGACCTTTGATTATGTACTTAATTGTGCTAGAGAATTCTATGGGGTGTGTGTTGGGCCAACATGATGAGTGTGGCTGAAAAGAGTATGTAATTTACTACCTGAGCAAAAAGTTTACCGACTATGAAACCAGATATTCACTACTCGAGAAAACTTGTTGCGCTCTGGCATGGGCTGCTCGTCGGCTAAGACAGTATATGTTGACTCACACCACTCTATTGATCTCTGAAATGGACCCTATCAAATACATCTTCGAAAATCCCCTCCCTCCGGACGGATAGCTAGATGGAAAATGATTCTGATTGAATATGAAATCCAATATACAACACAAAAAGCCATAAAGAAAGTATATTAGCAGATCATTTGGCTCACCAAGATGTTAATGACTATCAATCTATGAACTTTGAATTCCCGGATGAGAATATCATGTTAGTGACCGACTGTGCAAAACCTGGACTGTATGACGGACCTGAACAAGGATCCCGATGGACTATGGTTTTTGATGGGGCTTCCAATGCTTTGGGCAATGGAATTGCTGCTGTGATTATTTCTCCTGAGGGTTACCATACTCCTTTCCTTGCTAGATTATGCTTCGATTGTACGAACAATATGGCTGAGTACGAAGCATGCATCTTAGGTCTGAAGGTTGCAATTGACATAAGGATCAAACATTTGGATGTATTTGGAGATTCCGCTCTAGTAATTAGCTAAGGGAGAATGGGACACCAAGCATCCTAACCTAATTCCATACAAGGATCTTGTGTTAACTCTAATTCCATACTTCGAGGAGATCACCTTTGAGCATTTCCCTATAGAGGAAAATTAGTTAGTCGGCGCTTTGGCCACAATGTCTTCCATGTTCAAGGTCAAATGGGACAGTGAAGCTCCTATGATAACAATCGAAAGATTCGACGAACCTGCATACTGCTATGAGCTTGACACTAACAAAGAGAAACCACGGTACCATGAGGAAAAAAATATCTTGAAGCACAAGAATATCCTCAAGGGGCTTCCGTCAATGATAAGAAATTTTTGCAAAGATTTTCAGCCATATTCTTTATAAGCAATGGAATCCTATATAAGCGCAACCATGATTCTAATCTACTCCGATATATGGACAAGAAGGAGGCGGAGAAAATTATGGAGGACATGCATGATGGCCCCTTTGGGACCCACTCTAGTGGACATACTATGGCCAAGAAAATCCTGAGGGCTGGTTACTATTGGTCCACAATGGAAGTTGATTGTCATCATCACTCAAGGACTTGCCACAAGTGTCAAATCTATGTTGACGAGGTCCATGTACCTCCTATTCCCCTAAATGCCATGACTGCTTCATGTCCATTTGCAATGTGGGGCATTGACATGATTGGAGAAATCAAACCTACTGCCTCAAATGGACATCGTTTCATCCTTGTTGTCATTGATTACTTTACCAAGTGGGTTGAAGCTACTTCATATGCTTCAGTTACCAAGAACGTTGTAGCCAGGTTTATTAAGCATAATTTCATTTGTCTTTACGGCATCCCCAAAGGATTATCACCGACAATGGAACCAACTTAAACAATGTTATGATTACGAAACTTTATACTCAGTTCAAAATCATGCATCACAATTATTCCCTGTACAGACCCAGGATGAATGGCACGGTGGAAGTTGCCAATAAAAATATCAAGAAGATTGTGCAAAAGATGGTGGTAACTACAAATATTGGCATGAGATGTTACCATTTGCTCTCCATGGCTATCGTACTTCGGATCGCACGTCAACCGGGGCAACTCCTATCTCTTTGGTCTATGGCATGGAAGTCGTCTTGCCTATAAAAGTTCAAATTCCTTCTTTAAGGATAATGAAAGAAGCAGGTCTAGGCGAGGATGAATGGATTCATACTAGGTTGGATCAATTGAACTTGATTGACGAGAAACGGATAGCTACTGTTTTCCATGGTCATATGTATCAAAAACGTATGATCAAGGCGTTCAACAAAAAGATCAAGCCTTGAGTGTATCAAGCTGGCGAATTGGTAATAAAGCACATTATTCTTCCACAAGGCGACCCCAGGGGCAAATGGACTCCCACTTACGAAGGATCATTTTTTGTAAAGAAAGTCTTCTCTCGTGGTGCCATGATGCTAACTATTATGGATGGCAAAGATTTCCCACATCCCGTAACGCAGACATAGTTAAAAAATACTATGCATAAAATGACCCGCTAGGTTGACACACCAAGGAAAAAATATGGGCATCCCGATGAACCAAAGAGGTTCGGGCAAAATTTAGGGATATATGCAAAAGATTATACACCCGGCAAGTCGAAAACCTGAAAGGGCGACTTGGGCAAAAATAGGTATCCTGGTTGGCTGAAAACCCGAAAGGGCGGTCCAGGAAAAAGTTAAGGATTAAAGCGTATGATTATGTCCCGTGGAATCCCTACAGCCAGTTTTATTACCAAAAATCCGAAAGTTCAAATGGTCCAAAATCAATCCAATCAACTTCGTTCAACAACAAAGGTTTACTCGAAGACATAAAGGCAATAGCAGTGTGGGGACAATGAGATCACTTTCACATGGCTAATATTTTTGTTTTCACTCTATACACTTTTCATTTCTTTTGGTGATTTCATCTTACTAGGATCTTTGTCTCTTTGTACAAAAAGCCTATTCATGGGCAAAACATCAATACAAATATACTTTGAAGTACAAACCTTTTGTTTTTTCTATTTTGAGTGCAAAGAGGTCCAGTGACTAAAATTGAATGAACATATGCATATGAACATGATTAAACTTTTAGCAAACATATGCTTCAAAACAGTGACAAACATCTCCCTAATTGCATTCAAGACATCCCCATAGAGTTTTTCCATTAGCATTATCCTCATAAATTTGGATCCATAAACTCCTCAGCCAGAGTTTCAATATCTGGAAAACCCTCTTCCTAGTTAATTTGGTCATAAAAGAAGTCTTGAGGAGTCATATCCAAAGAATACATCTCCCCTAGCAGCTCGTCAAATATTCCCCTCAACAGGGTTTATTTCCCCAACAAACAGCAAATTCCCCAGCTGAGTCTATCTTCCCCAGTTGAGTTTGTCCTCTCCAGTCTGAGTTTTCCTTTCAAACTATTACAAATTAAGGGACCACAATCCTTAATCCCCAGTGAAGTCACAAACAGAGTCTTGGCTATCTCCGAAAGTTACTGAGAAGCCTAGAACTCGACCAGATAACAGTCAACTTCATCCTTTCAAGCAAGTTACTATGAAACCTGGACCCGACCAGATACTAGTTCAACTTCACCCTACCCTCAATTTACTGTGAAGACTGGATTCGACCAGATAAGAGTAAACCACTTTTCCAAGTTACTAAAGCCTGGATCCGACCAGATAATAGTTAACCTCCAGCTCAAGTTACTAAAGACCGGATCCAACCGGATAACAGTAAACCATAATTCCAAGTTACTAAAGCCTTGACCTGACCAGATAATAGTTTAACTTCTCCATTTGCTGAAACCTGGATCCGACCGGATAACAGTCAATCCCCTTTTTTAAGTTGCTGAAGCCTGGACCCGACCAGATAACAGTTAACCTCCAGCTCAAGTTACTGAAATTTGGATCCGACTGGATAACAGTAAACCACAATTCCAAGTAACTGAAGCCTGGACCCGACCAAATAAAAGTTAGTCTCATTTCAAGTTGCTGAAACTTGGATCCAACCGGATAACCGTCAATCCCATTTTTAAAGTTAATGAAGCCTGGACCCGACCAGATAACAATTAACCTCCAATTCAAGTTGCTAAAACCTGGACTCGACCAGATAACATTTTGACTTTTGCAAATCACTAAACAAATCTCCTCTTCCCCAGTAGACTTTTTTACAATCCCCAGTGAGTTACTGTAAAACCTGGAAAACAACCAAATAACCGTCAATTTCTTTATCCCCAATAAGTCGTTGTGAAGCCTGGAATCCAACCAGATAACAACTAACTTTCAAGAGATAACTCCCCGGTAGAGCAATGGACAACTAAGACTCCTGAGATCTTTTCCCCAAGCAGGAGATCAACACTCTCCTCAGAGTCTTCTCAAACAAAACAATATTCCCCAGTGGAAACATCCTAAAACAAAGTCTGAAGAGGAGCGTGCTCTTCATCCCCATCAGCAGTCCAGGATTCAGCTTCCCAAGGCTCCCCAGCATTTGTCAAGGATTTATTTTCCCATACAAGGATTCACTTCAATCACATTTCACCTTCATACATCATATAGTATACACATACAACATAATCTCATTTATTTTGAGAACATCATCACGCCATGCATACTTCTGCATGAAACTAACCATCTTCCTTGTAGGAAAAAACAGGTGAAACAAAGACCTTTTTCTGTCGCCATGGATGGCATCTACAAGTCCATCTCCAACATCTCTCCAAATGACATCTATAATCCCATCCCCAATTTAACACATCATCAAGGGAAAATTTTTGGGCACTTTAGTGTTCAATCATCTTTCACCTTCAAGTCACGAAAGGCAGATCTGCCAATCTCACTCTTCAGGCTCAAGAAGGTTAAACAGGGGCAGTTGTTATACCCCAAAATTTACTCTCTATATTCACAAGGCATCTTCTCACAAGGATTTTGAAAAGCTCAAAGTTTTCACAAGTACAAAGCAGACAAAAAGGGAAAAACAGATTTAAAAATTGATTCTTTGACAAAATTGAAAAAAATCAAGCTTGCTTCGACTCATTCGTCCTTCAATTGGGCATTCTGGCTTCTTCGATGCAACCTTGATTAAGACGCTCCGACTGAACATTTAAGCCTCCTTCGATGCAAGCTTGGTTTGCATCCTTCGATTGGACATTGTTTCTTTCTTCGATCTAGTTGGATTTACGTCTTTCGTTTGAACATTTGGCCTCTTCGAACAAGCTTTGGTCCACAAGCTTCATTTTGGCTTATGGATTTATACATGCTCTCATTGATTCACGAAGCAAGTGGCCTCCTGCGGGTTTGCTTTGATTCACTAAAATGGCCCATGCATGCAAGCTTCAATTCAGAGAGCAACGGCCTCCTGAATGTTTGTCTCACAAAGCAGTTGCCTTCTGCATGCTAGCGTGCACAAGGCATTGTCACCTTCATGTCACCTTCAAATACACCTACATGCTGGATTAAAATCAATCTCCAGGCTTGTTTCAAGTACATTTTCATGTAACCTTCGAATCCTCCTACAAGCTTGCATGTACAAGGCAGGGGTTTCTCTCACGCTAGCACCCACAAAGAAATGATACCCTTTTATATTGCTTCGAATAAACCTACATGCTGGCTTCGAATCCACCTTCAGGATTGTTTTGAATCACCTTCCTATCACCTTCGAATCCATCTGAAGACCCTTCAACACACATAGCGCTGCATTATGACACACAACTTGGTGGCCCATTTGAAGGACTTGCCATGGTTGGGGAATAATTGGTTTTGTTTACTTTTGAGTCGGGTCGAAGGGTTAGGCCTAAGTGATCAAAAGCAAGAGGACTTAAAGCGGCATATCAAGCTGAAGAGGGCCATTCAAAGAACACACAGTTGGTCCATTCGAAGGACACACAACTGGTGGAAACGAGTGCTGCTTTGTTGAGTCTGGTCGAAGGCTATAGAAAGATGAAGGATTCGATTCAAAGAGTCAAGTTGTCCATAGGTCAGGCTACATAGGCCTCCAACTTGTGCCTCACTCCATATTAAATTATGCTTCAAGCCAACTTGCTCTTGATGATATCACTACCTTTTCAGAAAGTTTTTGAGCCTTGGGCATGTCTCTTCTGCACACTTGCCCCCTATAAAATAGGAGCCACCCATCTAAACCATTTATTTTAGTATTTTGATCTTGGGATCATAAAAAGTTGACACAAGTGGATGTTTGCCTTTCAAAGAAACTATATTTTATTCTTTCACAAAGCTGTTCATTCCAAAAAAAATTCTCTATAAACAGAGAGTTCATTTGCACATCAAGGGGGGCTGAAAAAGAAAAAGAAGGAAGAAGAACGCTGAAGAAGATTTTGACTGTGTGGAAAGAATCTTCAAAAACTCTTAAAACTCCCAAACATTTAACACCCTCTCAAACCCAGAACTTGAAGAAACACCACACTTGTTTCTTTCAAATCCAGAAATAAACAAACACAAATCAACTTTTCTTGGTTTTCGAATCTAGCCAAAGAAACATCACGTTTGTTTCTTCCGCTTCGAATCCAAGAACGCCCAGGGAAATAACTCAAGTCCAAGACCTACATTCCAGCTTCAAGCAAGTTAAGTTCTCTTGATCTTAACCTTTTGTTTCAAGTATAACATATGAATAATCATTTCTTTTTGTTTCAAGCATTATCATTACCTTTTTGGTTTGTCTTTGTTTTCACCTTCTTTGTTTTCTTTCTTTTCTAAGTTTTTTTTGGTTTGTTTTCTTTATTTATCAAACATATTTTAATAATTAATCTGGCCATGAAACAATATTAGCATGGTCTCAACCCATGCTTCCATTTAAACCCAAATGAACGAGAACAGGGAGAAAGTTGTGTGAATCGAAGCCTTTAGGCTTCACCCCATGCTGCTATCTAAAGAGAAAGGGGTGTGGTCGAAGGATACATATCCATTTTACTTTGCAGGTCCAGTCAAAGTAAGCAGAGAAAGGGGTATGGTCGAAGGATACATATTCATTTTGTTTTGCAGGTCCAATCGAAGTAAGCAGAGAAAAAGGGCATGATCGAAGGATACATATTCATGCTACCTTACAGGCGCAGTAGAAAGAAGCTGAAGTAGGATGAATCGGAGGAGCATACTGCCTGGATCGAAGGACCCACTTTTCCTCTCTTTTATTTTGTTTTTTTTATAATCAATATGGTTGCAATATCTTAGGATTTATTCTTTGCATTTTTATTGCTTTCCTACATTATTAGTAATTAGGTTATATGACAAGATAAAATCAACAAATAGATAACCTTTAAATTCAAGACAAAAATGCATGCAATCAAATACACTATTCACACACATACACCTCTAGGGTAATCTCACTTGTTGCCTCAGAAAATAGTCATGTCCCTCGAATATGGGTGTTTTAGCAAAAGTCCCTCGATAAAAAGATCGTAGTCCCTCGATGTTCCTCGATGTTGCCTTCGGTAAACGATCTAGTCCCTAAACGAAAAATTGCTAAAATGTCTCATAGGTTGCCTTCTATGACTATACAATTGACCCGCGTCTGTCCCTTTACATCCAAAGATAAGGCTTCTTACCAATCACTGGTAAGATAGCAATATCAAAGGAAGAGAGAAATGAACAAAATACTTTTGAGTAAGGTAGAACGTTCTTAGTTGCTTGCTCACAATCTATTCTCAAAAAAACATTTTTCAAACACACCAAACACTTTCAAAAACATGAAATATTTTCAAAAAAGTCCAACACTTTGAAAATCATTACAAAGTTTGCCTAAACGAAGGCGCTTTTCAAAAATACTTTCAAAATCCACCACAAACACATTTTCAAACAAAGCATTTTCAAAATGATCTAGCAAGCAACTAAGAGCCCGTAGATAACTATGGATAAAAGGGTGCTAATACCTTCCCTTTTCATAATCTACCCCCGAACTCAAGAAAATAATCTCAAAAGTCTTTCCTGTTATTTTCACCCTTTCCTTATTGGATAAAAGAAAAGTCGGTGACGACTCTTGTTATCCGCGTATTACGCACTCAATGCATCTATAGTACTCTATAGAAACCTATTGTAATATCTGTATTTTTTTTGCTAAAATTGATTGTTTGTAAAAAGATTGTGAAAAATTTATTTACAAGTGATGGAATTTAGTAGGAGAATTCAAAAAAATGTGCGATTAATAACTCAACTAATCTAAAAAAACTAATAAGCTAACTAACTTATTTTTTATTAAAAGAATAAAGACCTTTTTGCGATTTATTATTTGTTTTATTTTTATTTTTATTTTGATGGAACAAATAAACTAAAAAATAATTACAATAAAGGTTCTAATTTAAAATAAGACATAAGGGAAGTTTGCGTGGATATAGGGTGCTAGCAAAACTCACTCAAATCTCCCGATGACTGCAATAACAATGGCTGTCCCTTACAACTCGATCGACAGAAACACAAATATTCCCTCTCTCATTCTCACGAAATTCATAAAAACAACAATAAATCCAAACCAAAAATCAAACACAAATCAGAGTAATTATGGCGAGACAATAACAAGAAAAGCAATACCAAATAACTAATCTCTCAAATCTCAAAGGAAGAAAAAAATAGCAAGCCAAACACAATAATTATTAAGGTGAAATATAAGAAGGGCTACCATGTGAGATCTAGAATTCCATCTGATGAGCATGCGGTGTCGGTAACGGTGGCTTGACAAAGAAACAACGACAACTTGATTTGATTAGCTTCTCTTCTTCTACTTTCAATTTTGAATGCTTTTGTTGTTGTTTTTGTTCTGATTGAGTGTTGGATTTGCAGGTTATATATTTGTTGAGTTTGGTATTTAGAGTGGAAAAATGGAGAAGGTGAGAAGATGAATTCGGTTACTGTAAAAGCACGTAGATTTTTGTTTGAAATGAGACTGGATTGTTAGTGAAAAGTGATCTTATGGTTTATAAGAACATAAATGATATGGTTTTGACATGTGGTTTGTGTATTGTGTGTGAGATTATGTGCGAGAATGGATTCTCCCTTTTGTGAAATTGTGAGGTTCCTTTTATAGTGATTTTTTAAGTTAAAATAAAAATGGAAAAAATCAAATAAAAGTGATTAAATCATAATTCATTAAGAAAATCAATCAAATAGTTAAAATGATCAATTAAAATTTATTTGATTTCATTTCTGTGTCAAATTAGAAAAGATCACACAAAAACTTCCTTATTTTTTACTTGTTCATCAAGATCTTCTCTTTTGGTTTTTTTTAATTAAAATGGCAAAATAAAATAATTATTCAAAAGGGGTTTAATTAAAAACAAAAATGAAAATGAAAATGTATTTTTTTGTGATTTTATAAAAATAAAAATAAAGGAAACATAAATAAAAGAAAAAAATATATAAAAAAATGTGAGATTTGGATTTAAATTTATGATCTCTCGCTCATACCTCTAATTCTTTACCAATTGTGTTATCTCACTCATTTAAAATAAAACGAAACAACAAACCATATAACAATAAAAGATCCGGACAAAATGGGGGTATAACATGCATGGTATGCAAATGACCTAATGGAGTGATGCAAATGAAATGAGAAACATAAACCGTATAAAAGAGAAATCAGGAGGGCAAATTTTAGAGTATAACACTATGCTCTATAAAAGACAAAATTTTCAAGAAGGTTCTAATTGATTCGGGTTCTAGTGTGAGCCTAATGCCATTATCTATTTTTCAAAAGCTTACTATTGGAAAGGTGAGTGATACAGGTACATATTTAAAATTTGTTGATTGTAACACCCCCAATTTAATTAGAATTTTTAATTAAATAATAAGATGATGCGGCGAAGTTATATGAGTTTGTGGATTTTATGATGTGGTGTGATGCCTTGTTGGGGACTAGATGCTTTAGAATTATAGAAGTTGAGGTTATGGAGGTGTATGACTAAATGTATAGAAACATAGGGGTGTGTGGAATAATATAGATTATTATTAATATTATTATTGTTATATTATTAAAATAATTATTATTATTTTATAATAATAATTAAATAATTATTTATTAGATTAGTTATATTATTTGGGATATATTAGAATGAGAAGAAGATAAATAGAGTCAATACGTGAAAATAGAAGAAAAGCATAGAAGTTAGAAGAGGAGAAAGGCAATAGGAAGTTAGGGCAAAGATTTCACTGTAGAAATTAAGAATCAACTAAAAATCTAAGGTAAGGGGAGATTCTAACTTTTTAAAGGGTTGCCTAATGATGGGGTATGGTAGGATCTAGGTTGTATGTTTTGATTTCTCTATATTTTTTTAGTTGTTTTGGGGTTTTTCCCATTGATGGATTTTTAGTGATTTTGGTGTGTTTTTATGGAATTGGAAGATATGAATTGGTTAGGATTGATAGATAAATGTTGGTGAGTAATTAGTATGCTTAAAAGATAAATTTTGATGAGAAAATTATAAGTTTTGGGTGTTGAAATATAGGAGGATCGTAACTGGAAACTTGCATAATTTTTCCATGTTATCGCAGGGTAACCGGTTACCTAGATATGGTAACCGATTACCATATGAAAAGTTGGAAAAACAGAGGCTACTGACTTGTAGTAACCAGTTACCGCGAGGAACTTTGAAAAATTGAGTTACTGACTTGCAGTAACCGGTTACCATAACGGGATAACCGGTTACCGCTGCTACTGACAGCATTTTTAGAAAAATTCTAAAACTTATAACCTTTGCCTCGGGTATCCATTTGACGCACCGTTTGAACGGTTGGAAAGATAAAATAATTTACTATCTTATAAAAATGACTTCTAATGCAGTAGTTAATTATTTCACCGACATTGATACCTATTTATGGGTGTGTTTTTTATTTATATGCCATGATTTATGTTGTGGTTAAGTACGATGATTGTTTTTGATTGTGCGACATGATATACATGATAATGGTGATGACGATGGCTCGTAATTGGAGAAATTGTGATGAGTAAGAATGATAAATGCGGAGTATTTTGTTTCATTATAGTGTGTCATGCATTCATAGGTGAAGGCATGTATTGGCGAGCGAATGCCTGTATTAGCGAGCGAAGTTGATTACCCTAAATTGGCATTATTGTGACGAGGATTATACTCTATTGGTACCACATAGATTGAGTCAGTGTCGGTCTTTTTGCATCACATTATGATTGATAATTCGATGGGTGAGTATTGATGAAAGTATGTATTATATTATGATGGATGTTATGTGTTAATTGTGTACTTGAATCTCTACCTTCTCATTATTACGCTTCCTCTTATATTATTATGATATCTCACCCTTTCTGTTTGAGTATTACCTCCAGGTGGGTAACATGCAGATGATTCAAAGTAGCTAGAGATTGAAGCTTAGTTGAGGAGTTCCTTCAGTGGCGTAGATTGAGTCATTGTCTGCTCTGATACGTAACACTTGGGGGTTTTGTGCGAATTGTTTTGTCAGGTGTGAACTTGTATTACTCCGTTGTTTGAATTACCTTATAATTATGTCGATATTTTGAAAGTGAATAATTATAACTCTGGTTGGAGAATTTGAGATGACTTATTAACATTGTTTTCCGTTGCGAATAATGCACTAAAGTTAATACTTATGAACATGTGACTTGTGTTGCCGATCCTAATTATCCTCGGACAGGGTCTCTTCTGGAAGAGTATTCACCAGCCGAATGAAGGTGAATCCCTAGCTAGTCATATGTGTTCACCATCCCCAACAGAAGTAGAGGAACTATGGTTTCTACAGCAGTCAAGAATACCATTTCTCATACTCTCCAAACAACAGTCGAGGATTTATTTTCCCGGACTCAGATTATTACGACAGCATTTCATGTTCATACATCATGACATATGCATACATCACATACAACATAATCTCAGTTATTTTGAGAACCTCATCACAATGCATCTCATGCATCATGCATAACTAACCTTGTATTCCTTTCAAGAAAGACAATTATTATCAACAATTTCCAACAGGTCCATGATCAACACTCGAAGCTAAACAAAGTAATCATTGGTCGACAAATGCAACCCTACTATCCAGGTTCCTTCTCACAGCCCTACTATCCAGGCTTTCATATCGAAGTAACCCTACTACCCAGGTTCCTTCTCACAGCCCTACTATCCAGGCTTTCATCTTGAAGTAACCCTACTATCCAGGTTCCTTCTCAAGCCCTACTATCTAGGCTTTCATGTCGAAGTAACCCTACTATCCAGGTACCTTGTCACAACCCTACTATCCAGGCTTTCATCTCGAAGTAACCCTACTATCCAAGTTCCTTTTCACAACCCTACTATCTAGGTTCCTTCTCACAGCCCTACTATCCAGGTTCCTTCTCACAGCCCTACTATCCAGGCTTTCATCTCAAAGTAACCCTATTATCCAGGTTCCTTCTCATAGCCCTATTATCCAGGCTTTCATCTCTAAGTAACCCTACTATTCAGGTTCCTTCTCAAGCCCTACTATCTAGGTTTTCATATCAAAGTAACCCTGCTATCCAGGTTCCTTCTCACAGCCCTACTATCCAGGCTTTCATGTCAAAGTAACCCTACTATCCAGGTTCCTTCTCAAAGCCCTACTATCCAGGCTTTCATCTCGAAGTAACCCTAATATCCAGGTTCCTTCTCACAACCCTACTATCCAGGCTTTCATATCGAAGTAACCCTGCTATCCAGGTTCCTTCTCACAGCCCTATTATCCAGGCTTTCATATCGAAGTAACCCTACTATCCAGGTTCCTTCTCACAGCCCTACTATCCAGGCTTTCATCTCGAAGTAACTCTACTGTCCAGGTTCCTTCTCACAGCCCCACTATCCCGGCTTTTATCTCGAAGTAACCCTACTATCTAGGTTCCTTCTCATAACCTTACTATTCGCGTTCTTCCTCTCTTATCCCTAGACAGCAGTCCACAACACTTCATGCGAGTGCAAATTTCTGGGCGCTCTAGTATTCAATCATCTTCCAGCTTCAGATCACGAAAGGTAGACGAGCCAATCTACATCTTCAGGTTTAAGAAGATTGAGCAGGGGCAGGTGATGTACCCCAAAATTTTCCCTCTCATATTTCTCAACACATGGCAAGTGAGGTCCCCAAATTGCTCAAGGAAGTTCAAGAGTTGACCAGACAAACTCTCTCCTAAGGTAGTATACCTCAAATTAGGGTTTCCATCTTCATCAAGATGTGTGAACCATAAAGGACTCAAATGCTCACCATTGTCCTAATATGTTCTCAAGATCATCCATGCCAAGTTTCAAGCCTCGCAGAAAAAGTTTGCTCAGTCAATTGCTCAAATGCCTGAAAATCAACTATACTAGGTCAAAAGTCAACTGTGGCCCACATACAGTCAAACTTCAATTTTTTAGGTCAACATCCTTATTTTGAAGTATTATCCATCATTTGATCAAGGGTTGATCATGATTCCTCAAGGATTGCTCACAATTCATCAAAACCCAAAAGTTGTTAAATTAGGGTTTTATAGGAAAAGTTAACTCAACTTTGACCAAGCATAACTTTCTCATACTTTATCATAAATGACCCATCCAAAGCTCATTTTGAAGAGGATTCAATTCCCTAGAATTAATACTCATCTCCAAAGTCCAGAATGTGCACTCACAAAAATATATGAATTTTGACATTATAGGTCCTTTTGAAAAGTCAACAAAAATACCTTTTGGTTCAAAGCTTCATAGATGAAAATGGAAGACTAAATTGAGATGAGACCAAAAGTGTTGTTTAGAGGACATACTAAGCTTTCTAAAAAGTCCAAGAACACCTCTCTAGGGTCAAAATTGAGAGAGTTATGCATTGTCCAAGTTGACCATTTTTGCAAAATTGCCAAAAGTCAAATGTGCTCAAATTTGTATTTTTTGCCAAATGGGCTCAAATTTTTATGCTTGCACATCAATTATAATGTGGTCCACGACTCGAATGTTCACTCACCCATTATGTGCTTCATTTTTCAATTTATTTTGATTTTTCATTAATTAAAAAGTTAATTTAATCAAATAAATGATGAAAATGAATAAAGATATGATTTGATTTGTTTTTTTGACAGTTTGGCAATCAAGATGTGTTGTGTTTACAAGAACAATTCGAATCAAGGGCAATTGATACAAGAAAGGAATAATTTGGCTCAAAATAGCAACATATCATATGGCTTGAAAATCAAATATTCCATTCATGAATTCTCAAGATTGGATCCAAGTTTGTTAACCTAATTCACTCTAGGTTATATAATGAACCTTTCCAGATCAAAAAACAGGGGTTAGAGGTCGTGAGAGGCATAGAACAAAACTCAAAAAAGTGACAAAAAGTGTTGGATTGTTTTTGCATCTAGAGATCAATTCAGACCATTCCAACGTTGCTAATCCATTATTGGACCTTCCCAGAAGCTAATTGGATCAATTGCAAGCCTTGAAGCACTCAGAATCACCAATTGTAGCTTACACTGTTTGGCATTTTTTCAATTCGATTATCACGATTATTGCATCATTATCACTTTTGATTGTTATATTCATGTTTATCATCATGTTTGCAAGCTAACCATGCCATTTAAATGCATTTTTGATGCATGTGTACATGATGTTGCCATTTCTAGGATTTCTATGTTCGTTTTAGGGGTTTTTAATGCAGGCAAAATTAGGCTTTGATTCTGGTACCATGATGCTTGTGAGGATGAGACGAGTTGATTGGTACCAGTACTTTTCATTTATCTTGCTCATATGCAATTTTGGAAATGAACAGGGTTATACCAACAGTGCACGTTTGTAGGTAAAAGTCTTGTTTTCTAAAACGACGGTTACCAGGAAGAAGACGCTGGCGTGTCAAGCAGCCATTGGGACGTTTGAATTCCGCGCCTTAGATTCAGTTCTTTTGTTTTTTCTCATATTATGTTTTATTGTTATTATACTTACAAGTTAACCCACTAGCACAGATGGTTGGAGGGAATTCCTTTGATGTACACATCCTAGGTTCGATCCCAGGCCTGTGCATTTTATTATTTTCTTGATTGTTTCAGGCAGATCTAATGCAATTCTCCATCACACGCCTTCCATACACCCTCAGCACCTGGCCACTGGATGCCTAGCTACCAAGATCCAACGCCTACCATGAGAGGATCGTGGTACACCTCAAAGTCAACAATACACCAGATCAGGCATGGTCAACTAGGCTTGGGAGCATTATGGGCCAAAGAAATTCAGATGCAAACCCCCAACCTTGCTAACAACAACACAGGCCCAATTTTCACTTTTTCTCTTTTATTTTCTTTTTAATTTATTTATTTGTTTTATTTTTAAAAACCAATTTTTTTCATAAAATCACAAAATCAAGAATTCAAAAATTTAGAGTTTTTTTTACCTTTTTTAATTTAATTAATTTAATTTAATTTAGGGTAACTTTGACTTATTTTTACAATTAAAATCAACTAGAAAAATTAGGTTTAATTCTTGATTTAATTTGTTTTCTTTTTGCAAATAAAATAAAAACACAAAAAATAGGTTAATTTAGTTATTTCTCTTAATTAAAATGAATTAGTAATTAGGTTCTTTTTTTTAATTCAATTATTCCTTATTTTCTCAAATAACAAAAACGACAAAAAAGGATTTTTCTTTAATCAATTGCAATTAGGTTTAGTCGAGGGTCAAAACCCAAATCACCTCGCATTTAATTCACCGCGCGCTTGTTAATTATTTTACCATTTTTTTGTAATTGTTCAGGGTTTGTAATAGTTAATTTAGGGTTTTTACTTATCGCTTTGCCCCGATTTTTTAACTATGTAATTAATCCCCCTCCCCGAAGCCTTGTAATATCTAGGTTTATTTTCTCACATTTTTAATTCCCGCAAATACTTAATTGTCTAGATGTATGCTAATAGGATTGTATGGCAAGAATGTATGACAAAATTAAAATGATTAGAAAACCCTAATGTGCAAAGATAATAAAATGAAAATAAATCATTCGCACATATTCACTCTTAGGGTATACTCTCACTTCGGTTGCCTTCGGTAAACGATCATTAAGCATAGGGTGTCTTAGTGGTTGCCCTCCTGTCTAAAAAGATCAAATGTCCCATTCGAATGTTTCCTCGGAAATGTTGCCTCAGAAATGTTTCCTCGAAAGATCTTAAGACTCTAGGGTTATTACTAAGGTGTCCTAATATTGCTTTAGTGACCGTACGTCCCTTTCTAATTGACCCTTACAAAGTCCAACGACGGTGCTACCTACTCCTAAATAGTGGGATAGCGCTGTCTAAAGGAAACAAGAATAGAAACGATCTTTTTTCGAGTAGGTAGATGCTAGTAGGTACTTGCTCAAATCAAAAAATTTCACACTTACACCTTTTCAAACAAATTTTCAAAACAACTTCGTCACACCTTTGAGGATTGATACAAGGGTTATCACGAAGTTAAACTTTTCAAAACAAAGCACATAAACACAAGCAATTTAAAAATGAGCAAGTACCTAAGAGCCCATGGAAAACCATGGATAGAAAGGGTGCTAACACCTTCCCTTTCTATAATCTACCCCCCGTACTCAAAATCTCGAAAAAGAATGTTTTCTGTACTTTTTTCCTTTCCGATTGGATGAAATAAAAGTCGGTGACGACTCTTGCTTACTGCAACATTTTGCAAACAAAAAATGCAAAATGCAAACCAGTAAAAACAGTCGGTTCTGCCACCGTATCACAGAACTGGAAACTCTGCTGGGGAAATAATAGGTGGGGTATACCTTAGGATCTAGGTCATTAAAATTGCTTCTCTTGATTGCTTTGTTTGCTTTATTTTTTAGGGTTTTTGTTGGGGGTTACTATAGATCCTACACCCGGATATGGGGGAACACCTTTTAGGTAAGTAGAAATAGACTATGAGGGAACTGTACGGCGTAGATCGATACGGTTGAAGGAGTAGCTACGTTGGTGTGGCACTTTGGTTGATACTGGTATCCCTTGTGGTGAAATGAGGAGAATACGGGGCCGTTGTGTGGTGTCGTGAAGCATCAACTGACCTTAGAATCTTTAATTGCCCAACTTGGCCATTAGAAAGTAGTGAGATAGTCGGCCTCGGTGTAGAGCTGAGAACTGGTTGATACTCGATGCTACACTCATTGAGACCAGACTTTCGGGATATTTTGGTTGCAAGAAAAGATTGCATGAGCTGAAACCATGAACGATAAAGGAGGGTCAGTGATATTGAGATCCTCTAGAACTCGGTTACTTTTCTAGGACAGGTTTGAAACCAACTTAACTTCAAGAGGGTATTACCTTTGACCTCATGAAAGCCTTAAACCCAAGGACTTTGTATGATTTGACTGTGTTTGCAATACCTGTGTTTGCTATACCTGTGGTTTGTCATGACATCATGCATCACAACATGGCATTCATGCTTCATTACACTAACCATTTCAAAGACCAAGGGAATTTATCTTTGTTCTGTTTTGCAGATCATGGCTTCCGTGCATAGAAATAATATCTGAATCAGCTTTATGCAGATACCTTCCCAACTTAAAGATCTAGCATCAAGAGTTTCTGAAACTTCTACTTTCATTAAGAGACACGGTCAACTTCTCAGCCTGGTTACTTCAAACCTTGATGAACAGATTATGAGCGTGTTTTTTCAGTTCTTCGATCCCAAGCATCACTGCTTCACCTTCCCAGATAATCAGTTGGTACCCACCTTGGAAGAATTCTCTTAGCTATTGGGCATATCCATTCTTGAACAGGTACCCTTCACAAGTATAGAAGAAGTTCCTAAGCCAGAAGTCATTGCCTCAGCTTTAATTTGAAACGGGCCGACGTGGTATCCAATTGGGAAACTCGAAGCAGAGTCGGGGGTTTTCTAGCCAAATTCCTGATAGACAAGGCTCAGCTATTTTGGGATGATTTGGATCTTCATGCTTTTGAGGAGGTATTGGCTCTTCTTATATACGGTTTAGTTATCTTCCCTAATCCGGACTCCTTCGTAGATGTGAGTGCTATCAATATTTTCCTTTCTCGCAACCCTGTGCCTACTTTGCTGGGAGATATTTTGCACGCTCTCCATACTCGTACCATGAAGAGAAGAGGGACTCTTATGTGCTGCATGCCGTTGCTGTCTAGGTGGTTTATTTCTCACCTCCCTAAGTCTGTACTGAAGAACGAAGAAGGTTTGGGTTGGTTGCACAGGATAATGTTACTCGCTCATACGGATATTCTTTGGTGTTCCCGAGTTATGGAAGACATTGCTATTATTGACCGCTGTGGGGAGTACCCTAATGTCCCATTACTTGGTGTCAGAGGGGGTATAACTTACAATCCTTGTCTAGCTTTGCAACAATTTAGTCATTCACTAAGGGATGGTCCCCATGAGTTACTTATTGAGGGCATTGTATTCAACTATGAAGATGATGTTAATGAGTATCGCCGGAGGTTCATACGAGCTTGGGGCATGGTAAACAGATCTGACCCTAAAGATTTGGGACCAAAGACTTCCATTCCTATGGAGCCTTACCTCCAATGGGTACGAGCTCGGGCCCAGAATCTTATGATGCCTTATGTGGCCGTATTACCAATGATTGTGGAGCCCACTATTGAAGAAGGCATTTCTTAGACGGTTCTCTATCCTTACATGCCCACCGATCTTGGAGAGTTACAGAGGTCTTGGATTCAGCTAAAGAATGAGAGGGATACTTACAGGGAACAATTCCACGATCAAGAGAGGAAGGTTTTAAAGCTCACCAGGCAGCTCCAGGAAGAAAGAGTGCTCAATTATTATATTAGCACAAAGAGAAAGCGTCCATGGGAATTTTGATTTTTCTTTTCTAGTTTTAGATTTGTTTTATTCACTTATTTGTAACGCCTTAAAGGCATTTTGAACCTTCAAAGTTAAGCTAATAAAGTTTTTGTTTATTTTGGTTGGAAAATTTAAATTTCCCGAAGTCTTTGAAATCATTACATGTGCATCCCATTATCATACACATCATTATAGGTACCACTACAGGTTTCTCATCTTCTTCGCTATTTATTTCAGCAGAAATGTCTTCCGATCAAGCCATCAAAGATCTTCAGGCACAGAACGCCCAGATCCAGTAGATGTTCATCAGTCTGGCAAAGGGGCAAGAGGATCTGAAAGCCCTCATTCTGAAAGAGAAGAAGAAGAAGAAGAAGAAGAAGAAGACTGGTATTCTGAATATGGGCAGAAGGTTTGGAGAAAGGTTGAAGCATCAAACTGATCTGACCTCTTCATCCAAGGAAGGGGAGAACCAAGAAGGGGAAAAAGACCCTAGTCCTGCAGTTTCGGACAATGATACAGATTACAATGATGAGTAATATCCTCCTATTGAGGATAGATACAAACAGTTGGAGGATCATCTGATTGCCATGGAGGTTCAGAGGATACCTAGCCTGGATTTCAAAGAATTAGGATTGGTATCGGGAGTGATCATCCCCTATAAGTTCAAAGCTCCAGTTTTTGCCAAGTATGATGGGGTGTCCTGCCCAAAACTCCACCTCCGTTCGTATGTTAGGAAGATTCAACCCCATGCTGCTGATAGAAATTTGTGGGTGCACTTCTTTCAAGATAGTCTGTCAGGGACTCAGCTTGAATGGTTCTACCAGTTGGAGGTAGCCAGTGTTCGAGACTGGGAAGATCTTGCTGCTTCTTTCTACAAGCAGTATCAGTATAATGCCGATCTTGCTCCCACTCGTACTCAACTCCAGAGTATATTCGTGGGTGCAGGTGAAGGTTTTAAAGATTATGCTCAAAAATGGAGAGACTTGGATGGGAGAGTTCAAACCCCTTTGTCTGATAGGGAGTTGGTGGATATGTTCCTTGGTACGCTGTCTGGCCCATTTTTCAATCACTTAATCGGCAACTCGTCACCTGGTTTCACCGAGTTGATTTTAAATGGAGAAAGGGTAGAAGCGGGAATTCGGAGTGGTAAAATACAGAGGGATTCCTCCTCGAGTTCCACTAAGAAGCCTTTCGCTGGTAAGAAGGAAGCCAGTGCAGTCTATAGCCCGAGGGGCCAAAGCAGATCTGAACACCGTCAAACGGTAAATGCTGTAGTGATACCAAGACCCGCAGTTGCTCCACAATGCAACAATCAACAAAGGGTGGAAAGACCACAACGACAGTTTACCCGCATCAGCATGACTTTGGATGAAGTTCTACCTCATTTATTAAAATCCAACTTGGCAACCTTGAGAGAGGCTCCCAAGAATCCAAATACTACATCTCCTAGATACAATCCCAACGCGCGGTTCGCCTACCATTCTGAGAGTCCTGGCCACGATACAAACGATTACTGGGCTCTGAGAAACAAAGTACAAGACTTGCTCGAAGCCAAGGAGATAGATTTTGATGCTCCAGAAAAGCCTAATGTTATAACTGCTCCCATGCCCAAGCATGGCCGTGGAGTTAATGTTGTTGACACTGATTTGTTTGTGACCTATGTTGAAGAAATTTCTACTCCTCTTATGACTGTTAAGAAGATTTTTTTGTTGGCCGGTTTATTTCCGAGTTATGGTGAAGGTTGCCACATGTGTTCGATTCTACCTTCTGGTTGCCGTTTGTTGAAGTCGGGTGTTCAACGCCTGATGGATAATAAAGAAATTTTGTTCGAGAATATTGTAATCTCTGTTGTTCCCATTGAAGACGTTGCTATTATAACCATTTCCGCAAATCCTTCCAAGGTTTCCTCGAGAAGACCTGTTAGGATTATACCTGTCCAAAGAATTTCTCCGTTGATAATCACTGTTCCTGGTCCCATCCCGTACACCTCAGACAAGGTTGTCCCATGGCATTATGGTGTTGATGTGTATTATCATGGCATTAAGCAAGATCGGAAGAATGAAGAAGCTGATACTGATGTCAGTAATATTGTCGGGACTAGTAAGGTTACCTGAAGTGGAAGGGTTTTCTCTCCTTAGATTGCTCCGAAGATCATCAAGCCTATTGTTTTTCCAACTACTGCTCAAACCAGCACTCCTGACATTTCTTATGTTCCTACTTCAATTATTACCCTTGCTACTGAGCCATCTGGGACTCGGGGCAAGGAAATTATAGGTGAGCCTGCTCGGACAGAGGCACCTAAGAAAATCGTTGTGGAAGCCTCTAAATAAGAAATAGAGGAAATACTAAAAATCATTAAGAGTGACTACAATATGGTCGAGCAGTTGGGGCAGACCCCATCGAAGATATTCATGTTGTCTCTGTTGTTGTGTTCTGAAGCCCATGCGAAGGCTTTGATTGCATTTTTCAAGACTGCGCATGTCCGCAGGAAACTTCAGCAGATCAGTTTAAAGATTGTGTGGCCAGCTTGACTGTTGACAATGGGATGGGTTTATCGGATGCGAATCTGACACCGAAAGGAAGGAATCATAATGATGCTCTGCATGTCTCGATTGAGTGCAGGGGCACCACTATGGCGCATGTGCTGGTAGATATCGAGTCTTCACTGAATGTTCTGCCGAAGAAAGCGTTAGGCCGTTTGGATTGTGAGGGTTTGACTCTAAAGCCTAGTAACATTGTGGTAAAGGCTTTTGATGGATCGAAGAGAATGGTGCACGGGGAGGTGGACATCCCTGTCAAAGTGGGTTCTCAAACTTTTGGGTCCACCTTCTACGTAATGGATATCAGGTCATCATATTCTTGCTTGCTAGGTCGTCCTTGGATCCATGAGGCTGGGGCAGTTACTTCCACGCTCCATCAAATGTTGAAGTACCCGGTGAAGGGAAAGATTGTCATAGTGCAAGGTGAAGAAGAATATATGGTGAGTCACCTCAATTCCATCCACTACGTAGAGATGGACGGGGAATTCATAGAAACTCCTTGTCAGAATTTCGAAGAGGTCCCTCAGGTCTTGGCATCAACTGAAGATGGCTTCTCACTTGGCTTTCATGTCGAAGATGGCTTCTCTCAAGGACGCCAGGGATGTGGTTGAAAAAGGTGGGTGTACCAATTGGGGTCAGCTCCCTGATTTCACTCACAAAACTGACAAATTTGGTTTGGGTTTTACTACAGGGGCTCAAAGGGTTGTTAGGCACACTCGGGATGGAAGACCTCCTCTACACATCAGCAATCAGGGAATTAATGCAATTGAAGACAGTGAAGAGGACTCAGACATCGACAACTGGATCTACCTAACAACCAACGCTAGACCGAATAACTGGACAGCTAGGGACTTCATACCTGTTTCTTTTATTCTGCAGTAATTGACTCATTTGTTTTAAGATTTGTAATAAACAATTTGAAAATTTACGGCTCGATGCCTTGCCCGAGGCACCTTGTCTTTGCTTGTGAGGGATATTATTTGTCATTTGATATATCATTAATAAAGCATTGGACGTTTCTTGCATAAAATTTTTGCGCTCCTTGTTTTTCTTTTCTGTCTCTCACTTTATCAAAACAGTTATTCTCTTACACACACTCACGTATCATACTGCAGATCCATATCCACTCTGGATCCCATTGATAACAACTTTGCTGCTTCAAAAATCCGATTAACCAAGCCGAGGACGAAGGTGAGGATGATTGTGAGGTGCCTGGAGAACTTGCTAGACTATTACAGCTGGAAGAAAGGGCCATACAGCCTCATGAAGAGCCAGTTGAGTCAGTGAATTTGGGTACAGAGGAAGACAGGAAAGAGGTTAAAATAGGTGTGAATATGGAGCCTAGTGTCAAACAACGGTTAATACAAATGTTATACGACTATGTTGAGATCTTTGTCTGGTCCTATGAAGACATGCCTGGTTTGGACACTGATATTGTGGTACATCGTCTGCCGACTAAAGAAGACTGCCCTCCGGAAAAGCAGAAGGTCCGTCGTATGCGCCCTGAAATGTCAGAGAAAATCAAGGCAGAGGTCATGAAACAGTTTGACGCAGGATTCTTAGCTGTCACTTCTTATCTGCAGTGGGTTGCCAACGTCGTTCTGGTACCTAAGAAGGACGGTAAGGTACGGATGTGTGTGGACTATAGAGATCTGAACAGGGCAATCCCCAAGGATGACTTCCCACTTCCTCACATTATTGTTCTAGTCGACAACACCGCGCAGCATAAAATCTTCTCCTTCATGGATGGTTTTTCTGGCTACAACTAGATCAAGATGGCTCCTGAGGACATAGAGAAGACAACCTTTGTTACACAGTGGGGCACCTTCTTTTACAAGGTAATGCCTTTCGGATTGAAGAATGTTGGGGCAACTTATCAGCGCGCCATGGTCGCTTTGTTCCACGATATGATTCACCACGAGATCGAGGTTTATGTTGATGACATGATAGCCAGGTCCCAGACTGAGGAAGAGCATCTCGATCATCTCCAGAAACTGTTTGACAGGTTGAAGACGTACAAGCTAAGGTTGAATCCAAACAAGTCTACCTTCGGGGTAAGGTCTGGTAAGCTTCTGGGTTTGTTGTCAGTGACAAAGGTATTCAGGTAGACCCTGCAAAGGTAAAAGTCATACAAGAGATGCCGGCTCCCCACACAGAAAAAGAAGTTAGAGGTTTCTTGGGACGTCTGAATTACATCGCCAGGTTCATTTCACATTTGACTGCTACTTGTGAGCCAATCTTCAAGCTGCTAAAGAAAGATCAAGTGGTAAAGTGGAATGATGAATGCTAGACCGCTTTTGAAAGAATCAAGGAATACCTTCAAGAACCACCAATTTTGATGCCTCCAGTTGAACAAAGACATTTGATATTATACCTGACGGTGCTAGACAGTTCAATGGGGTGTGTGATGGGGCAGCATGACGAGTCTGGTCGAAAAGAGAATGCAATTTACTACCTTAGCAAAAATTTTACCGACTGTGAGACCCGATACTTATTGCTCGAGAAAACTTGTTGCGCTTTGGCATGGGCTGCTCGCCGACTGAGACAGTATATGCTGACTCACACTACTTTGTTGATATCAAAGATGGATCCAATCAAGTATATTTTCGAGAAGCCCGACTTATCCGGAAGAATAGCAAGATAGCAGATGATCTTAACCAAGTACGACATCCAATACACAACCCAAAAAGAAATCAAGGGGAGTGTATTGGCGGATCATTTTGCGCATCAGGCCGTGGATGACTACCAGTCCATGAATTTCGAGTTCCCGGATGAGAATATCATGTTGATAACCGACTGTAAAGAACCTGGACCAGATGAAGGACCCGAGGAGGGATCCCGATGGTCTATGTAATTTGATGGAGCCTCGAACGCATTGGGTAATGGCATTGGCACTGTAATTATATCTCCTGAAGGCTGTCATACTCCGTTCACCTCCCGATTATATTTTAACTACACCAACAATATGGCGGAGTATGAAGCGTGTATCATGGGTCTTCGAGATGCTATTGACCTGAGGATTAAGTTCTTGAGTGTATTCAGAGATTCTGCTCTGGTAATAAGTAAGATCAAAGGCAAGTGGGATACGAAGCACCTGAATCTTATTCCTTACAAAGAGTATGTACTGACATTGCTCCCACACTTTGAGGAGATAACCTTTGAACATTTCCCATGAGAAGAGAACCAGTTGGCGGACATGCTAGCTACCATGTCTTCTATGTTCAAAGTTAGGTGGGACAATGAAGCTCCCTAGATTACCATTGAGAGGTTGGACGAACCCGCACATTGCTGTGACATTGAGACTAAAGAGGTAGCAGATAAACCCTGGTTTCACGAGGTAAAGAGGTATCTTGAGGCTCAAGAATACCCCTAGGGGGCATCTGTTATTGATAAGAAGTTTCTGAGAAGGTTCGCTGCGAAGTTCTTCATCAGTAATGGAATCCTCTATAAGCGTAACCATGATTCAACCTTACTGCGGTGTGTAGACAAGATCGAGGCAGAAAGGATCGTGGAAGATTTACATGAAGGCACTTTCGAAAACCATTCTAGTGGACACACCATGGCTAAGAAGATTCTACGGGCAGGATACTACTGGTCCACTATGGAAGCCGATTGTTATCAGCACTCTCAAACCTGTCATAAGTGCCAAGTCTATGCTGATAAGGTGCATGTACCTCTGGTTCCTCTGAACATCTTGACGGCTCCTTGGCCCTTTGCGATGTGGGGCATTGACATGATTGGCGAGATCAGACCTATTGCGTCTAACGGGCATCGCTTCATTCTGGTAGCTATTGATTACTTCACGAAGTGGGTTGGGCAACTTCCTTTGCTACAGTAACCAAGAACGTCGTGGGGCGGTTCATCCGACACAATCTGATTTGTCGATATGGTGTCCTAGAGAGGATTATTACTGACAATGGTATGAATCTCTATAACACAATGATCACCGAGCTCTGTAAACAGTTTAAGATACAGCATCATAATTCTTCTCCCTACCAGCCGAAGATGAATGGGGTTGTTGAAGCAGCTAACAAGAATATCAAAAAGATTGTGCAGAAGATGACGGTGACATACAAAGACTGACACGAAATGTTACCATTCGCTATTCATGGGTACCGTACCTCAGCACGGACATCAACAGGGGAAACACCCTACTCTTTGGTGTATGGCATGGAGGCCGTCCTACCCATCGAAGTCCAGATACCCTCTCTCAGGATTATGAAGGATGCGGGTTTGAACAAAGACGACTGGATCCAAACCCGACTTGATCAGCTGAATCTAATCGATGAAAATAGACTTACTGCTATCTGTCATGGTCAGACGTATCAGAAGCGAATGATCAAGGCTTTTAACAAGAAAGTCAGACGTCAAGAATATCGAGTCGGGGATCTAGTGATCAAACGCATCATACTACCGCAAGGTGATCCCAGGGGCAAATGGACCCCCACATACGAAGGGCCATTTGTGGTTAAGAACATTTTCTCGGGAGGAGCTATGATTCTAACCACCATGGATGGTGACGACCTTCCTTACCATGTCAATGCATACAAAGTGAAAAGATACTATGCATAATCAAAGACCCGCTAAGTTGACTGGCCTAGGCAAAAATAAGGGCTTCCCAGCGAACCAAAAGGGTTTGGGCAAAAGTAAGGGATGAAAATGAAAAAAACTGTACACCCGGCAAGTCGAAAACCTGAAAAGGCGACTTGGGCAAAAAAGGGTATCCCGGTAGACTAAAAACCTGAAAGGGAGGTCCAGGAAAAAATTAGGGATTGAAGCGTAACATTATGTCTCATTGGATCATCTTGCAACCAGACTTAGGTATCAACTATCAAGCTTGGACAACGCCAATCAATCTGATCAACCTTCAGCAAAGTAGAAAAGTGATGATACGCTTGAAGATATAAAGGCAATAGCAGATTTGGAACCCAATGGGGTCGTTTCACATAGCTGTTTTTCTTTCTTTTACACAAAATTGTATAATTTCTGTCTTTCGGCGGCGTTCTCTTACTAGACGTCAGCCTCCTTGTACAAAACGCCTATTACAGGCCAATTTCAAAATCAATAAAAGTCATTTTATGAAACTTAAATTTGTTTCTTTTTCTTTTTCTATATTGTTTTGCAAGAACTTCCAATGGTTTATTTTTTATATATGCATTTGAAAATGATTTCTGCTCATAAAGATTCACATAAGAAACAAAAGAAAATTACTCGTAAATTCCAGAAACAGGGAAAACAAGAAGTGCCCAAACCTTACAGTTACTCTGCCCATTAGGTATCGGGATAGAGCCAACTTGAGAACATGGGTAGTGGTACATACACTCCCACAGAGTAAAAAGTATCCAAAGACAGTGATGTTAGATTTCCCGAACAAGACATAACTCTCCCCAGCTGAGGTTCACAATCGTGAGTGAGTTAGTAAATTTTCCCCAAGCAGAAATTCAATCTCAACCAGAATTCATTATCACCAGCAACGGAAATTCATCCCCAGCTGAGTCTATTTCTCCAAATCAGCAGATCTATCAACAGAGTATCTCCTCTCCAACAGAGTTATCCCTGCAGAGTTATCCTCGGACAGGATCTCTTCCGACAGAGTATTCACCAGCCGAATGGAGGTGAATCCCTAGCTAGTCATATGTGTTCACCATCCCCAATAGAAGTAGAGGAACTATGGTTCCTACAGCAGTCAAGAATACCATTGCTCATACTCTCCAAACAGCAGTCGAGGATTTATTTTCCTGGACTCAGATTATTACACCAGCATTTCATGTTCATACATCATGACATATGCATACATCACATACAACATAATCTCAGTTATTTTAAGAACCTCATCACAATGCATCTTATGCATCGCGCATAACTAACCCTGTATTCCTTTCAGGAAAGACAGTTATTATCAACAATTTCCAGCAGGTCCATGATCAACACTCGAAGCTAAACAGAGTAATCATCAGTCGAAAAATGAAACCCTGATATCCAGGTTCCTTTTCACAACCCTACTATCTAGGCTTTCATATCGAAGTAACCCTACTACCCAAGTTCCTTCTCACAGCCTTACTATCCAGGCGTTCATATCGAAGTAACCCTACTATCTAGGTTCCTTCTCAAGCCCTACTATCTAGGCTTTCATGTCGAAGTAACCCTACTATCCAGGTTCCTTCTCACAGCCCTACTATCCAAGATTTCATCTATAAGTAACCCTATTATCCAGGTTCCTTCTCACAACCCTACTATCCAGGTTCCTTCTCGCAGCCCTACTATCCAGGTTCCTTCTCACAACCCTACTATCCAGGCTTTCATCTCGAAGTAACCCTACTATCCAGGTTCCTTCTCACAGCCCTACTATTTAGGCTTTCATCTCGAAGTAACCCTACTATCCAGGTTCCTTCTCAAGCCCTACTATCTAGGCTTTCATATCAAAGTAACCCTGCTATCTAGGTTCCTTCTCACAACCCTACTATCTAGGCTTTCATGTCAAGGTAACCCTACTATCCAGGTTCCTTCTCACAACCCTACTATCCAGGCTTTCATCTCGAAGTAACCCTACTATCCAGGTTCCTTCTCACAACCCTACTATCCAGGCTTTCATATCGAAGTAACCCTGCTATCCAGGTTATTTCTCACAGCCCTACTATCCAGGCTTTCATATCGAAGTAACCCTACTATCCAGGTTCCTTCTCATAGCCCTACTATCCAGGCTTTCATCTCGAAGTAACTTTACTATCAAGGTTCCTTCTCACAGCCCCACTATCTCGGCTTTCATCTCGAAGTAACCCTAATATCCAGGTTCCTCTCATAACCTTACTATTCGTGTTCTTCCTCTCTTATCCCTAGATAGCAGTCCACAACACTGTAAGACTTGGACCCTATCAAACACGATTGGTTTCGTATCTCTCCAGTGAGTCGCGGTGCAGCATATACCCTGACCAGATACGCAATTCACTTCCGCTTCCCTAAACCAGAGTTATTCCCCAGTAGAGTAACGGACAACTGAAGCTTCTAAAACTCTATTTCTCCCAAGACAGAGAGACCAACATTCCCCAACAAATTCCTCCTTAAAAACAGGTATGCGGGTTCTCGCAAAGGAATCTCTTATGCGATCGACACCTCTTCGGATGGCATCTTTAAGCCCATCCCCGACAATCTTCAATCCCCAATTTCCAAATGGCATATGTAAGCCCATTCCCGATATCACAAGTCAAGCTCCAGTTCATGCGAGTGCAAATCTCTGGGAACTCTAGTATTCAATCATCTTCCACCTTCAGATCACGAAAGGCAGACGAGCCAATCTACATCTTCAGGTTTAAGAAGATTGAACAGGGGCAGTTGTTGTACCCCAAAATTTTCCCTCTCATATTTCTCAACACATGGCAAGTGAGGTCCCCAAATTGCTCAAGGAAGTTCAAGAGTTGACCAGACAAACTCTCTCCTAAGGCAGTATACCTCAAATTAGGGTTTCCATATTCATCAAGATGTGTGAACCACAAAGGACATAAATTCTCACCATTCTCCTAATATGTTCTCAAGATCATCCATGCTAAGTTTCAAGCCTTGCAGAAGAAGTTTGCTCAGTCAATTGCTCAAATGCCTGAAAATCAATTGTACTAGGTCAGAAGTCAACTGTGGCCCACATACAGTAAAACTTCAAGTTTTTTGGTCAACATCCTCATTTTGAAGTATTATCCATCATTTTATCAAGGGTTGATCATGATTCCTCAAGGATTGCTCACAATTCATCAAAATCCAAAAGTTGCTAAATTAGGGTTTTACAGGAAAAGTCAACTCAACTTTGACCAAGCATAACTTTCTCATACTTTATCAGAAATGACCCATCTAAAGCTCATTTTGAAGAGGATGAAATTCCCTACAACTCATCTTCGGCTCCCAAGTCCAGAATGGGAACTCACAAAAATATATGAATTTTGACATTATAGGTCCTTTTGAAAAGTCAACAAAAACACCTTTTGGGTCAAAGCTTCATATATGAACATGGAAGACTCATTTGAGATGAGACCAAAAGGGTTGTTTATAGGACATCCTAAGCTTTCTAAAAAGTCAAAGAACACCTCTATAGGGTAAAAATTGAGAGAGTTATGCATTGGCCAAGTTTACCATTTTTGCAAAATTGCCAAAAGTCAAATGTGCTCAAATTTTCATTTTTTGCCAAATGGGCCAAACATTTTATGCTTGCACCTTAATTATAATGTGGTCCACGACTCAAACGTTCACTCACCCATTATGTGCTTCATTTTTCAATTTATTTTGATTTTTCATTAATTAAAAAGTGAATTAAATCAAATAAATGATGAAAGTTAATAAAGATGTGATTTGATTTGTTTTTTTGACAGTTTGGCAATCAAGATATGCTGAGTTTACAAGATCAATTCGAATCAAGGGAAATTGATACAAGAAAGGCATGATTTGGCTCAAAATAGCAACATATCATATGGCTTGAAAATCAAATATTCCATTCATGAATTCTCAAGATTGGATCCAAGTTTGTTAACCTAATTCACTCTAGGTTATATAATGAAGCTTTCCAGATAAAAAAATAGGGGTTAGAGGTCGTGAGAGGCATAGAACAAAACTCAAAAAAGTGACAAAAAGTGCTGGATTGTTTTTGCATCTAGAGATCAATTCAGACCATTCCAATGTTACTAATCCATTGCTGGACCTTCCCAGAAGATAATTGGATCAATTGCAAGGCTTAAAGCACTCAGAATCACCAACTGTAGCTTACACGATTTGGCATTTTTTTTAATTCGATTATCATGATTCTTTCATCATTATCACTTTTGATTGTTATATTCATATTTATCATCATGTTTGCAAGCTAACCATGCCATTTAATTTCATTTTTGATGCATGTACATGATGTTGCCATTGCTAGGGTTTCTATGTTTGTTTTAGGGGTTTTTAATGCATGCAAAATTAGGTTTTGATTCTGGTACCATGATGCTCGTGAGGATGACACGAGTTGATTGGTACCGGTACTTTTAATTTATCTTGCTCATATGCAATTTTGGAGATGAACAGGGTTATACCAACAGTGAACGTCTGTAGGTAAAAGTCTTGTTTTCTAAAACGACGGTTGTTAGGAAGAAGACGCTGGCGTGTCAAGCAGCCATTGGGACGTTTGAATTTCACGCCTTGGATTCAATTCTTTTGTTTTTTCTCATATTATGTTTTATTGTTATTATACTTACAAGTTAACACGCTAGCGCAGATGGTTGGAGGGAATGCCTTTGATGCACACGTCCTGGGTTCGATCCCAGGCGTGTGCATTTTATTATTTTTCTTGATTGTTTTAGGCTCTAATGCAATTCTCTATCACACGCCTTCCATACACCCTCAGCACCTGGCCACTGGATGCCTAGCTACCAAGATCCAACGCCTACCATGAGAGGATCATGGTACACCTCAAAGTCAACAACGCACCAGATCAGGCGTGGTCAACCAGGATTGGGAGAATTATGGGCCAAAGAAATTCATATGCAAACCCCCAGCATTAATAACAACAACACAGACCCAATTTTCACTTTTTCTCTTTTATTTTCTTTTTAATTTATTTATTTGTTTTATTTTTAAAAACCAATTTTTTACATAAAATCACAAAATCAAGAATTCATAAATTTAGAGTTTTTTTACCAAATTTAATTTAATTAATTTAATTTAATTTAGGATAACTTTAACTTATTTTTACAGTTAAAATCAACTAGAAAAATTAGGTTTAATTCTTGATTTAATTTGTTTTCTTTTTGTAAATAAAATAAAAACACAAAAAATAGGTTAATTTAGTTATTTTTCTTAATTAAAATGAATTAGTAATTAGGTTTTTTTTTAATTCAGTTATTCCTTATTTTATCAAATAACAAAAACGACAAAAAAGGATTTTTATTTAATCAATTGCAATTAGGTTTAGTCGAGGGTCAAAACCCAAATTGCCTCGCATTTAATTCGTCGTGCGCTTGTTAATTATTTTACCTTTTTTTTGTAACTGTTAAGGGTTTGTAATAGTTAATTTATGGTTTTTACTTATTGCTTTGCCCCAATTTTTTGGCTATGTAATTAAGCCCCCTCCCCGAAGCCTTGTAATAGCTAGGTTTATTTTCTCGCATTTTTAATTCCCGCAAGGATTGTATGGCAAGAATGCATGACAAAATTAAAATGATTAGAAAATCCTAATGTGCAAAGATAATAAAATGAAAATAAATCATTCGCACATATTCACTCTTAGGGTATACTCTCACTTCGGTTGCCTTCGGTAAACGATCATTAAGCATAGGGTGTCTTAGTGGTTGCCCTCCTGTCTAAAAAGATCAAATGTCCCATTCGAATGTTGCCTCGAAAATGTTGCCTCGAAAGATCTTAAGACTCTAGGGTTATTACTAAGGTGTCCTAATATTGCTTTAGTGACCGTACGTCCCTTTTGAATTGACCCTTACAAACTCCAACGACGGTGCTACCTACTCCTCAATAGTGGGATAGCGCTGTCTAAAGGAAACAAGAATAGAAACTATCTTTTTTCGAGTAGGTAGATGCTAGTAGGTACTTGCTCAAATCAAAACTTTTCACACTTATACCTTTTCAAACAAATTTTCAAAACAACTGCGTCACACCTTTGAGGACTGATACAAGGGTTATCACGAAGTTAATCTTTTCAAAACAAAGCACATAAACACGAGCAATTTAAAAATGAGCAAGTACCTAAGAGCCCATGGAAAACAATGGATAGAAAGGGTGCTAACACCTTCCCTTTCTATAATCTACCCCCCGTACTCAAAATCTCGAAAAAGGATTTTTTCTGTACTTTTTTCCTTTCTGATTGGATGAAATAAAAGTCGGTGGCGACTCTTGCTTACCGCGACATTTTGCAAACAAAAAATGCAAAATGCAAACCAGTAAAAACAGTCGGTTCTGCCACCGTATCACAGCAGGCAACAACAATATCGTGGGAAGCCTTACAATACTTCGACTGACAAAGGAAAACAGGAAGCTACTGATGGCAAGAGGCCAAGTGGGAGACTTTCTCCTGTTGGTATTGTGTGTTACAAATATGGAAAACCTTGTCATCAGAGTAGTGAATGCAATACTGAAGTGAAGAGGTGTTTCTGTTATGGAAAACTCGGGCATGAGATAACCGAATGTAAACACAAGGAAGTAATATGTTTCAATTGTGGTGAAGAAGGACATATCAGTGCCCAGTGCCAGAAACCTAAGAAAGACTGATCCATTGGGAAAGTGTTTGCTTTAGCTGGGACTCAGACATCCAGTGGAGACCGCTTGATCAGAGGTATATGTTTCATTAATAGTAGTCCTTTAATTACTATTATTGATATTGGTGCTACATATTGTTTTATTGCTACTGATTGTGCTAAAAAGTTGAGTCTTGTATTATCTTCTATGAATGGGGAAATGGTTGTCGATACTCCAGCTAAGAGATCAATGACTACTTCTCTAGTATGCTTGAGATGCCCCTTGTCTATCTATGACAGAGATTTTGTTGTTGACCTAGTTTGTTTTCCATTGACTGGTCTGGACATGATTTTGGTTATGAAATGGTTGGAATATAACTATGTTCATATTAACTATTATAACAAGTCGGTGCAATTTTCTACTCCTGACGGGGAGGAGGATGCTGGATTCTTATCTGCTAGACCATTAAGTGAACTAATGAAGGGTGAAGCTCAATTGTTTTCTTTAGTGGTGTCCTTATCCATTGAGAATCAGGCTACAATTGACGAGTTGCGGGTTGTGTGCGACTTTCCTGAAGTATTTCCTGATGATATTCCAAATGTGCTTCCAGAAAGAGAATTAGAATTTTCAATTGATTTTGTACCTGGTACCAAACCTATTTTTATGGCACCATACAGAATGTCGGCGCCTGAATCATCAGAATTAAAGAAGCAATTATAAGATTTGCTTGAAAAGAAGTTTGTGAGACCAAGTGTATCTCATTGGGGAGCTCCGATGTTACTTGTGAAGAAGAAGGATGGTAGTATGAGGTTGTGCATGGATTATCGACAATTGAATAAAGTGACAGTCAAAAACAGGTATCCGCTTTTGAGAATAGACGACTTGATGGATCAATTGGTGGGTACATGTGTATTTAGCAAGATTGATTTGAGATCGGGTTATCACCAAATTCGAGTAAAAGATGAGGACATTCAGAAGATAGCTTTCAAAACTCGGTATGGACATTACGAGTATTCAGTGATGCCTTTCGGTGTTACCATTGCCCCGGGAGTGTTTATGGAATATATGAACCGCATCTTTAACACTTATTTGGATCGGTTTGTTGTAGTATTCATCGATGATATTTTGATTTACTCTAAATCCGAAGGGGAACATGCTGAACATTTGCGGATTGTATTGAAAGTATTGAAAGAGAATAAGTTATATGCAAAGTTGTCGAAATGTGAGTTCTGGTTGACAGAAGTCAGTTTTCTTAGTCATGTTATTTCAGGTGATGATATTGTTGTAGATCCATCTAAAGTAGATGCAGTTTCGCAGTGGGAAGCTCCAAAATCAGTTACGAAGATTAGAAGCTTTTTGGGTTTGGCCGGCTATTATAGGAGATTTATTGAAGGTTTTTCTAAGTTGGCACTTCCGTTAACTTGGCTAACTTGTAAAGGTATAGAATTTGTGTGGGACATCCAATGTGAAGGAGTTTTATTGAGTTAAAGAAGAGATTGATGATGGCTCTGATCTTGATATTACCTAATCCTAAGGAATCATTCGTGGTATATTGTGATGCTTCTAAATTGGGTTTAGGTGGTGTGCTCATGCAGAATGATAAATTAGTCGCTTATGTGTCGAGACAATTGAGGATTCATGAAAGGAACTACCCTACTCATGATATAGAATTAGCTGCAGTAGTGTTTGTGCTAAAGATTTGGAGACATTATCTCTATGGTTCTAGGTTTGAAGTGTTTAGTGATCATAAAAGCTTGCGGTATCTATTTGATCATAAGGAATTGAACATGAGACAGAGGAGATGGTTGGAATTGTTGAAGGACTACGACTTTGGCTTGAATTATCATTCAGGTAAAGCTAATGTGATAGCTAGTGCTTTGAGTCAGAATAACTTACATATGTCTTCTATGATGGTTAGAGAACTAGAGTTGATCGAACAATTCAGAGACATGAGTTTGGTTTGTGAAGTGATACCGCAAAGTGTGAGGTTAGGGATGTTCAAGATTAACAATGAATTCTTAGATAATATTAAAGAAGCTTAAAAGTTAGATGTGAAGTTGGTAGAATTGATGGTCGAGAGTAACATATCTGAAGACAGTGACTTAAAAGTAGATGCCTAAGGTGTGTTGAGATTCTGGAACAGGATTTGTGTCCCTGATGATGTTGATATGAGGGGTATGATTCTGGAAGAGGGCCATATAAGTAATTTGAGTATTCATCCGGGAGCTACCAAGATGTATCACGACTTAAAGAATTTATTTTGGTGATCCGGGTTGAAACGAGATGTGGCACAGTTTATGTATGCATGTTTGACATGTTAGGAATCGAAAGTTGAACATTAGAAAACCTACAGGGTTGTTGGAACCTTTAGATGTTCCAAAATGGAAGTGAGATTGGGATAGTATATCAATGGACTTTGTGACAGGACTACCTAATACTCCAGAGGGGGACACGGTGCGATTTGGGTGACTGTTGACAAGCTAATAAAATCATCTCATTTCATTCCGACTAGTATCAATTTTTCTATATCAAAGTTGGTAGAGATTTATCTCCGCATGAGCGTAAAGCTACACGGTGTTCCGTCCAGCATTGTGTCGGATAGAGATCTGAGATTTACTTCTGCATTTTGGAGGAGTTTACAGGATGCATTGGGGTCTAGGTTGAAATTGAGTTATGCATATCATCCATAAACAGATGGTTAGACGGAGAGGATTATTCAGTCGCTAGAAGATTTGTTGAGGGCTTGTGTTCTTGAGAAAGGAGGTACATGGGATTATTGTATTCCTTTATTGAGTTCACCTATAATAATAGTTACCATGCTAGTATTTGTATGGCACCTTTCGAGGCACTGTATGGTCGGAGGTGCAGAACACCTTTGTATTGGTATGAATCGGGTGAGCATGTAGTGCTCAGACTCGAGATGGTGAGAGAGGCTATGGAGAAGGTAAAGGTAATCCAAGATAGGATGAAAGCTTCACATAGTAGGCAAAAGAGTTACCATGATAATAGGAGGAAGGACCTTGAGTTTCAAGATGGAGACCATGTATTCTTGAGAGTATCGCCGATAACCGGTGTAGGTTGTGCTCTAAAGTCAAAGAATTTAACTTCTCGATTTATTGATCCGTATCAGATTTTAGAGAGGGTTAGAAGTGTTGCATATAGAGTGGCCCTTCCACCCAACCTATCAAATTTGTATGATGTATTCCATGTGTTGCAACTCCGGAAGTATATTTCAGATTCGTCGCTTGTAATTCTGATAGATGATGTACAAGTGCGGGATAATCTTACTGTTAAAATTGTACCTGTGAGGGTCGAGGACCGTGAAATGAAGAAGTTGAGGGGAAAAGAGATCACCCTGGTGAAAGTAATTTGGGGGGAGCTGCCAGAGAAAATGCGACGTGGGAGCTAGAGAGCAAGACGCGGGAGATTTATCCAGAGTTATTTGCTTCGGGTGATTTTCGAGGACGAAAATATTCTAAGTGGGGGAGAGTTGTAACATCCCGATTTAATTAGAGTTTTTTTAATTAAATAATAATATGATAGGGTGAAGTTATATGAGTTGGTGGATTTTATGTTGTGGTGTGATGCCTTGTTGGGGACTAGATGCCTTAAAATTATATAAGTTGAGGTTATGGGGGTGTATGGCTAAATGTGTATAAACATAGGGGTGTGTGGAATAATATAGATTATTATTGTTATTATTATTATTATTATTATTATTATTATTATTATTATATTATTATTATTAGAATAATTATTATTATTTTATAATAATAATTGAATAAGTACTTATTGGGTTAGTTATATTATTTGGGATATATTAGAGTAAGAAGAAGAGAAATAGAGTCAATACGTGAAAATAGAAGAAAAGCGTATAAGTTAGAAGAGGAGAAAGGCAATAGGAAGCTAGGGCAAGGATTTCACCTTAGAAATCAAGAATCAACCAAAAATCTAAGGTAAGGGGAGATTTTAACTTTATAAAGGGTTTAATGATGGGGTATGGTAGGATTTACGTTGTATGTTTTGATTTCTCTCTATTTGGTTGTTTTTGGGTTTTTCCCATTGATGGATTTTTGGTAATTTTGGTGTGTTTTGATGGAATTGGATTATATGAATTGGTTAGGATTGATAGATAAATATTGGTGAGTAATTAGCATGCTTAAAATATAAATTTTGATGAGAAAATTATGAATTTTGGGTGTTGAAACATGGGAGGATCGTAACTGGAAACTTGCAGAATTTTTCCCTGTTATCGCAGGGTAACTGGTTACCCATATATGGGAACCGGTTACCATATGAAAAGTTGGAAAAATAGAGGCTACTAACTTGCAGTAACCGGTCACTGCAAGGAACTTTGAAAAATCGAGTTACTGAGTTGCAGTAACCGGTTACCATAACTGGGTAACCGGTTACCACTGTTATTGACAGCATTTTTGGAAAACTTCTAAAACTCATAATTTTTGCCTCGGGTGTCCGTTTGACGCGCCGTTTGGATCTTTGAAAAGATAAAATAATTTACTATCTTATAAAAAATGACTTCTAATGCAGTAGTTAATTATTTCACCTACATTGATACCTATCTGTGGGTGTGTTTTTTATTTATATGCCATGATTTATGTTGTGGTTAAGTACGATGATTGTTTTGATCGTGCGACGTGATATACATGGTAATGGTAATGACGATGGTTTGTAATTGGAGAAATTATGATGAGTAAGAATGATAAATGAAAAGTATGTTTTTGTATGATAGTGTCTCATGCATTCATAAGCGAAGGCCTATATTGGCGAGCGAAGGCATGTATTAGCAAGCGAAGTTGATTGCCCTAAATTGGAATTATTGTGATGTGGGTATTATCCTGTTGGTACCACATGCATTGAGTCAGTGTCGGTCTTTTTGCATCACATTGTGATTGATAATTCGATGGATGATTATTGATGAAAGTATGTATTATATTAAGATGGATGTTATGTGTTGACTGTGTATTGAATCTTTACCTGCTCATTATTATACTTCCTCTTATATTTTTATGATATATCAACCCTTTCTGCTTGAGTGTTACCTCCACGTGGATAACATGCAGATGATCTGAAGTAGCTAGAGATTGAAGCTTAGTTGAGGAGTTCCTTCAGTTGTGTAGATTGAGTCTGTGTATGCTCTGACACATAACACTTGGGGGTTTTGTGCGAATTGTTTTATCAGGAGTGAACTTGTATTACTTTGTTGTTTGAATTACCTTATGATTATGTCGATGTTTTGAAAGTGAATAATTACAACTCTGGTTGAAGAATTGCAGATGACTATTTAGCGATGTTTTCCGCTGCGAATAAATGCACTAAAGTTAAGACTTATGAACATGTGACTTGTGTTGTGTATCCTAATTATAGAGCATGTGTGATTTACGAAGTATGTGACATCCTATTTTGATGTTGTATTTTAGAAATTAATTTACTCCGATTTTATATAATTCACCAATGTGGAAACAGGGTGTTACAATTGGTCAAACCATAAAGCAGTCATATGGGGTAGCAGAATACGTACTAGTGACCATTGATAAATTTAGCTTTCTAGTTGATTTTGAGATCATGGACATTCCAGAAGATGAAGAGACCCCTCTTATTCTTGGTCGACCATTCTTGCTTACAAGTCGATGCAATTTTTATATGGAAAAAGGCACCCTTACTTTAGAGGTGTTGTACCCCAAAATTTGCCCTCTCATTTCATCATGATTTCTCCTCACAAGACTCTTTGAACTCAAGACCAAGCTAGGGTTTGCTCTGCTCAAGATATCTCCTTGCACTGTTGACCTAAATTAGGGTTTGAGTTTGCACAAGGATTTTTGGACTTTCAATGCTCAATGTGACTTTCATACTTCATGTTGGACCTACAAGATTGCTCATAACAAGTTTCAAGCCTTAACTCAAATTTTTGCCCAGTCAATTGGACAGTTGACTTAGAAATCAGCTGTATTGGGGAAAAAGTCAACTGTGTCCAATTTACAGTCAAATCTAATAAATTTTGATCCACATCAACATTATAGACTCATATGAACCATTTGATCAATTTTGGACCACAACTCCTCAAGAAATTTGATCAAATCATCAAAAGGGCAAAATGGTCATTTTTAGGGTTTTGACTGCAGAGGGGCAATTTCTGAATTTTCACCTAGCCAATGGAAAATTGGGTTCAATCATGGATTCAAGGACTCAATGGCATCATCTTGATCTATTCACAAGGTTCAAAAGATCTCAATTGCATTGGATTGACAGATGAATTTTCCAATCAACTGATCAAAAATCAACTGTACACTGAAAAGTCAAACTTTGACTTTTTGGTCAAAATCAAGTGCCAAGGGTCATTTTTAATCAATATGTGTCAAAACATGAAACTTGTTCATCAAGAAACCTAATTTTGCAAATTAGGGTTTAAAATTGAAAATTTTCATAACTTAGAATTTTTCTAAGTTATGAAATTTTCTTATTTTTTTCCCAACTTTGCCCAACTTTTTCACCATGATGCAATTGGATTCAAACAAAACTTCCAACATGAAAGTTGTATTCCTCCACAAAATCTACAACTTTGATACACAAATTTTTCTCAAAAGAAGCTTGGATCTCAAGTTATAATTTTTTGAACAAGGGTCCATGAAACTTTTAACTTAGTGAAATTTTGCCTTAGTTTAGGCAGGATTTTGACCTATCTTCATGGAAATTTTTCACCTAGTTCCACTTGTAATCTCAAAATTCATTTCAAAGATGGATTGTAGAACATGTTACAAGCTTTCCAAAATGTCCAAGAACTCTCCAAAATCTTTTGTGGTTAGGTAGAATCGAAGGTTTGAATTTGGCAGAAAACTCACTTTGATACATGGCATGTTTCATATTGACACAATTTGCAAACTCTATTCAGCCTCACTTGTACTTGCTTACAGGTCTCTAAATCCTTCCATACTCAATAATTAAATGCAAATCCAATGGTTAGAAGCTTTGTTCTTATCATTAGAGGATTACACAAGAGATTAATCCAAAAATAGCAAAAAGGCAACATTGCCATTTTTGTCAAAACTTGCTTTATGTCAAATTACATCTCTTGAGCCTTGAACCAAATCTTAGACAGCAAACCAAATCCACAAACTTGGGGCCAAGCTCACCAAATGTATGCAGGGTTAGAGCTAGCATGTACAGGCCTGCTCTTGGTCACTTCCCACCTTTTGCTTCATAACCAAGAAATGTGCAAAAGTCTACATAACTTGAGTATCTGTTATAACCAAACTTGGTGACCATTCCAAACAATTTTTTGACATTGCCTTGAGCCAGAAACACGAGCCATCCATCCCTCAAACACTCTTAAACACCAAAACACATTCCTCTTGCAAAACAGGACAGTTTCTGCACTTGGAGTTCCATAGCAAAAACTACTTGTGCGTTTTACCCCAAACCTGTTCCAATACCTTCCACATAACCCACCTGAGCTATCCCAACCATTGGCCATTGACAGTAACTCCATTTGAAAGCTTCACCATTTCTGTTTTCATCTTGTGTAGGTTGACTTCTACAAGCTTGTTCAAGCAAGTCCAAAGCAAACTAAGCATTGGGAAAGGTCAGAGGAAGTTCAGGCAAGTTCACAAGCATCTCAGGCCTCACTGAAAATCTCTACATTGCCATACTCGTGTTCAACTGAAACAGGTATTTTTCAACTTCCTATCTCTCTATTTAGGAATCATTAGGCTTAGGTTTGTGAATAAAAAATGTAGTACTCATAGCCCTTAAGTTATACATATGCATAGATTTCATTTAAGTTAAGTGTGCTAAGAGAATTTGATTGATGAACTTCCTGAAAAAGTTAGGTTAAAAATTAGGGGCAGAGAAATTCTCTCTGGTCTTTGAGAGTTAGATTAAGTTTCTTATATGGTTGGAATCGTCTTGAAAAATGATATGACTTTGGTGTTATGAGTTTTTGCTTTAGAGCACGTATGCAAGAGTTGGACATTTGTCAACAGGCGCGCGTATTTTTGAATCAGAGGTTGAAGACGAAGCTGCAACTGGGTTGGGCTTGGTTTGGCTTGTTTTTGACACCCCCCCCCCCCCCTCTTTGATGTTCATACCCCCCTTTGGCCCATTGTTTTATATTTTCATTTTATTTTCATTTTTTTTATTTCTAACTTTATTTTATTTTTTCCACATATAAAAAATTACTAAAAAATATTTTCCTTAAATTTCCACATTTTATTATTTATTTTATTTTATTTTGACACAATATTTAATTTATTAGGTTTACTATATTTATTTTCTCAAATAAAAAACTTGTAAATAACATATAAAATATTATATTTTTATTTTTATTATTTATACTCAAATAATATTTTTTTCTAATATATTTTTATTTTTTGACATTTGTATATATTTCATTATTTTTATATTATTGTACATAAATAATATAATTAATATATATTCTTTCTTAAAGAAAATTAGGGTTTTTTACCCTTAATAAAAATAATCTTTTATTTCTATTTTTTTAATACATTAAATATTATATTTTTTCATACATAAAAATAAATAAAAAACATTTTTTACATATTTGTGATATATTGCATATTTATTTAATTATTAATTTAAATATTTGTCCATTTATTTATTTGTACAATTAATTCAATTTGGATGTAATAGTAAATCTTAGGGTTTTAGTTTCTTGCAAATACTCCCCATTCAAAATTGTATCCCCCTCCCCATATCAATGTTGTAATAATCGTAGATTTATTTTACGCATTTATAGCTTTCAAATATGTCATGTTAGAAATTAAGGTTTGTATGCAATATCCAAAATTAAAGCAAATAGCTAGACCTAATACAAGACATAAAAGCATGCAAATTGACAACACAATGCACACATGCACCCCTAGGGTTTCATCCACTTGTTGCCTTGAAAATTGCCATGTTACGCATGTTGAGTATCTTGGCAAAAAAAAAACAAAACAAAAGATCATAGTCCCTCGATGACGCTATCTTGGTTGCCTATACAAAATGATCTAGTCCCTCAAAAATTTGCTAAAGATACTTAGCACAATTGCTATCATGGTCAATACGATGACCCAAGCCTGTCCCGTTTAACATCCAAACACAAGGTTGTTTACCAAATACAATGGTAAAACAACACTGTCAAAAGGATTAAAAATGTGTAAGAAAGATCTTTGAGTAGATAGGGTAGACAACTCTTAGTTACTTGATCAAAACTTGCAAATACATCCTTGCTATTTTCAAACACACATTACAACACAATTTCAAAACATTTCCCAAAAATAAACTTTCAAACATTGAAATATATTTTCAAAATACAAACATCTTTGTATATATTCAAACAAGAATCATTGCAAAGGTTGCCACAATGATGACCTCTTTTCAAAGCATTTTCAAAAACCACACACAAAGCACCATTTCAAACAATTGAAAAGAAAAAGCAAGTGATCTAAACAAGTAACTAAGAGCCCATGGATAACCATGGATGAAAAGGGTGCTTGCACCTTTCCTTTTCATAATCTACCCCCCGAACCTAAGAAAACATCTCAAAGGTCTTTCCTGTGCTTTTTGACCTTCCCTTTGGATAAAATAAAAATTCGGTGGCGACTCTTGCTAAACCGAAACATTTGCGAACACAAACGTAAAACCTCAAGTCAGTTCTCCCACCGTATCACAGAACTGGCGACTCTGCTGGGGAAAATTTTAAAAGTGGAGTAACCTTAGGGTTTAGATCACCTTTACATGCTTATCTTGTTGCTTTGATTGCTTTACATTTGGTTCTCTTGTTTGGGTTTGAAATCCTCTACCCGGATTTGGGAAACATTCATAGGTAAATAGCAATACGTTGTGGAAACTATGCGGGGTATACCGACATGGTTGAAGAAATAGCTATATTAGTGCGACATATTTATGGGTACCGGTAGCCTTTGAGTCAATCAAAGAGAATATGGGGCCGCTGAGTGATGTCATGAAGCACTAATGGACTTTTAGAACTTTTACTTGACCATCTTGGCCTTTTTAGGGGTAGTGAGATGACTGGCTTTGGTACAGTCCGAAGTTGGTAGATACTCGATACTACACTCATTGAGGGTTGTTTTCTTGGAATATTTCGGTCGCAAGTAAAGTGGCTAAACTGAAACAATGAACACAGAAAATAATCCGGTGATATTTAGCTCGTTAGAACCCGGTTACTATTTATAGGACAGGTTGAGCCAACTAAACTTCAAGAGGGTACTTACCTATGAAACCCCATGCAAGCCTGAAACTAGGAACTTGTGTGTGATTTGATTGTACATATACTTGTGCATACATCATTAACATCATGAAGCATCATATGCATCCACTAACCATTTCAAGGGTTTGGATCTTCATCTTTGTTCCTGTTTTGTAGGTTATGGAATCACTCCGCAGGAAAACTATTCAGGTCAACCTTGTGAGAATTCCTCCTCTACTCAAGGAGCTTGTTTCCAAGATTCCATAGAATTCTCCCTTTATTGAAAGACATGGTAGACTTCTCAACTTGGTCAACTCCAACATTGAAGAAGACATGATGAAAGTTATCTTCCAGTTCTTTGACCCCCTACACCATTGCTTTACATTTCCTGATTATCAACTAGTACCTACTTTGGAGGAATTTTCTCAACTCCTGAGGATTCCTATTCTCCATCAACTACCCTACACCGGTACGGAAAGAGAGCCAAAGTCCGAAGATGTTGCTCAAGCCTTACACTTGCAACCATCTGATATCAAAGGTCATTGGGAAACCAGAAGTGGTGTCAAGGGTTTCTTGGCAAAGTTTCTGTTTGAGAAGACACAAGAATGCTGGAATTCTCTAGATCTGCAAGCTTTTGAGGAGATTGTAGCACTTCTCGTCTATGGGTTGGTTTTGTTCCCAAACCTTGATCAGCTTATAGATGTGAATGCTGTCAAGATTTTCATATCTCGGAATCATGTGCCTACATTTCTTGGGGATATCCTCCACTCATTTTACGCACGAACAATGAGGAAAAGAGGTGTTCTCATGTGTTGTACTCCTCTTCTAGCAAGGTGGTTTATTTCTCACCTTCCCCAATCAGCCTTGAAGAATGAACAAGGCTTAAGGTGGTCACAATGGTTGATGACTCTCACATATTTTGATGTTCATTGGTGTTCTCGGTCTAGAGAAAATGTCATCATCATTGATCGTTTTGGGGAATTCCCTAATGTCCCATTACTTGGCATTAGGGGAGGCATTACCTACAACCCATGTTTGGCTCTGAGACAATTTGGGTATGCCCGAAGGGATGACCCTCATGACATGCTGATTCCGGACTTGGTTTTTGACTTTGACAATGACGCTCAAGGACTTCGACAAAGGTTTATCCGAGCTTGGAGGATGCCCAACAAAGTGGACAGTAAGACACTCGGACACAAGAATTCCATCCCCCTTGAGCCTTACCTCAAGTGGGTACGAGCCCGCGCCCAGAGTCTTATGATGCCTTACCCCTACATTCTCCCTATGATCAAAGAGCATGTTATGGAAGGAGAGGTTCCATACACCCTCCTACATCCTGACATGCCAACATCATTGGAGGATTTTCAAAAGAGTTGGATACAGCTCAAGGAAGAACGAAATACTTTTGAAGCCAACTTCTACGCCAGTGAGAAGAAGGTTTTGGAACTTACTCGTTGACTCCATGAAGAGCAGACTCTCAATACCTACATCGCACCAAAAAGGATGCGCAACGTCTTTTTACATTAGAATTTTGTAATATTTTTCCCATAGGGCACTTAGGTACTAACAAATTTCTTCTTATTAATATGACGTGTGTTCTTTTTTGCAAAAACTTTGAATTTCTGAATCCTTGAATGCATTACATGAGTACATATCATTCATCATATGCATAAACAGGTCTTCATACCAGATTTCCTTATCTCTTTGCTGTTTATTTCAGCAAGATGGATATAGAGCAGACGGTCATAGATCTACAAGCACAGAATTCACAGTTCCAACAGCTTCTCGTGACCTTGGCAAAGGTTCAAGAGGACCTTAAAGCACTGTTAGAAAAGGAAAAGGAAAAAGAGAAAAAGAAAAAGAAAAGAGTTGGTGTGGCTACTCTGGGTAGAAGATTTGAGAACCAAGCTAGAAGGGTCCTGGATTTCCCCTCAACATCTGATGAAGGGGTAGGTAAAGGAAAGGGAGTTGCAGTACCATCTGAGTCTGAGGCTGAAGAAGAAGAAGAAGAGGATGAAGACTATTCCGAATAGCAGTATCCTCCTGCAGACGACAAGTACAAGAATCTGGAAGAACGTCTGGAAGCCATGGAGGTACAAAGAGTGCCTGGATTGGACTTCGAAGAGTTAGGGTTGGTTACTGGGATTGTGATTCCCCCTAAATTCAAGGTGCCTACATTTGCTAAATATGATGGTTTGTCTTGTCCGAAGATGCATCTACGGTCTTACGTCAGAAAGATCCAACCTCATTCTTCTGATAATGATTTGTGGGTCCACTTTTTTCAAGATAGTCTTTCGGGTACGCAATTGGACTGGTTCTACCAGCTTGAGAGGGCTGACGTACATAATTGGGAGGATCTGGCTGCTGCCTTCTACAGGAAATATCAATATAATGCAGACTTAACACCTACTCGTACTCAACTACAGAGTATGGGTATGGTCTCTAATGAAGGATTTAAGGAGTATGCCCAGAAGTGAAGGGACTTGGCTGGAAGGGTGCAGCCACCATTGTCTGAAAGAGAGATTATTGATATGTTTTTGGGGACGTTGTCAGGTCCATTCTTTAATCACCTGATAGGGAGTTCATCGGCGGGGTTCACCGAATTAATTCTGACTGGTGAAAGAGTCGAAGCTGGCATCAAGAGCGGTAAAATTCAAAGAGATACATCTGCTTCTGCTGCCGTCAAAAAACCTTTTCCAGCCAAGAAGGAAGTGACAGTTGTTTATTCTCAAAGAGGTCGAGGAAGAGTGGAGCGCCGGCCAGCGGTAGGGGTTGTAATGATTCAAAAGACTGCCGCTGATCAGCCTAGAAGCGATTGTTGTACCCCAAAATTTTCCCTCCTATATTCTTCAAGATTTGTCAAGATCATGCTTCAAAATCTCCCCAAGGGTTGCACAGTTCAAGGGCCTCCTAACAGTCAAAAACTAGGGTTTTGGTTCTGGCAAAGAAATTGAAGTTTCCAAGGGTCCAATCAAGTCCCACATGCCTATAAACATGGTCAAGCATCCTCATACCAAGTTTCAAGACTTACAGCACAAAATTGCACAGTCAAAAACCCTAATTGCCCTACAGTCAACTGCAGGGGCAAAATGGTCATTTGACAGTCAAAAGTTCAAATTTTTGGTCAACATCTTATTTTGAAGCCACAAACATCATTTGATCAATTCTTGATCATGATTTTCAAGGCATGGCTCAAAAAGTCTCAAGATGCAAAAGTTTCCATATTTGGACAGTTGAAAAAGTCAACTGTAACTTGACCAAAGCATAACTTCCACATGGTTCATCAGAAAAATTCCATCCAAAGCTCATTTTGAAGAGAAAGACATTTCCTACAACTCCTCTTCACACTTCAAGTCCAAGAAATGCTCTCACAAAAAGTTATCAATTTCAACATTATAGGTCATTTTCAAAAGTCAACAAAAAGGGACTTTAAGTCAAAGACCATAACTTGAGATTGGTAAATCAAAATGACATGGGACCAAAGGCATTGGTTAGAGGACTTCAAGACCTTCCCAAAATGTCCACGAACATGATCAAAGCTTAAAAATTGAGCAAGATATGCTGTAATCAGTGGATCTGGAACTGACTATTTAACGCTGGTTCGCGAAATGTCGCGGAAGCAAGAGTCGCTACCGTCTTTTATTTTCTCCAAATGGAAAGGACAAAAGCACAGAAAAATTCCTTATAGAGATTGCTCTTGGTCCGGGAGGTAGGTTATAGAAAGGGAAGGTGTTAGCACCCTTTCTATCCATGGTTATCCATGGGCTCTTAGATACTTGCTCATTTGTGTTTTCAAAAATGGTTTGTTTGCTTTTCAAGTGTGATTGTGGGTTTGAAAAAGTTTCGTTTTAAAAATTTCTGAGTAACTCTTGTATCTGTCCTCAAGAGCGTATGAAATATTTGTTTGAAAACTTTTTGAAGTGTGGGGTGCGAAAAGTATTTTTGTTTGTTTTGAGAAAGAGCAAGTACCCATGAGAATCTACCTACTCTAAGGAATTAGGCTGTGTAAGAGTCCTTTAGATAGTGCTATCCCACCATTGAGAGGTAGGTAGCACCGTCATTGGAGGTGTTCGGGTCAATTCGAGGTTCGGGACATGGTGATCACCAGAGTAATGGGAAGACACCTTAGAAGCTACCCTCATGCCAGGTTCCCGGATCATGAGGACTTACTAAAACATCCTCTACTCGACGATCACCTTTCGAAGGGCAAGGCAACAGTGAGGCGTACCCTAGGGGTGGTGTGTGATTTGTGTGTCAGATTCAGTTATTTTTGTCTTGTTCATGTTAAGGTGATCTATGCGTTTATTTTTATTTTTGTCCATTCATTCTTGCATGCCTTGATTAACAATTAAAAGTGCGAGAAAAGTAAAATTCTAAAGCTATTACAAAAGGCGCGGGTCCACATCGCCAAATTTCCAGAACCCGGTTTGACAGAAAAATAAAGAAAGTAAAGGTAAAAGTAAAGTGCGAGAAATTAATTACACGGCTTTGGGAGAGATACATAAATATTATACGAAAAAGAAATAAATATGCGAATTAAATAAGAATTAAAAAACGAGGGCGTTGGACCCTTTTTGCAAAATTAAATTAAATGATGAAATTAATTAATTAAAAAAAGAAAAGAAATTGTTTTTGGTATTTTTGGTATTTTATGATTTTAATGCAATTAAACCTAATTCTACAATTTTTATTTCATTATGAAAACATATTAAAGTTTAACCTAAAATTAACCCTAATTATTTTAGATGCAATTTAATTACAAAAATAAGTAATAGTAAATATTTAATTATTATGAAAGAAAAGAAAAAGAGGATAAAAAACTAATTAAACCCTAATTCTATAAGTTTTGAGTTTTAGTGAAAAATGTTAAGATTAAAAACTAAATTTAAAACTAAGTGAATTAATGAATTTATTTACAAAATATTAATTAAATAAATATATTTAATTTTTGTCTTTTCTGATTTTTTTGTGTTTTTTATATTATTATGAAAATATTAAATTAAAGAATTAACAAAGATTAATTAAAACAAAGAAAAGAAAAGATATAAAAAGTTAAAAGAAACAAACTGGAGGGGGGTGTTGTCCCCAAATGGAGGACTTATTGTAGTAATTCTAGGCCCAATTATCCCTGGCCTCTTTGACTTTTCAGGACACGTGTGAGATCTTTGACTAGGGTCCACCATGCTCTCCAGATCATGGCCCTTTGATTGACCTCAGGGTGTACGTGGAAGGCTTGATTTTGAAGGCGTACGGTGGTCCACTACATTGAAACTGCATATGAATATTACATGAAGAAAAATATGAAAGAGGATGGGGACCTGGGGCTCAAACCCAGGTCCTGAGGTTTATGAACGTCCTTCTCAACCAACTGAGCTGCATGCATATTCATTAATATAAATGGAAAACAAATTATATAATAGAAAATTGGAGTTAGTGGTGGTCTGGCGCGAAAATTCGAACCAACCACTCATTACCTGCCACCGAGTCATCGTCCTCCTTGTTGATTTATTTTCTGAAACATAAAAAACAATTAGCAACGGTTTCCTACACGTTCCCATAGGCACCCTACTGGAAAATAACGATTAGCCCCTGGGGCTTCATAAATTAGGCGCGATGGTCTCATTCTCTTCGTCCAAGCGCACTGAGTCGAATGGCCTAGGTTTCAAGCTCCAATTTTTCCATATTTAAAAACCCCCAATTCGAAAACTTAAGAACCCTAAAAAGAAACAATGGTAGATTCGTACACAGTGTATAAAAACGCAATTAATCCATGTGGTTAGCTTCAGAATGCATCATTTAGTAAGAATACATAAACAAAATGCCATGAAAATGCCTCAAAATTAAAATACGAATATGCATTTTTATGAGAAAATTTTTGATTCTGTACAATGATTTAAGGCTGTAGGGTTGGTGTTCTTGATCCAGGTACGTTGCTTGATGTCCCAGGGATGCAATGGAATGAATTTCTTGGCTTCAATCGACCTGCAAAAGTGTTTTCAGATTTGAGTTTTCTTTGAAAAATTCCAAGTTTGTGTAAGGATTTCTGGCACAGCTTTTTGGTTCCTGGCATTAAGGTTGCGTTTGGTACTTATGTGTGAGTGATTTAGGTCAAAGAAATCAAACAAAAAGCTTGGCATTCATGACTTGCAAGATTTGATTTTCAAAGATCTTTTTTCAATATTTTTCATGCCTATTTGGTACAAATCATGGCCAATTCTCTTCAATTCTTTCCAAATCTAGCTATGCACGAAATATTGAGTATATAATATGCATAAAAAGATTTAAAACCTAGGTTTAGTATTTTTCATGTATTTATTTTAATTTAAATGAATTATTAATAATAAAAATCCAAATAAATAAATAAAAAATGATAAAAACTTCCCTTTGGGCCAAAGGGTCGTGCACATGCCTTGGATGATGAATTGTGGAAGAAAAAGAGGCCCATTAGCAATTTTAGGTCATTTGAATCAATGTTGACTTTTCAAAATATCCAAAAATTTCCCAACTTCCACAAGGCATAACTTGCTCAATTGTTAAGCTTTGCTCATGTTCTTGGACATTTTGGAAAGGTCTTTGAGTCCTCTAACCAATGCCTTTGGTCCCATGTCATTTTGATTTACCAATCTCAAGTTATGGACTTTGACTTAAAGTCCCTTTTTGTTGACTTTTGAAAATGACCTATAATGTTGAAATTGATAACTTTTTGTGAGAGCATTTCTTGGACTTGAAGTGTGAAGAGGAGTTGTAGGAAATGTCTTTCTCTTCAAAATGAGCTTTGGATGGAATTTTTCTGATAATCCATGTGAAAGTTATGCCCTGGTCAATTTACAGTTGACTTTTTCAACTGTCCAAATAAGGAAACTTTTGCATCCTGATGATTTTTGAGCCAAGCTTTGAGAATCATGATCAAGAATTGAGCAAATGATGTTTGTGGCTTCAAAATGAGATGTTGACCAAAAATTTGAACTTTTGACTGTCAAATGACCATTTTGCCCCTAGAGTTGACTGTAGTGCATTTAGGGTTTTAACTGTACAATTTTGTGCTGAAGGTCTTGAAACTTGGTATGAGGATGCTTGACCATATTTATAGGCATGTGGGGCTTGATTGGACCCTTGGAAACTTCATTTTCTTGATCAGAACCAAAACCCTAATTTTGACTGTTAGGAGGCCCTTACATTGTGCAACCCTTGGGGAATTTTGACGCTTGACTTGGCAATTTCTTGAAGGATATGGGAGGGCAAATTTTGGGGTACAACATATGCCTTGTGGAAGTTGGGAAATTTTTGGGAATTTTGAAAAGTCAACTTTACTTCAAATGCCTCAAAATTGCTAATGGGCCACATTTCCTTCCAAGAATCATTATCCAAAGGCTATGCACGACCATTTGACCCAAAGGGGATTTATTTCATCATTTTTTATTATTTATTTGAATTTTTATCACCATTAATTCATTTAATTAAAAAAATATGACAAAAATACTAAAATAAAGTTTTCAAATCTTTTTGTGCAGTATAACCTCTCACCAAGGCCTCAAGATCTCGTGCACATAAAAAAAGGGAAGATTTGGTGCAAATTGGCATGTTATTCATGAGGAAAAGATTGGAAAAGATTCCATGGAAATCAAATATTTGATTCATCAATGCAAAGGCTTTTGACTCAAAATTCTTACCCTAATCCATTGGCATACTTAAGCTGATCACAACCCTAGTGCATAGAACCAGAAAGCTGCGCCTAAGAACCAAAACCAACTTTGCATTTTTCATCAAATTTTTCAAAACTAAAAACGATATTGCAGGGAGTTTCAAGGCGAAAGAACTATCCCAAAATCTTTCCAAGGTTGCCAGGAATCGTTTCCAGTCAGAATCACACTTCCATACTCAAAGAATTGGTAGATGGGAACTTGACTTTCTTCTAAAAATTGCATATTCGTGTTTGAATTTATACATACTTTTCATGCATTTTAATGTTCGAACTATACTAATGTGATGATTCTAAAGCTAATGATGTGATTCAATTGGAGAATGGTGGTCTGAATAGGAAGTTGCCATGGAAGATCTTTAGGGTTTCAGAGGTCAAAAATTAGGGCTTTGCGCTTGGGGAAAAATTGGCCAACAAGACCTGGACCACTGAACTCACGACCTTCATACGAATTCATTACACATATCGCGCTCAATTTATGAGCGACGGTGGCCTATTCGCTATTTTCACGTTTACCATTTAGTGGGGGTTTAAAACCCCCGCTATCTCTTTTTATTTAGCAGGCAGCATGAAGAAGATGGAGGACGTGTCCATTGCTCACAGGCGCGTTTGAATTTCGCGCGAAAAACACCACTTATCATTGTTTTATATTATATTCTTTATTTTCCATATTATACACAAAACGCGCTAATGGCTCAGTTGGCAGGCATATGGTTTGGTAAGCAATGGGACCTGGGTTCGATTCCCAGGTCCCCTCCCTTTCTCAATATTATTTTTCCTTCTATGTTTTCATGTAGCGTTCCCTCCAGAGTCCTACCATGCACCCAGTGCTGAAGCTTGCCACGCGTCTCAGGAGATTCATCTAATGATCAGATCCCTTAGCCCACCGTGCATCCTCAGTCAACCCTGTGCATACAAGTCAGAGAAGTCAATGTGGCCAAGCTTCAAATGGGCCCAATTCCTGCTAATTTTACCTCCAGATTGGGGTCAACACCCCCCATTGGTTTGCATTTCATTTTCTTTCTCTTTATTTTTCTATTTATTTGTTTTATTTATTTTATTTAATTCATCAAAATTAATTTTCATAAAATATAAAAAAAATCAAAAAGAAAAAAAATATGAATATATTTTATTTAAATGTTTTTGTAAATAAATTTTATTAACTAATTTAGTTTTTAATTCTAGGTTTAATTTTAAGATTTTCTTTAATAAATTAAAAAATGTAGAATTAGGGTTTTAAATACTTTTATCCTTTTTTTCTTTACTTTTACCATAATTAATAATTAATTATTTATTTTGTAAATAAATTGCCATGTAAATAATTAATTAAAATTAGGTCAAATTTAAACATTTTTTTTAATAAATAAAAATAGTTTAGAATTAGGGTTTTAATTTCATTTAATTTTCTTACTAAATTCCATAAATACAAAAAACTCAAAAATAATTTCCTTTTCTCATTTAACTTAATTAATTTATTAATTGTAATTTAATTTCCTTAAAAGGGTCCAACGCCCTCGCATTCGATCATAATTCTATTTCGCGCGCTTATTTTATTTCCTTTTTATAAATTTCATGTAATTATCCCAAAGCCATGTAATAGATTAATTAGGATATTTATTTTTTCGCACTTTATTTTATTCAAATCGGGTCTTGGACTAATTTGGCGATGTAGACCCGCGCCTTTGTAATAGCGTAGGACTTTTAATTCCGCCTCTTTTAACTGTTAATAACTTGCACGAAAGAATGAATGCCAAAAATAAAAACAAAGCGTAGATCACCAGTGCATGAACAAGATAAACATAAATGAACATGACACACAAATCACACACCACCCCTAGGGTACGTCTCACTGTTGCCTTGCCCCTCGAAAGGTGGTCGTCGAGTAGAGGATGTTTTAGTAAGTCCTCATGTCCATGAACATGGCACGGGGGTAGCTTCTAAGGTGTCCTATTGTTGCTCTGGTGACCACACTGTCCCGAACCCTCGAATTGACCCGAACACCTCCAACGGTGGTGCTACCTACCTCTCAATGGTGGGATGGCACTACTTTAAGGACATTTACACAGACGAATTCCATAGGGTATGTAGAGAACTCGTAGATACTTGCTCTAATTTCAAAACAAAAATAAAAAAAAACTCTTCTCACACCGACACTTTCAAAAAAGCTTTCAAAAAGCAATTTTTCAAACACTCTTGAGGACTGATACAAGAGTCGAACTGAAATTTTCAAAGAAACCTTTTTTTAAACCCACAGTTGAAAAGCAAACAAACAATTTTGAAAACACAAATGAGCAAGTATCTAAGAGCCCATGGATAACCATGGATAGAAAGGGTGCTAACACCTTCCCTTTCTATAAATCTACCTCCCGAACCGAGAGCAATCTCTATAAGGAATTTTTCTGTGCTTTTGTCCTTTCCCTTTGGAGAAAATAAAAGACAGTGGCGACTCTTGCTTCCGCGACATTTCGCGAACCAGCGTTAAACAGTCAGTTCCAGATCCACCGATCACAGAACTGGCGACTCTGCTGGGGAGATCTTTTTAAAGTGAGGTGTACCTTAGGATAGTTCATAACTGTGTTTTCAATTGTATTGACTTGCTTGCTTTAAAATTGTGGGTTGCATGGGAGTTACATAGATCCTAACCCGGATATGGGGATACCCTGTTTAGGTAGCATAAGCTGTGAGGGACCTGTCCGGCGTAGACCGACATGGGTGAAGCAGTGGCTATGTTGGTGTGGCACCTTGGTCTGTACCGATATCCCTTGTGTCGCAAAGAGGAGAATATGGGTCTTCTGAGGAGTCATTAAGCACCAACAGACCTTAGAACCTTAAATGACACAACTTGTCCATTAGAACAGTAGCAGTATGCTACGCCCATTGAGGCTAAACTCTTGTGATGGTTCTGGCCGCAAGAAAAGATTGCGATGCTGGAGTTATGACCGATTGAGGGTAGTCAATGATATAGGGATCCTCTAAGAACCCGGTTACTTTTGATAGGACAGGTATGAACCAACAAACTGAAAGAGGGTAATACCTAGACCTCATGCTGGCCTAAACTCTAAGGGCTTCTCTTGTGTGACTTGTGTGCCTTCGTACTTGACTACTTGCAGGCTTGTTATCTGACACAGGAGCTACTTGCAGGTTTTGTTTATAGTCCTTAATTGGGACTCATAACAGGGTTACTAAGTTCTTGCAGGTTTTGTTTGTAGTCCTTAATTGGGACTCATAACAGGCTGTACTGAGTTTCTTGCAGGTTTTGTCTATAATCCTTAATGGGGACTCAAAACAGGGTTTACTTACATCACCCCATGCATACCATAACATCATACCATTGCATACATCCTAACCCATTTCAAGGATCTCAAGGGCTTGTGATGCAGGTCATGATGAACCAACATGTCTGGCAAGGGGCAAAGGGGATTTATTTTCCTCTAGCCAAGGTTGTCAGGGGCTATGACCCACTTGATATGGTGAGCCTTTGACCCTTGAAGAAGGACTCTCAACAAACATGAAGTTCCTTCAAGCTACTGGATCCTAACTCTAACAAATTTTCTTGTTTATCCCGCGAGGTCCTTGAAAACATTACATGCATATCATACACATCATTGCATAACAGGTACCCTTGTTGCAGGTCACTTACCTTTCTCGCTATCTATTTCAGCAATGGCTTCCCAACAAGATAACCAGGACCTTCTTGCTCAAGAGACTCGGTTCGGGGAAATCCTCCTGAATCTATCCAAGGGGCAGGAGGAGCTGAGGACACTTCTCATGGAGACTTTGGTCAGGAACAGCGCTGAGGACGAACGGCTGAAACATCTGCAAGCTGAAGTGGATGCAATGAAAGCCCAGATGCTGGGGCAGGTGACTGCCATTCAAGGTTTAGCTCAAAGACAAGAAGAGTTCGGAGTTCTCATCAACCAACTGCTTCAGGGTAACCAACTGGGGCAAACATCTAAGGTTGAAGGGCCAGTCATCATTCAACCACCTTGGAGGCAAGAGGATAAGAGAGCTCCTCAAATGGCTTCAATGTCACAAATTCAGCATCAACCTCACCAGCTTCAGACAGACAAGCCCAGGAGGCAATTCACCCAGCTCAATATCTCGTCGTTTCAAGCATTACAACGTCTGTTGAGATTGAATCTGATCACATTAAGGGCTCATCCCCGGAACCCCAACACAGCATCTCCTACCTATCATCCCAATAAAAGGTGTGCCTACCACTCTGCCAGTTCAGGACATGATACAAATGAGTGTTGGGCTCTGAAGAACAAGATCCAGGACCTGATTGATGAAGGAGCATTGGAGTTCACACAAGATGGTCAGGCTGGGTTTTTCTACCATCCCTCCAAGGCTCACCATTTGAAGTAACAAGCCCTGAGATGAAAAGGCTTTTGTTCATTAGGATTTCCAAGTTGTAATTTTCTTTTGTTCAAACATTGACTCATGTTAAACGTTGTTATTTCATTAATGCATCGCATATGTCTGTTTTGAAGCAATATATTCGTATTCACTATATGAAAATTATTTTCATATTTTTTCTGATGATCAATGCTCGATTAGTAATTCTAAGCCTCTTGAGGGAGGATGACGAAAATGATACCACAATCTACAGTATGCTTTTGAATAGACCCCGCTGATGAGGTACAGGCATTGTTTCAATCCCTAAACACTGGAGTTATAAGGAAGATAATCCCTCGTCAACCCCTTCGAGCCAAAGAAGTAGGAGTTTTTATTTTCGAAAATTAAAACCCTTAATCAGAACCTGGGGTAGGGTAGTCTTCTCAGTTGATTCAAGTGCATAACAAATGGCACTAAAGAGGTCCTTACAAAACAAAGAAAGACAGTGATGGTTCCAAATAATCATAAGGATAGACAGTCATTGTATCTCAAAATAAAAACCCAATAAGTCAAAATCTATGAAGGAGACTTACAAAACTGGGGCATCCCGCTGACTGTAATCCAAAAAAGGAAACAGTTCAGGAAAAAAACAGGGATAACAAAATTAAAAAGAAAGAGGTCCTACAAACCCTCGACAAAAAAAAGGGAAATGACTGCCTATTCAGAATAAATCATCAACATCTGAACCATCATTGGAACGTCAAGACAAAGATTCAATCAAGGTCTAACGCACGATCAACTGAGCTTAGGTTTGAAGAACATCACGAAGAGTGGGTGGGTACAAATAATTTGAGCCTTTATCCTTTGTTTCTTAAACCGTGAACCAGACCACGTTATAACCCTTAAAAGTCCTAGCTGAAGCATGGGTTAGTTCGAAAGCATACTGTTACGAAAGGTATCCTGACTCCTTAAGGCCTACGGTAAATACGGAGTTGACATCACGTTTTACAAACATTCACTTGTTTTATGAAAAAGATTGCATTTTCAAAATCTTCAAGACAGACATAAGCTTTGCATTTTTGATATAACATTGTTTGCATATGACTATTTGTTGGAACAGTAGGGAAATTCGCACGATGAATACCTAGTGAACAAAAGCACTTCCAATCAAGGGGCATGACATGATCATGGTCTATCATCCGGGGCAGTTAGGTCAGGATTCAGGGAATCTCTCAAAATGTCAAATATCCAGGGGCAAATCTCTGCCTGAATCACTTGGGGCATTCCAACGACGAATCTTGCCTGATCAAACACCTTCTGGTGGCATGACAAAACACTTCTGACAGGGGCAACTCCCTACATTCTGAAAATGTGGATATAGTCTAAAAGAATACTACGCGTAATCAAAGACCCGCTAGGTTGACACACCTAGGCAAAAATAAGGGCTTCCCGGCGAACCAAAAGGGTTCGGGCAAAATGAAGGGATGAAATGAAAAAAAATCTGTACACCCGGCAAGTCGAAAACCTGAAAAGGCGGCTTGGGCAAAAATGGGTATCCCGGTGGACTGAAAACCCGAAAGGGCGGTCCAGGCAAAAGTTAGGGATCAAAGCATATGGCTATGTCCTGGCATCTCGTCACTTGCCTACCAGAAGAAGAGTTGTCAATCGGCAGTCATCAAGCACCTCCACAGGTCTTCCTCTCCCACCTCAGAAACAGGGGCAATGATGAGTTGTCCAAGCGATCTAATTGCTCTGTCCGCCAAGGTATCAAGGTGAGTTCAGCTGGAGAACGTAACCAGTATATCTCAGTTCCCCAGAGAGTGAGTCAGCAAGTCAATGCACTCTCCCCAAGAAAAGCTATACAATCAGCCTTAAGGAAGTTAGGTATCCCCGCAGATCTCAACGTTCCCCAGCACGATATACAGACATTCCTAACAAGCATCCCCGGCAGGCTTGGTCTAAAGATTGTTCCCCGGCGGCATACCAGACATTCAATGGAGTCACTTCCCCAACATCTCAAATTATCCCCAGGAGAGTCCAATCCAGATTTCCCCAGGAAAGGTTGGAATCCATCTCCACGAACAGTAAGCTTATCCCCATTAGATTCTGGAAGCTTCTCCCCCGCAGAGCACGAACGCGTCCCCCGGCTTTATTCAAAGGTTATTTCCCTACCAGGATATAACTGGGTTATCCTCAGCCAAAAGCCACGGAAAGATCGTCCCCGACGAAGTCTTCTTATCCCCAGCGAAGTCTATTAACACTTCCAACATAACAATGGTATCCCCAGCGAAGTTACCCTCAACATTCCGGCAAAGTACCTCTCTTCCCACAGAGTATGGTTCCCCAGCAAGGTCGCTAGAGTAGTTATTCCCCGCAGAGTAATCTCTTCGCCAAGATTATTCCCCAACGGAGTTATCTTCTCCTACCGGTATTCTTGCAACTATCATCCTCAGCGGAAACAAATATTCTTTTCTTCAAACATCAGCCCAGGAGTTAACTTCCCGGCACCCGTCAAGGACTTATTTTCCTAGACAAAAACATACGTTCATAAACATCGCATTTCCATACATTATAGCATGCATATACGCATTATATCTTACAAATCTCATTTATGTTGAGAACATCATTGCTTGATCCATATCACGCATTGCATATGACTGACCTTTACCTTTCAGGAAAGATCCAGTTAAGTTCTCAGCTACATTTCAAGACCTTGCCTGGTTCAGTTAAATCGACCCTAAGATTTTCCTGTTTCTTATCCAGTCAAAGGCCTTTTCTGGTTCAGTCAGATCGACCATAAGATCTCCCTGTTTCTTATCCAGTTGAAGATTCCAAGACCTTGCCTGGTTCAGTTAAATCGACCCTAAGATTTTCCTGTTTCTTATCCAGTCAAAGGCCTTCTCTGGTTCAGTCAGATCGACCCTAAGATCTCCCTGTTTCTTATCCAGTTGAAGATTCCAAGACCTTGCCTGGTTCAGTTAAATCGACCCTAAGATTTTCCTGTTTCTTATCCAGTCAAAGGCCTTCTCTGGTTCAGTCAGATCGACCCTAAGATCTCCCTGTTTCTTATCCAGTTGAAGATTCCAAGACCTTGCCTGGTTCAGTTAAATCGACCCTAAGATTTTCCTGTTTCTTATCCAGTCAAAGGCCTTCTCTGGTTCAGTCAGATCGACCCTAAGATCTCCCTGTTTCTTATCCAGTTGAAGATTCCAAGACCTTGCCCGGTTCAGTTAAATCGACCCTAAGATTTTCCTGTTTCTTATCCAGTCAAAGGCCTTCTCTGGTTCAGTCAGATCGACCCTAAGATCTCCCTGCTTCTTATCCAGTTGAAGATTCCAAGACCTTGCCTGGTTCAGTTAAATCGACCCTAAGATTTTCCTGTTTCTTATCCAGTCAAAGGCCTTCTCTGGTTTAGTCAGATCGACCCTAAGATCTCTCTGATTCTTGCCCAGTTGAAGTTATTCCAAGACATTGCTTGGTTCAGTTAAGTCGACCCTAAGATTTTTCTTGATTCTTATCCAATCAAAGGCCTTCTCTAGTCCAGTTAAATCGATCCCTAAAGATTTTCCTGATGAAGACTCAGTAGAAGACATCCAAGATTCTCTCAGCGTTACTGTTGAGGTTGAAGTCGCCTATGATTCTCTCAGCGTTACTGTTGAGGTTGAAGTCGCCCAAGATTCTCTCAGCGTTACTGTTGAGGTTGAAGTCGCCCAAGATTCTCTCAGCGTTACTGTTGAGGTTGAAGTCGCCCAAGATTCTCTCAGCGTTACTGTTGAGGTTGAAGTCGCCTATGATTCTCTCAGCGTTACTGTTGAGGTTGAAGACATCCAAGATTCTCTCAGCGTTACTGTTGAGGTTGAAGTCGCCCAAGATTCTCTCAGCGTTACTGTTGAGGTTGAAGTCGCCTATGGTTCTCTCAGCGTTCCTGTTGAGGTAGTAATCATCCAAGGTTCTCTCACCGTCCCGTTGAGATAGTAACCATCCCTGGTTCATTCATAACCTTTTGAAGCTCCAGACCCAGTTCCTGTAACCAGTCAGGGTACATCTATACAAAGAGTTTGAAGACCAGCTCCTGTAACAGGTCAGGTAATCATCTTTCTTTTTCAGGTACGCAAGTTCTCGCTAAGGAATCTCTTATGCGATCAACATCCAGATGGAATCTATAAGCCCATCCACCTATCCATCACCTCTCAGCATGGAATCTATAAGCCCATCATCCTATCCATCAGTCTCCAAATGGCATCTATAAGCCCATTCCCACCATCACTCTACTATGTGAGCGCAAATTTCTGGGCACTCTAGTGTTCAATCATCTTCCACCTTCGGATTACGAAAGGCACGTCAGCCAATCTGCATCCTCAGGTCTAAGAAGATTGAACAGGGGCAACTGTTGTACCCTAAAATTTTCCCTCCCATATTCTTCAAGATTTGTCAAGATCATGCTTCAAAATCTCCCCAAGGGTTGCACAGTTCAAGGGCCTCCTAACAGTCAAAAACTAGGGTTTTGGTTCTGGCAAAGAAATTGAAGTTTCCAAGGGTCCAATCAAGTCACACATGCCTATAAACATAGTCAAGCATCCTCATACCAAGTTTCAATACTTACAACACAAAATTGCACAGTCAAAAACCCTAATTGCCCTACAGTCAACTGCAGGGGCAAAATGGTCATTTGACAGTCAAAAGTTCAAATTTTTGGTCAACATCTTATTTTGAAGCCACAAACATCATTTGATCAATTCTTGATCATGATTTTCAAGGCATGGCTCAAAAAGTCTCAAGATGCAAAAGTTTCCATATTTGGACAGTTGAAAAAGTCAACTGTAACTTGACCAAAGCATAACTTCCACATGGTTCATCAGAAAAATTCCATCCAAAGCTCATTTTGAAGAGAAAGAAATTTCCTACAACTCCTCTTCACACTTCAAGTCCAAGAAATTCTCTCACAAAAAGTTATCAATTTCAACATTATAGGTCATTTTCAAAAGTCAACAAAAAGGGACTTTAAGTCAAAGACCATAACTTGAGATTGGTAAATCAAAATGACATGGGACCAAAGGCATTGGTTAGAGGACTTCAAGAACTTCCCAAAATGTCCAAGAACATGATCAAAGCTTAAATATTGAGCAAGATATGCCTTGTGGAAGTTGGGAATGTTTTGGGAATTTTGAAAAGTCAACTTTACTTCAAATGCCTCAAAATTGCTAATGGGCCACATTTCCTTCCAAGAATCATTATCCAAAGGCTATGCACGACCATTTGATCCAAAGGGGATTTATTTCATCATTTTTTATTATTTATTTGAATTTTTATCACCATTAATTCATTTAATTAAAAAAAATATGACAAAAATACTAAAATAAAGTTTTCAAATCTTTTTGTGCAGTATAACCTCTCACCAAGGCCTCAAGATCTCGTGCACATCAAAAAAGGGAAGATTTGGTGCAAATTGGCATGTTATTCATGAGGAAAAGATTGGAAAAGATTCCATGGAAATCAAATATTTGATTCATCAATGCAAAGGCTTTTGACTCAAAATTCTTACCCTAATCCATTGGCATACTTAAGCTGATCACAACCCTAGTGCATAGAACCAGAAAGCTGCGCCTAAGAACCAAAACCAACTTTGCATTTTTCATCAAATTTTTCAAAACTGAAAACGATATTGCAGGGAGTTTCAAGGCGAAAGAACTATCCCAAAAGCTTTCCAAGGTTGCCAGGAATCATTTCCAATCAGAATCACACTTCCATACTCAAAGAATTGGTAGATGGGAACTTGACTTTCTTCTAAAAATTGCATATTCGTGTTTGAATTTATACATACTTTTCATGCATTTTAATGTTCGAACTATACTAATGTGATGATTCTAAAGCTAATGATGTGATTCAATTGGAGAATGGTGGTCTGAATAGGAAGTTGCCATGGAAGCTCTTTAGGGTTTCAGAGGTCAAAAATTAGGGCTTTGCGCTTGGGGAAAAATTGGCCAACAAGACCTGGACCACTGAACTCACGACCTTCATACGAATTCATTACACATATCGCGCTCAATTTATGAGCGACGGTGGCCTATTCGCTATTTTCACGTTTACCATTTAGTGGGGGTTTAAAACCCCCGCTATCTCTTTTTATTTTGCAGGCAGCATGAAGAAGATGGAGGACGTGTCCATTGCTCACAGGCGCGTTTGAATTTCGCGCAAAAAACACCACTCATCATTATTTTATATTATATTCTTTATTTTCCATATTATACACAAAACGCGCTAATGGCTCAGTTGGCAGGCATATGGTTTGGTAAGCAATGGGACCTGGGTTCGATTCCCAGGTCCCCTCCCTTTCTCAATATTATTTTTCCTTCTATGTTTCCATGTAGCGTTCCCTCCAGAGTCCTACCATGCACCCAGCGCTGAAGCTTGCCACGCGTCTCAGGAGATTCATCTAATGATCAGATCCCTTAGCCCATCGTGCATCCTCAGTCAACCCTGTGCATACAAGTCAGAGAAGTCAACATGGCCAAGCTTCAAATGGGCCCAATTCCTGCTAATTTTACCTCCAGATTGGGGTCAACACCCCCCATTGGTTTGCATTTCATTTTCTTTCTATTTATTTTTCTATTTATTTGTTTTATTTATTTTATTTAATTCATCAAAATTAATTTTCATAAAATATAAAAAAAAATCAGAAAGACAAAAAATATGAATATATTTTATTTAAATGTTTTTGTAAATAAATTTTATTAACTAATTTAGTTTTTAATTCTAGGTTTAATTTTAAGATTTTCTTTAATAAATTAAAAAATGTAGAATTAGGGTTTTAAATACTTTTATCCTTTTTTTCTTTACTTTTACCATAATTAATAATTAATTATTTATTTTGTAAATAAATTTCCATGTAAATAATTAATTAAAATTAGGTCAAATTTAAACATTTTTTTTAATAAATAAAAATAGTTTAGAATTAGGGTTTTAATTTCATTTAATTTTCTTACTAAATTCCATAAATACAAAAACTCAAAAATAATTTCCTTTTCTCATTTAACTTAATTAATTTATTAATTGTAATTTAATTTCCTTAAAAGGGTCCAACGCCCTCGCATTCGATCATAATTCTATTTCGCGCGCTTATTTTATTTCCTTTTTATAAATTTCATGTAATTATCCCAAAGCCATGTAATAGATTAATTAGGATATTTATTTTTTCGCACTTTATTTTATTCAAATCGGGTCTTGGACTAATTTGGCGATGTAGACCCGTGCCTTTGTAATAGCGTAGGACTTTTAATTCCGCCTCTTTTAACTGTTAATAACTTGCATGAAAGAATGAATGCCAAAAATAAAAACAAAGCGTAGATCACCAGTGCATGAACAAGATAAACATAAATGAACATGACACACAAATCACACACCACCCCTAGGGTACGTCTCACTGTTGCCTTGCCCCTCGAAAGGTGGTCGTCGAGTAGAGGATGTTTTAGTAAGTCCTCGTGTCCATGAAAATGGCATGGGGGTAGCTTCTAAGGTGTCCTACTGTTGCTCTGGTGACCACACTGTCCCGAACCCTCGAATTGACCCGAACACCTCCAACGGTGGTGCTACCTACCTCTCAATGGTGGGATGGCACTACTTTAAGGACATTTACACAGACGAATTCCTTAGGGTAGGTAGAGAACTCGTAGATAATTGCTCTAATTTCAAAACAAAAATAAAAAAAAACTCTTCTCACACCGACACTTTCAAAAAAGCTTTCAAAAAGCAATTTTTCAAACACTCTTGAGGACTGATACAAGAGTCGAACTGAAATTTTCAAAGAAACCTTTTTTTAAACCCACAGTTGAAAAGCAAACAAACAATTTTGAAAACACAAATGAGCAAGTATCTAAGAGCCCATGGATAACCATGGATAGAAAGGGTGCTAACACCTTCCCTTTCTATAAATCTACCTCCCGAACCGAGAGCAATCTCTATAAGGAATTTTTCTGTGCTTTTGTCCTTTCCCTTTGGAGAAAATAAAAGACGCTGGCGACTCTTGCTTCCGCGACATTTCGCGAACCAGTGTTAAACAGTCAGTTCCAGATCCACCGATCAACCTAGAACCAACCAGCAAAGAGTGGAAAGGCCACAACGGCAGTATACCCGGATAAACATGACACCCGCTCAGGTTCTACCCCACCTCTTGAAGTTAAACCTTACAACCTTGAAAGAGGCACCAAAAAATCCAAATACAACTTCTCCTTTCTACCATGCCAATGCCAAATGTGCTTATCATTCGGACAGCCTGGGGCACGACACCAATAATTGTTGGGCCCTCAAAAACAAGATCCAGGATTTAATAGATGCCAAGGAGGTGGAATTCGACGCGCCCGAAAAGCCGAATATGATTTCCGCCGCAATGCCAAAGCATGGTCACAATACCCATGCTATCGAAGAGGATTTGTATGTTGCTGTTGTTGATGACTTAATGACCCCTTTACCAATAATCAAGATGAATCTGTTGAAAGTCGGGATCTTCCCAGGCTGTGGAAAAGATTGTTACCATTGTTCGTCCCTACAATCCGACTGTCTGTTATTGAAGTTAGGCGTCCAATGCCTAATGGATAATCAAGAGATCCTCTTTGAGAAAACTCCTGTTACTCCTATTACTCCAATTCCTATCAATGATGTTGCTATAATTACCATTTCCGACAATCTTTCCAAGGTCTCCAAAAGACCTGTTAAGATTACACCCGATCCAAAGTTTGTACCTCTGAAGATAACTATGTCGGGGCCTATCCCATACAAGTCCAACAAGACAATACCGTGGAATTATGGAGGAGAGATCTTCTACCGCGATGTTAAGCATATCGAATCAGTGGAAGAGAATTATGATGAAGAAACTCCTGACATAGGAAATATTGAGGGGACGAGTAAGATCACTCGTAGCGGAAGAATTTTCTCTCCGGAGATTTCTCCTCCAAGGGAAATCTTCGGACCCTCAAGTGCTCCTGTGCCGGTCAACATCTTTGTGCGAACTCCAGTTATTGAAGAAATTGTTACTCCCGTAGTTGTACCCTCTGCTGTTGTTGCTGATAAAGTTAAGGGGATCCAAGAAGCGCCCTTCAGGATGAGGGCTCAGCCTTTGGTCATTCCCGAGACCACCCAAAAGGAAATGGAGGAGATTTTAAAAATAATTAAGAAAAGCGACTATGATGTCGTAGAACAACTGGGGCAAACCCCTTCAAAAATCTCCATGCTGGCCCTATTGCTCTGTTTCGAGGCTCATGCCAAAGCCTTGATCAAATTCCTGAAGACCGCGCACGTGCCTCAAGAAACCTCTACGGACCAGTTCCAGGAGTGTGTAGCCAGCCTAACCGCCGACAATGGTCTTGGCTTCTCTGATGCCGATCTAACATCTAAGGGAAGAAAGAATAATGATGCGCTGCATGTCTTGGTAGAATGCAGAGGGACCATACTTGCTCACGTTCTGGTTGATACCAGATCATCTTTAAATGTCATGCCAAAGAAAGCATTGGACAGATTGGATTGTGAAGGTTTGACCCTAAAGCCCAGCAATATCATTGTTAGAGCCTTTGACGGTTCTAAGAGGATGGTCCACGGAGAGGTGGACATCCCAATTAAGGTGGGTACAGAAATTTTCAACTCTACATTTTATGTGATAGACATCCGTCCTTCATATTCTTTCTTGTTGGGAAGACCATGGATCCACAATGCTGGGGTAGTCACTTCTTCTCTACACCAAATGCTCAAATACCCAGTCCAGGGTAAAATTATAACAGTTCATGGTGAGGAGGAGTATATGATAAGCCACCTTAACTCTTTCCTCTATGTGGAGTTAGATGGTGAATTCATAGAAACCCCTTTCCAGCACTTTGAAGAGGTTTCTCCCGAAGTTGCGGTAGCTAAGACAATGACGTATGTACCCATCATTACCAAGCCTGTGTCCTGGATGTCATACCTTAAAGATGCGAAGGTTGTGATCAAGGAAGGAGGAAGTACAGTATGGGGTCAACTACCAGATTTTCCTTTCAAGACAGATAAGTTCGGCTTAGGTTTCACTGCTGCCAGTCAGAAGGTTGTGCGTCGCTCCCGGGCTGGAGGACCACCACTAAAGATCACTCATCATGGAGTTCATGCTTTGGAAGATGTTGAAGATGAGAGCAATTTTGAAGATTGGATTTTCCCGACTATTGAAGGAGGACAAAACAACTCGGAGGCGAAAGACTTTGTTCCCATTACTTTCATAAATCAGTAATTTATCTTTCGAACATTTCTGTTGGTCTGTAATAATTATTAAACAATTCGTACACTCTTTTTTCCTTGTGCCTTACCTGGGGCACATAGGTCCATTTGTAACGGCTTGATTTTTCATCTACATGTGCCATTTTTAATGAATTATGGACGTTTTCATATATAAACTTTTGTGTTCATTTTCTTTCTTTTTACATTTTATTTGTTTAAAGGTGGCTATCCCTTACACACATCCACACTCACAAAATGCAGGTACCTATCTACTCCGGATTCCATGGGTAACAGTTCTGCTATGGCCTTCAGTGACTCTGAAGATCTGGTCAATCATGTCGAATACGAAGGTGATGAAGACTGTGAAGTGCCTGGAGAGTTGGCTAGACTTCTACAACAGGAAGAAAGGGCTATTCTGCCCCATGAAGAGCTGTTAGAGACTATCAACTTGGGTACTGCCGAAGACAGAAAAGAGGTTAAAGTGGGTGCCAACCTAAAGCCAAATGTCAAAGAGCGTTTAGTTCAGATGTTGAATGAATATGTTGAGATCTTCGCCTGGTCCTATGAAGACATGCCGGGACTCGATACAGATATTGTGGTTCACCGTCTCCCTACAAGAGAATACTGCCCACCAATTAAGCAGAAAGTCCGCCGAATGAGGCCCGATATGTCCAAAAAGATCAAAGCCGAAGTGATGAAGTAGTTCAATGTCGGGTTCCTTGTTGTTACCTCATATCCATAATGGGTTGCTAACATTGTGCCCGTGCCTAAAAAGGACAGCAAAGTGAGAATGTGTGTAGATTACAGAGACTTAAACAGGGCTAGCCCTAAATATGACTTTACACTATCGCACATTGACATCTTGGTTGACAACACAGCTCAACATAAGGTATTTTCTTTCATGGATGGATTTTCAGGGTACAACCAGATCAAAATGGCCCCCAAAAGACATAGAGAAGACTACTTTTGTTACGCAGTGGGGTACCTTCTGCTATAAAGTGATTCCATTCAGACTGAAGAATGTCGGGGCAACCTATCAGCGAGCCATGGTAGCTTTGTTTCATGACATGATACATCATGAGATCGAAGTCTACGTAGACGACATGATAGCCCGTTCACATACAGAAGAAGAACACCTCGACCATCTGCAAAAGTTGTTTGTCAGACTAAAGGAGTATAAGCTCAGACTGAACCCTAGCAAGTGCACTTTCGGAGTTAGATCCGGTAAACTCTTGGGATTCATCGTCAGCAACAAAGGCATCAAGGTTGATCCTGCCAAAGTCAAAGCCATGCAAGAAATGCCTGCCCCTCGCACTGAAAATGAGGTCAGAGGTTTCTTAGGACGCCTAAACTACATTGCAAGGTTCATTTCTCACCTAACATCTACCTGCGAACCAATCTTCAAGTTGTTGCAGAAAGATCAGGTGGTTGAATGGAATGATGATTGTCAAGTTGCTTTCGATAAAATCAAGGAGTATTTGCTAGAACCTCCTATCTTGATGCCACCCGTCGAAGGAAGGTCGTTAATCATGTATCTGACTGTTTTGGATAATTCAATGGGGTGCGTACTGGGCCAACATGACGAGTCTGGTCGAAAAGAGCATGCCATTTATTACCTTAGCAAAAAGTTTACCGACTGTGAGACTCGTTACTCACTACTCGAGAAAACTTGTTGCGCTTTGGTATGGGCTTCTCGCCGGCTAAGGCAGTATATGTTGACACATACCACTCTGTTGATTTCTAAAATGGATTTGATCAAGTACATCTTCGAAAAGCCTGCTTTATCTGGAAGAATCGCTAGATGGCAAATGATCCTAACTGAGTATGATATCCAGTACACAACTCAAAAAGCTATAAAAGGGAGTGTACTAGCTGACCATCTAGCTCATCAAGCTGTCGAAGATTACCAATCCATGAAGTTTGACTTCCCCGACGAAGACATTATGACATTGGACAACATTGAAGGTAACAGACCGTATGACAGACCTGAACAAGGATCCCGATGGACCCTGTACTTTGATGGTGCTTCAAATGCACTTGGCAATGGTATCGGCGCGGTACTTATCTCTCCAAAAGGTTTCCATACACCTTTCACTGCTAGACTTTGCTTCAGTTGCACCAATAACATGGTCGAGTATGAAGCTTGCATCTTTGGTCTCAAGGCTGCTATTGACTTGGGAATCAAATCTTTGGTTGTGTTTGGGAACTCAGCTTTGGTTATCAGTCAAATCAAAGGAGAGTGGGACACTAAACATCCTAATCTCATCCCATACAAAGAACATGTCCTGACATTGTTACCTCATTTCGAGCAGATTACCTTCGAGCACTTCCCGCGAGAAGAAAATCAGCTAGCAGATGCTCTAGCTACAATGTCGTCCATGTTTAAACTTAATTGGGATAATGAGGCTCCCTAAATCACCATTGAGCGGATGGACGAACCTGCATATTGTCACGAGATTAATACCGAAGAAGTAGTGGACTAACCCTGGTTTCACGAAATCAAAAGGCATCTCAAGACCCGAGAATACCCTGAAGGAGCTTCAGTCAATGACAAAAAGTTCTTGAGGAGATTTTCTGCCAAGTTCTTCCTGAGCAATGGTATCCTATACAAGCGCAATCATGATTGCGTTCTGCTTCGTTGTGTGGACAAGGTTGAAGCCGAGTAGATCATGGCTGAACTGCATAATGGTACTTTTGGCACCCACTTGAGCGGATATACGATGGCTAAGAAGATTCTAAGGGCAGGCTACTACTGGTCTACCATGGAAGCTGATTGTCATCAATATTCCCGTACTTGTCACAAATGCCAAATCTATGCAGACAAGGAACATATTCCTCCAGTTCCTCTCAATGTCCTAACAGCTCCTTGGCCATTCGCGATGTGGGGTATCAACATGATCGGAGAGATCAAGCCTACAACATCCAATGGACACCGCTTTATCCTGGTGGCTATTGATTACTTTACCAAGTGGGTCGAAGCAGCTTCCTTCGCCTACGTTACAAAGAATGTGGTTGCCCGCTTCATCAAGCAAAACCTCATTTGCCGGTACGGTATCCCTGATCGTATCATCACGGACAACGGTACAAACCTGAACAACACTATGATCACCGCTCTGTGCGAGCAGTTCAAGATTCAACATCACAATTCATCTCCCTATCAGCCAAAGATGAACGGTGATGTCAAAGCTACGAAAACAAATATCAAGAAGATCATTCAAAAGATGACAATCACCTACAAGGACTGGCATGAGATGTTACTGTTTGCTCTGCACGGATATCGTACCACGGCGCGTACTTCAACTGGGGAAACCCCCTTTTCTTTGGTATATGGCATGGAGGTTGTTTTACCCATGGAGGTTCAGATTCCTTCCTTGAGAATTATGAAGGATGTTGGTTTAAGTGAAGACGATTGGATTCAGACCCGGCTTGATCAACTTAACTTGATTGACGAGAAGTGACTTACTGCTGTTTGTCATGGTCAGACGTATCAAAAACGGATTGTAAGTGTTTTCTTGTTGGCTTTAATTTTTGGTAAAACCAGAATTGGGAATGTCATGACTGATGTCATAACATTCTGGGATAAAGACAAATTCTGCAGAAGGAATGCTCTACAGGAACAACTCAGTATGAGTGAATATCATGATGATTAAGCTATGATCATATGTACTGAATTCTACCAAAATCAGTGAGCAGGATACATGATGTCATAACCAATGTCATAACAAATGTTAAGACATCCTGTACTGATCAAGTTGTTGTGCATATTTATTGTTCCTAAGAATTTTCAGGAATCTGGTGTGCTGTTCTGAGTTGAAGTATATTGCCCAGATCAGATGCTCACGTGGATATTAGGTTAACCTTGCTTAACCCTAATCTGTTATGATGAAAGCTCAAGACCAAGTCTTTAGGTTAACTTTGGTTAACCCTAGCTATTTTTATGGAAGCCCTAAATGAAGAATAGACTGCATATATATTTCTCATGTACCCTAATGGTGAGTAGCGCTTTTGACAGAAATCAATAAGGCATTGTGTAGATAGCTTTAGTAACTACTGTGAGCCAAGCAATTATCAGTTTGATAAGTGACTTGGAGTAGGATTTGGTTGTAAGGGTTGTTTATCACTCAAAGCTTTGAAGCACGAGTGTTGTGTCTCTTGATTAAAGCTTTGAAGCAAAATCAAGCATGTGTATTGAAGAATGTCTTCATAATCTTATTAATCAGTAGATTAGTATCACTGCTGTGATTGAGGGGGAGTGAGTAGGAACTCAGGTTTAAGTAGGACTTAGATTGAAGTTGCATTGGGTAGGCCTTAAGTGAAGGAGATAAACTGGTTGGTTTATTCCTAAATTAATACCTCTTATAGTGAATTTCCTCCCTGGCTTGGTAGCCCCCAGAGTAGGTGTTGTTATACACTGAACTGGGTTAACAATTGATTGTGTTCTTTACTGTCTTTTAAATTACTGTTTGGTGTGTGTACAATTTGTTAGATACGGTATCATAACATTCATTGTGACATTAAGTATCTGTTGCCAGAATTTCAATTGGCATCAGAGCAGGCACCCTGCCTGTCTTTCTGGGTGAGATCTAGGGATATTATTTTCTGGCGCTATGGACAAGGAAGGAGGATTTGGGAACAGACCACCTATTCTGGATGGATCAAACTATGACTACTGGAAACCTCGTATGATTGCCTTCTTGAAGTCACTGGATAAAAAATCTTGGAGAGCTACTGACAAAGGATGGAACCATCCCACCATAATTGGGAAAGATGGGACGACTAGTCTGAAACCTGAGGAAGAATGGAGCAAAGAAGAAGATGAGTTAGCCCTGGGTAACTCTAAAGAATTGAATGCCTTGTTCAAAGTAATTTATAGAAACATATTCAGACTAGTACATCAATGTGAACTGGCCAAGGATGTTTGGGACACTCTCAAAACCACCCATGAGGGTACATCCAAAGTAAAAATGTCAAGACTTCAGATGCTCACTACCAAATTTGAGAATCTAAGGATGATGGAAGATGAGAACATTCATGAGTTTCACATGAACATCTTGGAAATTGCCAACACCTCAGGAGCATTGGGAGAAAAGATGTCAGAAGAAAAGCTGGTGAGAAAGATTCTCAGATCCTTGCCTAAAAGGTTTGCAATGAAAGTGACTGCTATAGAGGAAGCTCAGGATATCTGCAACTTTAAGGTTGATGAACTCATTGGGTCACTTCATACATTTGAGATGGGGATCAGTGACAATGTTGACAAGAAAAACAAGAGCATAGCCCTTGTATCCAATACTGAAGATGAAAGCAAGGAGAGTGATGAAGAGAATATTTCAGAAGCTATAGCTATGCTTGGAAGGCAGTTCAACAAACTCATCAAGAGAATGGACCCAAATTCAAAGTCAAATGTCAAGAACATTTCCTTTGACATTAGCAGATCCTATGACTCCAGCAGAAGAACTGAGTCTGAAGAAAAGGGAAATCAAAGCAGAGGAATCCAATGCCATGGATGTGAAGGATATGGGCACATTCGAGCTGAATGTCCTACCTTTCTTAAGAAACAAAATAAAGGAATGTATGTTACTTGGTCTGATGGTGACTCAGAAAGTAACTCTGAAGAAGAATCTGCTAAACTAGTTACTGCACTATCTGGTATTTGTAACTCTGATAATGATTCTAGTGATGAGGAAGTGACATTTGAAGAACTTGTTGACTCCTACAAGAAGCTATGTATCAGAAGTGCTGAAGTCTATCAGCAAAATGAGAAACATAAAAAGCTCATAGTGAAGTTGGAGGCTGAGAAGAAGGCAGGCACTGCTACTATAAGCCATCTCGAAGGTGAAGTTCTAATGTTGAACTCCAAACTTGATCAGATGACTAAGTCTGTCAAGATGTTAACAAATGGAACTGACAAGTTGGAAGAAATCCTTCAGGCTGGACAAAATGCAGGAAACATGTCTGGTCTAGGATTTGTGGCTACAAAGAAATCTGTTGTTGACAAGAAGAAGACCAGGCCTGATAAACAAATGTCAAAGCATATGTCACAACATAGGACTCAACATCAAGAACAGAGAAATATGAAGAAAAAGTATCAAAGATGGAGATGTCATTATTGTGGAAGGTTTGGTCACATAAAGCCATTCTGCTTCAGATTATATGGATATCCTAATCAGACCCCATATGACAAACCTAAGACTAACAAGGCACCATATACTCAACAGTGGAAGAAAAAGACTGCAGCCCTGATAGCTCACACCTCCCTTAGAGTTTCTGCCAAGGAAGACTGGTACTTTGATAGTGGATGCTCTAAACACATGACTGGAATCAAGAATCTGCTGAATGATGTCAAACCTCATACTACTAGTTATGTCACTTTTGGAGATGGTGCTAGAGGAGAAATCAAAGGAGTTGGAAACTTGGACTGCCCTGGAGTTCCAAACCTAAATGAAGTGTTGCTGGTAAATGGTTTGACTGCTAATCTCATAAGTATCAGTCAATTATGTGATCTAGGATTCAAGGTCAACTTCACCAAGTCTGAATGTCTTGTAACTAATGAAAAATAAGAAGTTGTAATGAGAGGAGTCAGATCAAAAGACAATTGTTACTTATGGGAGTCTGAGAATACTAACTACTCTTTTGTATGCTCTATAGCCAAAGAAGAAAAGGAAGTGAAACTGTGGCACCAAAAACTTGGTCATTTACATCTTAGAGGGATGAAAAAGATCATATCCATGTAGGCTGTCAGAGGAATTCCAAGGCTTCAGATTAATGAAGGGAGAGTCTGTGGTGAATGTCAGGTTGGAAAGCAAACTATGTTAGAACAAAGTTTGAATCTACTACCCTATGATTAAGTTTTGATGATAACAAAGTGAAAAGATATATTACTTATATGATTCATGTATGAACTATCTGCTGCCTAAATTATTACGTTCTGATTTGCAGATACTCTGATTGGTATAAGCAAGATCACACCTAATCAGCATCAGAAATTTTGGTTCCTGACATCAGCATCAGAAGTTGCCATATCAGAATGTCAGAATCAGAAGATTAATTCACGTGAATGCTGAAGCCTGATGAACAGAACTGCGCTCAACACTCTGATAAAGAAACACAACAGTTCATCAGCAGCTAAGCAGGGTCAGAATGAGCCAAGCCAGAACTTGCATTAAGTAAGAAACGGTACTGTGCATTGAAAGCAAATTAATACCAACGGCCTCATTCCAGACAAGATCTGCTCGATAAGGAAAGTTTGTTATTAGCATTGAATCAAGAATATTGCTCCAACGTTCAAACATCTCAGTGCTATATAAACAAGACTTTGAAGATTGAATTGGCTAATGCTCTCCAAATCTTTACACGCCTAAAAGCTGATCATAATCTTCCTTCTCTTAGTTTGCTAAACACTACACATTCTCTTATTCAATCATTGTTTAGCAATCTAGTTTCTAAGCTTTAAGTTGTGTATACATCACAGTTGTGATACAGTTTTGTAGAAAACACTCACACACTTAGATTTATCTTCTTTGTAAGGAAGTGTTTCCTTGACAAACCGGGTTGTGGTTTGCATCAAGAAGGCTTTAGCAGTTGTTAAAGCAGTCTGTAATTCAGTTGAATATAGTGGATTAAGACCTCGTTGGAGAGAGGCGAAATCACCTTGACGGGTGGACTGGAGTAGTTTGAGATCAAACGAACCAGGATAAAAATATCTTGTTCATTGCATTGATTTTCAGTTTTATAATTCAACCCCCCCTTCTTGTGTTTTTCACTACTTCAATTGGCATCAGAGCGCCTGGTTCTGAGCTAAAACACTTAACCGTGTCAGTACAAGATCCAGCGTCAGAAAAACACAATGGCAGGAAACTATTCTCACACCAGCAATGACAACAATGAGGACAGAGACAGATTCAGCAGCAACCTCCAGTCTTTGATGGAGAAAACTTTGATTACTGGAAAGACAGAATTGAAAGCTTCTTTCTGGCACATGATGCTGATCTGTGGGATATGGTGACAGATGGATACACGCACCCTGTGAATGCAAGCGGTCAGAAGATTGATAGAAAAACAATGTCTGACCAACAAAAGCGTGACTTCAAGAATCACCACAAGGCCAGAACCATCCTCCTCAGCGCCATCTCCTATACTGAATATGAAAAGATCTCCAACAGAGACACAGCAAAGAACATTTTTAACTCACTCAGAATGACGCATGAGGGCAACGTTCAGGTCAAAGAAACTAAAGCTCTGGCGCTCATTTAGAAGTATGAGGCGTTCAAAATGGAAGAACCTGAATCCATTGAAACAATGTTCTCAAGATTCCAAATTCTGGTAGCTGGTCTCAAGGTTCTGGACAAAGGATACTCTACTGCTGACCATGTCAAGAAAATCATCAGAAGTTTACCCAAGCAGTGGAGACCAATGGTTACAGCTCTGAAGCTAGCTAAAGATCTCAACAAAATCACTCTGGAGGAACTTATCAGCTCCCTCAGAAGTCATGAGATAGAGCTAGAAGCTGACAAGCCTCAGAAGCAAGGTAAGCCTTTAGCATTAAAATCTAATAAAAAATTTGAGTCTAAAGTTTTGCAGGCAGTTGAAGAAACATCTGATGGATCCTCATCAGAAGAAGACGAACTCTCCCTCCTTTCCAGAAGAGTAAATCAAATGTGGAAGCAAAGACAAAGGAAGTTCAGGAATCCCAGAAGATCTGATCAGAACGAGTCTTCTTCCAGATACAGAAGGACAGATTCTTCCTCTAGATACAGAAGATCTGAAGGCTCCTCTGGCAGCAAAAAGCCAAACACCAAGGACATCATCTGCTATGAGTGCAATGAGCAAGGACACTATAAGAGTGACTTCCCAAAGCTTCAGAGGGAAAAGCCCAAAAAGAAGTTTGGAAGAGAGAAGAAGAAAAGTCTCATGGCTACATGGGATGACTCTGACTCGTCTGAAGCTGACTCAGAATCAGATGATGAGAGGGCAAACATAGCTCTCATGGATAACATCTCAGAAGATAGTGAAGCTTCTGAATCAGACTCAGAATCAGATACTGAAGAGGTATTTCCTAACTTTGCTGTTAACTTTACCAAGGCTGAACTTGCTGAAAGCCTTAATGAGATTCTGGAACGGTATCAGCAAATTAGAGTTAAATTCAGAGACCTGAAAAGGAATCTTGAATCTGACTCTAATAAGACTGAGAGTCTCAAATTGGAGAATTTTGAGCTGAGAAATAAGATTTCAAAATTAGAAAACACTTTACAAAACTCTCAGAAGGAACCAATTTCTGAAACTCCCAGCAACGCTGATGAGATCATCAAGGAGTATGATCACAGTTTCCAGAAGTTCCTCGCTAAAAGCATAGATAGAAGCAAAATGGCTTCAATGATCTATGGAGTTAGCAGAAACGGCAGGAAAGGAATAGGATACGAAGGTAAGGTTCCTACACCAAAGAATGTCATGGACTTAACCATTAAACACACTCCTCTGAAATCACATTTTGTGTATGGTCACACACATGATATTAAATACACTAGGAGTAAGCACTCTGTGAAACCAAAATTCAACCAGAGTTTTGGTAAAACTAACAAATCAGGACCCAAGAAAATCTGGGTACCTAAGGATAAAATAATACATGTTGCAGATATCTTTAGCAGCAAGTCAGAAACACCAGTCATGGTACCTGGACTCTGGCTGCTCGCGACACATGACGGGAAGAAGGCATATGTTCCAAAGCCTAGAACTTAAGCCTGGAGGCCATGTTGGTTTTGGAGGCAATCAGAGGGGAAAGATAATTGGCTCTGGAACTGTAGGTAATGGAAATCTTCCCTCTATTAATAATGTTCTGCTAGTAGATGGATTGATGCATAATCTGTTATCCATAAGTCAATTAAGTGATAACGGTTATGATATAATCTTTAATCAAAAATCATGTAAAGTTGTTAGTCAGAAAGATGGGACTATCCTGTTTAATGGTAAGAGGAAAAACAACATTTACAAAATCAAACTTTCTGAACTAAAGAGTCAGAATGTAAAATGCCTTCTGTCTGTTAACAACGAGCAGTGGATCTGGCACAGAAGATTGGGGCATGTTAGTATGAGAAGAATATCTCAGATTAACAAACTCAATCTGGTCAGAGGACTTCCTAATTTGAAGTTCAATTCAGATGCTCTGTGTGAAGCATGTCAGAAAGGCAAGTTTGCAAAACATTCTTTTAAATCCAAAAATGTTGTTTCTACCTCTAAGCCATTAGAACTTCTGCACATTGACTTATTTGGACCAGTTAAAACTGCTTCAGTCAGTGGCAAGAAGTATGGGTTAGTAATCGTAGATGACTATAGCAGATGGACATGGGTAAAGTTCTTAAGACACAAGGACGAGTCACACTCTGTGTTTGTTACCTTCTGTAACCAAGTTCAGAATGAAAAGGATCTTAGAATCGTTAAAGTCAGAAGTGATCATGGTGGAGAATTTGAAAACAAAGACTTTGAGTCATTCTTTAATGACAGAGGCATTCTGCATGATTTCTCTTGTCCTAGAACTCCCCAACAAAATGGAGTTGTAGAACGAAAGAACAGAACATTGCAAGAAATGGCCAGAACCATGATCAATGAGACAAACGTTGCTAAGACCTTCTGGGCAGAGGCAATAAACACAGCGTGCTACATTCAGAATAGAATCTCAATAAGACCTATTCTGGAAAAGACTCCATATGAATTGTGGAAGAACAGAAAGCCCAACATTTCATATTTTCATCCATTTGGATGTACTTGCTTTATATTAAATACAAGGAATTATTTGAACAAGTTTGACTCTAAAGCACAGAAGTGTATCATGTTAGGATACTCTGAACGCTCAAGAGGGTACAGAGTATACAATACAGAAACACAGATTGTGGAAGAATCAATCAGTGTTCGTTTTGATGATAAGCTTGACTCTGGAAAGTCAAAGCAGAATGAAGTTTTTATAGGTATGGAAATTGAATTTACAGGTTCTGAAGACAAGTCATCAGAAGCTCTCAACTCAGACACTCCTTCAACGTCTAAAAGGAGCACTGCTAGCAATCCTACAATAGCTGTTGATCAACCTCAGAAGAGATTACCCAAAAGCAGCTTGGATCACCCAGAAGAGACTATCTTAGGAAGAAAGGAAGATCCAATCAGAACAAGAGCAAGCTTCAGAAACTCTGAAGAAACTCTCACGGGACTTGTGTCTCTGATTGAACCTTCTTCTATTGATGAAGCACTTCTGGATAATGACTGGATTCTGGCAATGCAAGAAGAGCTGAATCAATTCACCAGAAACGATGTATGGGATCTCGTTCCCAGACCAAAAGGATTCAACGTCATTGGAACAAGATGGGTGTTTAGAAACAAGCTAAATGAACAAGGTGAAGTCATCAGAAACAAGGCACGACTGGTTGCACAAGGTTATAGTCAGCAAGAGGGGATAGACTATACAGAAACCTTTGCCCCAGTCGCCAGGTTAGAATCTATCAGACTTTTAATTTCATTTGCTGTTAATAGAGGCATCACTCTGTATCAGATGGATGTCAAAAGTGCATTCTTAAACGGTTATATAGAAGAAGAACTCTATGTACACCAACCCCCTGGTTTTGAAAATACAAAACATCCAGAACATGTTTTCAAACTAAATAAGTCACTATATGGTCTGAAACAAGCTCCCAGAGCTTGGTATGAAAGGCTAAGTAACTTTCTATTAGAAAATGAATTCACCAGAGGGAAAGTGGACACTACTCTATTCTGTAAATCAGTTAAGAATGACATCTTAGTTTGTCAAATTTATGTTGATGATATTATTTTTGGTTCTACTAATCCTTCTCTTGGAAGAAAATTTGCTAAGTGTATGCAGGCAGAATTTGAGATGAGCCTCATGGGGGAACTGAAATTCTTTCTAGGAATTCAGATCAATCAAACTCCAGAGGGAACTTACATTCATCAGAGCAAATACATCAGAGATCTTCTGAAGAAATTTGACCTCTCAGAATGTAAGCCATCAAAGATTCCAATGCATCCCACGTGCATTCTGGAAAGAGAAGAGGTAAGCAAAAATGTAGAACAGAAAGTCTACAGATGTATGATTGGTTCTCTCCTCTATCTGACTGCTTCAAGACCTGACATATTATTCAGTGTTTGTATTTGTGCTAGATTCCAATCAGATCCTAGAGAATCTCACTTAACAGCTATTAAGCGAATTTTCAAGTATCTGAAAGGTACTACTAATTTGGGTTTGTTTTATAGAAAATCTAGTGATTACAGCTTAGTAGGCTACTGCGATGCTGATTTTGCTGGAGACAGAGTGGAACGTAAAAGTACTTCTGGAAGCTGCCAGTTTCTGGGAGAAAATCTGATCTCTTGGTCCAGCAAAAGGCAATCAACAATAGCACTATCAACAGCAGAAGCTGAGTACATAGCAGCAGCAGGATGTAGCACACAAATGCTCTGGATGAAAAGTCAGCTTGAAGACTTCCAGATTTTTGAGAGTAACATTCCTATACTCTGTGATAATACTTCTGCTATTTGCTTAAGTAAGAATCCCATTTTACATTCTAGAGCTAAGCATATAGAAATAAAACATCACTTCATTAGGGACTATATTCAGAAAGGAATTTTGAACTTAAAATTTATAGATACAGACCATCAATGGGCTGATATCTTTACTAAACCCCTTTCAGAAGATAGGTTTAATTTCATTCTGAAACATCTCAGCATGAAAGTCTGCCCAGAGTGAAAATGTTTTAATTCCATATATTTACCTTCAGAATGTAATTGTTTTACTGTGAACTTCTGATCAATCTTCTTTCAGAAAGATAGAACATGCAGATTTTTGAGAATTGTATCAGATGCAAGTCTAAAGATCTGAGAGTCTAAGCTCAAAGACAGACGTGCTGATCACTACATCAAACAAGTGTCATCCAATCATCAGCAAATCTCTGAAGCAGAACGCGTGCACGCTTCTGAGAAGGCAAAACGCTGATTGGGTGCATTGAGACACATGTCTGGTAACCGTTTTTAAGTATCTTTCTAAAATCCCCCAAAATCAGCAAGCATTTAATAAAAGTAATCATGCTTTTAAAACGCAATCATGATTTTTCTCTTTCTTAAAAACGTTTATTTTTTCAAAATATTCTGAAACTCTATTTAAACACATTAACCTCTCATTCTAATTCTTTACAGTTTCTCACTAATACTCAAGCATTCTCTGCATTTTTCTGTGTTCATCTCCTGCAAAACCTCTTTTTCTCAGTTTCTTCTCAAAATCTTTTAGTGTGAACATGGCAACCTCCAGCAGTGCTTATGCAGGTCCTCAGAAGAAAGCATCATCTGAACAGTATCAAGTTCCATTCAGAACACTCCTCACTCCTGTGAAGAATCTTGAAGTGTTATCTGAATTGATCATTGATTTTGGAAGCTTGAAGGAGAACGGTTTTGACCTAACAGAAGAAGTTAGGGCACAGAAATGGGAAAGGTATTTTGACAGGTTGGTTGGACCAACATTCCCTATGCTAGTCAAGGAGTTCTGGATTCATGCGAAGGCTTCAACGCATCTAGTCACCTCCTTCGTTATGGGGAAGAAGATTGTGATCACTGAGGATCACATAGCAAGGTTAATCGGTTACAGTGGCGGTGGCATCCGCTGTGTTGATATGGATGAGAGATGTGCTGACGTGGGCGTGATAGCTGCAAGGATTTTCACCCATGGGATGCCCAGCAGCAAGATCAAAGATCTGAAGGATCATCACAGAGTTTGGGCTAAGATAATTCTAGGGTGCTTCAACCATAGGAAGCCAACTAGTTCACCTGATTACATAAATGTGGATCAGTAGTTTCTGATCTACTTTATTGATCAGAAGGTAAAAATCAACTTGGCTCATCTTCTATTCAACCACCTCAGAACAAGTGTGAAGGAAACCAGGGAAGAAGAAAGAACAAAGAGGGATTGGATACCCTTTGGAAGGTTGATATCAGATATTCTGACAGAGAATAGGCTGATAGAGCATCTGATAGAAGCTCAAGAGTTAAGCACCATTGAACCAACAGTTGGGAAGCCTCTGAACACGAAGAACTTGAAGAAAATGAAGTTGATAGAGAATATCAAAAAGGAACCCAGAGCTACTCCTATTGCTGATATCACCAGCAGAAGAGTTCCACTTAGTGACTTTCCTTTATTTTCTGAGATAGAATCTAAACCAGAAGTGGTTCTCAGATACTTAGACGCGTGCAAGGCAGATGGTACAGATCCAAATCTGATTATCAAAGATATGCATCAACCTCAACAAGAAGTGACTCTGAAGAAGACGAAGAAGAGGAAGGCACCTTCAGAAGGATCATCCCAGCAGACACCCAAGAAAAGAGGTAATTTATCTGCTGCTTCTGTTTTAAACTCTTCTACTATTCCAGCATCTATTCCTCCTCCAACCTCTCATAGAATCTCAATCCCCATCCCAACAATAGATGAAACTGAACCAGAAGATGACCCTTTTGAGGCATTAAAACTCAGAAGACCCAGAACCAAACATCCCAAACCAATCTCAACAACATCAGCAATTGACAAAGTGCTGTCTGACATTGATCAACACACTTCTGATCACTCCGCCAATCCAAACTCTGAACCACAAATTGTCCCTCCTCCACAACCAGAACAACAGCAATCTGCTGAACAACCAGAACAACAGCAATCTGCTGAAGAACCAGAACAACAACAACCTCTCTCATCAATTCCAGAAGAAACCCTTATCCCTGAACAACCAGAAATTCCAACAACCTCTCCTCAACCAGAAATTCATCCACCATCATCTCAACCTGAGTTTCATCACTCTGAAACTCAAACTCTTCCACCTTCTGAACCTCATTCACCTCAATCATCTGAACCACAACCTCTGGCAATCCAGCTGCCATGTGGAACAACAGTCACCATGGCCCAGTTGCCATCCTCACCAGAATCTACACCACCAAATACTCCCAAAACACCAAACAGTCCAATCATAATTTCTGATTCTCCCACTCCAACTCCAAAACAAACAGCTGCCAAGCAAACCACCGAAAACCCCAGCAGGACATTCATAGACTTAACCAGCCTTGACCGTCTTGCTGATCTGAAACACAAAATAGCCATCCCAAAACCAAAACAATCAGATGTTGGCTCTGGTATTATGAATTTTGAAACAGGTTTGCAGCAATGGATTGCTTCTCTAAAGTAAGTCTGTCCTGGAATGATTGACCCAGCTGCCTCTGACCAGCTCTGGTCACAATTCAGACTTTGGGTACATGCTGAAGCCCTCAAGTTGTAGGATATCAACTATGAGCAGGCACAACAGAACTTCAGCAAGCTGCTGAAGGAAGTTGAAAGTCAGCTGCCTCAGGAAGCTGTGCTCCCTCTGGATAGTGAACCTTGGTCTGAGAAACAGCTAGCTTCAAAGGTGCAACCAGAAGAAGACAAGACCATTCAAGCTGAAGCAAGTCAAGCAGAAGATGTTGCAGAAAGCTCTCAGAAGCTTCCTACTTCTGATGCTTCTCAAGCTGCCTTGGACAGGCAGACTCTGGAAGAACTGAAGCTGAATGACATGCGTCTGCAGCAGAGGATGGATGAAAACGACCAGAAGATGAAAGAAAGAATGGATGTGCAGGATAGCAAGATTGACACTGTTGTCAGCATGGTGCACAAGCAGAATGAGACTGCTGATCAGATCAAAGCCATGCTGGAGAACCTGTTCACACGCTTTCCTCCCCAACCTTAGTTTTTTTTTTATTCATGTCATTTTCATGTTTTCTTTAATTCTCTGATGTACTGTTTGAATATGTTTTGTTTGATTCTGAACCCTTTTAATATGACAAGTTTTTCTGATCTTAATTGTTTTAGCACATCACCTACACTTTTTGATTGTTGACAAAAAGGGGGAGAACAAGAATGATATTTTAAACAATAACGGCTAACTAGACAGAAATTCTCGAACATTCTAACTCTATTATACTTGAAAATGTTTTCTGTTTTGCTTAAAGTCTACAGGTACAAGGAAGCTCCTGGACACTCCAAAGACTAAAAGCTCTGAAGCTCTGATCCGCTCTGATACTCTGATCTAAAGCAAAGCTCTGACAAGAAAAGCTTCTGATACGCTGATCTGAAGCTCTGCTCTGATATGCTGATCTAAAGCTTCTGATAGCCAAAGACTCTGATACTCTGATGTTCAAAGAAAGGCAAAAAGATCTGATCCTGAAGAACACTTGTAATCAAAAAGGGAAGTAATAAACTCAGGGGGAGTATCTCTCAACTCTGATATCTTTTTATCCCTTATCTTTGATAACCTCTTACTCTGATGCATCTCTCTGATACCTTTTTACGTTATTTTCATTTAAAAAATATCTAGTTTTTGTCATCATCAAAAAGGGGGAGATTGTTAGAACAAAGTTTGAATCTACTACCCTATGATTAAGTTATGATGATAACAAAGTGAAAAGATATATTACTTATATGATTCATGTATGAACTATCTGCTGCCTAAATTATTACGTTCTGATTTGCAGATACTTTGATTGGTATAAGCAAGATCACACCTAATCAGCATCAGAAATTTTGGTTCCTGACATCAGCATCAGAAGTTGCCATATCAGAATGTCAGAATCAGAAGATTAATTCACGTGAATGCTGAAGCCTGATGAACAGAACTGCGCTCAACACTCTGATAAAGAAACACAACAGTTCATCAGCAGCTAAGCAGAGTCAGAATGAGCCAAGCCAGAACTTGCATTAAGTAAGCAACGGTACTGTGCATTGAAAGCAAATTAATACCAACGGCCTCATTCCAGACAAGATCTGCTCGATAAGGAAAGTTTGTTATTAGCATTGAATCAAGAATATTGCTCCAACGTTCAAACATCTCAGTGATATATAAACAAGACTTTGAAGATTGAATTGGCTAATGCTCTCCAAATCTTTACACGCCTAAAAGCTGATCATAATCTTCCTTCTCTCAGTTTGCTAAACACTACACATTCTCTTATTCAATCATTGTTTAGCAATCTAGTTTCTAAGCTTTAAGTTGTGTATACATCACAGTTGTGATACAGTTTTGTAGAAAACACTCACACACTTAGATTTATCTTCTTTGTAAGGAAGTGTTTCCTTGACAAACCGGGTTGTGGTTTGCATCAAGAAGGCTTTAGCAGTTGTTAAAGCAGTCTGTAATATTCAGTTGAATATAGTGGATTAAGACCTCGTTGGAGAGAGGCGAAATCACCTTGACGGGTGGACTGGAGTAGTTTGAGATCAAACGAACCAGGATAAAAATATCTTGTTCATTGCATTGATTTTCAGTTTTACAATTCAACCCCCCCCCCCCCCCCCTTCTTGTGTTTTTCACTACTTCAAACTAGAGTGTCACATCCAAAGACAAGACATCTGACCACCACTAAGGTGCTAGAACTTCTACATATGGATCTGATGGGTCCCATGCAGGTGGAAAGTCTTGGTGGAAAGAGATATGCCTATGTTGTTGTGGATGATTTTTCCAGATTCACCTGGATAAACTTCATTAGGGAAAAGTCTGATGTATTTGATGTATTTAAGGAATTATGCAAAAGAACTCAAAGAGAAAAAGAAGGATGCATTGTCAGAATCAGAAGTGATCATGGTAAGGAATTTGAAAATAGTAAGTTTGATGAGTTATGTTCCTCAGAAGGAATCAATCATGAGTTCTCTTCACCTATAACTCCTCAAAAAAATGGAGTTGTGGAAAGGAAAAACAGGACTATACAGGAATCTGCCAAAGCAATGATACATGCCAAAAAGCTTCCTATTCATTTTTGGGCTGAAGCTATGAATACAGCCTGTTATGTCCATAACAGGGTCACCTTGAGAAAGGGAACATCATCCACCCTTTATGAACTATGGAAAGGAAGAAAGCCTACAGTGAAGTACTTCCATGTATTTGGAAGAAAATGCTATATTCTGACAGATCGTGAACAAAGGAGAAAGATGGACCCTAAAAGTGATAAAGGAATATTCTTAGGATACTCTATCAACAGCAGAGCATATAGGGTGTTCAATTCCAGGACCAAAGTTATGATGGAGTCTATAAATGTCATAATTGATGATCACCATGAGGAAATAAATGTCTCATATGATGTTAAGGCATTCTTTGAGACTTCAACACAAGTGTCTAAAAAGGATGATGTGCCTAATCCTACTCCATCAGAGTCTGAATCAAAGGAAGCCAACAAAGATCCTTCCATCAGAATTCATAAAGATCATCCTAAGGAACTCATCATAGGAGATCCTAACAGTGGAGTCACTACAAGATCTAGAGAAATCATCACAAACTCTTGTTTTGTGTCTAAGATTGAACCAAAAAATGTTAAAGAGGCTTTGACTGATGAATACTGGATTGGAGCAATGCAAGATGAATTGAACCAGTTCAAGCAACATGAAGTATGGGAGTTAGTTCCTAGACCAGAAGGAACAAACATCATTGGCACAAAGTGGATCTACAAGAATAAGTCAGATGCTGAAGGAGTTGTCACCAGGAATAAGGCAAGGCTTGTTGCTCAAGGATACACTCAAGTTGAAGGGGTTGATTTTGATGAGACTTTTGCTCTTGTAGCCAGACTGGAATCAATCAGACTTCTCTTGGGAGTTGCTTGTCTCTTTAAGTTCAAGCTGTTTCAGATGGATGTGAAGAGTGCCTTCCTAAATGGGTACTTAAATGAGGAAGTGTATGTGGAACAACCTAAAGGATTTGTGGATCTAAACTGTCCTGATCATGTCTACAAATTGAGGAAAGCATTATATGGCCTGAAACAAGCTCCTAGAGCTTGGTATGAAAGGTTGACAAAGTTCCTCACTGACAAAGGATACAGGAAAGAAGGTTTGGATAAAACTCTTTTTGTCAAGAATGAAGGAGGAAAGATAATGGTAGCTCAAATTTATGTTGATGACATAGTGTTTGGAGGAATGTCAGATAAAATGGTTAAACATTTTGCTAACCAGATGCAAGCTGAATTTGAAATGAGCCTCATGGGAGAATTGACCTACTTTCTTGGACTACAAGTCACACAGATGGAAGACTCAATTTTTCTGTCTCAAAGCAAGTATGCAAAGAATATTGTCAAGAAGTTTGGGATGGAGAATGCCAGTTATAAAAGGACTCCTGCACCTACTCATTTAAAGTTGTCCAAAGACACAAGTGGAACAAATGTGGATCAAAGCTTGTACAGAAGCATGATAGGAAGTCTGCTATACCTAACAGCCAGCAGACCTGACATTGCCTTTACAGTTGGAGTATGTGCAAGATACCAGGCTGAACCCAAAGTAAGTCACATCAACCAGGTGAAAATAATTCTGAAGTATGTGAGTGGAACTTACAATTATGGCATGTTGTACTCTCATGGATGTGAACCAATTCAGTTTGGTTATTGTGATGCTGATTGGGCTGGTAGTGTTGATGATAGAAAGAGCACCTCTGGAGGATGCTTCTTTTTGGGAAATAATCTTGTCTCTTGGTTCAGCAAGAAAGAAAACTGTGTGTCTCTATCTACTACTAAAGCTGAATACATAGAAGCTGGTAGCAGTTGTTCTCAAATGATCTGGATGAAACAGATGCTGACTGAGTATAATGTCACACAAGATGTCATGACATTATACTGTGACAATTTGAGTACTATTAACATATCCAAGAATCCTATACAGCACAGCAGGACTAAGCATATTGACATTAGACATCACTTCATCAGAGATCTTGTGGAGGAGAAGGTGATTAAGCTGGAACATGTTGCCACTGAACTACAATTGGCTGACATTTTTACCAAGGCACTTGATGCTAGTCAGTTTGAGAATTTAAGGGGCAAGCTGGGTATTTGCCAATATGAAGAGATGTAGCAATTAATTTTGCTTAATACAAGGGTTGAAAGAGATATTTTAATCAAGTCTATTCTGATTGGGCTAATCATTTGGTTCCCTCTTTCTTTCCAAAAGTTTAAGAAGAGGAATAGACATACTTATATCTCCCTCTTCTCATTTTTCTGCATCACTCTCCATTTCCTCAAAAGAAGATTTCACACACGCTGTCACTTGTTTTCTCAATCTCTCAAGATGTCTCAACAATCTGTGTCATCATCTTCATCAAAGGCAACTACATCTTCCTCACCCACTGACACCGAACCTAGGGCAATCGTAAACTGCATGGATGTTGATGTTCTTGAGATAACTCCACTTCGTGAAATGGCAGCTGATCCTACTAAGGTCAAGAAGCTGCAAACCAGACATGCAAGAAGATCACAAGCTTCTCCCTCTGGTAAATCTTCTCAACCATCATCCTTTGTTCCTCCAGAGATAGCTAATAGGGAAGGTTCTGCTTATGTGCATCAAGCTATTTCCAGACTAGTCACTAGGATTCTTAATGAGAATCACTTTGTTCCTGGTATATTTGTACCATTGAACCAAGAAACTGCTAGCCCTAATTTAGAAAGTGATCCCAATGTCATTCAGAATGTTGAGACACCTGATAATAACATTGAGAAATCTCCAGAGAAACCTGATGATCACCAGACCCCTACTGACAAGGCTGTTGAACCTCCTGTCATTAATGTTGATGAAGAATTTTCCGACAATGATCTAATTGCTAATATCAACCCTAGCATAGCTAGAAGGATGATGAGTAGAAAAGAAAAGCAGAGTGTTGCCCAAAGCCCCTCCAAAGAGAAGGCTACTGAAGTTGTTCATGAGAAATCTAGGCCTGAGAACAAGGCTAGAGAAGAAGCTGAGAAGGATCAAAAAGCTGGAACTTCGAAAGGGAAGGGTAAGGTAAAAGTTAGGGTATCTGTTGGTAGTCTCTCAAAACCCTTGAGACAACCTATAGCCAAGAAAAGAAAGGCTCCTGAACCCTCTGAATCTGATGAGGAATCAGACTTTGATTTTGATGTTGAGAGCAATGTTCCAGACATTCCTCTCAGGAAGAAACCCTCTTCTAGCAAACTGCCTAAGGTTCCTGAAGTTGCCATTGACAACATCTCCTTTCACCATCCAGAAAATGCAAGCAAGTGGAAGTATGTGTTTCTGAAAAGGATTGCCTTAGAGAGGGAGCTGAACAGAAGTTCTATTGAGTGTAAGGAAGTCATGGATCTCATCAAGGCTGCTGGCCTGATGAAAACAGTGGTCAAGTTTTCCAACTGCTATGAGATTCTTGTCAAAGAATTCATAGTAAATTTGTCTGGTGGTTGTGCTGATGGAAAGTCAGCTGATTTTAAGAGTGTTTATGTGAGAGGAAGGAAGGTAAAATTCTCTCCTACTGTGATAAACAAATACCTAGGAAGGCCTGATGATGCTCAACCTGAGCTTGAAGTTACTGACAACCAGGTTTGTCAAACCATCACTGCCAAGCAAGTCAAGCACTGGCCCTTGAAAGGGAAGCTAACTGTAAGCAAGCTGAGTATGAAGTTTGCCATACTGCACAAAATTGGTGCAGCTAACTGGGTTCCCACCAACCAAAAATCCACCATTTCCACAGGTTTGGGAAGATTTATCTATGCTGTTGGAACCAGGACAAACTTTTATTATCGCAACTACATCTTTGATCAAACATTGAAACATGCTGAGAGTTGTGCTATTAAAGGCCCTATTGCTTTTCCCTCTCTCCTGTGTGGTATAATCATTGATCAGTATCCTGATATTCTGGTTGAGAAAGACTCTGTATGTAAAAGAGCCCATGCACTTGGTTTTCACTATAAGCTGTTTCAGGGAACACATGTCCCTGACATTGTTATGACATCTGCTGAGACATCAAATGTCAAAGCTCATTCCAAGAAAGATGATGTTATAGCTGTTCTAAAAGAAACCTGCAGATAACTTGATGCAAGAAAAAGGACTCTTGAAGAGCTGATTACCAGTCTGGAACAGGAGGAGAATGAAGAACAAATGAGGGAAGAAGGTGCTGATGAAGAACAGCATGATGGTTCTGCAAGAAGCTCACCGGAAGATACTGCTGAAAATTGTGCCTCCTCAGGGGATGACAGTACCTGAAGGTCTGTGTTTGCTGAGTTATAAAGATTGATGCTGGAACTTGCTGCTATTTGATACCTTCTCTCTGTTTCTGTGTATTTTGGATTTCTTTTTAATGACTGTATAACTTGAAGTTATAGATTCTTTGGCCTCTTTATGGCTAAAAAGGTGGAGAAGTACTTGTGGTAATTTTGGTAGAATTAGATATTGGTAGCTGTTATTAAAAAATTCTGCTGCTTTCTAATCTCTGATCGTTTAGGGGTTTTAGCCAAAAATTTGTCAAAGGGGGAGTTTGTAAGTGTTTGCTTGTTGGCATTAATTTTTGGTAAAACCAGAATTGGGAACGTCATGACTGATGTCATAACATTCTGGGATAAAGACAAATTCTGCAGAAGGAATGCTCTACAGGAACAACTCAGTATGAGTGAATATCATGATGATTAAGCTATGATCATATGTACTGAATTATACCAAAATCAGTGATCAGGATACATGATGTCATAACCAATGTCATAACAAATGTTAAGACATCCTGTACTGATCAAGTTATTGTGCAGATTTATTGTTCCTGAGAATTTTCAGGAATCTGGTGTGCTATTCTGAGTTGAAGTATATTGTCCAGATCAGATGCTCATGTGGATATTAGGTTAACCTTGCTTAACCCTAATTTGTTATGATGAAAGCTCAAGACCAAGTCTTTAGGTTAACTTTGGTTAACCCTAGCTATTTTTATGGAAGTCCTAAATGAAGAATAGACTGCATATATATTTCTCATGTACCCTAATGGTGAGTAGCGCTTTTGACAGAAGATTAATAAGGCACTGTGTAGATAGCTTTAGTAACTACTGTGATCCAAGCAATTATCAGTTTGATAAGTGACTTGGAGTAGGATTTGGTTGTAAGGGTTGTTTATCACTCAAAGCTTTGAAGCACGAGTGTTGTGTCTCTTGATTAAAGCTTTGAAGCAAAATCAAGCATGTGTATTGAAGAATGTCTTCATAATCTTATTAATCAGTAGATTAGTATCACTGCTGTGATTGAGGGGGAGTGAGTAGGAACTCAGGTTTAAGTAGGACTTAGATTGAAGTTGCATTGGGTAGGCCTTAAGTGAAGGAGATAAACTGGTTGGTTTATTCCTAAATTAATACCTCTTATAGTGAATTTCCTCCCTGGCTTGGTAGCCCCCAGAGTAGGTGTTGTTATACACTGAACTGGGTTAACAATTGATTGTGTTCTTTACTGTCTTTTAAATTACTATTTGGTGTGTGTAAAATTTTTCAGATACGGTGTCATAACATTCACTATGACATTAAGTATCTGTTTCCAGAATTTCACAGATGATCAAGGCTTTCAACAAAAAAGTCAGGCGCCAGGTATATCAAGTCGGAGATCTTTGTAATCAAGCGGATCATCTTTCCGCAAAGTGATCCCAGGGGCAAATGGACTCCTACTTACGAAGGACCATTTGTGATCAAAAACATCTTTTCTGGTGGGGCTATGATTCTAACCACCATGGACGGCGACGATCTTCCGCACCCTGCGAATGCAGACATAGTCAAAAGATACTACACATAAACAACCCGACAAGTTGAAAACCCGAAAGGGCGACTTGGGGAAAAAATGGGAATCCCAGTGAATCGAAAACCCAAAAGGGCGGTTCAGGCCAAAATTAGGGATAAACAAATAAAAAAATATGTACACCCGGCAAGTCGAAAACCCGAAAGGGCGACTTGGGCAAAAAAGGGTTTCCTGGTGGACCAAAAACCCGAAAGGGCGGTCCAGGAAAAAGTTAGGGAATTAAAGCGTATGACTATATCTCGTTGGATCACTTTAAGGACAATCTCTTCACGGACAAGCTCCAGGCTTCTGGTCAATCCAATCATCTGCGAACGAAGCAACGAATGGATAAGATACTCAGAGTTACGAAGGCTATAGTAGAATGGGAACCCCATGGAATTGTTACACATAGCCATCTTTCTTTGTATAAATTTTTCTCAATTTTATGACAACATTCTCTTACTAGGATGTTTGTCTCCTTTGTACAAAATACTTATACAAAGTTAATACAAAGATACTTCAAAGTGCAGGAAATTGTTTGCCTTTTCTTTATTTTTTATACTTGTGTTTTATTTGAAAACGTCCAATGATTTATTAAATGAGCATATGCATTTGAATATAATCACTGCTTACAAAAAAAAACGAAATGAGAAAGAATAATTACTGATAGGATGAAAGTATAGGAAAATGTCTTTAGGCTATTCCAAGAGAAATCCCCTGCAATGCATCATCCAGATCCTCGGCGGAACTAAAGCCTTGAAATACATATCCCCAGCGGAGTTAAGTTTTCAAATCCCCATCAGAGCTAAATTTTCAAATCTCCAGCGGAGCAAAACTTTGAACTACAAACCCTCAGTGAAGATGAAACTTTCTTCCCCAATGGATTCAAACCTTTAACCTTTGAACATCATTGGAGACCGTCCAGTTTCCTCCAATTTTCCCTGGAGAGTCGCTTTTAAAAAACCAGATAATTCCCCGGAGAGTTATTTTAAAAACCTTCTTCCTCAACGGAGTCAAGTTTCCATACACGATCAAATCAGCATGTCATTAAGATCTCCAGTGGAGCTAAGACTATCAATCTACAGCGAAAACCTTTCAGTTTCCCCAGATTCCCCAGCAAGTTATCTTAAAGTCTGAGAATCAACCAGATAACAGTTAACTTTTGTTTTATCCCCAACCAAGGATAACCCCAGAAGATTGGCATACACCCAAGCTCCTGATACCTTTAACAGAATGAATATTCTCATTCTGGAAACTCCAGAAGATTGGCATACACCCAAGCTCCTGATACCTTTAACAGAATGAAGATTCTCATTCTTGAAACTCCAGAAGATTGGCATACACCCAAGCTCCTGATACCTTTAACAGAATGAAGATTCTCATTCTTGAAACTACAGAAGATTGGCATACACCCATGCTCCTGATACCTTTAACAGAAGGAATATTCTCATTCTTGAAACTCCAGAAGATTGGCATACACCCAAGCTCCTGATACCTTTAACAGAATGAAGATTCTCATTCTTGAAACTCCAGAAGATTGGCATACACCCAAGCTCCTGATACCTTTAATAGAATGAAGATTCTCATTCTTGAAACCCCAGAAGATTGGCATACAACCCAAACTCCTGATCTCCCCATCGGGACAATTACTCCCCACAGAGTTTTTCACTCCCTCGGCAGTGGTCCAAAGATGTCTCACCCTCAACAATCAAAGATTTTGAATCTCCAGCAGCGATCATGGATTTACTTTCCCCGGCAGCAGTCAAAGATTCTATTATCTCCAGCTATGAAGGATTTGTTTTCCTCAGCAAGACAGCTAATCATCTTACATGTGCATACATTACATTCATATATCATAAACATTGATAAAACACATGTGTTGCATCATATATTTCATACAACATAACTTTGTGTTTCAGCTAACATTTTACCTATTTCAGGATAAGATTAACAGGCTACCAATATACAATCATGAAAACAGCTTAGAGACGCTACGTACACGGATGCAATTCTATTGCTTATTCAAATTCAAAGAGTTCAGAAAACATCTCAGAGATACCTCAGACACGGATACCATTCTGATGCTCATTCTCCTGATTTTCAACAAACATTCTTGGATGGCATCTTTAAGCCCATCTCCAACAAGATTCACACTTCCAAATGGCATCTTTAAGCCCATCCTCTCAACTATACCTTGACGAGTGCAAATTTACGGGAACTCTAGTGTCCAATCCTCTTTTACCTTCGAGTCACGAAAGGAAAACTTGCCAATCTAACTCTTCAGGTTCAAGAAGATTGAACAGGGGCAGTTGTTGTACCCCAAAATTTGCCCTCTCATTTTATCAAGATTTCTCCTCACAAGAATCTTTGAACTCAAGACCAAGCTAGGGTTTGCTCTGCTCAAGATATTTCCTTGCATTGTTGACCTAAATTAGGGTTTGAGTTTGCACCAGGATTTTTGGACTTTCAATGCTCAATGTGACTTTCATACTTCATGTTGGACCTACAAGATTGCTCATACCAAGTTTCAATCCTTAACTCAAATTTTTGCCCAATCAATTGAACAATTGACCTAAAAATCAGTTGTATTGGGGAAAAAAGTCAACTGTGGCCAATTTACAGTCAAATCTCATAAATTTTGATCCACCTCAACATTATATACTCATATGAACCATTTGATCAAGTTTGGACCACAACTCCTTAAGAAATTTGATCAAATCATCAAAAGGGCAAAATGATCATTTTTAGGGTTTTGACTGTAGAGGGGCAATTTCTGACTTTTCACCTAGCCAATGGAAAATTGGGTTAAATCATGGATTCAAAGACTCAATGGCATCATCTTGATCTATTCACAAGGTTCAAAAGATCTCAATTGCATTGGATTGACAGATGAATTTTCCAATCAACTGATAAAAAATCAATTATACACTGAAAAGTCAAACTTTGACTTTTTGGTCAAAATCAAGTGTCAAGGGTCATTTTTCATCAAGATGTGTCAAAACATGAAACTTGTTCATCAATAAACCTAATTTTGCAAATTAGGGTTTAAAATTTAAAATTTTAATAACTTAGAATTTTTCAAAGTTATGAAATTTTCTTTTTTTTCCCCCAACTTTGCCCAACTTTTTCACCATGATGCAATTGGATTCAAACAAAACTTCCAACATGAAAGTTGTAGTACTCCACAAAATATACAACTTTGATACACAAATTTATCTCAAAAGAAGCTTGGATCTCAAGTAATGATTTTTGGAACAAGGGTCCATGAAACTTTTAACTTAGTGAAATTTTGCCTTAGTTTAGGCAGGATGTTGACCTATATTCATGGCAATTTTTCACCTAGTTCCACTTGGAATATCAAAATTCATTTCAAATATGGATTGTAGAGCATGTTACATGCTTTCCAAAATGTCCAAGAACTCTCCAAAATCATTTGTGGTTAGGGAGAATCGAAGGTTTGAATTTGGCAAAAAAACTCACTTTGATCCATGGCATGTTTCATATTGACACAATTTGCAAACTCTATTCAGCCTCACTTGTACTTTCTCACAGGTATATAAACCCTTCCATACTCAATAATTAAATGCAAATCCAATGGTTTGAAGCTTTGTTCTGATCATTAGAGGATTTCACAAGAGATTAATCCAAAAATAGCAAAAAGGCAACATTGCCATTTTTGTCAAAACTTGCTTTATGTCAAATTACATCTCTTGAGCCTTGAACCAAATCTTAGACAGCAAACCAAATCCACAAACTTGGGGCCAAGATCACCAAATGTATGCAGGGTTAGAGCTAGCCTGTACAGGCCTACTCTTGGTCACTTCCCACCTTTTGCTTCATAACCAAGAAATGTGCAAAAGTCTACATAACTTGAGTATGTGTTATAACCAAACTTGGTGACCATTCCAAACAAGTTTTTGACATTACCTTGAGCCAGAAACATGAGCCATCCATCCCTCAAACACTCTTGAACACCAAAACACATTCCTCTTGCAAAACAGGGCAGTTTCTGCACTTGGAGTTCCATAGCAAAAACTACTTGTGCATTTTGCCCCAAACCTGTTCCAATACCTTCCACGTAACCCACCTGAGTTATCTCAACCATTGGCCATTGACTGTAACTCCATTTGCAAGCTTCACCATTTCTGTTTTCAGCTTGTGCATGTTGACTTCTACAAGCTTGTTCAAGCAAGTCCAAAGCAAACTAAGCATTGGGAAAGGTCAGAGGAAGTTCAGGCAAGCTCCCAAGCATCTCAGGCCTCACTGAAAAGCTCTACATTGCCATACTCGTGTTCAACTGAAACAGGTATTTTTCAACTTCCTATCTCTCTATTTAGGAATCATTAGGCTTAGGTTTGTGAATAAAAAATGTAGTACTCATAGCCCTTAAGCTGTACATATGCATAGATTTCATTTAAGTTAAGTGTGCTAAGAGAATTTGATTGATGAACTTCCTGAAAAAGTTAGGTTAAAAATTAGGGCCAGAGAAATTCTCTCTGGTCTTTGAGAGTTAGATTAAGTTTCTTATATGGTTGGAATCGTCTTGAAAAATGCTATGACTTTGGTGTTATGAGTTTTTGCTTTAGAGCACGTATGCAGGAGTTGGACATTTGTACACAGGCGCGCGTATTTTTGAATCAGAGGTTGAAGACGAAGCTGCAACTGGGCTGGGCTTGGTTAAGCTTGTTTTTGACACCCCTCCTCTTTGCTGTTCATACCCCCTTTGGTCCATTGTTTTATATTTTCATTTTTTTTTCATTTTTTTTATTTATGACTTTATTTTATTTTTTCCACATATAAAAAATTACTAAAAAATATTTTCCTTAAATTTCCACATTTTATTATTTATTTTATATTATTTTATTTTGACACAATATTTAATTTATTAGGTTTACTATATTTATTTTCTCAAATAAAAAACTTGTAAATAACATATAAAAATATTATATTTTTATTTTTATTATTTATACTCAAATAATATTTTTTCTAATATATTTTTATTTTTTGACATTTGTATATATTTCATTATTTTCATTTTATTGTACATAAATAATATAATTAATATATATACTTTCTTAAAGAAAATTAGGGTTTTTTACCCTTAATAAAAAATAATCTTTTATTTCTATTTTTTTAATACATTAAATATTATATTTTTACATACATAAAAATAAATAAAAAACATTTTTTACATATTTGTGATATATTGCATATTTATTTAATTATTCATTTAAATATTTGTCCATTTATTTATTTGTACAATTAATTCAATTTGGATGTAATAGTAAATCTTAGGGTTTTATTTTCTTGCAAATACTCCCCATTCAAAATTGTACCCCCTCCCCATATCAATGTTGTAATAATCGTAGATTTATTTTAGGCATTTATAGCTTTCAAATATGACATGTTAGAGATTAGGGTTTGTATGCAATATCCAAAATCAAAGCAAATAGCTAGACCTAATACAAGACATAAAAGCATGCAAATTGACAACACAATGCACACATGCACCCCTAGGGTTTCATCCACTTGTTGCTTTGAAAATGGCCATGTTACGCATGTTGAGTATCTTGGCAAAACAAAAACAAAACAAAATATCATAGTCCCTCGATGACGCTATCTTGGTTACCTATACAAAATAATCTAGTCCCTCAAAATTTGCTAAAGATACTTAGCACAATTGCTATCATGGTCAATACGATGACCCGCGCTTGTCCCGTTTAACATCCAAACACAAGGTTGTTTACCAAATACAATGGTAAAACAACACTGTCAAAAGGATTAAAAATGTGTAGGAAAGATCTTTGAGTAGATAGGGTAGACAACTCTTAGTTACTTGATCAAAACTTGCAAAAACATCCTGGCTATTTTCAAACACACATCACAACACAATTTCAAAACATTTCCCAAAAACAAACTTTCAAACATTGAAATATCTTTTCAAAAGACAAACACCTTTGTATATATTCAAACACGAATCATTGCAAAGGTTGCCACAATGATGGCCTCTTTTCAAAGCATTTTCAAAAACCACACACAAAGCACCATTTCAAACAATTGAAAAGCAAAAGCAAGTGATCTAAACAAGTAACTAAGAGCCCATGTGTTGTACCCCAAAATTTTCCCTCCCATATTCTTCAAAATTTGCCAAATCAAAGCTTCAAAATCTCCCCAAGGGTTGCACAGTTCAAGGGCCTCCTAACAATCAAAATTAGGGTTTTGGTTCTGACAAAGAAAATGAAGTTTCCAAGGGTCCAATCAAGTCCCACATGCCTACAAACATGGTCAAGCACCCTCATACCAAGTTTCAAGACTTACAGCACAAAATTGCACAGTCAAAAACCCTAGTTGCACTACAGTCAACTGCAGGGGCAAAATGGTCATTTGACAGTCAAAAGTTCAAATTTTTGGTCAACATCTCATTTTGAAGCCACAAACATCATTTGATCAATGCTTGATCATGATTCTCAAAGTTGGTCTCAAAAAGTCTCAAGATGCAAAAGTTTCCATATTTGGATAGTTGAAAAAGTCAATTGTAACTTGACCAAGGCATAACTTCCACATGGATTATCAGAAAAATTCCATCCAAAGCTCATTTTGAAGAGAAAGACATTTCCTACAACTCCTCTTCACACTTCAAGTCCAAGAAATTCCCTCACAAAAAGTTATCAATTTCAACATTATAGGTCATTTTCAAAAGTCAACAAAAAGGGACTTTAAGTCAAAGGCCATAATTTGAGATTGGTAAATCAAAATGACATGGTACCAAAGGCAATGGTTAGAGGACTCAAAGACCTTTCCAAAATGTCCAAGAACATGAGAAAAGCTTAAGAATTGAGCAAGTTATGCCTTGTGGAAGTTGGGAAATTTTTGGATATTTGGAAAAGTCAACTTTGCTTCAAATGTCCTAAAATTGCTAATGGGCCTCTTTTTCTTCCAAAATCCATCATCCAAAACATGTGCACGACCATTTGGCCCAAAGGGAAATTTTTTATCATTTTTATTTATTTATTTGAATTTTTAATTATTAATAATTCATTTAATTAAAATAAATATGTGAAAAATATCAAAGCAAGTCAATCAAATCTTTTTGTGCATAGGATAACTTCAGATTTTCGTGCATTATTAGATAAGGAAAGAATCCATGTGATTGAACATGATTTGGAAGCAAATATGCATGAAAAGATTGGAAAATTATGGCATGGAAAATCAAATATCTTCTCATCAAATCATTGATTCCTTGGCTCATATTTTTTACCCTAATCACTCATACATATATATACATGCTAACCCTAATGCCAATGACCACAAAGCTGCGCCAAAAATCCATAACCAAACTTGAGTTTTTTGACAAAAATTCCAATACTGAAAACTAGGTTCTAGGGCGATTCAAGCCAAAATAATTGTTCCATTGGCTTGCTGAGACTTAAAGGAAGGTGCCTGGATCAATACCATAGCCTGAAACATCAAGAATTGGTACATCAGAGTCAAGCTTTTCACGAAAATTTCCATAATCGAATCATGAATTTCATGCATTTTTCGTGTGTTTTCTTTATTGATTTACATTGAGTGATTGATTCTAAAGCTAAATGCATATTTTAATTGAGTTTTTGTGCCAAATTAGAGGATTCACCATTGATACAGGTTAGGGTTACCAAGCTTTCAAATTGGGCGTTTCTAAATGCTGTAAAATTGGAACACCATAATACCATGGTTGAATTCAGCATGCTTGGACGATTCTAAAGCAATCCTCGCGCCTAATTTATATAATACCATGGCCTAATCGCTATTTTGAAAACAAGCATGTTTTGGGGGGGTTTAAAACCCCCGCTAACTCCTTTTATATTTTCAGGAAAAGCAAAACGAAGAAGAAGATGATGAAATGTCCAGCAATGATTGGGTTATTTGAATTTTCGCGCTAAACTGACCACTAACTCTTATTTTCTCTTATATTAATTGTTAGTTATATTATAAACAAAGAGCGCAAGTGGAGCAGTTGGCAAGGCATGTGTATGGTAATCCCTGGGACATGGGTTCGAACCCCAGGTCCCCACTCTCTTTCAATATTTTTTCTCTCAATCTAATCCCATGCAGATTCAACCCTGAAGGCCTATCATACATCCACAATATCCAGCGCGCCACATGGTCTGTAACCATTATCCAAGGGACCAGATGTGGAGAACATGATGGACATGAGTCAACGCCCACACGCTGGCAAGGAAAGTCAAAAAGGGCCAAAGATCAATGGGCCAAAAGTGCTGAGCAACACCTCCAATTTGGGGACAGACCCCCCATGGTTTGCTTTCTTTTTCATATATTTCTATTTTATTTATTTTGCTTAATTTTTTATTTAAATCTTTAAATCAATTTATTTTCATAAACTATAAAAATAATACAAAAAATCAGAAAAGACAAAATTGAAAATATATTTTATTTTGATATTTTTTAAGTAAATATTATTAATTAATTTAGCTTTGTAAAATTAGGTATAATTTTAGTATATTTTCCTTAATAAATTAAAAATTTGTAGAATTAGGGTTTTTAGGTATTCTTATCCTTTTTTCTTTTCTTTCACCATAATTAATTATTAAATATTATTTTTGTAATTAAATTACCATGTAAATAATTAGATTGATTTTAGGTTTAATGTTAACATGTTTTCTTAATAAATTAAAAAAAAACAACTAGAATTAGGGTTAATATTTTAATTTCATTTAATTCACATAAAAAACCATAAATACCAAAATCTCAAAAAACAATTTCTCTTTCTTTTTTTAATTTCATTAATTTAATAATCATAACTTAATTTCATTAAAAAGGGTCCAACGCCCTCGCTTGCGATTTTTTTATTCTCTTTGCGCATTTTATTTATTTCCTTCTTTTAAATATTTATGTAACTCTCCCGAAGCCGTGTAAATTAAATTTCTCGTACTTTACTTTATTTATTTACTTTCTGTCAAATCGGGTCCTGGATTTTAATTTGGCGATGTGGACCCGCGCCTTTGTAATAGTTTAGAACTTTTAATTTTCCGCATCTTTTTAACTGTTAATAAATGCCTGCAAGAATGAATGATAAAATAAAAACAAACGCATAGATCACTTTGACATGAACAAGATAAATGCAAATGAACATGACACACGAATCACACACCACCCCTAGGGTACGCCTCACTGTTGCCTTGCCTCGAAAGGTGATCGTCGAGTAGAGGATGTCTTAGTAAGTCCTCATGATCCGGGAACCTGGCATGAGGGTAGCTTCTAAGGTGTCTTCCCATTGCTCTGGTGATCATCATGTCCCGAACTTCGAATTGACCCGAACACCTCCAACGGTGGTGCTACCTACCTCTCAATGGTGGGATGGCACTACTTTAAAGGACATCTACACAGACGAATTCCTTAGGGTAGGTAAACGACTCTAGATACTTGCTCTAAATTCAAAACAAATTCAAAAATACTCTTCACACTAACACATTTTCAAAAAGCTTTCGAAAGCAATTTTTCAAACACTCTTGAGGACCGATACAAGAGTCGAACTGAAATTTTCAAAGAACCTTTTTTAAAACCCACAATTGAAAAGCAAATAAACCTTTTTGAAAACACAAATGAGCAAGTATCTAAGAGCCCATGGATAACCATGGATAGAAAGGGTGCTAACACCTTCCCTTTCTATAACCTACCTCCCGAACCGAGAAACATCTCTATAAGGAATTTTTCTGTGCTTTTGTCCTTTCCATTTGGAGAAAATAAAAGACGGTGGCGACTCTTGCTTCCGCGACATTTCGCGAACCAGCGTTAAACAGTCAGTTCCAGATCCACCGATCACAGAACTGGCGACTCTGCTGGGGACTCTTATAAAGTGAGGTGTACCTTAGGGTTAGTTCGTAACTATGTTTTCAATTGCTTTCTTTGCTTGCTTTAAATTGTGGGACTGTCTTGGGAGTTCTATAAGATCCTAACTCGGATCTGGGGATACCTTCTTAGAAAGTAGCAACAAGGCTATGAGGGAACTGTGCGGGGTATACCGACATTGTTGAAACAGTCTGCTACGTTGATGTGGCACTTTGGTGTGTACCGGTAACCCTTGAGTTCAGTCAAGGAGAGTACGGGGCCTCCGCGTGGTGTCGTGAAGCATCAACAGACCTTAGGAACCTTAATTGAACTATCTTGGCCTCTTTAGGGTAGTGAGATAACTGACTTTGGTGCAGTCCGAGGTTGGTTGATACTCGATACTACACTCAATTGAGGGTTGCTTTCTTGGAATATTTCGGTCGCCAGTTCAGTGGCTAAATCGAAACGATGAACAATGAAAGCAATCCCGTGATATTGGGACCCTTAGAACCCGGTTACTTTGATAGGACAGGTTTGAGCCCACCAACTTCCAGAGGGTAATACCCAGACCCCATGCTGGCCTAAACTCTAAGGGCTCCTCTTGTGTGACTTGTGTGCCTTCGTACTTGACTATTCGCATGCTTGTTATCTGACACTTGAGCTCCCTGCAGGTTTTGTTTTTAGTCCTTAAATAGGACTCATAACAGGGTTTACTAAGTTCTTGCAGGTCTTGTTTATAGTCCTTAATTGGGACTCATGACATGTGTTACTTGAATTTCTTGCAGGTTTTGGTTTGCAGTCCTTAAATGGGACTCATAACAGGGTTACTTACATTACCCCATGCATAGCATAACATCATACCATTGCATACATCCTAACCCATTTCAAGGATCTCAAGGGCTTGCGATGCAGGTCAGGATGAACCAACTGTCCAGCAAGGGGCAAAGGGGATTTATTTTCCTCTAGCCAAGGTTGTCAGGGGCTATGACCCACTGGATATGGTGAGCCTTAGACCCTTTGAAGAAGGACTCTCAACAACATGAAGTTCCTTCAATCAAGCTACAAAACTCTAACAATTTTCTTGTTTACCCCGTGAGATCCTTGAAAACATCGCATGCATATCATACATATCATTGCATTGCAGGTACCCTTTTGACAGGTTGCTTACCTTCTTCGCTGTTTATTTCAGCCGATCGTCATGAATCCTGAATCGTCTACTGAGAAATCCATCAAGGCTCTCCAGGCCCAGAATACCCAGTTCCAAGAGTTGATTATGAGTCTAGCCCAGGGTCAAAAGGAATTGAAGACTCTGATTCAGAAGAAGAAGAAGAGGACTATTTTGTTCAGCCCTAGACGCAGATCTGGGAACACACGGCAGAATGAAGATGAGAGAACTACTCCATCTGTGGGGGAAGGCAGTCACCATGAGAGAAAGGTGCCTAGTCCAGTGGTCTCTGACAACGAGACGGAATTCAATGATGAGCAGTATCCTCCAGCTGAGGACCGGTACAAACAACTAGAGGATCGTCTGAATGCCATGGAGATCCAACGAGTGCCTGGGCTGGATTTCGGAGACTTGGGTTTGTCTACTGGTGTGATCATTCCTCATAAGTTCAAAGCACCATCCTTTACCAAATATGACGGGGCATCTTGTCCCAAGCTACATCTCAGATCCTACGTGCGGAAGATTCAACCGTACTCAGTGGACAAGAACTTGTGGATCCACTTCTTCCAGGAGAGTCTTTCAGGGACTCATCTCGAATGGTTCTATCAGCTGGATGGGACCAAAGTTCGTAACTGGGAGGAGTTGGCTACTACTTTTTACAAGCAGTATCAATATAATGCCGACCTTGCTCCTACACGTACCCAACTCCAGGGTATGTCGCTAGGGTCAAGTGAAGGTTTTAAAGAGTACGCACAGAAGTGGAGGGACCTGGCTGGCAGGGTGCAGCCTCCATTAACTGACCGGGAACTCGTTGATATGTTCTTGGGGACCCTGTCCGGGCCGTTCTTCAATCATCTCATTGGTAATTCATCTGCAGGATTTACCGACCTCATTCTGACTGGGGAAAGAATTGAAGCTGGTATCAAGAGTGGGAAAATTCAAGAGGCCACACCTTCTGATACTCACAAAAAGCCTTACACGGGAAGGAAAGAGTCTAATGCTGCATACGGTCAAAAGAGTCGTCGTGACCAACAAGCAGGGGCGATCATGATCTCTGGTTCTGCACCACGCCGACAACCACAAAAGGGAAATCAGCGAAGGCCGGATGAGCCTAAAAGACAATTTACCAACATCAACATGTCATGGTCCCAAGCATTGCAGCACATGTTGAAAATGAACCTGATTGCGGTGATCAACCCTTCTGCAAATCCCAAGACCTCCTCTCCAAACTACAATCCAGAGGCAAGGTGTGCTTATCATTCTGATAGCCCGGGGCACGATACCGAGGACTGTTGGGCGCTGAAATATAAGATCCAGAATATGATCGATGCTAAAGAGATCGAGTTCGAGCCTGCTGAGACTCCCCTTGTGACCACTTCTCCTTTGCCAAAGCATGGCTAGGATTGAGAGATTTTTGTTCATTTGAATTCAAGTTGTATTTTTCTTTTCTTGTTCAAATAAACAATTGTCATGACAAACACCTTTATTTCATGAATGCATTACACATGTCTGTCTTGAACTAATTATGTTTACTATACTTAAAACTGTTTTCATTTTTCTGTGATGATCAACTCTCGGTTAATAATTCTAAGCCTCTTGAGGGAGGATGACGAAAACGATACCACGATCCTTACAGTATGCTCTTGAACAGACCCCACTGATGAGGTACATGCATTGTTTCAATCCCTAAACACTGGAGTTATAAGGAAGATAATCCCTCGTCAACCCCTCTGAGCCAAAGAAGTTGGAGTTTTTCTTTTCGAAATTTAAAACCCTTAATCATAACCTGGGGCAGGGTAGTTCTCTCAGTTGATCCAAGTGCATAACGAATAACACCCAAGAGGTCCTTACAAAAAAAAAGAAAGACAGTGATGGTTCCGAATAATCAATAAAGAAAGGCAGTCATTATCTTTCAAAATAAGAACCCATTAAGTCAAAACCTAAGAAGGAGACTTACAAAGCTGGGGCATCCCGCTGACTGTAATTACAAAAGAAACAGTTCAGGCAAAAAAAATAGGGATAACAAAATCAAAAAGAAAAAAAGGTCCTACAAACCTTCAACAAAAAATGACTGCCTATTCAAATAAACGTTCAACATCCAAACCATCATTGGAATTTCAGAGCAAAGACTCAAACAAGGTCCAACGCACGATCAACTGAGTTTAGGTTTGAAGAACATCACGAAGAGCGGGTGGGTACAAATAATTTGAGCCTTTATCCTTTGTTTCTTAAACCGTGAACCAGGCCACGTTATAACCCTTAAAAGTCCTAGCTGAAGCATGGGTTAGTTCGAAAGCATACTGTACGAAAGGTATCCTGACTCCTTAAGGCTCACAGTAAAATACGGAGTTGACATCACGTTTTACAAACCTTCATTTGTTTTATGAAAAAAGAATGCATTTTCAAAATCTTCAAGACAGACATAAGCTTTGCATTTTTGACATAACTTTGTTTGTATATGACTTTTTGTTTGAACAGCATAGAAGTTCACACGACGAATGCCTAATGAACAGAAGCACTTCCAATCAAGGGGCATGGCATGATCATTGTCCATCATCTGGGGCAGTTAAGTCAAGATTCGGAGAATCTCTCAAATGCCAAATAGCCTGGGGCAAATCTCCGCCTGAGTCACTTGGGGCGTTCCAGCAACGAATCTTGCCTGATCAAACATCTTCTGGGGGTATGACAAAACACTTCTAACAGGGGCAACTCCCTACATTCTGAAAGCACGGACATAGTCGAAAAAATACTACGCAAAGTCAAAGACCCGCTAGGTTGACATACCTAGGCAAAAGAAGGGCTTCCCGGCGAACCAAAAGGGTTCGGGCAAAATGAAGGGATGAAATAAAAAAATCTGTACACCCGGCAAGTCGAAAACCTGAAAAGGCGGCTTGGGCAAAAATGGGTATCCCGGTGGACTGAAAACCCGAAAGGGCGGTCCAGGAAAAAGTTAGGGATCAAAGCGTACGACTATGTCTTGTCATCACTTGCCTACCAAAAGAAGGTTTGTCCATCAACAACTATCAGCACCTCACAGGTCTTCCTCTCCCATCTCAGAAACAGGGGCAATAATGAGTCGTCCAAGCGATCCAGTTGCTCTATCAACCAAGGTACTAAGGAAAAGTTAATACAAAGATGATTACCATCTACCTTTACAAATTCCAGATCGTGGGTTAATATCCGAAACCAAACAGGATAATTATCCATTTTATCATCATCAGGCAACCCTACACCGGTTCCTTCTCAACTTTCAGACAAAGTCTTACACGGACTTATCATCAAAGTAACCTTACCCCGGTTCATCAAGAAGTTTCACATGAGCTTACCCTGCAGTAACCTTACCCCAGTTCCCCCCGAAGTCTTACACGGACTTATCATCAAAGTAACCTTACCCCGGTTCATCAAGAAGTTTCACACGAGCTTACCCTGCAGTAACCTTACCCCGGTTCCCCCAGAAGTCTTACACGGACTTATCATCAAAGTAACCTTACCCCGGTTCATCAAGAAGTTTCACACGAGCTTACCCTGCAGTAACCTTACCCCGGTTCCCCCAGAAGTCTTACACGGACTTATCCCAAGATAACCTTACCCCGGTTCATCAAGAAGTTTCACACGAGCTTACCCTGCAGTAACCTTACCCCGGTTCCCCCAGAAGTCTTACACGGACTTATCTCCAAGATAACCTTACCCCGGTTCCCCCAGAAGTCTTACACGGACTTATCTCCAAGATAACCTTACCCCGGTTCCTCCAGAAGTTTTACACGAACTTATCCCGAAATAACCCTACACAGGTTATCTCTTTCCAGACGTAGTCTTACACGGACTCATCATCAGTAAACCCTACACAGGTTTCCTTCTCGAAACTCCAGATATAGTTTTACACGAACTCGCCACCTAGAAACCCTACACAGGTCCTCTATTTTCAAAGATGCGGTTTTACACGAGCTCATCATCAGGAAACCCTACATAGGTTCCCTCTTTCAATTTATAAAAGTTACAGTTCAAAACTTCCCCAGGAGAGTCCAATCCAGTTCCCCAGAAAAGTTGGAATCCATCTCCCCAAGCAGTAAGCTTATCCCCAGTAGATTCTGGAAGCTTATCCTCGCAGAGCACGAACGCGTCTCCCGACTGTATTCAAAGAGTTATTTCCTTACCAGGATATAACTGGGTTATCCTCAGCCAAAAGCCACGGAAAGAGCGTCCTCGACGAAATCTTCGTATCCCCAGCGAAGTCCATTAACACTTCCAACACAACAAGGGTATCCCCAGCAAGTTGCCATCAACTCAACAAAGTACCTCTCTCCCCGCAGAGTATTGCTTCCCAGCAGGGTTGCTAGGGTATCTTTTCTCCCCACAGAGTAATCCATTCGCCAAGTTTATTCCCCAACGGAGTCATCTTCTCCTACCGGTATTCTTGCAACTATCACCCCCAGCGGAAGCAAAAGATATAATTCTTCAATATCAGCCCAGGAGTGACTTCCCGGCACCCGTCAAGGATTTATTTTCCTAAAACATACATATCACATCACATACATCATCATAGCATGCATATACGCATCATATCTTACAAATCTCATTTATGTTGAGAACATCATTGCTTGATCCATATCATGCATTGCATATGACTGACTTTTACCTTTCAGGAAAGATTCAATTAAGTTCTCAGCTATATTTCAAGACCTTGACCGGTTCAGTTAAATCGCCCCTAAGATTTTTCTGTTTCTTATCCAGTCAAAGGCCTTCTCTGGTTCAGTCAGATCGACCCTAAGATCTCCCTGTTTCTTATCCAGTTGAAGATTTCAAGACCTAGACCGGTTCAGTTAAATCGACCCTAAGATTTTTCTATTTCTTATCCAGTCAAAGGCCTTCTCTGGTTCAGTCAGATCGACCCTAAGATCTCCCTGTTTCTTATCCAGTTGAAGATTTCAAGACCTAGACCGGTTCAGTTAAATCGACCCTAAGATTTTACTGTTTCTTATCCAGTCAAAGGCCTTCTCTAGTCCAGCTAAATCGACCCCTAACAGATTTTCCTGATAAAGACTCAGTAGAAGTATCCAAGATTCTCTCAGCGTTACTGTTGAGGTTGAAGTCGCCCAAGATTCTCTCAATGATTACTGTTGAGGTTGAAGTCGCCCAAGATTCTCTCAATGATTACTGTTGAGGTTGAAGTCGCCCAAGATTCTCTCAATGATTATTGTTGAGGTTGAAGTCGCCCAAGATTCTCTCAATGATTACTGTTGAGGTTGAAGTCGCCCAAGATTCTCTCAATGATTACTGTTGAGGTTGAAGTCGTCCATGGTTGTCTCCCCGTTACTGCGGAGGTAGTAATCATCCCTAGATTCTCTCAATGATTACTGTTGAGGTTGTAATCGTCCCCAGATTCTCTCAATGATTGCTGTTGAGGTTGAAGTCGTCCAAGATTCTCTCAATGATTACTGTTGAAGTAGAAGTCGCCCCAGATTCTCTCAGCGTTCCTGTTGAGGTTGTAATCATCCAAGGTTCTCTCACCGTTCCTGTTGAAGTAGTAACCATCCCTGGTTCATTCATCACTGTTTGAAGCTCCAGATTCAGCTCCTGTAACCAGTCAGGACACATCTATACAAAGCATCTGAAGACCAGCTCCTATAATAGGTCAGGTAATCATTTTTCTTTTGCAGGCACGCAAGTTCTCGCTAAGGAATCTCTTACGCGATCAACATCCAGATGGCATCTATAAGCCCATCCACCATCCATCATCTCTCAGCATGGCATCTATAAGCCCATCATCCTATCCATCAATCTCAAAATGGCATCTATAAGCCCATTCCCACCATCATACTGCTATGTGAGCGCAAATTTCTGGGCACTCTAGTGTTCAATCATCTTCCACCTTTGGATCACGAAAGGCACGCAAGCCAATCTACATCCTCAGGTCTAAGAAGATTGAACAGGGGCAACTGTTGTACCCCAAAATTTGCCCTCCCATATTCTTCAAAATTTGCCAAATCAAAGCTTTAAAATCTCCCCAAGGGTTGCACAGTTCAAGGGCCTCCTAACAGTCAAAATTAGGGTTTTGGTTCTGACAGAGAAAATGAAGTTTCCAAGGGTCCAATCAAGTCCCACATGCCTACAAACATGGTCAAGCACCCTCATACCAAGTTTCAAGACTTACAGCACAAAATTGCACAATCAAAAACCCTAGTTGCACTACAGTCAACTGTAGGGGCAAAATGGTCATTTGACAGTCAAAAGTTCAAATTTTTTGTCAACATCTCATTTTGAAGCCACAAACATCATTTTATCAATGCTTGATCATGATTCTCAAAGTTTGGCTCAAAAAGTCTCAAGATGCAAAAGTTTCCATATTTGGACAGTTGAAAAAGTCAACTATAACTTGACCAAGGCATAACTTCCACATGGATTATCAGAAAAATTCCATCCAAAGCTCATTTTGAAGAGAAAGACATTTCCTACAACTCCTCTTCACACTTCAAGTCCAATAAATGCCCTCACAAAAAGTTATCAATTTCAACATTATAGGTCATTTTTAAATGTCAACAAAAAGGGACTTTAAGTCAAAGGCCATAATTTGAGATTGGTAAATCAAAATGACATGGGACCAAAGGAATTGGTTAGAGGACTCAAATACCTTTCCAAAATGTCCAACAACATGAGCAAAGCTTAAGAATTGAGCAAGTTATGCCTTGTGGAAGTTGGGAAATTTTTGGATATTTGGAAAAGTCAACTTTGCTTCAAATGTCCTAAAATTGCTAATGGGCCTCTTTTTCTTCCAAAATCCATCATCCAAAACATGTGCACGACCATTTGGCCCAAAGGGAAATTTTTTATCATTTTTAATTATTAATAATTCATTTAATTAAAATAAATATGTGAAAAATATCAAAGCAAGTCAATCAAATCTTTTTGTGCATAGGATAACTTCAGATTTTCGTGCATTATTAGATAAGGAAAGAATCCATGTGATTGAACATGATTTGGAAGCAAATATGCATGAAAAGATTGGAAAATTATGGCATGGAAAATCAAATATCTTCTCATCAAATCATTAATTCCTTGGCTCAGATTTTTTACCCTAATCACTCATACATATATATACATGCTAACCCTAATGCCAATGACCACAAAGCTGCGCCAAAAATCCATAACCAAACTTGAGTTTTTTGACAAAAATTCCAATACTGAAAACTAGGTTCTAGGGCGATTCAAGCCAAAATAATTGTTCCATTGGCTTGCTGAGACTTAAAGGAAGGTGCCTGGATCAATACCATAGCCTGAAACATCAAGAATTGGTACATCAGAGTCAAGCTTTTCATGAAAATTTCCATAATCGAATCATGAATTTCATGCATTTTTCGTGTGTTTTCTTTATTGATTTACATTGAGTGATTGATTCTAAAGCTAACTGCATATTTTAATTGAGTTTTTGTGCCAAATTAGAGGATTCACCATTGATACAGGTTAGGGTTACCAAGCTTTCAAATTGGGCGTTTCTAAATGCTGTAAAATTGGAACACCATAATACCATGGTTGAATTCAGCATGCTTGGACGATTCTAAAGCAATCCTCGCGCCTAATTTATATAATACCATGGCCTAATCGCTATTTTGAAAACAAGCATGTTTTGGGGGGGTTTAAAACCCCCGCTAACTCCTTTTATATTTTCAGGAAAAGCAAAACGAAGAAGAAGATGATGAAGTGTCCAGCAATGATTGGGTTATTTGAATTTTCGCGCTAAACTGACCACTAACTCTTATTTTCTCTTATATTAATTGTTAGTTATATTATAAACAAAGAGCGCAAGTGGAGCAGTTGGCAAGGCATGTGTATGGTAATCCCTGGGACCTGGGTTCGAACCCCAGGTCCCCACTCTCTTTCAATATTTTTTCTCTCGATCTAATCCCATGCAGATTCAACCCTGAAGGCCTATCATACATCCACAATATCCAGCGCGCCACATGGTCTGTAACCATTATCCAAGGGACCAGATGTGGAGAACATGATGGACATGAGTCAACGCCCACACGCTGGCAAGGAAAGTCAAAAAGGGCCAAAGATCAATGGGCCAAAAGTGCTGAGCAACACCTCCAATTTGGGGACAGACCCCCCATGGTTTGCTTTCTTTTTCATATATTTCTATTTTATTTATTTTGCTTAATTTTTTATTTAAATCTTTAAATCAATTTATTTTCATAAACTATAAAAATAATACAAAAAATCAGAAAAGACAAAATTGAAAATATATTTTATTTTGATATTTTTTAAGTAAATATTATTAATTAATTTAGCTTTGTAAAATTAGGTATAATTTTAGTATATTTTCCTTAATAAATTAAAAATTTGTAGAATTAGGGTTTTTAGGTATTCTTATCCTTTTTTCTTTTCTTTCACCATAATTAATTATTAAATATTATTTTTGTAATTAAATTACCATGTAAATAATTAGATTGATTTTAGGTTTAATGTTAACATGTTTTCTTAATAAATTAAAAAAAAACAACTAGAATTAGGGTTAATATTTTAATTTCATTTAATTCACATAAAAAACCATAAATACCAAAATCTCAAAAAACAATTTCTCTTTCTTTTTTTAATTTCATTAATTTAATAATCATAACTTAATTTCATTAAAAAGGGTCCAACGCCCTCGCTTGCGATTTTTTTATTCTCTTTGCGCATTTTATTTATTTCCTTCTTTTAAATATTTATGTAACTCTCCCGAAGCCGTGTAAATTAAATTTCTGGTACTTTACTTTATTTATTTACTTTCTGTCAAATCGAGTCCTGGATTTTAATTTGGCGATGTGGACCCGCGCCTTTGTAATAGTTTAGAACTTTTAATTTTCCGCATCTTTTTAACTGTTAATAAATGCCTGCAAGAATGAATGATAAAATAAAAACAAACGCATAGATCACTTTGACATGAACAAGATAAATGCAAATGAACATGACACACGAATCACACACCACCCCTAGGGTACGCCTCACTGTTGCCTTGCCTCGAAAGGTGATCGTCGAGTAGAGGATGTCTTAGTAAGTCCTCATGATCCGGGAACCTGGCATGAGGGTAGCTTCTAAGGTGTCTTCCCATTGCTCTGGTGACCATCATGTCCCAAACTTCGAATTGACCCGAACACCTCCAACGGTGGTGCTACCTACCTCTCAATGGTGGGATGGCACTACTTTAAAGGACATCTACACAGACGAATTCCTTAGGGTAGGTAAACGACTCTAGATACTTGCTCTAAATTCAAAACAAATTCAAAAATACTCTTCACACTAACACATTTTCAAAAAGCTTTCGAAAGCAATTTTTCAAACACTCTTGAGGACCGATACAAGAGTCGAACTGAAATTTTCAAAGAACCTTTTTTAAAACCCACAATTGAAAAGCAAATAAACCTTTTTGAAAACACAAATGAGCAAGTATCTAAGAGCCCATGGATAACCATGGATAGAAAGGGTGCTAACACCTTCCCTTTCTATAACCTACCTCCCAAACCGAGAAACATCTCTATAAGGAATTTTTCTGTGCTTTTGTCCTTTCCATTTGGAGAAAATAAAAGACGGTGGCGACTCTTGCTTCCGAGACATTTCGCGAACCAGCGTTAAACAGTCAGTTCCAGATCCACCGATCACACCATGGATGAAAAGGGTGCTTGCACCTTCCATTTTCATAATCTACCCCCCTAACCCAAGAAAACATCTCAAAGGTCTTTCCTGTGCTTTTTGACCTTTCCTTTGGATAAAATAAAAAGTCGGTGGCGACTCTTGCTAAACCGAAACATTTGCGAACACAAACGCAAAACCTTAAGTCAGTTCTCCCACCGTATCACAAGAGGCATATGATAAGGAAATAACTTTAAAAGTGTTTGAGATCAAGAAGAAATGGGAAGGAAAATATAATCGCTCTCTAGTTGGCATGAACAGAACATGTGAGGAAAGCCATGTCCCAAGATCACCACCAGAAAAAGTCTCAAGCATAATCTCTCAGAGGGTGTCATCTTCTTCAACTTCAACAAGCATAAAAACTCAAAGTTCCATTCCAAAAGTCAAGAGAAAGAAGAAAAAGTGGCATCAAGGTAAGGCTATGGAAGTAGGAAATCACTTGTTGCAAAAAGTGGACTCTATCTCTGGAAAAGATGGTTTCCTTGTTTCAAAAAACAAAAGAAACATGGTGTGGAAGCTGAAGTATCCCTCATAATAGGGGGAATGAGGCGTCAACCTAATCATGGTAAATGAGCGTTTCTTGGGAGGCAACCCAAGGATCACTGTGAATCACCCTTCTCTCTCTCTTATTCTAAAATATTGAGGATAATGTTTAGTTCAAGTTTGGGGGAATTTACTGCTTTTGTTGTTTCCTTTCAGTATCGTTTCTGTCTGTCTGTTTTATGTTATTTTCTTCTGTTTGTTTGTTTTTTCAAAAACCACACTTTGAAGTTCTTCCCAAATTTTGACCAAAATTTTAGTTTTTTAGCAATAGCTTTGATTTCAAATAAATCGAGAATAGTGTATAGAGATGAAGGGATGAAAGGTTGAAGGTAGGAAATCTGTAATAGTGTGACAAAAAGAGGTTTTTGTTTGGACACCCTAGTTTCCCCAAAATGAGATACAAGTCTAATGTCACTACAACAAAACTCACTTTTGGCAGCACTGCAAAGACAACGCTTTTACCAAAAAGCGCTGCTATAGCCTTTACTTAAAAATTCGCTAAAAATGCATTGACTTATGATAACGCTTTCTTGAAAAGCGCTGCTAAAAGGTGGAGTTACGAAAGCGCTTTTAAAAAGCGCTGTTATAGATGGACCTATGAAAGCGCTTTTAAAAGCGCTATTATAGCTGGACCTATGAAAGCGCTTTTACCCTAAAAAGCGTTGGTAAAAGCCCCCCTATGAAAGCGCTTTCAAAAGCGCTGTTATAGCTTATATTATTTTTAATTTAATAAATTAAAACATCAAAATAACATTATTCATTCTTTTCTCTTCTTCAAACGCACAGTACAATAGCTCTTCTTCTCTTCCACAAACACGATTTCGTAGAAAACCCTAACCCCAACCTTCTTCCTCCGTCTTCGTCCGTCCTCCGGCCGTCGTCGCAAGTCTTCGTCTTCCTCCGTGAAACTGTCTCTGTCTTCGTCCGTCCTCACTGTCGTCGCAAGTCTTCGTCTTCCTCCGTGAAATTGTCTTCGTCTTCGTCTACTTCCTCAAAGAATACAGAGTAAGTTCATTTACTCAGATTTTTTGTTAATGCAACTATTAGAACTAGGTACTGGAAGTAGCTATTGTTTTTTTTTTGTTCTATTAAAATGTATATTGTCTGGTGTTGGAAGGGAGAACACTGTTGAACATTGTGTTCATTCTCATCATTGATAAACTTCATCTAGGTTCAGTTTTATCATATTTCAAATTATGGTTCATTGGTTATTTGTTTTTGTTTTTGTTTTCTTCAAGAACACAAGTTCAATAGCATAAGCACAATGCCTTTAATTGATCGTAGCTGATGGAATTTAGAACAATGCTTGTTTTTTCTGTTAGTCTAGAGAACCTAACAAATATCAATTTACATAGGATTTAATTTATCAATGCCTTTGACAACAAAGCAAACAGGATAATCAAGAGATGCAAGTATACTGTATACAATTTCATAAACAAAGAGTCTGAAGTTTGCAATCACTAACCTTGCTTTCTCTAATTTTTCAACCACATCACGCATAGCATGGATGATAATTTTCTTCACCTGATACCAAAGAAGCAGCCATCAGGAAAAAAAAACAGTACACAAAATCCCAATAAGAAACTGTTAACAATATGATATGAAATAGGAGAATAGAATTGAAATAGGTTGATGATCAAGATTTTAAACATTCAACAAGGATTGAAACAATCAATTTAGAAGTTAGAACCTTACTAGTATTACTGATTTGTAAGCATACTCACTTGCCCTCGAATGTGTGAGAATATATATACGAAAAGAATCTTACATTACTCTACTATTAATGTTAGAATATCTTAGTTTATCTCATAGGATCAGTTTCTTACATTGGGGTATTTGTTTTCTACAGTTTGGCTACAACCTTCAGTTTTAATTCATAGGATCAAGTTCATTGTATTTGTTTTCAACAGTTTTACTATTTGTTTTTTACAATTTGGCTACAACAAAATTCTATTTAAGATCAGGATCATTGGGGTGAGTAAGATTGCAAAATAATAAGATTTTAAGATATAGATTGAGATCTTGACAACCTTGATTAAAACACTTTTCTGTATAGAACGGTCCCTCAAGACAGTTAACTAAATCGATTCAATATAACTAGCTTATCTCCCTCAATGCTCAGTCTAGCTCAATAAATATTAACCTTTTTATATTGATATCTTTATTTTCTTTTGTGGTAGATTTCTTACTGGAAACCTTCTCACTGGACCAATACCGCCTACTTGGAGGAAGAATACCTACGTGTGAGTTATCTTAGAATTTTTTGTTATAAGTGAATGTTGGTCTAAGGTTATTTCACGCACTTTTGTATCATCGACATGACTATAGTGTAGACTAATGTAGTTTTACGTACGACGCTCATTCTCCGCGTTTCTTAGAGTTCGAAACATCTGAGAGGTAACTTTCTCCGATTGAAGAAATTCGAACTGTCCTTGATCGTAGTGTACGCGGGACGCTCTCAACATTTTCAAAGGTTTCTATCCTATTCTTGAACTGACTTGAATAACTGATTGTTTTTACTTTTATTTTCTGGCTCAGTATGAATTTCTAATGATTATAGTTGAGTGGAATTCATGAGCTGCGGTTGTGTTTTTGTTTATATTTAGACTGTTATGGCAGTATAGGGCTGTATATGGCAGTATGGCAGTATTGATAGCATTGAAACGAGCACGTTTCAGGGATTCATCAAACATCAATGAAAATCTTAAACACAATGAACCATGCAACACATTAGTTAGCGTGTAGATGTTAGAATTTAGGACTATAGGACTATACCAAAAATATCTGACGGGATTTTTCCGTTGCTAAATCTTCCGGTTGCTTCTCCTCCGATGAAATCTTTACCGTAAGGTTTGAAATCCGACTTCACTATTGTTTGAATATAATTGTTATTACCTGTATCCAAGACTGAATCACTAGTATCCGACTTCACTAGTTAGTAATTAGTTATGAGTTGTTTAGCACATGCTTAAGGTGAGGCAAGAATAACTATGAATTTGATTACCTGATATGTTGAATTTCTTTACAGGTAATTAATTATTATTTTGCTATAGTTGCGTGACTAATTAGTTGCTATAGTCAAACCATGGATAAAAAATGGATGACTGCCAATCGATTGTCGAAAGAGTATGAGGATGGGGTATCAGAATTCGTTAAGTTTGCCGTTGCGCACGCCAGAGAACCCAATGGAATGATATGTCCTTGCTTGAGATGCTGTTATGGGAGACGGGTTGACGCGGTTCAGTTGGAATCGCATTTACTGATGCATGGAATTGATAGAAGTTATGCATGTTGGAATTTGCATGGTGAGAAAAGTAGCGGGAATGTTGAATCGAGTTATAATACGACGTATGCTTCAAATGAGGATTTCGCAGACGCATACGATTATGATCGAGTCGAAGAGATTGCAGAAGCGCTTGAAGAAGATCTTGAGGATTGTCCCAAAATGTTCGAGAGGTTGGTAAGCGATGCAGAGAAACCGTTGTATGATGGTTGTACAAAATTCACAAGATTGTCTGCGGTGTTAAAGTTGTACAACTTAAAGGCGGACAACGGATGGTCGGATAAAAGTTTCACACAGTTATTAGCCCTCGTGAAAGAAATGCTACCAGAGGATAATGTTCTTCCCAATCGAACGTATGAGGCCAAAAAGATGTTGTCCTCTATTGGCATGAGCTATGAAAAGATACATGCATGTCCAAAAGATTGTGTTTTATTTCGAAACGAGTACGCAGTGTTAAATGAGTGTCCTAAATGCGGTGCCCCTCGATATAAGGAAAAGTTGTCTCCGGAAAAGGTGTTATGGTATTTTCCTATAATTCCGAGATTTATGCGCATGTATCGTAGTGAGACCGATTCAAGACACTTGACTTGGCATGCAGATGAAAGAATTATTGATGGGAAGTTGCGACATCCGGCAGACTCACCACAGTGGACGAAAGTTGATATTGATTATCCTGAATTTGGAAAAGAAGCAAGAAATCTTCGCTTGTCGTTGTCTACTGATGGAATGAACCCGCATGGTATTCAAAGTATCTCGCATAGCACCTGGCCTGTGATTCTTATGATATATAACCTACCTCCGTGGCTATGTATGAAGCGTAAGTACATGATGCTATCTATGTTAATTTCTGGGCCCAAACAACCAGGGAATGACATAGACGTGTACTTGGCACCCTTAGTCGAAGATTTGAAGTTTTTGTGGGAGACCGGTGTGGAGGTTTACGATGGGTATAGGAAAGAAAGTTTCAACTTGAGGGCGATGTTGTTTGGAACAATTAATGATTTTCCGGCGTACGGAAATCTATCAGGGTACAGCATTAAGGGTCAAAAAGCGTGTCCTGTTTGTGAAGATGAAACCGATACGATGCGATTGAACTTTTGTCAGAAGAATGTTTTTCTCGGTCATCGTAGATTCTTAAATTCTAATCATCACTATCGTGGGTGGAGAAAGGCATTCAATGGAGAGGCAGAACACGGTAGAGCTCCACATATGTTGACAGGTGATCAGATTTTTGAAAAGGTGAAAGATGTGAGTACTGAGTTTGGCAAGCCTTTTGCACATAGACTTGTCACGAGTGGGTGGAAGAAGAGGTCGATTTTTTTTGAACTTCCATATTGGAAGTCGTTGTACGTAAGACATTTCCTCGATGTTATGCATATTGAAAAAAATGTATTTGATAGTGTTATTGGTACGTTACTCAATATACAAGGAAAGTCTAAGGATGGCATTAACATAAGGAAGGACATGTTAAACATGGGAATTAGAACTGAATTGGCACCCGTGACAAAAGGAAGACGCACATATCTACCACCTGCTGTTTACACTCTATCTAGAAAGGAGAAGAAAATATTGTGTAAGTTCCTCAGTGAAGTTAAAGTTCCAGAAGGCTACTCATCAGATATTAGAAGACTTGTGTCAATGAAAGACCTAAAGTTAAAGAGTTTAAAGACTCATGATTGCCATGTTATAATGGAACATTTTCTACCAATAGGTATACGTTCTATTCTGCCAGAAAAAGTAAGGAGCGCAATAACTAAGTTGTGTTTTTTCTTCAAGTCAATTTGCAGCAAGGTGATCGATCCTGCGATCTTACCAACATTGCAAAAAGAGGTGGTTGTTACTTTATGTGAGCTTGAAATGTATTTTCCTCCCTCGTTTTTTGACATAATGGTTCATCTAGTCGTTCATCTTGTCAAAGAGACACAGTTGTGCGGACCAGCTTATATGAGATGGATGTACCCTGCTGAACGTTATATGAAAATTTTAAAAGGGTACGTGAAAAACCGAAGTCGACCGGAGGGTTGTATTGCGGAACGATACATTGTTGAAGAAGCGGTTGAGTTTTGCACTGAATATCTGTCAAATGTTCAATCAATTGGACTCCCCAAATCTCATATTGTCGAGAAAAAAGAAGGAAAAAGACTAATTGGAAATAAAGTTGTGACAGTGTCAATGGTCGAACGGGATCAGGTGCATTTGTATGTTCTGCACAATGAGATTGAGGTTGAGTCGTATGCTGAAATGCACAAGGGTGTTCTTCGAGGTTTAAATCTGAATAGAAATGAGAATTGGATAGTACGAGAGCACAATCGAAGTTTCATACCGTGGTTTAAGGAACAAATTTATTCAAAGTATCGTTCGGATCCTGCTTCAGTAACAGAAAGGTTGAGATGTTTAGCATATGGTCCAAGTATGATTGTGTTTTCTTATAGCGCATACGCAATTAATGGATACACATTTTATACCAAAGAACAGGATGATAAAAGTACTATGCAGAATAGTGGTGTTACCTTGGTAGCTGAAGCGATGCACATATCAAGTGCGAATGACTTAAACCCGAAATTTGCAAATCTGTCATATTTTGGGGTTATCGAGCGCATTTTGTTGTTTGATTATGGGAAGTTTCAGATTCCTGTATTTGATTGCAAGTGGGTTGAAAATAATAATGGCGTACGAATGGATAAGTCAGGATTTTTGCAAGTGGATCTCAATAGGGTGGGGTACAAAGATGAACCTTTTATTCTAGCCTCTCAGGCTAAACAAGTGTTCTATGTCAATGATCCGACAAGTACGAAATGGTCTATAGTGCTTTTGTCTAACAAAGTAATTGATGAAAACATTGGAGATCAAGGTGATATTGGCGTTGGCATTGAATCTTGTACAAGAAACGATCAAAATGAGAATGAACCTTGTACTAGAGATGATCATAATGAGGGTATTTGGATCAATCCAACCATCCGAGTTGTTAACAGAAGCGTAAAATATATTGCTACCAAGAAAAGAAAGAGACGTTAGTGAAAAAGGTATTATTATAATTATAGCCTAATATTGTAAGTAATATGTGAATAATGTTTTGAATTTTTGGCATATCTTTTGAACCGTTTTGAATTTTTGCGAATGTGACTAGTGTTTATTTAGTAGAACAATGTTTCCGGAGCTGATGGTGAGGTTTATTTCTTGCAAGTTTGGTTTTTTAGCATTTTATTCAATTTTGAGTTCCTTTAGTGCTATTCATATCTTTTTCGACTATCCATTTTCATGTAGTGTACTAATGTGCTTGTTTGACTTTTGTTACAGGTCTAATGGCTAGCAATGAAGAAAACCCGCAAGGAAACCAACAAGAAAACCCACCAGGAAACCAACAAGATCATGAAAACTCACAAGAATCAAATCATGCAGCGGATGATACTTCAGCAAATGATGTTGCATGAGGCATCACCATAATGCGCGAAATCATTCGTGCTAGAGATAAGGGAGTGATATATAATGTAGATTGGAATCATTCAAATCAAGTAGTTGGGGTTAATGCTTCAAAATTCACAAGCTACGTTGGTACACTTGTTCGTATGCATGTGCCAATCTCCATATCTAGATGGAATGAGAAACAATGTGAAGCATTGAAGCAAGGAAAAGAAATGTTTTGGGAAGATGTTAAGGTATGTATGTTATATGGTTTATATGGTTATATGTTTATAAGTTTATAAGTTTATATGGTGTATATGGTTTTTAAACTACTTATATGTTTATATGGTTTATATGGTTTTTAAATTACTTATATGTTTATATGGTTTATACGCAGTGGTCTTTTAACGTTCCAGATGAGCGTAAAGGCTTCGTACTTGGGTTGGCCGGGAAAAGATTTAGAGGGTGGAAAAATCTGTTGACGAACACCTATCTTAAGGATGACAAAGGAAAGTGGCTGGAAGAGTTCCCGGCCGGAAGGCCAGAAAAGTATAATCTTTTCATTAAACAAGAAGATTGGACTGAGTTTATTAGACAAAGAGATGACAAATTCCGGCAAAAGAGTGCCAAAAATAGTGAGAGAGCATCAAAGCCCGCGTATCCATACAAAAAAGGGCGTTTGGGATATGCACGCTTAGAGGAAAAAATTGTAAGTAATAAATAGAAATGATATGTTCTTATTAATTGTCTAAATGTGTTGTATTTGACGATCTAACCGTTTGTTTCTATGCATAGTTAGAGGAGACGAAAAGTGATGAAACCTCACTTCCAGCACATTTGCTGTGGAAGGAAGCTCGTGTGGGCAAGAATCAAGCTGTTGATCCAAGTGTTCTAAGAATTTATGATGAATGCGTAAGTATAACATTGTGTCTTTAATTAAATCAAATTTTTATGACTATTTAATTGATTTTTTTATCTCCATTATTTTCAGGAGACATTGTCACAAACGGAGTCCACCGGTGACGACCAGGATACGAGGAGCGTACTTAGTAAAGCACTGAATGTTCCTGAGTATTCCGGTCGGGTGAGGGGTAAAGGTCATGGTGTGACTCCAACCTCTTTCTACCAGCATCCTCGGAAAAGAAATCCTACCAATGCAGAAGTGATGAATGTACTTATGGAATTACAAGCAAAAGTCAATGCATTGGAAAGAGATAAAGAGGTATTAATGAGGGAAAAGGGCAATGCGGCAATGGCGAAAGAAACTAGTGACAACGCTAGTATCAACCGTCAGAATAAATTTCCTGAGGTAATTATAAATATATTGATAAATCTCTATTGTTCAAGTTTCTCATTTTTATTCCACCTCTTTCTATTATTGAATTAAAAGTAATATGTATGCATATTGGTTTAGGGCATTTCATCTTGCCAACTATACGTAATGGCATCAGATTATCACCTTGTTGGCAAGGGAAAAGTGTACAACACTTTGGGAGATTTAATTCATAATACACCGATCCCGGCTGGACACCTGAGAGTATCAGTAGATTATCCTATTGATCCCGATGCGTTGGTACCGGTACCTGACGTGGCCTTGGATATAAGATCGGTGCGAGACGCAGTAGGGTCGTTTGTTGCATGGCCCTTGGACCTCATTTTCATTGATGATGAGGTATGTTTAAAACCGTTAATATGAATCATTTAGATTTCAAATGTCAATTCTGAACCGTTAAGTTAATTATTTTTTAATATTAGCCTCCTACAAAACCCGCTAATAAGGGTAAGGAGATTTTGCAGCAAGGCGGCGAGTCTATGGCATCAATTCCAGAGGTACACTTAAATTGTTTATTATATGATATGAATTTAAAACTGAACGATTTTATAATTTACCTAAGTTATATGATTGTTAGGTATCTACGAAAGTGTCACAACAAGTGACCCAGCCTGTTCGTAGCAGACCACCCCCGAAAAAGTCAATGCATAAGGGGGGAAGAGGCGGGGGAAGAGGCGTTTTTGTACCTCGATATCGGAATACACTTGGAGTACTTTTGGAAACCTCAGATTTGAAGTCAGGTGGTATTCGTCGAATCCTTATGGATGCAGATATCTTTGGTCTTGACTGCCAAGAAACGATAGGAATGGACGAAATGACTGAGATTATGACGCATGGTGAATTAGGCATCGGCAATGTTCACGCATACATCCGGTATTCCGATAAATATATCATTTAATTAGTTGAACAATTTATTTACACATTTCAATGAAAATAGTCTAATGTTTATATGTTTTTATTTAAGGTTGTTGTACGATAAAAAAATGCGCGAGACTGTATTGGCAAGACGCTTCCATTTCTTGTCTGCCCATATTGTCAGCGGAGCGACAATTGTCAGGGAACCGGGTTCAGTTAGGGAGTACTTAGTGAATCGATACACGGCCTACGTCGGCAACCCAGATAGCTTGTTTATTTTGCCGTATAACACTGTTCCAGTGGGGTGAGTTTTTCATTTATTCTAATATATCTTTGTTTATTTTGCGTAGAAACTTTTCTTCTAAACTGTTGCTTAAATTTTTAGAAAACACTGGTTGTTGTTGGCTATCGATCCGATTAAAGAAGTTGTGTACTTTCTGAATTTGGTAGACGGGGAATGGACTAACTATCCCGCTATGAAGGAAACTGTTGATCAGTAAGTGAGATCGTTCTAACTATTCGTGTATATTTATATATTTAATTATTTCTGTGAGATTGATCTAAATATATGTTTTTATTTTCTTAGATCAATACAAATATTTCGTAGTCAAAGGGACGCACAGGTACCCCGGAGTAAATCATCAAATATTACTTGGATCAAAGTGCAGGTACAAAATTAGTTGCTTATAATAATAGTTATGTTACTTGATAAAATTACACGACAACTATAAAATATATTCTGTTTTTCTATGCAGTGTCCGTTACAGAATAACGATGTAGATTGCGGATACTTTTGCTTGAGGTTTATGAAAGAAATCCTTCATAAAAATCAAGTAGAGATTCCAAGCACGGTATGGATTTATAACTTAGAATAATTTTGTATGATTTCTACATTTAATAACATCATGCATATACTGAAGTAATAATTTCTTATGTAGTACTTTGATGACCTCTATACTATGTCGTACACGAAAGTTCAAGTGGAAGAAGTCAAAGAGGAAATATGTCAATTTTATGTTGAAAACAGATTATTCTGATGGGTATGAATAAAATATTATTGTACGTGTTAGTTTGATTGTGTTGGAGCCTTTAATACTGTTTGTTTAATTTACCGTGTTGTTCATATTCATACTTTGCAGGATGACGACCGTGTCGGTGGAGCATTATTTTCGATGTAATTATATATGATTTAGTTACATATGTATATATATATGGTTACAAATTAACACGATACTTTGTATGTGATTTAGTTATGGTTACAAATGTATATATGGTTACAAATTTAGTTATATATGATTTAGTTACATATATATAGATAAGGATTGAATATTATATGGTATACCGGTTTCTGTTAATATAATACCGATTTCTTAAAATATATGTATAGATAAGGATTGAATTACAGGTTAAATTATTGGACCAAAAAAAAATTACAGGCCGCACAGGGAACCTCAAATTATAGGTTTCACTTTAAAAAATTTGTATGAGCTACGAAAGCGCTTTTGGCTAAAAAGCGCTTTCGTAGGCAGGATAAATAAAAAAAAAATTAAATAGAAACCCCCTATCAAAGCGCTTTTTATGGAAAAAGCGCTGTGAAAGACCCCCCTATCAAAGCGCTTTTTCCATAAAAAGCGCTGTAAAAGCCATGATAAATAAAAAAACAAAAATTAAATAGAACCCCTATCAAAGCGCTTTTTATGGAAAAAGCGCTGGGAAAGACCCCCCTATCAAAGCGCTTTTTCCATAAAAAGCGCTGTAAAAGGCCTGATAAATAAAAATAAAAAAATTTAAATAGCACACCTATCAAAGCGCTTTTCAAAAAGCGCTGGGAAAGACCCCCCTATCAAAGCGCTTTTTAAGGAAAAAGCGCTGGGATAGGTCCACCTACGACAACGCTTTTGGCCAGAAAAAAGCGCTTTCGTAGCCTACGCCAGCGCTGGCTACGGCAGCGCTTTTAAGCGCTTTTAAAGGGCAAAAAAAAGCGCTGTGAAAGCCCATTTTCTTAGTAGTGTGTGTAGATTTGTACCATAGTACTTGGACCCTAAGAAGTACTCCCAAATTATTTTATCATTATAGACGGGGATAATTTAGATTCAAATGCATGTATGATTGGTTGAGAAGTTAATAATGTTAGCACCAGAATGATGAAAAGACGGTAAAAGGCAACCAACCCTCTAAGTTGGGTAACCCTCACCCAGTTATTTAGTCTAATGGTGGTTGAAACTAGCCCTGTAAGTTGGGTAATCTTCACCCAATTATTCATCCCAATGGTGGTTTAACCCCAAACGTCGTCCAACTAAGGATAATATCGAAACTTAAAATTTTTGAAAATTTCATCGGTAAATAATCTGGTGTCTAAATGACAAATTCTTGATCAATCTTATGTATTTGATGATTATCATTATTATTATTGCCTTAATATGATTGTCCGAATGAAAAGGGGGAGGGGGGATCAGATATGAGACTTAAGTACAATGCATAATTAGAGAGGTATCCAAAAGGGAAGCTTAGGTTAGGAATGTTCTCACAAAAGCTCTTCGCGTCATATGAATATCAGAAGAACTAATCCTTGACCTATTTGAACAAAAGTCTCTCATATGAGTACCAATATGATTTATCTTTCATGAGCTCTTTTATTTGTTGATGTGCTTGATCCAAAAACACTACGCAAGCTTTGCTGCTTGAGGTCAAGCAACGGTCTAAGTTTAGGGGAGTTTGATAAGTGGTTTTTTCATCTTCTTTTGCCATTAATTATATTTGATCTTTTCACTACTTTTAAGCACTTTATTTCCATTTTCCGCATAATAGGCTTTGGTTGTGTTTATTTACTGTTTTCATGTTCAAAAAATATTGAAGAAGGATCTTAGCAAAAACCTTGAAGAATCACAAAAAATTGGAAAAGTTTACCCAAGTTTCAAAGGTCTACTACGACCACTCGTAGTGCATGTAATTGGTTGTAGCAGAGGTGCAACAGGAACCATTTAACTCAACAATAATCGCATGTAACAATGGTCTTCTACGGCCACCCTTAGCACATGTTATAGGCCGTAGCATGCAGGCCCCTGTTACACCAAGTTGCAAGCAGAACATGCGGTCTTCTACAGCCACCCGTAGCATCTACTACGGTCGTAGTAGAAGTGTGTGTTGATTTTCAAATCTTTCCCTTTTTATCGGGATTCGGCAATTAAGGGTGATTTGGCTATTTCATATATGATTTTATTATCCACTTGAATCTGATTTATTACTGGGATATGCAAAAAAAGTGACTTTTCTATTTAAGCGAGTTTTTTATCAAAAAAATGGACTTTTGGCAAGAAGGCAAAAATACATTGATTGAAGATTGGAGAATACAAAGACTTTGGTTGAAGGATGATTTTCATGAAAGTGGGCGATTAAAGATTAAATTTCATCTTAATACATATAATGTCTAAACTTTGTATTTTGTTTTTATTAAATATTATGAGTAGCTAAATCCCCAATGCTAGGGGAGTGTCCCTGATTCGAATCTGTAATGACTTTGAGTTTCTAATTGAAATGACAATGTTGTTTTTCATAATTAGTTTATTCTCTTGATGTTTTTAATGCTTTCTCTTTCTGACAAATTGAGATTAATGTATGATTAATAATTAGGTTGGACCATCGTTGGTAATGCTTTCATGAAAATATGTTATAGCATATATCACCTAGGACTAGGGATACCCTATAGTAACCAGGTCATTCTTGATATAATAAAGCTTAATTTCATCAATAACCTTCTATAGACATAGGAATTATGGGTGAATGATTAAAGGTTTTATCACTAAGGACTTAGGAGAAAACAACCTTAAGAACCGGTGTTGGTTATTTAAAATATGTTGTTGTAATGTTGATTCAGAGTTGTTACAGAAATGAATCACACATTTTCCCTAGCATGTTACTCATAGTTGTCAAAACCGCTTAACACATCCCTTTACTTTATTCGCAATTATTTTTATAAATTAGCAAATCAAATCCAAACGATAGTTTATGTTTAATTGAACGATAATTCTAACTCCATATTGATACATAGTCCTTGAGATCGACGTTCAGAGAATTTCCTCATTATTACTACAAAGAAAAAAATAGTACACTTGTTATTTTACCGATCAATGGGTCACACATGTCACTAGTAAAATATTATATTATCATTAGATATCACCTTATGATTCTTTTATTTCATATTGATGAGGTTTTTCCTATTTCTCGCAAGACATGTTTGGATATATTTAGGGAACACGTGATTCATTACAATGATTTTATAGGCTTCAAATGCCAACATTACTTTGTTATGAATGTCATATTTGATATATTTCGGCATGTCGGGGTATCTGTGAATAAATATGTGCCTGTGAATTTTTTAACAGACTCACAAGAAGGGAGATCGACACTTAGGTCAACAAATTTTCTGGTGTACGGTTGGGTACGAGAGAAACATGCATGTGTGGACTTAACGGGGGTTTTCCCACATGTGAGATTGGAGGTTTTACTATTGGACATGATGCCTTCAAAGTCGCTTCAAGTAAAGTCGTAAAACATGAGAAAACATGTGCCAAAATTCACCATAATTTCATACAATTTGCCTTTGACAATTTTGATTTTTTGTCACCAGAGGTAATAAATCTTTTACAAAGAGTCTAAAGGCTCACACATAACGATGTTGTGTCTCCTAAGCTAATAGATGTAATTTTTAAAATAATTGGTTTTATCATCCAAAAAAGAAGTAGCGACACAACTTGTAGCTCATTTACATTCTATTATGTATAATATTTATTATACATAAAGTTTATAAATCAATTGGATATTTAATAGAAAATAATCTATTTTTAAAATCAAAATAGTATATTAAAATTATACAAAGTCCTCATTGGACTAATTCTTTAACTGCTACATCAATCTCATTTTTTTACTATCAGTAACAACATATTTATTAAGAGAGTTACTTTTCTCATTCAAAGGGGTGTTTTCGTACCCTTGTAAAAAACTAAAAATATCTCTAAAATTTGAAAATATACTTTCAAACGCACCACATATACACCATATTCTTTCATAAGTGAATCACACTCACATCTTAATTTTGCCAAAAAATAGTTTAAAATTATACTCCGGAAATAAATCTGGAAGTATACTTCCATATTCTACCAATCTTTCCACTTTATACTATTGGTTCTTTTATTTTTATACTAGCTTCTTAATGGTGTATATTTATTTTTGAAATTTTTCTGTTGCATGTTGTATGCAGGTGTTGTATATGGAACTTATGATGTTATTACATATAAGATGTGCATCTGAATTCCATTTTTTTATTTTCATTGCTTCAGTGATTATTGAATAAATGAATTGGCAAAGGCGAATGCAATTTTTGTGTAGTGTTGGAGTGTTCTTTGTTTTGTTTGGGAAGGAAAGAATAAAGTACAGAAATATACTTCTGAATTTATTCTGGAAGTATATTTTTGGACTTTTTTTTTGCTAAACTGAGAGTGTAACACATTTAGGCATGAATTTGGTATACATAAATATGGCTGGAAGAGCATTTCCGAATTCAGAGGGGAATTTTTTTAATTTTCAGTGTTTCTCCGCTATTTAGGGTGGGAAAAATAATCCTCTTATTATTTTATATACTTTGATACCTAATCTTTTGAAATAAATACCTATTTTAAAGGCCCAAAAATGTAAGGTTAAAAGCTCTAATCTCACTCACCATAGGCTTGAGCCAATAGAATAATTTAGGCTTAATGCATCTTTTGGTCTCTTAACTTAATGTAATATTTCACTCTAGTCCCTTAATTAAAAAACATTATGTATTAATCCCTTAAAAGTGTTACGTTATTCTAATTGGTATTTTCCGTTAAATTTTCTTGAAAAAATGTTAACTTAAGTCTAGGTGCAACCTTGATGAATTTTTATTATATGACCTGGATTTTTTAATTTATTTTTAGTTTTATTACATAAAGTTATACAGTATGCTAATAAACCCTAGGTCACGTTGAGAGAAGAGATCTAAAACAAAAGAGGAGATCTACTCCACTGCAACCTCTTTTCACCATAACCATTATAGTTGTTGAAGGTCTATGTTAACCAAAGAGCGGAATAATTACGACAGAAAGGGAGGCCCATACGAACATGCACGTCATGTTAATAATTTCCTAAACTATTATCACGTGAATGGTGAAGCAAAGTGAAATCTCTTTGCACTAACCATGACCAGATCAGCTATGACCTAATTTAAATCTCTTCCTGACGGGAGTATCAGCTCACGGACCGACTTCTGTGAAAACTTCACTACTTGTTTCACCACCCGAAAGAGTCAACCAACGATGCTAAATACCCTTAAGAAAATTACTCAAGACAAGAAATAAAGTTTGCGATCATATATCAATAATTTTACACATGTAGTTGTAGAAGTGGAGACTCTGATGAAAGTCTCAAATGTTGGATTTTTAAAAATGGCTTAAAGTGAAACAACTCCATCAAGGAGAAGATAGGTTGCACGTGGGCCCATAGTTTGAAAGAACTGTTAAACAAAGATCAATCATTTATTAATCTTGAAGGGAAACTTATCTTCGGGGAATACAACTAGGTGATGGAAGATGGTGGCTCCATTTGGTCGTTCGAGAAGAAGCCCAGGCGAAGTAGGTGTTGTACCCCAAAATTTGCCCTCCCTTTCTTCAGAAAACCATCTTGGATTTTTAAGGTCCCTCTGAAACAAATCCAAGTCCTGAGTTATCCTTTTGCCCAAGCAAGCCACTTACAAGAGCAAGATGATCTCACGAACTCCAAAAACAACGCTTTTATCTTGAGAAAAATCAAATTCTAAGTACTTAGAACGTTTCTCTAAAATGAGTGTTTAAGAAAAAAATCAGCACTTCAGAACTTCTGGACCCATTCTAGATAAAAACGGTCAGAAGTTGCAAGCTTGGCTCAGCATGGTCAAAAGTTGGCTTTTCAGCAGCTACATCAGTTCAATCAGAAGTTGTAAACATGGTTCAGTATGTAAGCCTCAAACAGAACATGCCCCTTCAGCAGTTACACAAGCTCAGTCAGAATTTGCTAAAGGAATGCAAGAGAAGCAGGGAAGTCTGAAGGCTCCTTCAGAACAGGTTGAAATCAGAAGATGAAAGATCAGAAGAGTGGGTGTTACACTGATACAGAATCTCTAAGCCCAGGAGGTCCAGAAGTAAATCCAAGGAACGTACCAGAAAACCAGGAGAATCTCCAGAGCTTACTAAGACAACAGGAAGCCAAGGCCAGAGCATGGTTTACGCTGTTGATTCAACGTTGGTTTCCATTACCAGAATATTGATGTTGATAGGTCTTATCACCATTTAATGCCCATTAATGCTTCCAACCACTCCTGAACATTCACGTGTGGCTTGGAAAACGCTTTTGTGCAAATTCTGGCATGGGTATACGCGCCACCGCCCACTTCAGAGGTCACTTCTCCCCAATCTACGCCTGCTGCTGCAGCCTAGGCTGAAAGCTATCTGTTATCACAACTTCCCAGGAATTTCTGTCAAAGAACAAATTCAAACTCTGTTGGCGCTTTAATGTTCAAGGCATCCACAAGAACTTTGCCTATAAATAGAGAGTCTTCACCACTGCAAAAGGCGTTCAAGAAAAGAAACAGAAATTGCTAAGTGAGAAACAGAACTCTTAGCAACATAGTGTTCTGAAACTCTGCCAAAATCTCCAGTTTTGTTTCATAACTTTGAGTTTCTCACCTTCAAACTTCATCAAATATCCAGTTCTTTCTGTAAACCAAAAACACCCTTTCCAAACTTCTGACCCTACATACGTATACGCCTTTACCAGCCCTTTCAAAGAAAATCTGTCCAGAACACCACCAGAGCCAAAAGCTAACTTTCACCCACCAACTTTTCCAACAGTCAGGTAAGCACCTGCTGACCCTCATCACGCTGTTAAGCATCATCATCTGTGCATACTCAAATAAACATAATGTAAATATCATGTTGTTGCTGTTTATGTTCTGAGAATTTTCATACCTCAGAACGTTCTGAGTCAGTATAGCACTTGCCTGTGACCTTGGTGGTTCTGACCTCTAAAACATTTTTGTATTTGCTGGATCTGTTCCAAATATGTTTCCTGTTTTGTGGAGTAACAACAGGATTGCAGATGTTCTGGTTAGTACAGGGAAAAGCCAAGTGCTGACTTTGACGTTAGCACATCTGAAGCTTGTTTTGCTGTCAATGATATCAGAACCTCTGAGAGTTATTGCCTTTTCAGCAGAATCAGAACTTCTGGTTTCTCCACTAACAAACTTCTGTCTTGCAGCGCAGGGGAATCAGAACTTCTGATTTCCCCACTAACAAGGTTTTGTTTTTCAGGTGCCAGAGTCAGAAGTTCTGACTCATACAATTTAACCAAGAGGTTGATCATCTGGCAGCGGATCTGAGTCAGAACTTCTGATGACCTCCCAGCAGCGTGCGGGCTCCCTCTCTCTCTCTCTCTATATCTTGTTTTTTGCTATTTTCTTTTTTGTCTATTTTTCTCGTTGAACCCCCCATGTACAAATGTGTATCCCCCTCCCCTAATTGTTGTAATAGTGTAGGATTTTATATTTCCGCTTCTTATTACTAGTAATTAGGACATGTATGGCAAGATAAAATCAATGAAATAGAAAAACCTAATTCAAAGAAAAAAACTCTTGTATGCAATAAAACACACTCGCACACTAACACCCCTAGGGTTACATCCACTTGTTGCCTTTCAAAATTAGGCCATATTGCATGTTAGGTCTCTTTGGGCAAAGCAAACAATCAAATGATCATAGTCCCTCGATGACGCTTTCGAAAGTTGCCTAAAATGATCAAAGTCCCTTTCAAAGAGAAAATTGCCCAAGGATACTTAGAACTATTTCAATTATGGTCTAAACGATGACCCGCGCCCGTCCCTTTCACATCCTAATACAAGATTGTCCACCAAATTCAATGGTGGAACAAAATTGTTAAAAGAGTTAAAACATAACAAAAATCTTTGAGAACTTTAGGGTAGATCGCTCTTAAGTACTTGTCAACTTGCAAAATAAAAACACTTGCCTATTTTTCAAACCACACTTCACAAACACTTTCAAAACAAACTTTCAAAAAACCTTGAAACATCTTTTCAAAAAGACAAACACCTTTTGTAAAACATTCGAGTAAAGAATTGTTACAAGGGTAGCCTATACAAGGCATCTTTTTCAAAACCTCTTCAAAAACCACACATAAAGCACCATTTCAAACAATTGAAAACCAAGGCAAGTTGATCTAAGCAAGTACCTAAGAGCCCATGGATAACCATGGATAGAAAGGGTGCTAATACCTTCCCTTTCTATAACCTACTCCCCGAACCCAAGAAAAATCTCAAAGGTTTTTACTGTGCTTTTTAAACCTTTCCTTAGGATAAAATAAAAAGTCGGTGGCGACTCTTGCTCAACCGAAACATTTGCGAAAACAAACGCAAAACCATAGTCAGCTCTCCCACCGTATCACAGAACTGGCGACTCTGTTGGGGACAATTTTAAAAGTGGAGTAACCTTAGGGCTTAGATCAACCTCTTGCATGATTAATTGTTGATTTGATTGCTTTATATTTTGGCTCTCTTGTTTGGGTTTGCAATCCTACACCCAGATTTTGGGAAACATTCATAGATAGCAATACGTTGTGGAAACTGTGTGGGGTATACCGACACGGTCGAAGCAATAGCTATATTAGTGCGACATATTTGTGAGTACCGGTAACCCTTGAGTTCAATCAAGGAGAGTACGGGGCCGCTGAGTGATGTCACTAAGCACTAATGACCTAGAACCTTACTCGACCATCTTGGCCTTTTATTAGGGGTAGTGAGATGACCGGCTTTGGTGCAGTTCGAAGTTGGTAGATACTCGATACTACACTCATTGAGGGTTGTTTTCTTGGAATATTTTGGTCGCTAGTTAAGTGGCTAAACCAAAACGATGAACAATGAAAACAATCCAATGATATTGAGCTCCTTAGAACCCGGTTACTATTTATAGGACAGGTTTTTAAGCCAACTACACTCAAGAGGGTACTTACCTATGAAACCCCATGCAAGCCTGAAACTAGGGTTTGGTGTGAATTGCTTGTACATATGTTTTGGGCATACATCATAAACATCATAAAGCATCATATGCATTCACTAACCATTTCAAGGGTTTGGATCTTCATCTTTGTTCTTGTTTTGTAGGTCATGGAAATTCCTCGCAGAAAAACCATCCAAGTCAACCTTGTGAGAATCTCTCCTCAACTCAAGGAGCTCACCTCAAGAATTCTGGAAAACTCATCCTTCAATGAAAGACATGGTAGACTGCTCAGCTTAGTCAACACCAACATTGAAGAAGACATGATGAAAGTGCTATTCCAGTTCTTTGACCCCCTTCACCATTGTTTTACTTTCCCTGATTACCAGTTGGTGCCCACTTTGGAGGAGTTTTCTCAACTCCTGAGAATTCCTATCCTTAATCAACTACCCTTCAACGGTACGGAAAAGGAACCAAAGCCGGAAGATGTTGCTCGAGCATTACATCTACAACCATCCGACATCAAGGGGCATTGGGAAACCAGAAGCGGCGTCAAAGGATTCTTAGCAAAATTCTTGTTTGAGAAAGCACAAGAATGTTGGAATTCATTGGACCTTCAAGCCTTTGAAGAAATTGTGGCACTCCTTATCTATGGATTGGTCTTGTTCCCAAATTCTGACCAATTGATAGATGTCAACGCCGTCAAAATCTTCTTGTCCAGAAATCCAATACCAATATTGCTTAGGGACATTCTTCACTCATTTTACACACGAACAATGAGAAAGAGGGGTGTTCTCGTGTGCTGTACTCCTTTCCTTGCAAGGTGGTTTATTTCGCACCTTCCACAATCTGTCTTGAAGAATGACCAGGGCTCAAGGTGGTCCCAACGGTTGATGACTCTTACTCACTCTGATGTACATTGGTGTTCTCGGTCCAGAGAAAATGTCATCATCGTCGATCGTTGTGGAGAATTTCCCAATGTTCCTTTACTTGGAATCAGAGGAGGTATCACCTACAACCCTTGCCTAGCTTTGAGGCAATTTGGATATGCACGAAGGGATGGCCCTCATGACATGTTGATTCCTGACCTAGTTTTTTACTTCGACAACGATGCGCAAGGACTTCGCCAAAGATTCATCAGAGCTTGGGGAAGACCCAACAAGGTTGATAGCAAGACTCTGGGACACAAGAACTCCATCCCCCTTGAACCTTATCTCAAGTGGGTACGAGCCCGAGCCCAAAGTCTGATGATGCCTTATCCTCATGTACTCCCTGTGATTAAAGAGCCCGTCAGTGAAGGAGAGGTTCCCTACACCATCCTACATCCTGACATGCCTACATCGTGGGAGGAAATGCAGAAAAGTTGGATTCAGCTCAAGGAAGAACGGAATAATTTTGAAGCTAGCTTCTACGCCAGTGAGAAGAAGGCTCTAGAGCTTACCCGCCGACTTCATGAGCAAGAGGCCCTCAACACCTACATTGCGCCAAAGAGGATGCGCAATGTCTTTTTACCTTAAGAAGTTTTTGTAATATTTGGCCCATGGGGCACTTATGTACTAACAAATTTCTTCTTATTAATATGATGTGCGTTCTTCTTTGTCTGAAAAAATTTTGAATTTCCTAAATCCTTGAATGCATTGCATACATAAGCATACCATTCATCATGTGCATAAGCAGGTCTCACTCCAGGTTTCCTTATCTGTCTGCTGTTTATGTCGGTAGGATGGATCTCGAGCAAACAGTCAAAGACCTACAAGCTCAAAATGCACAGTTTCAGCAACTCCTGATGACCTTGGCTAAGGGTCAGGAGGATATCAAGACTCAATTGGGGAACAAAGACCCAGTGAAAAAGAAGAAAAAGAGACTCGGGGTGGCTACTTTGGGGAGAAGATTTGACGGAGAAGCTCGGAGAGTGCTTGAATTTCCTCCTATCTTTGATGAAGGAACCAGCAAAGGAGGTGGAGCTGCGGTGCCTTCCGAGTCTGATGCGGAAGAAGAAGAGGTTGAAGAGGATGAAGATTATTCTGACCAGCAATACCCTCCAGCTGATGATAAATACAAGGGTTTAGAAGACAGATTGGCCGCCATGGAATTACAAAGAGTACCGGGTTTGGATTTTGAAGACTTGGGTTTGGTTGCCGGGATTGTGATTCCCCCAAAATTCAAAGTGCCAGTGTTTGTGAGGTATGATGGGCTGTCCTGTCCCAAAATGCATCTCAGGTCCTACGTGAGAAAGATTCAACCCTATACGGCAGATAAAAATATTTGGATTCATTTCTTTCAAGACAGCCTTTCTGGAGCTCAATTGGAGTGGTTTTATCAGCTAGAAGGGACCAGCGTCCACAATTGGGAAGACTTGGCCACCGCTTTTTACAAACAATATCAGTACAATTCTGACCTTGCCCCTACTCGTACCCAACTTCAGGGTATGTCATTGGGAACAGGCGAAGGATTCAAAGAATATGCACAAAAATGGAGGGATTTGGCTGGCAGGGTGCAGCCTCCTTTAACCGATCGTGAGCTCGTTGATATGTTTCTAGGGACCTTATCTGGGCCATTTTTCAATCATCTAATTGGTAACTCTTCCGCGGGGTTTACCGATTTGATCTTAACAGGCGAAAGAATAGAAGCTGGCATCAAGTCAGGAAAGATCCAGAAGGGTGTTGCTGCAAATGTTGAGAAGAAACCTTTTAAGAAGGAAACAACTGTGGTATATTCTCAGAGAAGAGCAGGGAAGACGGAGCGTCGGCCAACTGTGGGGGCCATAATGATTCAAAACACTCCAAATGAGCAGCCTCGCTATAACCAGTCCATACCAAATCAACAACGGGTGGAACGGCCACAACGGCAGTTCACCCGTATTAATATGACTCCAGCGCAAGTGCTTCCCCATCTATTGAAGTTGAATCTCTCCACCATCAAGGAGGCACCAAAGAATGTGAATACGTTCTCTCCGTATTATCATGCCAATGCTAAATGCGCCTACCATTCAGACAGTGTTGGACACGACACCAATGATTGTTGGGCACTCAAGCATAAGATCCAAGACCTGATAGAGGCGAAGGAGGTAGAGTTTGACGCTCCGGAAAAGCCTAATGTGATATCTGCACCCATGCCGAAGCACGGCCGAAATGTCAACGCCATTGAAGAAGATTTGTATGTTGCCGATGTTAATGATCTGATAACTCCTTTGTTAACCATCAAGTTGAATCTATTGAGGGCTGGGATCTTCCCGGGATGTAAGGAAGACTGCTATTGTTGTTACTCTCTGCCGCTTGATTGTCCGTTACTGAAGAAAGGCATCCAAGGCCTTATGGATAGTCGACAAATTTTGTTCGAAAAAGTTCCTGCTGTTCCAGTTCATACTGAAGATGTCTCAATCATAACCATTCACGCCAATCTTTCCAAGGCCGTCAAAAAGCCTGTTAAGATTACACCAGCTACGAAATATGTTCCTTTGAAGATAACAATGCCAGGGCCTGTCCCCTATGTTTCTGAGAAGTCCATACCATGGAACTATGGCGGTGACGTTTACTACCATGGTATCAAACAAATCGAAATAACTGAAGAAGGTTCGGATGATGAAGAAGCCGGCATTAGTAACATTGCGGGCACTAGCAAAATCACTAGGAGCGGGAGAATATTTTCTCCAGAGATTGCCCCTCCAAGAGCAGTCTTTGGACCCTCATCAGCTGACCAAGTCATCCCTGCACCAATAAAACTTTCTGCTAGAACTCCTTTGGTTGAAGACATTATTGTTCCTAGTACTGTCCCTCCTACCACTGCTGACAAAGGTAAGGGAATCCAAGATGAGCTCGTCAGGACGAGGGCTCAACCCTTGGTCATCCCGGAGACCTCCAAGAAGGAAATGGATGAGATTTTGAGGATAATCAAAAGGAGTGATTACGATGTGGTAGAACAGCTGGGGCAAACCCCCTCAAAGATCTCCATGTTGGCACTGCTACTTTGCTCAGAAGCGCACGCTAAAGCCCTGATAAAATTCCTGAAGGCAGCCCATGTGCCCCAGGAGACCTCTGCAGATCAATTTCAAAATTGCGTGGCTAGCCTGACTGCGGACAATGGATTAGGTTTCTCTGATGCCGACTTAACTCCTAAAGGTAGAAACCACAATGATGCTTTGCACATTTCAGTCGAGTGTCGAGGAACCACTCTCGCACATGTCTTGGTCGATACTGGTTCATCGCTGAATGTATTGCCTAAGAAGGCCTTGGACCAACTAGATTATGAAGGGTTGGAATTAAAGCCAAGTGATATTGTTGTCAGAGCTTTCGATGGTTCGAAGAGAATGGTCCATGGAGAGGTTGAAATTCCCATCAAGATAGGCACTGAGGTGTTTAAGTCTACTTTCTATGTGATGGACATCCGTCCGTCATACTCTTGCTTGCTGGGTAGACCTTGGATACACCATGCTGGGGCAGTCACTTCCTCCTTACATCAGATGTTGAAGTATCCTGTCAAGGGAAAGATCATTACTGTCCATGGTGAAGAGGAGTACATGATTAGCCATTTGAATTCTTTCTGGTACATGGAGGTAGAAGGGGAGTTCATTGAAACACCTTTTCAGCATTTCGAAGGAGTCCTTCCTGAAATAGCAGTAGCAAAGTTGGCAGCTGAGACACCGAGGCAGATGGCCAGGATGGCATCTCTGGAAGACGCAAGGGCCGCAATAAAGGAAGGGAAGAATTCAGCATGGGGGCAGTTGCCTGATATTCCACATAAGACAGACAAATTTGGATTAGGGTTCACAGCCGCTGGCCAGAAAGTTATACGCCGTTCGAAGATTGAAAGAGCACCAGTCAAAATTTCTCCCTACGGAATCAACGCCTTGGAAGATGAAGACAAAGAGAGCAACATCGAAGAGTGGATTTACCCAACTGTCAAAGGAGGATTGAGCAACTGGGAGGCAAAAGACTTTGTCCCCATCACTTTTATTCATCAGTAATTTATCTGTTAAGCATTTCCTATTCGGTCTGTAATATTTACTTTCAAACAATCTGTACACTATCTTTTCACCTCATGCCTTGCCCGGGGCATGTAGGTCCATTTGTAAGGGTTTTGATTATTTTTCATATCCATATGCCATGTTTAATGATTCATTGGACGTTTTTCATTTGATAAACTGCTTATGTTCATTTTCTTTCCTTTTGCATTTTTGTTTAAGGATGGCTATCCCTTACACACACCCACACTCACCAATGCAGGTACCCATCCACTCCGGATTCCATGGGTGACTATTCTGCTGTATCTTTCAATAACTCTGAAGATCTGGTCAATCAAGCCGAGTATGAAGATGACGAAGGTTGTGAAGTACCAGGGGAACTAGCCAGACTTCTACAACAAGAGGAAAGAGCCATCTTACCTCACGAGGAGTCATTGGAAACTGTCAATTTGGGAACCGAGGAAGACCGGAAGGAGGTGCAAGTGGGTGCCAATCTGGAATCAAGAGTCAAGGAGCGCCTGGTACAGTTGTTGAATAAGTATGTTGAAATCTTCGCTTGGTCTTATGAAGACATGTCGGGTTTAGACACAGACATCGTGGTTCACCGTCTCCCCACAAGAGAGGATTGTCCACCGATCAAGCAAAAAGTCCGCCGAATGAGGCCTGACATGTCTGAAAAGATAAAAGCAGAAGTGATGAAGCAATTCGACGCCGGCTTTCTGGTTGTTACGTCCTATCATCAATGGGTCGCTAACATCGTGCCAGTACCTAAGAAAGATGGCAAAGTCAGGATGTGTGTGGACTACCGGGATCTGAACAGGGCCAGCCCCAAAGATGATTTTCCGCTACCTCATATTGACATTTTGATCGACAATACAGCTCAGCATAAAGTGTTTTCCTTCATGGATGGATTCTCGGGCTATAATCAAATCAAAATGGCCCCCGAGGACATGGAGAAAACAACGTTTGTCACACAATGGGGCACTTTCTGTTACAAGGTGATGCCGTTCAGGCTGAAGAACGCAGGGGCAACTTATCAACGCGCCATGGTAGATTTATTTCATGATATGATACATCATGAGATTGAAGTTTACGTAGACGATATGATAGCTCGGTCACAAACAGAGGAAGAGCACCTTGAACATCTAGAAAAGCTGTTTTCCAGGTTGAGAGAATACAAACTCAGGCTGAATCTAAGCAAGTGCACTTTTGGAATTAGGTCTGGTAAACTTTTGGGATTCATTGTAAGCAACAAAGGCATTGAAGTCGATCCAGCAAAAGTAAAAGCAATACAAGAGATGCCTGTTCCCCGTACCGAAAAGGAGGTTAGAGGATTCTTGGGGCGCTTGAATTATATTGCCAGATTCATCTCTCATCTGACTTCTACCTGCGAGCCCATTTTCAAACTCTTGAAGAAAGATTAAGTAGTCAAATGGAACGACGATTGCCAAGCTGCTTTTGATAAAATCAAGGAGTATTTGCTAGAACCTCCTATTCTGATACCACCCGTCGAAGGAAGACCATTAATCATGTATTTGACCGTTTTGAATAACTCAATGGGGTGTGTTTTGGGCCAGCATGACGAGTCTGGTCGAAAAGAGCATGCCATTTATTACCTTAGCAAAAAGTTTACCGACTGTGAGACTCGCTACTCACTGCTCGAGAAAACTTGCTGCACTTTGGTATGGGCTGCTCGCCGACTAAGGCAGTATATGTTGACTCATACTACCTTGTTGATTTCCAAAATGGATCCTATCAAGTACATCTTCGAAAAGCCCGCTTTATCTGGAAGGATAGCCAGATGGCAAATGATCCTAACTGAGTATGACATTCAGTACACCACCCAAAAAGCTATAAAAGGGAGTGTACTAGCTGACCATCTGGCTCATCAAGCTATCGAAGACTATCAACCCATGAGATTTTATTTCCCAGACGAGGACATCATGAATTTGGACAACGTTGAAGGTGACGGACCGTATGACGGACCCGAAAAGGGATCTCGATGGACCCTGTACTTCGATGGTGCTTCAAATGCACTTGGAAACGGTATCGGCGCGGTACTCATTTCTCAGGAAGGTTGTCACACACCTTTTACGGCCCGACTTTGCTTCAGCTGCACAAACAACATGGCTGAGTATGAAGCTTGCATCTTTGGTCTCAAGGCTGCTATAGACTTGGGGATCAAATTTTTGATCGTATTTGGGGACTCGGCTTTGGTTATCAGTCAAATCAAAGGAGAGTGGGATACCAAGCATCCTAATCTTATCCCATACAAAGAACATGTCCTGACATTGTTGCCTCATTTCGAGCAAATTACCTTCGAGCATTTCCCGCGAGAAGAGAATCAGCTAGCAGATGCTCTAGCCACAATGTCCTCCATGTTTAAACTCAACTGAGATAACGAGGCTCCCCAAATCACCATCGAGCGAATGGATGAACCTGCGCATTGTCACGAGATTAATACCGAAGAAGTAGTGGAACAACCTTGGTTCCATGAAATCAAAAGGTATCTCGAGACTAGAGATTATCCCGAAGGAGCTTCCGTAAACGACAAGAAGTTCTTAAGAAAATTTGCTGCTAAATTCTTCCTAAGCAACGACATCCTTTACAAACGAAGCCATGATTCTGTATTACTCCGATGTGTAGACAAAGCTGAAGCAGAGTTGATCATGACTGATATACACAGCGGCACATTTGGCCCTCACTTGAGCGGGCATACAATGACTAAGAAGATCCTAAGGGCAGGCTATTACTGGTCTACCATGGAAGCTGACTGCCATCAACATTCCCGTACTTGCCACAAATGTCAGGTCTACGTTGACAAAGTTCATATCCCTCCGGTCCCTCTCAATGTTCTGACTGCTCCGTGGCCCTTTGCAATGTGGGGCATTGATATGATTGGAGAGATCAAGCCCACGGCTTCCAACGGACATCGCTTCATCCTGGTTGCCATTGACTATTTCACCAAATGGGTCGAAGCAGCTTCCTTCGCCTCTGTTACTAAAAATGTGGTTGCCCGCTTTATCAAGCAAAATCTCATATGTCGGTATGGTGTTCCAGACAGGATCATCACAGACAACGGTACGAATCTGAATAACACGATGATCACTGCATTGTGCGAACAGTTCAAGATTTATCATCACAATTCATCTCCCTATCGGCCGAAGATGAACGGTGTTGTTGAAGCTGCGAACAAAAACATTAAGAAGATCATTCAGAAAATGACAGTCACTTACAAAGACTGGCATGAGATGTTACCGTTTGCTCTACATGGATACCGTACGACGACACGTACTTCAACTGGGGCAACCCCATTTTCTTTGGTTTATGGCATGGAAGCTGTTTTGCCTATGGAAATCCAGATCCCTTCTCTAAGGATTATGAAGGATGCAGGTTTGAATGAAGATGATTGGATGCAGACCCGACTTGATCAACTCAATCTGATCGACGAAAAGCGACTTGCTGCTATATGCCATGGTCAGACGTATCAAAAGCGGATGATCAAGGCCTTCAATAAGAAAGTCAGACGTCAAGTGTATCAAGTCGGAGATCTCGTAATCAAGCGGATTATCTTACCGCAAAGTGATCCCAGGGGCAAATGGACTCCCACATATGAAGGACCATTTGTGATCAAGAGTATATTTTCTGGTGGTGCAATGATTCTGACCACCATGGACGGCAACGATTTGCCGCACTCTGCGAACGCAGACATAGTCAAAAGATACTACGCATAAAATAACCCGACAAGTCGAAAACCCGAAAGGGCGGCTTGGGCAAAAATGGGCATCCCGGTGAATCGAAAACCCGAAAGGGCGGTTCAAGCAAAAATTAGGGATAAAAAACAAAAAAATCTGTACACCTGGCAAGTCGAAAACCCGAAAGGGCGGCTTGGGCAAAAAGGGGTTTCTCGGTGGATCGAAAACCCGAGAGGGCGATTCAGGAAAAAGTTAGGGAATTAAAGCGTATGACTATGTCTCGTCGGATCACTTCAAAGACAATCTCTTCATCAACCAGTTCCAGGCTTCTGATCAATCCAGTCATCGGCAAAACGAAGCATTGAATGGACATATATTCAGAGTTGTGAAAGCTATAGCGGAATGGAATCCCATGGAATTATTTCACATAGCCATCCTTTATTTTGTATAAAATCTTTCAAGATTTACGACAAAATCCTCTTACTAGGATGATTGTCTCCTTTGTACAAATATACTCATAGAAAGTCAATACAAATACTTTTCCCAGAAATTTGTGTCTTTTCCTCTCACTTTTTCTCTTGCACTATCTGTTTTATTTTGAGAAACGTCCAATGTTTTGTTAAATAGGCATATGCATTTGAACATGATCATTTCCTTATGAATCAAGAAAGAGGATTACTGATAGGTTGAAGATACAGTTGGATATCCTGATACCCTTTCAAAGGAAGCCCCCAGGAGATTTGGAATCCATATCCCCAGCAAGGCTTGAAGCTTATCCCCAGTAGATTCTGGAGGCTTATCCCCTGTAGAGTACGGATGTCTCACCCGAGTTTTATTCAAAATTGTTCCTCACAAGGGCTTATAACTGGGTTATCCTCAGCTTAGTGCCACGGAAGATCGCACTCGCCAAATTTATTCCTATCCCCAGCGGAGTTCATCAAAATTCCCCAGCATAACTTATCAATACAATCCCCAGAGGAGGTTGTCTTTGTACATCCCCAGCCAGAGAATCCTCCGGAATTCAATTCCCCTCAGAGTTTAAGTTTCAGTATCCCCAGCCGAGCTAAAGCTTCAAAATTATCAATCCCCAGCGGAGCCAGACTAATGAACCTTCTCCCCACGGAGTTTTGGGAGGGCAAATTTTGATTTCCCCAGTGAAGTCGCCAGAAATGCTTCCCGCCAAACTGAAGATTCTCAGTCTTGCATCCCCAACATGAGTCTATTGGATCGAAGCTCCCCAGTAGAAGTCATCAGGAACTCTCTTCCCCAGCAACAGCCAAGGAATTATTCTTCCCGGCAGCATTCAAGATACTTTTATCTTCAGCCATCTCGGATTCATCTATCCTTTGCAAGACAGCCCTCCAGCTTACATGCACGTCCATTTACATTCATATCATATAACATACATTGCATCATGCATCATGACATTGCATATAACTAACCCTTTACCTTTTCAGGTAAGATCAGTCGACAGACCAAAAATCATTATCTCCCGAAATTCCTTCCAGGAATATTTCAGATCTGACCCAGACACGGCAATATTCTAATGCTTATTCAGATTTATCCAGATGCAGTTTTATGCGAACTCATCATCAGGGAACCCTACACCGGTTCTCCCTCCAAATTCAAGACTTCTGAAAACAGTTTATGGATTCTTCCCAACAACGGATGATAATCTACCAACTTGTTCAGATGCAACTTTTGAAAACAGTTTACGGACGCTTCCCAACAACGGATGCTGCTCTATTGCTTATTCAATCTCAAGATTTCTGAAAATAGTTCACGGGTTCTCCAAGTAATGGATGTTAACCTATCACTTGTTCAGATTCTTCTCAAGACTTCTGAAAACAGTTTATGGATTCTTCCCAACAACGGATATTAATCTATCGCTTGTTCAGATGCAACCTTTGAAAACAGTTTACGGACGCTTCCCAACAATGGATGTTGCTCTATTGCTTATTCAACCTCAAGACTTCTGAAAACAGTTTATGGATTCTTCCCAACAACGGATGCTAATCTACCAACTTGTTCAGATGCAACCTTTGAAAACAGTTTACGGATGCTTCCCAACAACGGATACTGCTCTATTGCTTATTCAACCTCAAGACTTATGAAAACAGTTTATGGATTCTTCCCAACAACGGATGCTAATCTACCAACTTGTTCAGATGCAACCTTTGAAAACAGTTTACGGACGCTTCCCAACAACGGATGCTGCTCTATTGCTTATTCAACCTCAAGACTTCTGAAAACAGTTTATGGATTCTTCCCAACAATGGATGTTAATCTATCGCTTGTTCAGATGAAACTTTTGAGAATAGTTTACGGATTATTCCCAACAACGGATGTCAATCTATTGCTTATTCAAGCCCCAGTCCAGAGATGGTTCAAAACATGGACACCTTTCTGATCTTCATTCCAGATGGCATCTTTAAGCCCATCCCCAACGAGATTCTGTCACCCTTCCAGATGGCATCTTTAAGCCCATCTCCAAATGGCATCTTTAAGCCCATTTCCGCATCCATTGCTTTGACGAGTGCAAATTTAAGGGCACTCTAGTGTCCAATCTCCTTTTACCTTCGAGTCACGAAAGGCAAGATTGCCAATCTAACTCTTCAGGTTCAAGAAGATTGAACAGGGGCAACTGTTGTACCCCAAAATTTGCCCTCCCTTTCTTCAGAAAACCATCTTGGATTTTTAAGGTCCCTCTGAAACAAATCCAAGTCCTGAGTTATCCTTTTGCCCAAGCAAGCCACTTACAAGAGCAAGATGATCTCACGAACTCCAAAAACAACGCTTTTATCTTGAGAAAAATCAAATTCTAAGTACTTAGAATGTTTCTCTAAAATGAGTGTTTAAGAAAAAAATCAGCGCTTCAGAACTTCTGGACCCATTCCAGATAAAAACGGTCAGAAGTTGCAAGCTTGGCTCAGCGTGGTCAGAAGTTGGCTTTTCAGCAGCTACATCAGTTCAATCAGAAGTTGTAAACATGGTTAAGTATGTAAGCCTCAAACAGAACATGCCCCTTCAGCAGTTACACAAGCTCAGTCAGAATTTGCTAAAGGAATGCAAGAGAAGCAGGGAAGTCTGAAGGCTCCTTCAGAACAGGTTGAAATCAGAAGATGAAAGATCAGAAGAGTGGGTGTTACACTGATACAGAATCTCTAAGCCCAGGAGGTCCAGAAGTAAATCCAAGGAACGTACCAGAAAACCAGGAGAATCTCCAGAGCTTACTAAGACAACAGGAAGCCAAGGCCAGAGCATGGTTTACGCTGCTGATTCAATGTTGGTTTCCATTACCAGAATATTAATGTTGATAGGTCTTATCACCATTTAATGCCCATTAATGCTTCCAACCACTCCTGAACATTCACGTGTGGCTTGGAAAACGCTTTTGTGCAGATTCTGGCATGGGTCTACGCGCCACCGCCCACTTCAGAGGTCACTTCTCCCCAATCTACGCCTGCTGCTGCAGCCTAGGCTGAAAGCTATCTGTTATCACAACTTCCCAGGAATTTCTGTCAAAGAACAAATTCAAACTCTGTTGGCGCTTTAATGTTCAAGGCATCCACAAGAACTTTGCCTATAAATAGAGAGTCTTCACCACTGCAAAAGGCGTTCAAGAAAAGAAACAGAAATTGCTAAGTGAGAAACAGAACTCTTAGCAACATAGTGTTCTGAAACTCTACCAAAATCTCCAGTTTTGTTTCATAACTTTGAGTTTCTCACCTTCAAACTTCATCAAATATCCAGTTCTTTCTGTAAACCAAAAACACCCTTTCCAAACTTCTGACTCTACATACGTATACGCCTTTACCAGCCCTTTCAAAGAAAATCTGTCCAGAACACCACCAGAGCCAAAAGCTAACTTTCACCCACCAACTTTTCCAACAGTCAGGTAAGAACCTGCTGACCCTCATCACGCTGTTAAGCATCATCAGCTGTGCATACTCAAATAAACATAATGTAAATATCATGTTGTTGCTGTTTATGTTCTGAGGATTTTCATACCTCAGAATGTTCTGAGTCAGTATAGGACTTGCCTGTGACCTTGGTGGTTCTGACCTCTGAAACATTTTTGTATTTGTTGGATCTGTTCCAAATATGTTTCCTGTTTTGTGGAGTAACAACAGGATTGCAGATGTTCTGGTTAGTACAGGGAAAAGCCAAGTGTTGACTTTGACGTTAGCACATCTGAAGCCTGTTTTGCTGTCAATGATATCAGAACCTCTGAGAGTTATTTCCTTTTCAGCAGAATCAGAACTTCTGGTTTCTCCACTATCAAACTTCTGTCTTGCAGCGCAGGGGAATCAGAACTTCTGATTTCCCCACTAACAAGGTTCTGTTTTGCAGGTGCCAGAGTCAGAAGTTCTGACTCATACAGTTTAACCAAGAGGTTGATCATCTGGCAACGGATCTGAGTCAGAACTTCTGATGACCTCCCAGCAGCGCGCGGGCTCCCTCTCTCTCTCTATATCTTGTTTTTTGCTATTTTCTTTTTTGTCTATTTTTCTCGTTGAACCCCCCATGTACAAATGTGTATCCCCCTCCCCTAATTGTTGTAATAGTGTAGGATTTTATATTTCCGCTTCTTATTACTAGTAATTAGGACATGTATGGCAAGATAAAATCAATGAAATAGAAAAACCTAATTCAAAGAAAAAAACTCTTGTATGCAATAAAACACACTCGCACACTAACACCCCTAGGGTTACATCCACTTGTTGCCTTTCAAAATTAGGCCATATTGCATGTTAGGTCTCTTTGGGCAAAGCAAACAATCAAATGATCATAGTCCCTCGATGACGCTTTCGAAAGTTGCCTAAAATGATCAAAGTCCCTTTCAAAGAGAAAATTGCCCAAGGATACTTAGAACTATTTCAATTATGGTCTAAACGATGACCCGCGCCCGTCCCTTTCACATCCTAATACAAGATTGTCCACCAAATTCAATGGTGGAACAAAATTGTTAAAAGAGTTAAAACATAACAAAAATCTTTGAGAACTTTAGGGTAGATCGCTCTTAAGTACTTGTCAACTTGCAAAATAAAAACACTTGCCTATTTTTCAAACCACACTTCACAAACACTTTCAAAACAAACTTTCAAAAAACCTTGAAACATCTTTTCAAAAAGACAAACACCTTTTGTAAAACATTCAAGTAAAGAATTGTTACAAGGGTAGCCTATACAAGGCATCTTTTTCAAAACCTCTTCAAAAACCACACATAAAGCACCATTTCAAACAATTGAAAACCAAGGCAAGTTGATCTAAGCAAGTACCTAAGAGCCCATGGATAACCATGGATAGAAAGGGTGCTAATACCTTCCATTTCTATAACCTACTCCCTGAACCCAAGAAAAATCTCAAAGGTTTTTGCTGTGCTTTTTAAACCTTTCCTTAGGATAAAATAAAAAGTCGGTGGCGACTCTTGCTCAACCGAAACATTTGCGAAAACAAACGCAAAACCATAGTCAGTTCTCCCACCGTATCACAGTAGGGAAGGAGTCGGTCGAGGAACTCGTGGCCGGTTTGATAAGTACACCCCCCTAAATACATCTTGTTAGAAAATTTTCAAAGAGTGTGCTAACACCGACTTCCAAAAGGTCGAGATTAAGAACCCTTTTATTGTTCGGGAATCTTCTAGGACCGACAAATCAAAGTACTGTCATTTCCACCAAAGTCAAGACCATACTACCAACGATTACATTCAGATAAAGGATGCAATCAAAGGCATGACAGAGAGAGATTGTTTATTTGAATTATCAAAGATGGAAAGAGGGACATGGAATACTCCTCGAAGAGCAAGTCTCAGACAAAGATAGTTGACACCATGACTATTGGTAAAGATGAGAGTAGTGAGGAAGCAGATGTGCATAAAGGTAAACACCAGCATATTTTGAACATTACAAGAGGTGCCTCGTGGGATAATTCTTTGTCCAAAGGCATAATAAAGAGGAAGATCGCAAAGTTGATGGTCATTAACAAAAAAATGCAGAGGTATCTCGACCAAGGGCCCAAATAGAACGTTCATATTTTCTCCATCAAGATGTGCAAAAGGAGAGTAAAAATGCTCTACTTGCAATAAAGTATTCTCAAAAGAGTTGGATACTGATGCAAGACCAGCATCATACCCTTCATCTAGTTTTTGGGCCAAAAATACATTCTCTAGACGCAAATTGGCGAGATCCTCCTAAGCGGTTGAAAGATATACCTTTGTAAAATGTTATGGAGCTTGAGCAGAAGCTAGAGCTTTATATTTATTTTCTAATTCCCTCGCTAATAGTTTTACCTAATCAACTAACGAGCTATGAAGATTGAAAGCACTCAAGGCATCACCTATCACGATAAGAGTAACAAAAGCCTTTTGTACTTATTGTAAGTGTGTATCGCACTGAACGTCATATCATAGACACTACCTCTAATAGTTTTCTCTCCTTAAAATAACGATCAGCTAAAATAGTGTCCCAACAAACAGCCCACCAATGGCCAAAGTGGTAGAAGCTCAGTTGGTGTAATACGCCAAGGTAGAAAACTCCTCCTTAAGAGCTTTATTGATCAAATTGGCGAGGTAAGAATAACACTCTTTCGAAGAAGACACTTGGTGCTCTTTTAGAGGACCAGTAATCGCAGAGACAACTCAAACTCCCATTTTTATTTGGTGAATTATTTCCTTGATCTTCATTGAATATACACATAACAATTGTCCAAACGTCAAGAGTTTCGCAGGTAACAATAATTGACATTGAAAGATAGACACATTTGTTGTACTCCAAAATTTACCCTCTTTATTTTCATTATTACATACATGCATATCATTGGTTTTATGGTTATGGAATCAAGGTATATTTGGCAAGCTTCATCAGGTTACAAGTGACATTTATTTCACCAATGGATGTTCTCAGAGTATTTTTCATGCTGAAGATCGGTTCGCTGTTCCGCAGTGATTCGGGGTTCAAAGATTCACAAGTCCAACCCGACGCATCATATTCAGGTGTTATTACGCCAAGATATCCCTGATAACATATTCTCAAATTCAGGTTCGGATCGAGAGCCAATTCTTTAAAGAAGGTCTCCGAATATGCGGTTTTTCTCAAAGAAATATGGTGAAAAAGTATGTTGAAAGTGCAGTTTTTACGCACTAAAAAGTTCATGACTTGAAGATCGTGGTCCATTTTGAACCCGTTCCAGTGTCCAAAATTCCATCTTGACATCATCTATGTTTTCATCTCTCACGGCTGGAAGTCAATTTCGAACACAAGATCTTCAAAAATGCGGATTTATCAAGTTTTTTCATACAGAAAATTTGTGACAGAAGTTTATCTGCATCATGTTCAGAAAATCATAACTTGGTCGATTTTCATCGTATCGAGCTGGTTCCGGCTCAAAAATTTCAAAAATTGAGTTGGCTACATTTTCACATAAGGTATCGAGTTCGAACGGTATCTAAAAGGCCTTTGTTTTATGCTAAGAGTGCGCGTGATGCGCCGAAAATCTTGAATGCTGAATATTACTTCATCTGGGTCGAAACTTCGGAAATTCATAACTCGGTCATTTTTTATTGGATCGGGCCCATCTTTTTACATCATGTCACTGACTCAGAGATCTACAACTTTTATTCCAAAGTCGAGACTGGTTTCTGCTCCGATCAATACCAGTTTTTTATTGAAGAACGTGTCAGAGTTGACATTGGAGCCCAAAATAAGTTTGTCTGAGGTGAAACTTCAAAAATTCATAACTAATTCATTGTTTATCTGATTGGGCCCATTTTCGAACAGGAGTTTGTTCTCGATGTCGATTATATTTTGTTTTCACATTTCAACTTCAAAAATTGCACTTAAGTCCATGCGTTTTAGCCTGGAACATGTCAGACTCAAGTGAATAAAAATTTGCACTATTGCTTGTGGTTATTGGAGGCTCGATTGCATATCCAAAGCCCATATCTTTGCTCTAATTTCTATTATATAATCTCATTTTTTTCCCACAAACAGGAGACGATGAAAAAAACCCTTGCCACAACCTTGTCAAAACATCAAATTCTTTCAAGAACCCTAGAAATCTTGAGATCCTTGTTACAAACCCCCATCTCACTACAAACAAGTCATTCTCCAGTAAGGGTAAGGCTGATTTGATCTCCATGATCAAAAGGATGTAGAAGCATTCATACATGCCATATCGGTTTTAACATTACAAAATTTCATATATTTTATTTCTTTGTATTTCATGTATAGTAATTTATTTAATGTGTTCATGAGATTCAACACTATAGGTTTGGACCATCTAATAGTCTCATGCAGGTTTATTACAAAACGCTGAGGCCAAAACAAAATAACAACCAATGTATCGCTCATGGCAAGGCATGCATCCTGAGGAGGCTAATGGGCGTGGGTTCAACATCCACCCCTATTGGTTTTGATTTTCTTCCATTTTATTTATCCCTTTACCTATTTTCATTTTTTCTGTTTAAAACCTTTTTCATAAAACCCAACATTTTTCACAAACCTTTGATTTTTCATAATAAACTCGAATAATTAATTTTAGGTTTTTTTTTAATTTAATTTTAGGCTTTAAATTAATTTTTGGTTCAACACCCATCCCTGACATTTGCATTATTTGTATTTTCTAACGCTATTTTCCATTGATCCTTCTTCCCCTATCTATTTTTTTGGCAAACTTAATTCTTTTTTGTTAATCATTAAACATAAGCTTTTTTTAAAAAACATTTTTTAATTAAAATTAATTAGGTTTTAGGTTTTTTTTAATTAACCTTTTTTTCAAAATTAACCTTTTTTTATTATTAATTAAAATTAATTAGGTTTTAGATATTTTAATTAATTTTTTTCAAAATTAACATTTTTTATTAATTAAAATTAATTAGGTTTTTTAGGTTTATTTAAGTAATTATCATAAATCATTTTTTTTCATAAAAATCACCAAAACATTTTCTTTGCTATTTTCATCTTATTTTTATTTTCTTAGATAAAGTATATAGGGCACGTTCAACTGTAATAGCGTAGCTTTATTTTTCCCGCATTTTTTTATCATTATCATGTAATTGCTTCCGGGATGTAATAGTTTAGGATTTCTTTTCCGCACTCTTCACTATTATGTAACTCCCCCAAAGCTCTGTAGTAGCCTAGGTTTACATTTCCGCCTTTATCTTCAACTACTATATTTCATACAATGCTTAGATTAATATGATTGTATAGAAAGATAAAAATGAACGATAGAAAATCCTAATTACAAGATAAATAATTAAACTGAATCATTTGCACACTCACACCTCTAGGGTAACCTCACTTGTTGCCTTCGGAAAAACAATGGTCATGTCCCTCGAACGTGGGGATACCCTTAGCAAAGACCCTCAGTTAAAGTCATCATAAAGATCATAGTCCCTCAATGTCCCTCGAGTTGCCTACGAGAAATGATCTTGTCCCTCGATGTTGCCTACAAATATATGATGACAGTCCCTTCAAACTACTAAGGTATCTCTATATGTTACCTTCTTTGACCATAACGATGACTCGTGCCTGTCCCTCACACATCCAACGATAGGGTTACCTACTCACTAATAGTAGGATAGCACTGTCTAAAGGTTAGGAGGAAAAGAATGACCTTTTCGAGTATAAGTAGATATGTTCTTAGATGCTTGCTCAAAACAACTTTTTGCACCTGCACAAAAATATTCCAAAACACTTTCAAAAACATTCGCCTTGTCAACACTCTTGAGGACTAATACAAGAGTTATCACAAAGCGAATCACCGCACTAAGGCATTTTCAAAACATACAAAGCACAAGCAATTTTCAAAATATGAGCTAGCATCTAAGAGCCCATAGAAAACTACGGATGGAAAGGGTGCTAACACCTTCCCTTTCCATAATCTACCCCCCTTACTCAGAAACTCTTGAAAAGGGTCTTTTTCTATTCTTTTCACCCTTTCCTTTTTTGGATAAAAGAAAAGTCGGTGGCGACTCTTGCTTACTGCAACATTTACGAATACAAAATGTAAACCAGTATTAACAGTCGGTTTTGCCACCGCATCACAAAACTGGCGACTCTGCTGGGGATAATTATAAAGTGGGGTTTACCTTAGGGTCTAGATAATTTTAAAATTGCTTCCTTTGTTTGCTTTAACTGCTTTATCTTTGAGGGTTTGTTGGGGTATTCTTGTAAAGATCATATACCCGGATCTGGGGCATCTTTTTAGGTAAACAGCAATAGATCGTGGAGATTGTACGGTGTAGACTGATATGGTTGAAGTGATAGCTATATTGGTGTGACACTTTGGTTGGTACCGGTATCCCTTGTATTGAATCGAGGAGAATATGAGGCCTCCGCGTGGTGTCGTGAAGCAGTAACGAACCTTAGAACCTTAGTTGAACAAACTTGGCCATTAGAAAATAGTGAGATAGCCGGCCTCAGTGTAAAGTTGGGAATCGGTTGATACTCGATACTTCACTCATTAAGATCATACTTTTGGTATGTTTCGGCCGCAAGAAAAGATTACTAAGCTGAAATAATGCTCGATAAAGAAAGATCAGTGATATTGAGACTCCTTAGAACCCGGTTACTATTTCTTGGATACGTTGAGCCAATTAAACTTCAAGAGGGTACTTACCCATGGAATCCATGCAAGCCTAAACATAAGGCTACTTGTGTGACTTGTTTGCTTTCTTTGCCTAACAATTTGAACTTATTGCAGGGCTTTGTTTGTATTCCTTACAGGACCTTGTTTGTATAAATCCAATAAATTGGTTTCTTACCCTGCATTTTTGCTTGATGCATAGCATACACATCATAGCATCATACCATAGCATTTCCTTAACCATTTCAAGGATCTCAAGGGCCTGTGATGCAGGTTATGATAAAGCAGACGTCTAGCAAGGGGCAAGGGGATTCATTTTCCTCTATGCAACACTATCAAAAGACCAAAGTGACAACTTAAGTCAGGGGCTATGATCCACTTGATATGGTGAGCTTGACTCTTGTAGAAGGACCTTCAATGATACTAAGTGCTTCAATCAAAGCTGTAAAGTTTAACGCCTAACATTTTTCTTGTTTACCCCGCGAGATCCTTGAAAACATTTGCATATCATACATGTCATTGCATAACAGATAGTCTCCAATATAGGTCTCTCATGTTCTCACTGTTTATTTTAACAATGACTCTCAAACAAGACAACAGAGATCTCCAAACTTAAGAGGCTCGGTTCATGGAAATGTTCCTAAACCTATACAAGGGGTAGGAAGAATTGAAAGCAATCCTCGTCGAGAATCTGACCGAGAAACGTCCTGACAACAACAAGGATGACCAGGTTGAACAACTGCAAGCTGAGATGGAAATGATGAGAATCTAGATGATCAGTCAAATGGCTCTTATCCAAAGCCTAGCCCCGGGACAAGAGGAGCTAAGAATCCTCATCAGCAAACTTCATCAAGACGGTTGCAACCGTATGAAACAAATGGTCGAGGTTGAGGATCAAGTCGTTAATCAGCCCCTGATGAGACAAGTAGTTGGCTTGGTGGAGAGTGGACCTTTCCAATTTGCTGTTACATCACGAGCCCAACCACAACCTCGCCAATAACCATAGGTTAATCGGTGTAAGCGGGATTCATTCACTAGGCAATATACCAAACTCAGCATACCAATGTCGCAAGTCTTACAACACATGTTGAAATTGAATTTGATCACATTGAGGGATCCTCCTGCAAATCCCAATACTGCCTCTCTAATGTACAATCCAAATGCAAGGTGTGCATATCACTCCAACAGTCCAGGGCATGATACTGATAGCTGTCGGACATTAAAATACAAAATTCAAGACCTGGTCAATGAGGGAGCATTGGAATTCGCATAAGATGGTCAACTGGAATTCTTCTGTTATCCCCCCAAGGCACACCATTTTAAGTGACAAGATCAGACAAATAGGCTTTTGTTCATTAGAATTTTCAATTTGTAATTTTATTTTGATTGTTTGAACATTTATTCATATCAAACCTTGTTATTTCATCAATGCATTGCACGTGTTTGTCTTGAATTAATTTGTTTGCACTATGCTTAAACTGCTTTCTTACTTCCCTTTTGTGATATTCAACTCTTGATTAAAAGCTTTAATCCTTTAGAGGGAGGATGACGAGAATGATATCATAATCTCTACAATATGCTTTTGAACAGACCCCGCTGATGATGTACAGGCATTGTTTCAAATCCTAAACAGTGGAGTTATAAGGAAGATAATCCCTAGTCAACCCCTTTGAGCCTAAGAAGTAGGAGTTTTCTTTTCACACAAATTAAAACCCTTAATCATAACCTGGGGCAGGGTAGTTTTCTCAGTTAATTCAGATGTGCATCCAGTCGCAAGCTTTCCCTTCATACACGACAAATAGTGTAGAAGATGCTGATGGTTCCACATAATCATTAAGAATAGGCAGTCATTATCTCTCAAAGTAAAAGCCCATTAAGTCAAAACCTATGAAGGAGACTTAAGAAAAAAACTGTGAGCATCCCGCTGGCTGTAATCACAAAAGAAACAGTTCAGGCAAAAGACAGGGATAGCAAAATTAAAAAATAAAGAGGTCCTACAAATCCTCAACAAAAAGAAAAGGTCACAAAAATGACTGCCTTCTCAAACAAACGTTCAATTTCTGAGCCATCACCCAAATATCGGGGCCAACATTCCAGAACTAAACTGGGATTCAAAATGCACAATTAACTAAGCATAGGACTGAAGAACATCACAAAGAACGAGTGGGTACAATTAAATTTTGAGCCTTTATCCTTTGTTTCTTAAACCGTGAACCAGGCCACATTACAACCCTTAAAAGTCCTAGCTGAAGCATGGCTTAGTTCGAGAGTATACTGTTACAAAGGTATCCTGACTCCTATAAGGTTTTCTATAATCATGAGTTGATATCACATTCTTACAAATTTTGTTTTACTACAAAAAATGCATTTTCAAAAAAAAATTCAAGACAGACATAAGCTTTGCGTTCTTTAAATGACATTGTTTGCATATGGTTAATTGTTCAAATGGCAGAGAAATTCACACAACAAATATTCAGTGAACGAAGACCCCCTCAATGGACAGAATCACCTCAAATAGAAAAAACATTCCCAATAACAAGCTTTTCATAATCAAGGGGCATGACACGGTGTCTAATTAATCTGGGGCAGTCAAGCCAATATGCAAATAATCTCTAACAAATGCCAAATAGCCAGGGGCAGAACTCCATCTGAATCACTTGGGGCATTGGACATGAATTCCAGCAACGAATATTGTACGATCAAACAAACATCTTCTGGCAGTGTGGCAACACTTACTACTATGGATAGTGACAATTCTCTGTACCCGGTGAACGTGGACATAGTCGGAAAATACTATGCATGAACAAAGACCCGCTAGGTTGACTGGCCTAGGTAAAAATAAAGGCATCCCGGCGAACCAAAAGGGTTTGGGAAAAAATTAGGGATATACATATGGAAAAAACTGTACACCCGGCAAGTCAAAAACCTGAAAAGGTGGCTTGGGCAAAAAAGGTTATCCCGATGGACTAAAAATCTGAAAGGATAGTCCAGGAAAAAGTTAGGGATTAAAGCGTACGACTATGTCCCGTCATCTCGTCACTTGTCTATCAAAAGAAGGTTTATTACCCTGATCTGCGTCTACTCAAAACCCTAGGAGTTGGGATAACAGTCAAACCATCTACAAAATCCCAGCAGATACCTTCTCCAGCAGGTACAGAGGCAAGGGCATTCTACTACAAGGTCACTGCCTTGTTCTTAGCATGAAGCCTATTGATGTCAAGTGTTCTCATACCCTTGGCAGAGTAAAATCTCCAAATTACTGCTCCAATGAAAATTCCCCAATGAAGTCTCCAAGCTTCTCGGGATTCCCCAAGCGGAATACAGAGTTTCCCTTCCCCAAAGGAAACGTTATGAATAAAGTAGATTATCCTCTAGAAACGGTTCAGGTACGATCCAAAGACGGATGTCATCCTGACACTTATTTCAGATTCTCATCTAGAAACGGTGCAGATACTATCCAAAGATAGATATCATTCTGACACTTACTCAAGATTCTCATCTAGAAATGGTGCAGATACTATCCAGAGACGGATGTCATTCTAACACTTACTCCATATTCTCATCTAGAAATGGTGCAGATACGATCCAGAGACGGATGTCATTCTGACACTTACTCCAGATTCTCATCTAGAAACGGTGCAGATATGATCCAGAGACGGATGTTATTCTAACACTTACTCCAGATTCTCATCTAGAAACGGTTCGGGTACGATCCAGAGACGGATGTCATCCTGATACTTATTCAGATTCTCATCTAGAAATAGTTCAGGTACAATCCAAATACAGATGTCATCCTGACACTTACTCCATATTCTCATCTAGAAACGGTTCAGGTACGATCCAAATACAGATGTCATCCTGACACTTACCCCAGATTCTCATCTAGAAACGGTTCAGGTACGATCCAAAGACGGATGTCACCCTGACACTTACTCCAGATTCTCATCTAGAAACGGTTCAGGTACGAACCAAAGACGGATGTCATCCTGACACTTATTTCAGATTCTCATCTAGAAACGGTTCGAGTACAATCCAGAAACGAATGTCATCCTGATACTTATTCCAGCCTATCTTCTAGCAACAGTTCAGGTACGATCTAGAGACGGATGTCATCCTGATACTTATTCAGACCGTCTTCTAGAAATGGTTCAGGTACGATCCAAAGAAGGGTGTCATCCTGATACTTATTCCGGACTATCTTCTAGCAACAGTTCAGTTCACAGAGTTTACCTTCCCCAACAGAGTTTATTTCTCTAACAATGGAAGTTTATCTCCCAGCGTTTTAACTTTAACATATTTGAAGACCTACATTCTTCACCCCCATCAATAATCAGAGATTTATTTTCCCTGGTTCAACAATACTGCAATAGAACAGCAGATACGTTCATACATTGCATCCATGCATCATTCTACAAGCGTCATAGCATCTGCAGTACAAATGCATACATCCCAATCTCATTTATTTTAAGAACACCATTACACAATGCATTTCATACATCATGACATTGCATACAGCTAATGCTTTACCTTTTCAGGAAAGATCATTCAACAGATATTTATCATCAACAATTTTCAACAAGTCCAAGATTAGCTCCTGAAACAAAACAGAGTAATTATCTGTGCGACCAAATACAGCTTTACACGGGCTCATCATGAAGAAATCTTACACGAGTTTCTTCTGACTTCCAAATACAGCTTTACACGGGCTCATCATGAAGAAATCTTATACGGGTTTCTTCTAACTTCTAAATATAGCTTTATACGGGCTATTCATGAAGCACTCTTACACGGGTTCCTTCTCCCTCCTTCTGAAGTTTTACACAGACTCATCCTGAAGCAACTCTACCCAGGTTCCTTCTCATAATCTCCAGATGCAGTTTTACACGGACCCATCCTGAGGCAACCCTACCCAGGTTTCTTCTCTTGAATTTCCAGATGCAGTTTTACACGGACTCATCCTGAGGCAACCCTACCCAGGTTCCTTCTCTTGAATTTCCAGATGCAGTTTTACACTGACTCATCCTGAGGCAACCCTACCCAGGTTCCTTCTCTTGAATTTCCAGATGTAGTTTTACACTGACTCATCCTGAGGCAACCCTACCCAGGTTCCTTCTCACAATCTCCAGAAGCAGTTTTACACAGACTCATCCTAAGGTAATCCTACCCAGGTTCCTTCTCTTAAATTTCCAGATGCAGTTTTACACGGACTCATCCTGAGACAACCCTACCTAGGTTCCTTCTCTTGAATTTCCAGATGCAATTTTACACAGACTCATCCTGAGGCAACCCTACCCAGGTTCCTTCTCTTGAATTTCCAGATGCAGTTTTACACTGACTCATCCTGAGGCAACCCTACCCAGGTTCCTTCTCTTGAATTTCCAGATGCAGATTTACACTGACTCATCCTGAGGCAACCCTACCCAAGTTCCTTCTCACAATTTCCAGATGCGGTTTTACACAGACTCATTCTGAGGCAACCCTACCCAGGTTCCTTCTTACAATTTCCAGATGCAGTTTTACCCGGACTCATCCTGAAGATGGCCTACCCAGGTTCCCTCTCATACATCTCCTAAAACAGCCTCACCTAGGTTCCTTCTCATACACTTCCAGATGAAGTCTTACCCGGACTCATCCTGAAACAGCCCTACACAGGTTTCTTCTGATACATTTCCAGATAACAGACAATTTCATTCTCCCCAGCAAATTACTATGAAGCCTGGATTTCAACCACAAAATAGAAAACTTTCATATCTTCAATCCATAGATAACCCCGTTGTTGTACCCCAAAATTTTCCCTCCCATTTTCACACAAGACATACTCCTAGAGGTCCTCAATTGCAAAAGGTTGACCAAGAATTGATCAGACAAATTCTCCTCTTAAGCATTGGCCCTCCAACTAAGGTTTCATTTTTTACTAAGATGTGTGAGCTCCAAAGGTATAAAATGTCTTCCATAGTCCTAATATGTCTTCAATATTATCCATGAAAAATTTCATACCTTGCACTACAAGTTTGCTCGCTCAATTACTCATATGCTTGAAAATCAACTGTACTAGGTCAAAAGTCAACTGTGGCCTATATACAGTCAAACTTCAAGGTTTTTGGTCAACCTCAACATTTTGAAGTAATATCCATCATTTTATCAAGGGTTGATCATGATTCCTCAAGAAATGCCCCTAATTCATCAAAAGTCAAAATTGCTAAAGTATGATTTCTATAGGAAAAGTCAACTGAACTTTGACCAGACATAACTTTCACATACTTCATCCATTTTTCCCCAACAAAATATCATATTGAAGATAATATCATTCCCTACAACTATTCTTCATCCCTCAAGTCCAAGAAATTCACAATTTGAAAGATACAAGCTCATTCATTATAGGTCATTTTCAGAAAGTCAACAAAAGCCACTTTTTGCCAAGACCTTTTACATCAAGATAAAATCTTCAAATGCAAAATTGATCAAAAGAGGGATTTAAGTAGACATCTTGGGATTTCCAAAAAGTCCAAGATCATCATCATGAGATAAAAATTGAGCAAGTTATGGCTTGCCCAAGTTGGGAAATTTTGGGAATTTTCAAGAATTATGCATTGAGCAAATTTGAAGTTTTAAGGCAAGAGCTCAATTTCTTGGACTTAAAGCATCTTCCTAAGTTTATAGAGGACTTCTCAAATTATTCTTGCCATGCCTTGCATTTGCTAACTATTTTATTCATATTTATTTTAATTTATTTTAAATAAATATAAAATAAAATGTATAAAATAATTGGAAATGGGCTATGAGCTTTAGGTTGATGTTTTGGACAGCCTAGGCCCATAAAATTTCGTGCAAAGGTGTCCACATTCATTCAAATTCAAAAAAGGACAAGTTTCCTTGTTTTTGTCCAAAGTTACAAATTTCATTCATGGCTTTGAAACGTTTGCTTTAAGGTTGTTTAAACCTTTATTTTCTTGTCTCCTCATTCCTCTCTATATAAATAAGCATCTAGCAAGCATTTCAACACGCCTACACAACCTAGAGAGATCTCTATCATTTTTGCAAAATTATCAAAAGCGAAAAATTCGAAACCCACTTTGCATGTACTTTTGGTCTGAACTAGTAATCATACATTACTCTTGAGGTTCCCAGGGACTTGTTCCAACCATCTTCAAAGCTTTCAAGGTCCCAGATCACCAGATCCAAGCTATCACCATTTTGGTATAATCTCAAATTTGAATCTATATTTTTATTAATTGTTGAATGTTCTAATGTGTGTATATGAGTTCCTGGATATCCTTGGAGCAGGTTAGGGGAATTACATGAAACGCATGACATCCAGAACATGAGATACCATGTACCATCAAGTACTTCCCACACTGGATCCAAGGATGGACCTGGGCTTCACAATCCGGGCTTAGCAAAATTTCAATTGCACCCCCTATTCTACTTCAGCCGTCAAGCCCAATTCCTTTTCTTTTTGCTTTATTTAATTATTTCATCTCTTAATCATTTTAATTATAATAATAAAAAAATTCACAAAAAAATTAGGCTTAGACTTTTTTAATTAAATAATTTTTTAAAAAAATTAATTAATTAAAGCTTTAACCTTTTTCTTAATTAAAAATGAATTAGAATTTAAGTCTAATTACTTTCTTTTCATAATATATAAAAAAATCACAAAAAGAGTTTAGTTTATTTTTCTTAAGTTAATTTTCTAAATAGACTTTATAATAATTAATTTAGCTATTTTCTTAAATCAAAAAACAATCAAAAAGATTTTTTACTTAGTATTTTCTTAGGTTCCTTTTAGACGTAATATTCATTTCGCGCGCATTATTCTTGTTCTCGCATTTTTTATAATAATATAACTGTATATCAGTATGTAATAGATTAAGTAGGACTTTTTTTACTGCTTTCTTTATTTTTCCCTAAAGCATTGTACAGTATAAATCCCCCTTCCCAAAGCCATGTAATAGTCTAGATTTTTTTACTTTCCGCATTTTATTTTTTTGCATATATAATTGTTAGTAACTTAGGCGTGCATGACAAGATAAAGTCAATTAATTGTTAGCAAACCTAACAAAAAGACAAAAAATTACTGAATCTCAACACATTTGCTCATGCGCACCTCTAAGGTATCTCCCACTTTGGTTGCCTTTAAATAAAACAGTCATGAGGCAGGAACGCTTTAGTAAAGACTCATAAATCAAAAAAGATCATAGTCCCTCGATGACCCTACAGTTTACTTTCGGTAAATGATCTAGTCCCTAAAAGAAAATTGCTAAAGCGTCTCGACAAATTGCCTTCGTGATTGTAAAACGTCCCTTCGATTGTCCCCCAACATCCAACGATAGGGTACCTACTCACCAATAGTAGGACAGCACTATCTAAATGGTAGGAGGAAAATAATATCCTTTTTCGAGTAGGTAGATAACTGTTAGGTACTTGCTCAAACCTGAATTTTTTACACTTACACACTTTTCGAAAACTATTTTCAAAAACGCTTTATCACACTCTTGAGGACTGATACAAGAGTTACCATAAAGCAAACAAAAATCTTTCAAAACACACAAACACAAACAATTTTCAAAAATGAGCAAGCACCTAAGAGCCTGTGGAAAACCACGAATGGAAAGGGTGCTAACACCTTCCCTTTCCATAATCTACCCCCTTACTCAGAAAATCTCAAAAAGGTCTTTTTTTTGTTCTTTTCACCCTTTTCTTTGTTGGATAAAATAAAAGTCGGTGGCGACTCTTGCTTACCGCGACATTTGCGAACAAAAATGCAAAACCAGTATTAAACAGTCGGTTCTGCCACCGTATCACAGAACTGGTGACTCTATTGGGAAATACTATAAAGTGGATTTTACCTTAGGGTCTAGATCATTTCTAAATTGTTTACTTATTTGTTTGCTTTACTTTTAAGGGATTGTTTGGGTTACTATAAATCCTACACCTCGATCTGGGGAAACCTATTAGGTAAGTAGCAATAGATTGTGGAAATTATGCGGGGTATACTGATCGTGGGATTTGTACTTATGTATCCAATGATTCGGACTGCAAGTGCACAGTCTTATCGAGTAGTTTTAAAAGATATCGAACCACAGAGACTGATGAATCGATCTACCGTCTTCTATTGTTACTTCGCAAATCTAAAGCTAATGAATATTTGATTTGGGTTGTAGGGAAAACTAAATACTAAATTAAGTTGGATTTTAATAATCAATGAGCTTAATTACCAGTATGCAACAGTCGTACCTCGGGAACTAGCAACCTGTCGGGCGTCTTTATATTTTCAAAACAGTTTTCAGTAAAACCTATCTAGTTTAAAAACCCTCATCTCACACTGTCGTTTTGTTGATCTAGGCTATGCAGTTAAGTCCTAACGTACACTTCCGCCATCCCGCAGGAGTTAAAAACACTTTTTGGAAACTAAACAAAATCTTAATTAACTTTAAAGTGCTTCCGCTGTATTTTAAGCCAATGCCTAATTACTACTGTCCAGTTAAAAGATCTCAAACTTCCGCTTTGTTGACCCTAACCTCTATCTATTATTTACTTCCGTAACAAAACAATTTAATGATTTGAAAAATAGTAACTTAGGCCAGAAAAGAAAGTTTCGTAGTAAAAATAATCCCGACTAAGTTACTCGTTCCCTCGGTTGATTGACTTTACATACCGGTATAAGATTTCTAGCCTGACATAATATTAAATCAAATCGAAGAATAATTTAAAGGACAAACACAAATAAACATAATTATATCAATTCATAAGCAATAAGAATTTGTAAACATAAACCTGGAAATAACTCTGAAGACAGAAGCACTCCTTCACAAATTGTAGGCTTTGCTTCGATCGGAGAATATATTTAACCGTACAGAATAAAATAAAACTGAAAAGAATAATGCTGGAAAGAAATAACTGGGAAATGAAATAATGCTGAAAAGAATGCTGCTGAAAAGAATATTCGCTCAATAAAATCTCTAAACTTTCTTGCCCAAAAAGAAGAACCAGCCCCCCTTTCTACTATGGTCTAAGGCTCTATTTATAGGTCTTGCTTGATCAGTTGCTCTCGAAAATGTAGGAACAGTTTACTTCCTTCTTTGAGAAATAATAGGGCCATTCAATTGTCACGTTCGTTGGTCCTTTAACTGAGTGGGTGAGAAAATGTAGGAACTCGTTGGATTAACCCTTGAACGCGTTTTTGTCCGTTGGATGAGAAGAAAGTGGAGCAAGGGCTTGTGACGTTCGTCACATTCAAGTGACGGTAGTCACTTGGTCTTCATGGCGCGTGACGTTCGTCACGTCTCCTTGACGGTCGTCAAGTCCTTCTTAATTGTGGGCCACGTGCTCACATGTGGAATGGGCTTTGGGCTCCTTTCTTCTCCTTAGGCCTTTTTGCTAGTTTTTGCACCCTTTTTTCTTCATTTCTTCAAAAGTGTTCGGCTTAATACATATCTGCAAAAATAGAAAAATACCTGCATAATACTTATAAAATAATTTAATTTAAACTAAAGTATGAGAAATATTTGGTGTATATCAAGCCAGAAATATCACATATTTGTGTGTCATCAAACTCCCCCATACTTAAACTTTGCTTGTCCTCAAGCAAATGCTAAGTATGATGTTTTTCTAAACATGGTTATGACTCGGATCAACTAATATATAGTTGCGTTGTGTTTTGGTTAGAAAATCGGTGGTTTGATTCGTGCTCCATTACTACGTCGGCGACGCTAGACAGTCCCATTTTACGTAAACTAGTTACAGGTCCTATCATAGCCTACCTCGAGTATTTGTCTTGTTTTTCCTTTTTCATTCTAGCGCAATCACATTAAGCCGTTTATCTTCTCACGCACATAGCAGAACAGTCGGTTAATGGTTATGATCCTTTTAAACTTTAGAGGTTTCTGGCACAGTAATGTGGCAACCTTTAATTCAATGGTTGGATGCGGGGGATCAGACCGTAATCTGCCCTACCGAGTTCAGTACCAGATGCTCCTGAACCATCCATCAAATGAATTTTCATGTTACTTTGTAAGGTTTACATCCTTTGGATTAGGCGATCGGGTGAGGATCGTCCAATTTAATTGGTGTGTTTCCTTGCAACATTTTGCTGAAATATTATATCATCCACTTATATTCATCGACTTCCTGCGTAGTTTGTGTTTAAGACGGTGCTGACTGCTAATATAAACTACTCAAGGTTACTATAAAGACTAAACTCAGGGTGTTGGAAACGACAGGTACTTGAACTGATCTATCATACTCTGGGGTTGTAGAGTGTCTAGACGGTAGAAATTTCGCATAATCTCGCCCCAATTCCTGATGATTAAAGATTTTGCAGTCTATTTACTTTGTCGAGTGAGAAAAAAAATTTATGGGCTCAAAAAGAAAGGGGAGTCTAAAAGAACAACACAAATTGCTTCAATAGATAACTTGATAAAAATTTTATTGAATTAGAGATAACGGAAGGGAAATTACAAAGAAAATAAAAATTAATTAGGAAAAGGGAAATGCTTCCTCCCCCATACTTGAATCATACATTGTCCTCAATGTATTGATAGAAGAGGGAAAGGGGAAATGGAAACTGGATAATCATTCTTCCTCCTCTTGTCTTTGGTATCGGCCACGTGTCCTCGCTCTTCGACGTGCTTGCCCGCCATGTCTGGAAGATTCTCCGCCATCTCTCTGGGATATGATATTATGCAAGTCGTCAACACGGAGTGTTAAGGCTCGCATATCTTCCGTTATTCCTGTGGTGAATTCTAGCATGCTTTGATCGTGCCTGCGAGCGTAGTCATTTTGGTCTCTCTGCATTTGTTGCATGAGAGTCATCATCTTGATTTGGCGCGTCTCGAGGCTCTGGTGGCGTTGAGCAGACAGCTGGTTTTGCTGCATTATTGCGGCATATATTGCGTCTATGGTGGCGGGATTGTTGGCTTGCTGTGGTTGGGGCTCTTGCTGCTCTAATTCTTCTTCGATTTCGTCAGCGGTAACGTTGTTGGCCTGACCTTGATTTCCTTGCACATTTTCTCTGGGTTCTGGGGCGTTCAGGTTGTAAAGCCAGTTATCCAGATTACCCAAGTAAGTACGATTATGATTTGGCATGATCACACTACGAACTCTTGCATTCTTAACCATTAGATAGTACCCTCCAGCTTCTCGTACTTTGATCAAGCGGCCAGCTCTACAGTTATCAATGTCCATAAAAACTGCTGGCAGCGGAGGTAGGCGTTGGATCCTTTCCCCCCAGTTCAGGTGAACTGCAATGGCGGTGACGATGCCTCTGATGCAAAAAGGTGTGGTCCCGTCTCTTGCAACGAGGTTTTGAATGTGGGCCATCATTAAAGTAACGGGATTAAGATGGAGGTTTTGCGAAAAGGTACAGTGGAGAGCATACAATTCTTTATTGTTTACCTTTTTATTGTTTGCCCTTCCGAATATTGTGTTTGCCATAACACGGTGTAAGAAGCGGATGTTCGGGTTGTGGATGTGAGAGGCGTACCGTGCTTCGGGTGTGACATTTGGTTCGCCGGTTATTCTCTTCCATAGTGCGTATGCACTTCCATTCCAATCCAATTCTGGGGGAATGCGATATTGCACATTATTCCCTCGGGGAAAATGAAATATGTCGCTCAAAATTTCATGGTTGAGTTGGTACTCTCGGTTGAACATTTTTGTACCCCAAAATTTGCCCTCCTCTTTTTCCACAAGAAATCACAGCTTCGGGTTTTCCCTGACTTTTCAGAATGGCGTAAGAATCAGTCAAACAGACTTTTTCTTATCAGTCTATCCAAATAAGGGTTTCCATTAACTTTTGAAGCAGTTCAAGCAGATTGCTAGGGTTTGGTTGAGTTGACTCAGGTTTGATCAGACAGGCACTTATGTGAAAATTTAATCAAGAATCAGGGTCTTGTGCGCGCATTCTCAGAAAGAATTAATTCTACAGTTCTTTTCAAATTTACTCTGAGATTTGAATTAAGGCATTTGGATTGAGAGTTTGCAGTGTTTGATTTAATCAGTAAAAGGAAAAACATGTGGACGTTTGTTTGATTGACTGTGCAGTGTTTTGGATTATTCGGAACGCCAGACGTTTATTAATTATTTCTTTTTCTAAGTCAAAATAATTGGATTTACTTCCAGTTGTTTTAATTTAAGAAACTCAAATAATTAAATAAACAATTGAAGAGAAATAAAAGAGAATTAACTGATCAAAAAAGGATTTTTTTTATTCATCTTTAATTGTTTTGTTACAAATTATTATTTGAACAATTGTAAATTTATTTACATCTTTGTTTACAATGATAATGTTACAAATAATTGAAATGAAATAAAATTGCATCCTAAGTTTTCTAAATCTTCATCTTCTACCGACGCTCCCCATTGCTCAATTATTTTTTACCTGGAAAAAGAAGAAAAGAAGTCAAAAGCAGATAAAATAAAAGAGCAGACAGTAATTTAAAGACTCATCATTAAAAGTGACTGGCCAGAATCAGTTGATCACCCTCTCTGCAAATCACAAGAAATACTCTAGGTTCACAAAGAGGGATAGAAATATGTTTTGCAAATTTAAAAAATGCATAAAGCTGCATAGTTCATAATTCCAAATTGTCAACCAAAGTTTTCAAACTGGATAGCCAAGTACAAAGGCAAACTAAACTGTCCAGAATTGCCAAACAAACTACAAAGTCACAATTTCAAACTAAGCCAAAGCTGTCAAAAGTTGTCCAAGAGATATAGAAAGATATCAAGCTATCCACAAGTACAAAAAGCTGTCAACAATGTGCAGGAAATATGGAAAGTATGCAGAGAAAGACCATATTGCAAGCAAGATATTCACATCATTTTCCAGCCTGTCACTTTTTCAGAAAGTACAATAGTAAGCAATAAACAATGCTTTTCTGTTGGAGAGAGAGAGAAGAGAGAAGAGAAAAAAGGCTTACAGGCTTAGGCTTGAAGAAAAAGATATAAAACAAACAACCACAACACAGTACAAGGGAGGCAGAAAAACACAAATGATAGCACAAACTGAACTGTAACATTCAAAACTGCCTCCAACACAAAACAAAGCCAAAACCTGTTTCATACACATTCAAGCTCCAAGCCATACAAACCTTGAAGCTTCAAACCAGACCTGCTGCAACCAATACAAAAACCAGAAAAGGCTCACAAACCTGTAAACAAAAACAGAAGCCAAACCTGTTTCATCAACCTGTTAAGCTTCAAGCCTTAACCTATTTCAAAGGCAAAAGCCAAAACCTTAACCTGCTTCAAATACTAAGCCAGAGCCTAAAGCTCCAACCTGCATAAGCCTAAATCTCTAACCTGCTACAGCCTATACCAAAAAACAAACTTCAAACAACCATCAAACCAGAAAAAGCTTCAACCTGCATAAGCCTTATTCAAACAGCAATTTCCAACCAAAGCCTAAAAGCCAAGCTTGTCTCAAGCCTTTCAAAGCCAAAGCCTTCAGAGTAACCTTATCACTGGGTCCAACCAACAATATTCAGAATTATACCAACATCATCAACACTCAAAGCCATCACTCAGAAGCAAATAGGAAGCAAGCATACATGAGCGAAGGGTAAGCATACAGGGCAAATAAGCAAGCAAATCATCAGAGGAAAAGAAGCAAATAGGCAAAGTGTTTTCAGAAGAAGGCTCATCATAAAACACGAAAGCAAGATACTAGACAAACCAAGGAAGACTTCCAAAGCTCACAGCACCGCGCTCCTCCGCCTGGCCGTCCTAAGGCGCCTCCGATCCACTCCTCCTCCGTCTCCAAAAGCCAAAGGTAGTATTTCTCCTTTTTTTCTTTCCACGCACCTCAAACAGAAACAATGGCAACATAAAAATCAGAACACGAAAGTAACATATACAGAGCTTGATACCCTAACACGTTAAAGATAGAAATCACTACCTCGTAACTATTGCCTGAGTGATCCATGGAGGGAAGAGGAGACGGATGATGGCGCCTGGTGGCCATGGGCGGAGATTTCACTCAGAAGCTTGAAGGGACGAAGAGGAGAAGAAGATGCATGGCGCCGTTCTAAGCAATACTGTAACCCTATTTTTCCAAATGAAACATCAAAGTGCAAACCCTTAGAAAATGTTCACAAGCGCTTGGGCCGGTTCGCCCATCAGCTGCCTAAAGCCCATACAAATTCCAGGCGCACCCCCCTTTCTTTGATTCTCATTCCATTTTTTGTTTGGGCCATAAAACCCCCCTGAAGCCCATTCCATTCCTTTTTCTTTTTTAACTAAAACTATTACTCTTTTTATCACACTATATCTTTTTTATAACTTACTTTGTTAAAAAAACTTAATATACTAATTTTATTTTTACCTTAAATTTTATTAACCATACTTTTTTTATTATACTCAAAATATGTAGATATTAGGTTTCATTAAGTTTAAACATCTTTTTTATTATTAAAACCTTTTTAAATTTAAAACTTTGAATAAAACATTTATAGAGAATACATAAAAAATAGCCTTTTTTTTAGGTCAAATACTTCCTTTTTTTATTTTTATAGTTTATTAAAACTTTTGTACATAAAAATACTAACTAAAATACATTAACATTAATATATAAAAAATAGAATTTCTTAAGCATTTTCTTTTCTTTTATTAAAATCTTTTGTTTGTACATATTAACAAATACATAAAAATAAATACTTTTTTCTTTAAAACTTTTGTTTAATTAATCTTATACAAGTTTATAAAACATTAACCAAAACATGAAGATAACAAAATACTTAAATTTGCATTAAGTTAATCATTCTTACATCACTTGTAAATAAATCACCTACACTTTTACAATACACATTTTGTTTCTCTTTGATTCTTGTACATTGATACATTTTACATTGCAATTGATTCGATTTGGTTGTAAATATATTTGGACACTAATCTCCTATTAAGTCTCATCCCCATTTGTAAATACTTGTACCCCCATCCCCGGATACTCATTTGTAATAGTTTAGGACTTTAAATTCCCGCAATTTATCGCTTTCAACTATACCATGTCTAGACCTAGGGTTTGTATGTAAATAAAATCAACCGCTAGATAACCTAAATACAAGACAAATACATGACAATCAATACACAATTCACACTTGCACCCCTAGGGTAATCCCACTCGTTGCCTTCCTAAATGGGCCATGCTTGCACGTTGAGTTTCTTTGGCAAAACAAAACGATTCAAAATGATCATAGTCCCTCGATGACGCTTTCGAAAGTTGCCTAAACAAAATGATCCTAGTCCCTTGAAGCAAAATTGCAAAAGACACTTGGCACCATTGCATTCATGATCCATACAATGACCCGCGCCTGTCCCGTTAACATCCTAACACAAGATTACCCACCAAATACAATGGTGGAACAAAACTGTTAAAAGGGTTAAAACATGAGAAAAATCTTTGAGTAAATTTAGGGGTAGACAACTCTTAGTTACTTGATCAAACTTGCAAAACACACTTGCCTACTTTTCAAAACACACTTCACAAACACAACTTTCAAAACAACTTTCAAAAACATTTGAAACATCTTTTCGAAAAGACACACACCTTTGTAAAACATTCGAGTAAAGAATTGTTACAACGGTTGCCTAGACAAGGCATCTTTTTCAAAACATTTTCAAAAACACATACACACACCACCATTTCAAGCAATTGAAAATCAAGGCAAAGTGATCTAAAACAAGTAACTAAGAGCCCATGGATAACCATGGATGAAAAGGGTGCTAATACCTTCCCTTTTCATAATCTACCCCCCGAACCCACGAAACATCTCAAAAGGTTTTTCCTGTGCTTTTTAACCTTTCCTTTAGGATAAAATAAAAAGTCGGTGGCGACTCTTGCTAAACCGAACAAGTGCGAATACAAACGCAAACCTCAAGTCAGTTCTCCCACCGTATCACAAACATCCAAAAATGAGCGGCTCCCGTTAGGTGTGCGTCTGCATCGTCTCGAGTGTGATATGCGTAGGAACTCAAGAATTCCAACGTGAGAGCTTCGTAAGTTGGTGTGTTCTTCGTGCTAATAAAGCTTAGGCCAGCTTTATTCAGCAAGCCTTCCATATGAGGTTGCAAGCCTAATTCTTGCAAGAAATTGTTGTCGACAAACCATGTGGATGTTAGCCCTCAATGATGGAATTTTATGTACCTCTCTTTTTGAAGCTCACCAGCTTCTCCTTGTCGGAGCACGAGATGTCGTGTATCGGGTTCGGGTTGGTTGGCCATGATTTTTGAACTTGATAGGAAAAATGTATTTGTGGTAAAGAGATGGAAAGGGAGTGGTAGTGATGAAACTAAGGATGGAAGGGGGGGTTTATATAGATGGTTTTGTGGAGTAAGAAATTTAATGGTGTTTATGGGAGAATTTTGAAATTGGGAGGTTATGGAAGTTATGGGTGAGTGGAGTAAATGGGGTGGTGGAGTTTTAAAACACATTTTCGTGCATCAATGCTGTTCAATGGTCACGGTTTTGAAAATCGTGGGGGACAATGCCTGCCGCCCGTCACGTTCTCTCTGACGCTCGTCAGAGTCAAAGACAATCCCTGACGTTCGTCACATGCATCCTGACGTTGATGTTGGTCTCTTTGACCTTTTTGATCGCGTGCTCCACTAAATTAATTAATTCATTAATCTTAATTTTGAGAAGTATATTGCAAGGGATATAGTAGCATATTGTATAATTGGAAGAATGATATGGTAAATAAGAAGCAAATAAAAATAGTAACAGAAATAAGAAACACATGAAAATAATAATAGAAATTAGAAACAAATGAAAATAATAATAGAAATTGCATAGTATAAAAATGAATATATACTGTGTATGAAAATAAATAGATAAATGCTTTAAAATAAAAATAAATAAAATGGATATGAAATGAATGGATGAATAAATAAAAGAAATTTTAGAACCGAAAAGTAACAAATTATTCGAAAATAATAAAACCATAATGAGTTTTGAGAATAATAATAATAATAACCCCCCCCCCCCCCCCCCACAACTAAGAACAAACAGTGTCCTCACTGGGGAGGTACAGAAAAACTATCAAGCATGAGGGCCTCCGGGAGGTGGTGCAGAAGCGTGCAGATGTTGATAAATGTGATCAAACTGCTCCGTGACAACGTCCATGAAATGAAAGAAGTCACGCCGAAGTGTGCTGACATTATCTTTAACAGTGTCGAGCTCGCCTCGGAGTGTGGTAACATCTGTCTGCAGAGTCTTGATCGCATGTGCATGATCAGGCATGGGTATGTCATCAGCTGTGGTAACAAGGGGTAGTGTAGGGTAATCCAAGGGTGTATAATTGTGGTAACCTGTGGGTGTGGATGGGTCGCTCTCCTCCCTCTCAGGGTCGTGTTCGTCTGTCTTCTCTAGGGGATATAGCCAATTTGTCTTGGTATAGACACTAGTATGCTCGGGGCTAGGCAATTTGAAGTAATAGACAGGGTTATTTTGGACAACCAGCTGAAAGTGAGGTGGGTTGAGGTTGCCAATCAAAGAAATGTTAAAGCAAAAAGGGATGTCCGTGGTATAATATATGGCGTACGGTGTAAGGCGCGACAGAGATGACCGTAGGGATAGGGCGTCGGCTATCATAGTGACTAGCCCGCCGACACAGATGGGGCCATGGGTACACTGAGCTATAGCTGACATGTTACTGATCATAAATGATGCGCCAATGATTGGTCTGGACTGAAAAGCACAGTAAATGATGAACAACTCATCCCTAGAAACCGAGAGTCGATTAATAGGTTTCCCAAAAAATGTGAAAGTTAAAATATGATGGAAATACCTAATCGCAGGGTTATGAATCTCGGTGGCATCAAGGTGGTTGGGGTTCTCAGGATATTGGCCCTCTATGTCTCTCCAAAAGTGATTAAGCTCAAAGTTGAGGTAGTCATCCGCCTGGGTTTCTATATGGGCGTCTAAAGAACTAGGGAATCCTAGCAGCTCAGCTAGACTGCAAACAGTAAACTGGTGGGTGAAACCGAACAATCTAAAGGAAATCTTACCTCTACTACGCCCTAAGCCTTGTGTGGGTTTATAGATGAGGGAGCTCAAGAACTCCAAGGTGAGGCGTTGGTGTGTAGGATGTTTATGGGCTAGGAACCCCTCCCATCCTATATGGTTAAACATGAAGTAGACACTTTCCCTGATTCCTAAGGCTGTCAAGGTGGGATCATGCACATACGTGGTCATACTCATCTGGCGCTGAGCCAGAATCTCATATCGTCTCTGCTGAGTCTCCGAGGCAAAAATGATAGTATCCATGAATTTTAGCTTGTAGGTTCCTGTGAGTCGGTACTAAAATTTGTAAAAGAAAAATGCAAATAAGTAAAATATGATGTGGGAGAAAGAAAGAAAGAAAGAAAAGGGAAAAATAGGAAAGTAAAAATCAAAATGCAGAACTAAAATAAAAACAAAAATAAAAGATAAAGATATTTGAGAGATAATAAATAAAAGCAAATAAAAAATTGTGGGTTGCCTCCCACACAGTGCTTGTTTAATGTCGTTAGCTTGACAATGTTGTTAGACGTGAATTAGTTTCCAAAGTCGTGCGGTAGCTCTAATAGCATTAAGCTCACGGTGTAATCCTTATTTTCGACGCTGTAATAATGCTTTAGGCGTTGGCCATTTACTAAGAATGGATTCGTGGATTTTCCTTTAATCTCTATGGCACCTGGGGAAAGCTTTGGTTACTTCGAATGGTCCAGACCATCGTGAACGAAGTTTTCCACGGAAAAGTTTCAGACGAGAGTTGAATAGGAGAACTATATCTCCTTCAGTGAATTCTTTCCTTGAGATTCGTTTGTCATGCCATTTTTTCGTCCTTTCTTTGTAGATCCTTGCATTTTCATATGCGTCTAATCTTAGTTCTTCTAATTCATTTATGTCGAGGATCCTTTTCTCTCCTGCCGCAGTGTAGCTTAGGTTTAAAGTTTTAATTGCCCAATAGGCTTTGTGTTCAATTTCCACTGGCAGGTGGCATGATTTTCCATAGATGAGTTTAAAGGGTGTTGTACCTATTGGTGTCTTGAATGCCGTCCTGTAGGCCCATAATGCGTCAGACAACTTAGCCGACCAATCCTTTCTTGAAGTGGCAACAGTTTTTTCCAATATTTGTTTTATTTCTCAATTTGAGACTTCCACTTGTCCGCTTGTTTGGGGGTGGTATGGTGTTGCGGCGCGGTGCTTCACCCCATATTTGGTTAGGAGTTTATCAAAGATTCATGATATGAAGTGGGAGCCACCGTCGCTTGTAACTTGTTTGGGTACACCGAACCTTGGGAATATAATGGTTTTGAAGAGTTTAATCACGACTCTAGTATCGTTTGTTGGAGAAGTTATTGCTTCAATCCATTTCGAAACGTAATCTACAGCCACGAGTATATATTTGTTCCCGAATGAGGATGGAAATGGTCCCATGAAGTCGATTCCCCATACATCAAAGACTTCAACTTGTAGAATGCCAGTCTGAGGCATCTCATCGCGTCTGGATATATTTCCGGTGCATTGGCATCGGTCGCAGTTTAGGATGGCTATGTGCACATCTTTCCACAAATTTGGCCAGTAGAAACCAGACTGCAAAATTTTGGCACATGTCTTTGATGTGTTTGCATGGCCTCCGTAAGGGGCATCATGACAATGAGAAATAATACTTTCTATTTCATTTTCTGGGACGCATCGTCGAAAAATACCGTCGACACTCCTCTTGAATAGTAAAGGTTCATCCCAAAAGTAATGTTTCAAATCGTGAAAGAATTTCTTCTTCTGTTGATAAGTCATATCAGGGGGTAGGATTTTGGCAGCCAAGTAATTTTCTATGTCCGCGTACCATGGTATGGTTTGGTTAGTTCGGACAGAGACCACGGCTTCTTTTATATCATTATTTATTTCGTCTTGGCTCTCTCGTGAATCATTGTTAGCAGCTTGTGTGTCAAGTCCTAAAAGCAGTTTATTTGGATTTGATTTAGGTGGTTCTTTGGTGGCATCTCCTAAGTCCATCTGAGCTAACAGACGTTCATACGGGAAGTCATCGTTAATAGGTACTTCTTCTGGTGTCAGCTGTTCCATTCGAGATAAATGGTCGGCTACTACGTTCTCGGTACCTTTTTTGTCTTTAATTTCTAAATCGAACTCTTATAGAAGCAGAATCCATCTCAAAAGTCTCGGCTTTGAGTCTTGCTTGGTTAAGAGATATCTAATAGCTGCGTGGTCTGTATTGATGATTATTTTTGCGCCTACTAGGTAGGAGCGAAATTTGTCTAGTGCAAAGACTACGGCTAAAAGTTCTTTTTCCGTTGTTGCGTAATTCATCTGTGCAGGGTCCAAGGTTCTACTAGCATAATATATCGCATGAAGCTTCTTATCTCTTTGTTGTCCCAGGACTGCACCTACGGCGTAATCACTCGCGTCGCACATGATTTCAAATGGAAGTCTCCAATCAGGTGGTTGCATGATTGGTGCGGATACAAGAGCTGTTTTTAGTTGGTTAAATGCTTTTAGGCATTTGTCATCAAAATCAAATTCAACGTCTTTCATAAGGAGGGTGGTTAGAGGTTTTGATATTTGCGAGAAATCTTTTATGAATCGTCGGTAGAAACCGGCGTGTCCTAAGAAACTGCGTATTTCTCTTACTGTTTTAGGGGGTTGCAAGTTTTCTATGACTTCGATCTTAGCTTTATCGACTTCAATCCCCTTTTCAGACACAACGTGTCCTAGTACGATTCCTTGTTTGACCATAAAGTGGCACTTTTCCCAATTCAGAACGAGGTTAACTTTTACGCATCTCTCCAAAACTTTCTCCAAATTCACCAGACAATCTTTAAAACTCTCTCCACATACAGAGAAGTCGTCCATAGAGACCTCCATAATGTTGTCTATGAAATCAGCAAAGATTACCATCATGCATCTCTAAAACGTGGCGGGAGCATTGCATAATCCAAACGGCATTCGTCGGTAGGCGAAAGTTCCATAAGGACATGTGAATATTGTTTTCTCTTGGTCATCGGGGTGAATAGGGATTTGAAAGAATCCGGAGTAACCGTCTAGATAAAAGTAATGTGAGTGCTTAGCTAATCGTTCAAGCATTTGATCAATGAATGGTAGCGGGAAATGGTCATTTCGAGTGGCCTTATTTAGCTTCCTATAGTCAATACACATTCTAGCTCCGCTTATAGTTCGTTCTGCTACAGCTTCGCCTGCTTTGTTTGTTGTTACCGTTATACCACCTTTCTTTGGTACACAGTGGACTGGGCTTACCCATTGACTATCAGAGATCGGGTATATGATTCCTGTGTTCAAAATTTTTTTAACTTCGTCTTTAACTACGGTGCTCCATATTGGGTTAATTCTTCGTTGATGTTCTCTAGAAGATTTGCAGTCATTTTCTAGCATAATACGATGCATGCATATGGAAGGGCTTATTCCTTTGAGATCTGTAATGTTGTATCCTAAGGAGGAGGGATATTTTCTTAAGACTTGTAATAATTTGTCTGTTTCATGTTGTCCTAAGTCTGCGTTGACAATTACAGGTCGCTTTAACTCGGTGTCAAGGAATTCATATCTGAGGGTCTTAGGTAATGGCTTAAGATCCAATGCTGGTTTTCTTGGACAAGGCATGTGATCGGGTGTTAGAGCTAAGCATTCACTCAGATTGTCGTCTCGGTATTCAGGACACCATTCGTTATCTTCGAATATAAGAGGTGTAGGAATCTTCATGGTTTCGGAACAAGGTATTGGTTCCCATTCAATTTCTCTTACGCATTCGTCCACGATGTCCACCAGATGACATGTGTCATCTATGGCGGGCACTTGTAAGAATTGTGTTAGAATAAATTCGACTTTCTCTTCACCTACATCAAAGGTTAATTTGCCCTTTTTTACATCTATGATAGCTCCAGTTGTGGCTAATAATGGTCTTCCTAAGATGATAGGTGTGCTTTCGTCTTCTCTAATGTCCATGATTATGAAATCTGTAGGGATGTAGAATTAGCCTATTCATACAGGAACATTTTCTAAGATTCCTATTGGGTATTTGACGGAGCGATCTGCTAATTGAACGGACATCTTTGTCGGTCTTAGTTCACCCATTTCCAGTTTGTTGCATATGGATAAAGGCATAACGCTAATACTAGCTCCTAAATCACATAGGGCTTTGTCTATGACAAACTTACCTATATGGCATGGTATAGAGAAGCTTCTAGGGTCTTTCAGCTTAGGAGGCATCTTGTTTTGGATGATTGCGCTACATTCTGCTGTAAGCGTTACTGTTTCGTTATCTTCTAGCTTTTTCTTGTTAGATAAGATTTCCTTGAGGAATTTGGCATAGGAGGGCATTTGAGTTATAGCTTCTGTGAAAGGAATTGTTATATTAAGTTGTTTCAGAAGTTCTACGAATTTTTTAAATTTCCCTACATTCTTAGGTTTGGCTAATCTACCAGGAAAAGGGATTTGGGGTTTATAAGGCGGTGGAGGCACATAAGGTTTTTCTTTTTCTTTGGCCTCTCCTCCTTTATCTTCTTCGTCCACCTCTGGTTTCTCTGGTTGATTCTCCTTCTCAGTTGATGTTTCAGCCCTTTGATACATACTTTGATTTGACAGTCTTGGGTCGGGCGGTCCATCTAACTCGGTTCCACTCCTTAATATGATGGCATGAGCATGCCCCTTCGGGTTAGGTTGTGGTTGACCGGGAAATGTATCAGTCGGTGCGGCTGTAGGTGCTTGTTGTTGAGCCACTTGAGAGATTTGGGTTTCTAACATTTTATTGTGGGTGGCCAAAGCATCTATTTTGTTTGCTAATTGTTTTATCTGCTCATTAGTATGTATGTTCTGATTTTGGACGTCTTTATTTGTTTGTGCTTGAGTAGCTATGAAGTTCTCCATCATCAATTCTAAGTTTGATTTTCTAGGTGCACTAGGAGCATTTGCAGGGGTTTTCTGATATCCAGGTGGTACGGCAGGTGCTTGGTTCGGAGCACACAACGCATTGGGGTTTTTATATGAGAAATTTGGGTGATTTTTCCATCCAGGGTTGTACGTGTTTGAGTAAGGGTTTCCTTGGGCATAATTCACTTGGTCAGTTTGAGTTCCTGCCAAGATCTTACATTCAGTAACTAGATGTCCAGGCACTCCGCATATTTTGCAATTGGGAGTTATAGCAGCCACGGTGGCTGGTGGTATTACGGTCAAATTATCAATCTTTAGGGTGAGGGCATCTACCTTAGCATGGACACTGTCTAGGTCGCTTATCTCATACATTCCTCCTTTTGTCGGTGCTTTCTCTGTAGTACCTTTGTCTGCGTGTCCTCTTTCACTTCCCCACTGATAGTGGTTTTGGGCCATACTTTCAATTAGAGCATAGGCAGCGGTGTAGGATTTGTCCATAAGTGCACCACCTGCGGCAGCGTCTATTGTTAATCTTGTATTGTAGAGGAGACCATTATAGAAGGTGTGGATAATCAACCATTCTTCTAGGACATGATGTGGGCATAGTCTCATCAGATCTTTGTACCTTTCCCAAGCATCGAAAAGGGATTCATTCTCCTTTTGTCTAAAATCGCTTATCTGAGATCTTAGCATAGCTGTTTTGCTTGGTGGAAAATATCTCGCAAGAAAGACTTTCTTCAGCTCGTCCCATGTAGTGACTGAGTTTGCGGGTAGAGATTGGAGCCAAGCTCTTGCTCTGTCTCTTAGAGAGAAAGGGAAAAGACGAAGTCTTATTGCCTCTTGACTGACCCCATTGTTCTTGATTGTATCTGCGTACTGTAGAAATATTGATAGATGAAGATTAGGGTCTTCCATCGACCAACCAGAGAACTGGTTCTGTTGCACAGCAGATAACAAAGAGGGTTTCAGTTCAAAGTTGTTAGCCTCGATTGGAGGGGCAGCAATGCTATTGTGTGGTTCATCTTGTGAGGGAATGGCATAGGTTTTGAGTGGGCGCGGAGCAGGATTTGCAGCCATTTCTTCGGAAGGTGGAGAAATGGGCAGTTCGAATGATTGACGAGATTGAGTGTTATGCAAGAGATGATACTCTTGAATGCGGCGTCTAAGTCTGAGATAACGCTCGATATCATTGATTTATATGTATAACGGCTCGCCTTGCGAACGAGTGTTTGGCATACAAATAAGAGAAGAAAAGAGAAGAAATAGAGAAGAAAGAGAGAAGTTTTTGCTCTAGTCTCTACTGCGTAACAAAAGAGTAGCGATATCGACTTAAATCAGTCCCCGGCAATGGCGCCAAAAACTTGATCGTGGGATTTGTACTTATGTATCCAATGATTCGAACTGCAAGTGCACAGTCTTATCGAGTAGTTTTAAAAGATATCGAACCACAGAGACTGATGAATCGATCTACCGTCTTCTATTGTTACTTCGCAAATCTAAAGCTAATGAATATTTGATTTGGGCTGTAGGGAAAACTAAATACTAAATTAAGTTGGATTTTAATAATCAATGAGCTTAATTACCAGTATGCAACAGTCGTACCTCGGGAACTAGCGACCTGTCAGGCGTCTTTATATTTTCAAAACAGTTTTCAGTAAAACCTATCTAGTTTAAAAACCCTCGTCTCACACTGTCGTTTTGTTGATCTAGGCTATGCAGTTAAGTCCTAACGTACGCTTCCGCCATCCCGCAGGAGTTAAAAAATATTTTTGGAAACTAAACAAAATCTTAATTAACTTTAAAGTGCTTTCGCTGTATTTTAAGCCAATGCCTAATTACTACTGTCCAGTTAAAAGATCTCAAACTTCCGCTTTGTTGACCCTAACCTCTATCTGTTTTTTACTTCCGTAACAAAATAATTTAATGATTTGAAAAATAGTAACTTAGGCCAGAAAAGAAAGTTTCGTAGTAAAAATAATCCCGACTAAGTTACTCGTTCCCTCGGTTGATTGACTTTACATACCGGTATAAGATTTTTAGCCTGACATAATATTAAACCAAATCGAAGAATAATTTAAAGGACAAACACAAATAAACATAATCATATCAATTAATAAGCAATAAGAATTTGTAAACATAAACCTGGCAATAACTCTGAAGACAGAAGCACTCCTGCACAAATTGTAGGCTTTGCTTTGATCGGAGGATATATTTAACCGTATAGAATAAAATAAAACTGAAAAGAATAATGCTGGAAAGAAATAAATGGGAAATGAAATAATGCTGAAAAGAATGCTGCTGAAAATAATATTCGCTCAATAAAATCTCTAAACTTTCTTGCCCAAAAAGAAGAACCAGCCCCCCTTTCTACTGTGGTCTAAGGCTCTATTTATAGGTCTTGCTTGATCAGTTGCTCTCGAAAATGTAGGAACAGTTTACTTCCTTCTTTGAGAAATAATAGGGCCATTCAATTGTCACGTTCGTTGGTCCTTTGACTGAGTGGGTGAGATAATGTAGGAACTCGTTGGATTAACCCTTGAACGCGTTTCTGTCCGTTGAATGAGAAGAAAGTGGAGCAAGGGCTTGTGACGTTCATCACATTCAAGTGACGGTAGTCACTTGGTCTTCATGGCGCGTGACGTTCGTCACGTCTCCTTGACGGTCGTCAAGGCCTTCTTAATTGTGGGCCACGTGCTCACATGTGTAATGGGCTTTGGGCTCCTTTCTTCTCCTTAGGCCTTTTTGCTAGTTTTTGCACCCTTTTTTCTTCATTTCTTCAAAAGTGTTCGGCTTAATGCATATCTGCAAAAATAGAAAAATACCTGCATAATACTTATAAAATAATTTAATTTAAACTAAAGTATGAGAAATATTTGGTGTATATCAAGCCAGAAATATCACATATTTGTGTGTCATCATATATCGACAAGGTTGAAGCGATGGCTACGTTGATGCGACACTTTGGTTGATATCGATAGCCCTTGAGTTAATCAAGGAGAATATGGGGCCGCTGCATGGTGTCATAAAGCGTCAACTGACCTTAGAACCTTTAAATGAACAACTTGGCCATTAGGATGTAGTGAGATGGCCGTCTTTGGTGTATTCCCAAAGTCGGCAGGTACTCGATGCTACACTCATTGAGACTTGACTCCTGAGTTTTGTTTGGTTGCGAGTCAGTCGCCTATCGAACGAAGCTTGTGGGAAAAGTCAGTGATATTGAGATCCCTTAGAACCTGGTTACTATTTATAGGACAGGTTGAACCAATCCAACTTCAAGAGGGTATGACCTTAAAACCCATGCAAGCCTTAAATCTAAGGTCTTGGTGTGATTTGCTTGTGCTTGCTATATCTGTGATTTCTTGGCATAATCATGACATCATGACATTGCATATCATACTAACCATTTCAAGGATTTTCTAGGGCTTATCATTGTCTTATTTTATAGGGTATGACATTCGCTCGTAGGAACACTATCTAAATCAACCTTATGAAAGTGCATCCTCAACTCAAGGAGTTAGCATCAAGGACTCCTGAAAGTTCTCCCTTCACTGAAAAACATGGTCGACTTCTAAACTTGGTCACTTCGACCCCTGATGAAGAAATGTTAAAGGTGATCTTTTAGTTCTTTGACCCGTTGCACCCATGCTTCACTTTTCCTGATTACCAATAAGTGCCTACTATGGAGGAGTTTTCTCAGTTATTGGGGGTACCTATCCTTAATCAGCTACCATTCAACGGTATGGAAAGAGACCCAAAGCCTGAAGAGATTGCTCAAGCTCTATCTTTACCATGGTCTGATATAATGGCAAATTGGGAAACCAGAAGAGGTGTCCAAGGATTTCCAGTCAAGTTTCTATTTGAGAAAGCTCGCTATTTTTGGTATAACCTGGATTTACAATCTTTTGAAGAGGTGTTGGCCCTTCTCATATATGGGATGGTACTATTCCCTAACATGGACCAAGTCATAGATGTGAATGTGGTTAAGATTTTTCTGTCTCATAATCCGGTACCTACCTTACTTGGAGATATTCTACACTCTCTGCATATTCGCACTCTAAAGAGAAAAGGGACCCTTTTGTGTTGCACTCCTATATTTGATAGGTGGTTTATTTTGCACCTACCATAGTTTATTCTGAGAAATGAGTAGGGTATAAGATGGTCCCATAGGCTGATGTTCCTTACACATTCAGATGTTCATTGGTATTCCCGGTCCTTAGAGAGTATCACCATCATTGATCACTATGGGGAATTCCCTAATGTCCCTCTCTTAGGCATTAGGGGAGGAATCACTTATAATCCTTGCTTGGCGCTATGACAGTTTGGTTATGCTAGAAGGGATGTTCCTCACGACACACTCGTCCAAGGAATCATATTTGATTATGAGAATGATGGTCAAGGTTATCGCAAGAGGTTCATTCGAGCTTGGGGCATGATAAACAGGGTTGATAGCAAGACACTGAGGCACAAGAATTCCATCCCTCTTGAGCCTTACCTTAAATGGATGAGAGCTCATGCTCAATGTCTTATGATGCCATACCCTGCCATCTTACCTGTGATTGTGGAGCCAATTACTAAAGGAGACACTCCTTACATTGTTTTTCATCCTGATATGCCAACTGATTTTGAGGAGCTACAGAAATCCTGGATCCAACTCAAAGAAGAACGGGATACTTTCGAAGCCCAATTTTACGCCAGTGAGAAGAAGGTTCTAGAGCTCACCCGGTTACTTCATGAGGAGAGGAATATAAATGCCTACATTGCACCAAAGAGGATGCGCCTGTGGGAAACTTAAGTCTTCTTTTTCTTGGAAAATTTTATTGTTTCTTTGTTCCCTTTGTGAGCCTAAGAAGCATTATTGTGACCAATAAAATATTTTAATACAATTAATATTTGCTCTCTTTAAGCAATTTTAAGTCATATAAATCCTTGAAAACATTGCATACATATATTATACATATCATTGCATAAGCGGGTTTCAAAGCAGGTCTCTCATGTTCTCGCTGTTTATTTCAGCAATGGCTCTCAAACAAGACAACACGGATCTCCAAACTCAAGAAGCTCAGTTCATGGAAATGTTCCTGAACCTATCCAAGGGGCGGGAAAAGTTAAAAGCACTCCTCACTGGGAACTTGGCCAAGAAAAATCCTTAAGATGATAAGGACGAACGGTTGGAACAACTGCAAGCTGAGGTTGAAGTAATGAGAACCCAGATGTTGGGGCAGATGGCTCTTATCCAAGGCCTGTCTCGGGGACAAGAAGAGTTGAGGGCCATTATCACCAAACTTCATCAAGACGGATGCAACCGTAAGAAGCAAACAATCGAGGTTGGGGACCAAGTCATTGATCAACCTCCAAGAAGACAAGAGGTTGGACCTTTCCAAATTGTTACTACATCACGGGTCCAACAACAACCTTGCCAAAAATAACGGGTTAATCAGAGTAAGTCAGATACACCCAAGAGGTAGTTTACCAAACTCAACATGCCGTTGTATCAAGCTTTACAACACATGTTGAGGATGAATCTGGTTACATTGATAGGACCTCATCTGAATCCTAAGACTTCTTCCCCTAACTACAATCCTGATGCAAGGTGTGCATATCACTCCAATAGTCTGGGGCATGATACTGATGATTGTTGGAGGTTGAAATATAAAATTCAAAACGTGATTGATGAAGGAGTGTTGGAGTTTACACAAGACGGTCAGGATGAGTTCTTCTGCCATCCCTCCAAGGCATGCCATATGAAGTGACAAGATCAGACAAAGAGGCTTTTTGTTCATTTAAATTCTTAATTGTAATTTAATTTTGATTGTTCGAACATTTGTTTCATGTCAAACTTTATTACTTTATCAATGCATTGCATATGTCTGTTTTGAACCAATTCATTCAGATTCACTATATTTAAACTGCTTTCCTTTTTGTGATATTCAACTCTCAATCAAAAGCTCTGAGCCTTTAGAGGGAGGATGACAAAAATGATACCACAATCTCTAAAGTATGCTTTCAAACAGACCCCGCTAACGATGTACATGCATTGTTTCAAATCCTAAACAGTGGAGTTATAAGGAAGATAATCCCTAGTCAACCCCTTTGAGCCAAAGAAGTAGGAGTTTTTCTTTTCAAACAAATTAAAACCCTTTAATCATAACCTGGGGCAGGGTAGTTTTCTCAGTTAATTCAGAGGCGCATTCAGGCGCAAGCTCATCCTTCATACACGACAAAAAATGGTGATGGTTCCGCATAATCATCAAAGAAGGCAGTCATTATTTTTCAAAAGAAAATCCACTAAGTCAAAACCTATGAAGGAGACTTAAGAAAAAACGGGGGCATCCCGCTGACTGTAATTACAAAAGAAACAGTTCAGGCAAAAGTAGGGATAACAAAATCAAAAAAAGAGGTCCTACAAATCCCCAACAAAAGAAAAGGTTACTGTTGTACCCCAAAATATTCCCTCCCATATTTCTCAAAACATTTCAAGAAAGATCCTCAAGTTGCTCAAGGTAGTCCAAGGGTTGGCCAGACAAGCTCTCTCCTAAGGCAGTCTACCCCAAATTAGGGTTTTATGTTGCATCAAGATACTTGAGTCCAAGTGATCCCAAGTGCTCACCAATGTCCTAATATTCTCTCAAGATCATCCATATCAAGTTTTAAGCCTTGCAGAAAAAGTTTGCTCAGTAAATTGCTCAAAGGCCTGAAAATTGACTGTGCTAAGGCCAAAGTCAATTGTGGCCCACATACAGTCAAACTTCAAGATTTTGGTCAAAATCCTCATTTTGAAGTATATTTCATCATTTGATCAAGGGTTGATCATGATTCATCAAGGATTGCTCATAATTCATCAAGACTCAAAAATTGCAAAATTAGGGTTTTGTAGGAAAAGTCAACTCAACTTTGACCAAGCATAACTTTCTCATACTTTATGAGAAATGACCCATACAAAGCTCATTTTGAAGAGGATGCAATTCCCTACTATATATCTTCATCTCCCAAGTTCAAAATATGCACTCACAACAAGTTATGAATTTGGACATTATAGGTCATTTTGAAAAGTCAACAAAAACACATTTTTTTGTCAAAACTTCATACATTAGCATGGAATATCAAAATGAGATGAGACCAAAAGGGTTGCTTAGAGGACATATCAAGCTTTCTAAAAAATCCAATAACACCTCCAAGGAGTCAAAATTGAGGAAGTTATGCATTGGTGAAGTTGGCTTTTTTTGCAAAATTGCCAAAAGTCAACTATCCCTAAAACTACAAATTTTGCCAAATGGGCCCAATCTTTTTTACTTGTTTTGAGTTGGCAACATAGCCCAATAGCTCTAGCCTTTGCCACTTGTCCATATCTTATTTTTATTATTTATTTTGATTTTTATTTGAATTAATTCAATTTAAATCAAAATAAATCATATAAAATCAAAAACATTGAAAACAAAAGATATGGTGGTTATTTCAGGTCTTAATTTACAGATAGCAAGCATTCAAACTCGTGTAAAGGCATGTGTGCACAAAAAGATTGGATTTAGTCCATGTTTGGAAAGATCTTAAAGGTGAATCAAATCAAATCAAAAATCATTGATGGAGGAATATTGGATGCAGTTATCAACCCTAACTCAGTCCTTGGTACATAAGGAGGCGAGGCAGACCTAAAAACAGGTTAGAAACAGGCGCAGCAAGCAAAGCAACATTGGAAAAAAATCAAGAAAAGTGTAAGATCGAATTCAGTATTCCAGGCATCCTCAAGGCTTTCTATCCATCCCAATCGATTCCTGGGAGTGTCAGCAAGCTAAAGCAATCAAGAACCAAGCCGTTCCAGTCCCAAATCGCATTGTAAGTCCTTCACGAAACTCATGAAATCTTGAATTCGAATAGCATGATTTAGGCATTGTTAGGATGAATTAACCACATATTCTTGATCTATGGAACATATGCAAGCTTTCGGCATCATTTAATTTCATTTATAGAGCCTGTAGCGAATTTCACGATTGTAGGTTCGGAGCTTCGAATCAGGGTTTTTGTATGCAGGGATAGTTGGCCTTGATAAAAGGTACCATCGTGTTCAGAAGGATGAGACGAATCTAACCCTGGCCTTGGTGGTCATTTATATCACGTGTATGTGATTTTGAAAATTGGCAGGGCTTTAGCGACGGACATTATTCGTAGGTATAGGCTATCAAACCTTTAGCGACGGTGCAAGGAGGGAGATGAAGACGTGTCTTCCCCTGATTTGGTCATTTGAATTTTGCGTGCGAATTTGATATAAAACGCCTTTTTATTAATTGTTTATTATTTTTCAATATTATAACAACAAGGACAGATGGCCCAGTGGTAGCCAGGCACGCTCTAAAAGCATTGGAAGGCTGGAGGTCAGGGTTCGACCCCTGCCTCCAGCATTTGTTATTTTCATATTTTCTTGTAGGCAATTCAATACGTGCATGAGGCAAATGACTACCATACATCCTCCCAATCTAGCCAGCCAAGTGTCAGATGGCCAAATCTGATGGCCATCATCTGAAGGTGCATCATGAGCCAAGTCAAGCGCGCAGTACAGGATCTCAAAGTCAAACGGATTTCTTTGTTTTGGGCCCATGAAATTGCTCTTTGCACCCCCACATTGCAGGCCCAGTTTGTTTTTCTCTAATTCTTTTATATTTATCTTATTTAATTTTATTATTTATTTTACTAACTAATAATCATTTTCCTTTTATCAAAAAATCACAAAAACATTTTTCTATCCAATTAAATTCAAGATATTTTATTTTTATTAAAAAAAATTAATTAATTTAATTAGGTTATTAATTTTAGACAATTTTAATGTCTTTTTGTACATAATTAAAAATAATTAGAATAAATTGGTTTTATTACTAATTTAATTATTTTATTTTTTCCTAAAATAACAAAAACCCAAAAATGTGCCATATAATTATTTTCATTAATTAATTTAATAACTAATTAATTTTGCATTTAATTTTAAAACCTAATCTTTTTTTCTTAAAAAAAATTTTAAAAAAAACAAATAAAAGGAATTTTCTATTTTCATTAGGATAGAAGGGTCAAAACCCTAATTTCTCGTCAATCTAATTTTTCATCGCGCGCTTTATTATTATTTTGCCCAATTATTGTATCTGCTCACAGTTTGTAATAGTTTAAATTAGGACGTTTATTTACTTTTACCGCTTTTAATTTCAAAGGGTTTGTTTTTGGCTATGTAAATACCTGAAGCCTTGTAATAGCTTAGTTTAAATTCCGCACTTTAAATTCCGCAAATTATTAACTGTTAGATGTATGATTTAGGATGCATGACAAGAATGTATGTAATTTTAAAACGGTTAGATAACCTTAAATATGCAAAGATAAATATATCTGAAATTGAACCACTCGCGCATGCGCACTCCTAGGGTACACTCCCACTTGGTTTCCTTCGGTAAGCGGTCATTGAGTATAGGATACTTTAATGGTCGCCCTTTTGTCCAAAGATCAAAGTTGCCTCGGAAAGGTTGCCTCAGATATTGTTGCCTCGGATAAATTGATCTAAGACATTAGGGTTACTACTAAGACGTCCTAACATTGATTTAGTGACCATACGTCCCTTTTCGAATTGACCCTCAAACTCCAACGACGGTGCTACCTACTCACTAATAGTGGGATAGCATTGTCTAAAGGAAACGAATACAGAACGATTCTTTTTTCGAGTAGGTAGATTATTTCTTAAGTACTTGCTCAATCCAAACAAACTTTTTTCACACTTACACTCTTTTACAAACAAGTTTTCAAAAACACTTCATTACACTCTTGAAGACAGAAGCAAGAGTTAAATCGAAGTCAAAATAAAAACTTTTCAAAACCCACAAACACAAAGAAAACAATTTTGAAAATGATGAGCAAGTACCTAAGAGCCCATGGAAAAAATGGATAGAAAGGGTGCTAATACCTTCCCTTTCTATAATCTACCCCCCGTACTCAGAAATATCTCGAAAAAGGAATTTTTCTGTGCTTTTTTTCCTTTCCTTGTTGGATAAAATAAAAGTCAGTGGCGACTCTTGCTTACCGCGACATTTTGCAAAAACAAACGCAAAACATAAACCAGCATTTCAAAACAGTCCGGTTCTGGCCACCGTATCACAGAACTGGTGACTCTGCTGGGGATTTTATAAGTGGGGTGTACCTTAGGATTAGTTCATATTGTTTTCAATTGTTTGATTTGTATGCTTTATCTTCGTGGGCTTTGTATCGGAGTTACTATAGATCCTAACCCGGATCTGGGGACACCTTTTAAGTAAGTAGCAATAGACTGTGAGGGAACTGTACGGCGTAGTCCGATATGGTTGAAGCAGTAGCTACGTTGGTGTGACACATTAGTTGGTACCGATATCCCTTGTGGAGGAATAAGGAGAGTATGGGGCTTCTAATGGGTCATTAAGCATCAACTGACCTTAGAACCTATAATTGACTAACTTGGCCATAGAAGAGTAGCAGTATGCTACACTCATTGATACCATACTCTCGCGATGATTTCGGCCGCAAGAAAAGGTTGCTAAACTGGAATTATGACCGATCGAGGATGGTCAGTGATATTGAGAACCTCTAGAACCCGATTACTATTTCTAGGACAGGTTGAACCAACTAAACTGCAAGAGGGTAGTACCTAAACTCCATGCCAGTCTAAAATTTAAGGGCTATTGTGTGACTTGTTTTCCCTTACCATGTTTTCTATCTGTGATACCTGTGGTGTGTTTCTATCATGAAATCATGCATCATGACATTTCATGCATATTTTCATCAGACTAACCATTTCAAAGACCGAGGGGATTCATCTTTGTTCTGTTTTGCAGATCATGGCATCTATGCGCAGAAATACCATTCGGATCAGTTTCGTGTAGATACCTGCTCAGCTTAGAGATTTGGTTTCGAAGGTTCATGATATTTCTTCCTTTGTCAGAAGACATGGTCATCTCCTCAGTCTGGTCGCTTCCAAGTTAGATGAGCAAATGATGAGCGTCTTGTTCCAGTTCTTTGACTCGTTGCATCACTGTTTCACCTTTCCGGACTATCAGTTGGTCCCTACTTTGAAGGAGTTCTCTAATTTACTTGGCATATCTATTCTAGAGCAGACACCATTTACTGGTTTGGAGATAGCTTCTAGGCCAGAGGATATTGCTTCAGCCCTCCATCTTACAAGGGCTGATGTGGTGTCTAACTGAGAGACTCGGAGTGGGATTAAAGGCTTCTTGGCTAAGTTCTTAGTTGATCAGGCTCATCAGTTCTGGGATAGTTTGGACTTTCAAGCGTTTGAAGACATCCTGGCCCTCCTCATCTATGGCTTGGTTCTGTTCCCAAATTCAGATTCTTTCGTTGATGTGAATGCAGTCAAGATTTTCATGTCACGTAATCTAGTGCCCACTCTCTTAGGTGATATTCTACATGCTCTTTATGCCCATACTGCTCGGAGAAGGGGAACCCTTATGTGTTGTGCACTGCTGCTTGCGAGGTGGTTTATTTCTCACCTCCCCAAATCTGTATTGAAGAATGAGGAAGGTATGGGTTGGGCCTACAGAATCATGTCCCTTGCTCATATGGATATCATCTGGAGTACTAAAGACATGGAAGAAGTAGCTGTCGTTGATCGGTGTGGGGAATACCCCAATGTTCCATTGCTTGGAATTAGATGAGGGATAACCTATAATCCTTGTTTAGCCTTACGACAGTTTGGACGAGCTCGAAGGGACAATCCTCATGAGTTGCTGCTTCCAGACATTGTCTTTGACTTCATGGGAGATGTTGAGGGACATCGCCGCAGATTTATATGAGCCTAGGACAGGGTGAACAGGTCTGATCCACATGAGCTAGGCATGAAGACTTCTCTCCCGATGCAACCGTATCTCCGGTGGGTTCGAGCCCGTGCTCAAAAGCTGGGGATGCCTTACAAAGCTTTTTTGCCTGTGATAGTGGAGCATACTGATGAAGAAGGGGTTCCTTATACGATCCTCCATCCTCATATGCCTATTGATATTGGGGCATTGAATAGGTCTTGGATCCAACTAAGGGAAGAACGGGATACATACAGAGAGAAGTATCATGAGCAGGAACGGAAGATCCTGAAGCTTACAAGGCAGCTGGAGAATGAGAGGGTCCTCAACGATTATGTCAGCACCAAAGGAAAATGACCATGGGAACACTGGTGTCTTTTATTGTTTCTAGTTTAGATTTGCTTTTCAGTATTTCTTTTGTAACGCCTTAAAGGCATTTGTTAAACATTGTTTCAAGTTTTTTTATCTAATAAAGTGTGTTTCATTTTGGTTTACAAATTTGAATCTCTCTAAATTCTTTGAAATCATCTCATACGCATTCCATTCCCATGCACCTCATTACAGGTACCCTTACAGGTTTCTCATCTTCTTCGCTGTTTATTTCAGCAATCATGTCTTCTGAAACGCCTACTGATCAAGCCATCAAGGCTCTTCAAGATCAGAATGCTCAGTTCCAGGAAATGTTCATGAACTTGGCCAAGAGTCAACAAGATTTGAATACTCTTATCTTGAAGGACAAGAAGAAGAAGAAGAAGAAGAAGAAGAAGAAGACGGTCCTCCTGAATATGGGTCACAGGTTTGGGAACAGATTCAGACAAGATGTTGATTTATCTCACTTATCTGGAGGGGGAGAGAATCAAGAAGAAAGGAGGGCGCCTAGCCCTGTGGTTTCTGACAATGACACGGATTTTAATGAAGACCAGTATCCTCCGGCCGAGGATAGGTATAAGCAACTTGAAGACTGGTTAAGCGCGATGGAGATCCAGAAGATACCTGGGCTGGACTTTAGAGATTTGGGTTTGGCATCTGGGGTGGTAATCCCGCACAAGTTTAAAGCACCAATCTTTGCTAAATACGATGGGGTATCCTATCCAAAGTTACACCTCCGCTCGTATGTTAAAAAGATTCAACCGTATACTGCTGATAGGAACCTCTGGGTTTATTTCTTTCAAGATAGTCTGTCAGGGACTCAACTTGAATGGTTCTATCAATTGGAAGGAGCTAATGTCCGCAACTGGGAGGACCTTGCCACTGCTTTTTACAAGCAATACCAGTATAATGCCGACCTTGCTCCCACACATACCCAACTTTAGGGTATGTCTATGGGTGTAAGCGAAGGTTTTAAGGACTATGCTCAGAAGTGGAGAGATCTTGCTGGAAGAGTACAACCCCCTCTGGTTGACAGGGAGTTGGTGGATATGTTTCTTGGGACTTTGTCTGGTCTGTATTTCAACCATTTGATCGGTAGTTCATTGTCTGGGTTCACCGAATTGATTATGACTGGGGAGAGAGTTGAAGCTGGTATCAAGAGCGGAAAGATACAGAAAGGTGCTTTGTCAAGTACAGAGAAGAAGCCTTTCAAGAAAGAGTCAAGTGCAGTTTACAGCTCGAGGAGCCAAAATCGACTCGAACGCCGCCAAGTAGTTAATGCGGTGGTTATATCAAGACCAATTGTTGCCCCACAATGCAACAATCAGCAAAGAGCAGAGAGACCGCAAAGGCAGTATACTCGGCTCAGTATGACTCTATCTCAAATTATTCCGCAACTATTGAAGACCAACTTGGTGATTCCGAAGGAGGCTCCAAAGAATCCAAACACCATATCACCGCTGTATAATCCGAATGCCCGCTGTGCTTATCACTCTGATAGCCCAGGGCATGATACCAACAATTGCTAGGCTTTGAAGAATAAAGTGTAGGATTTGATTGATGCTAAGGAAATTGAGTTTGAAGCGCCTGAAAAGCCTAATGTCATGACTGCTCCTATGCCGAAGCATGGAGTGAATGTTGTAGATGATGACTCGTTTGTGACTTTTGTGAAAGACATTTCTACTCCGTTGATGACTGTAAAGAAGAACTTGTTACTGGCCGATTTATTTTCGGGTTGTGGCGAAGGTTGCCACCTATGTTCCATCCTACCTACCGGTTGCCATCTATTGAAGTCAGATGTCCAACGCCTGATGGATAACAAAGAAATCTTGTTCGAGAAAACTTTGGTTCCATTGATTCATGTTGAAGATGTTTCCATATTCACCATTTCCGCCAATTCTTCCAAGGCTTCCTAGAGAAAGCCTGTTAGAATTACATATGTTCCGAGAGTTGCTCCATTGATCATTACTATTCCTGGACCTATCCCTTACGCGGCGGATAAGGCTGTCTCGTGGCATTATGGGGCCGATGTGTATTATCATGGGATTAAACAAGACTTGAAGGCTGAAGAGGCTGATACTGATGTCAGCAACATTGTCGGGTCTAGCAAGGTCACCCGAAGCGGAAGACTTTTCTCTCCTGAGATCTCTCCTCCAACTGTTCGGAAGCCTGTTTTCATTACACCTGTCAATGCATCTGCTGCTGTTCCAATTCTCACTCCAGTTGTCACCCTTGTCGCTGAGTCGTCTGACACTCGGGGAAAAGAGATCACCGGTGAGCCTGCCCGGACGAAGGCACCGAAGAAGATTATTGTTGAAACCTCTAGGCAGGAGATAGAGGAAATTTTGAAGATCATCAAAAAGAGCGACTACAACATAGTCGAACTGTTGGGGTAAACCCCGTCAAAGATCTCTATGTTGTCTTTATTGTTGTGTTCAGAAGCCCATGCTAAGGCTCTGATTTCTTTCCTGAAAACTGCACATGTACCGTAGGAGACATCTGCTGACCAATTCAAGGACTGTGTGGCTAGTTTGACAGCTGACAGCGGGTTGGGTTTCTCCAACGCAAATTTGACTGCCAAAGGAAAGAATCACAATGATGCTCTACACGTTTCAATCGAGTGCAGGGGCACTACTCTGGCCCATGTGCTGGTGGATACTGGGTCCTCGTTAAATGTTTTACCCAAGAAAGCGTTAGACCGGTTGGACTGTGAAGGGTTGGTGCTGAAGCCAAGTAATATTGTGGTTAGGGCCTTTGATGGGTCCAAAAGGATGGTACATGGAGAGGTGGATGTTCCTGTCAAGGTTGGTTCCCAGAATTTCGCGTCTACATTATATGTGATGGGCATTCGACCATCTTATTCTTGTTTGCTGGGTCACCCGTGGATTCATAGGGCTGGGGCAGTAAATTCTACGCTTCATCAGATGTTAAAATACCCAGTGAAGGGGAAAATTGTTACGGTACGAGGAGAAGAGGAGTACATGGTAAGCCACCTTAACTCTTTTAGGTATGTGGAGATGGATGGGGAGTTCGTTGAAACCCTGTGCCAAAACTTTGAAGAAGTCCCATAGACTCTGGCATCGACCGAAACTGTTGCTGAAGATCCTCTAATGAAGATGGCTTCCCTCAAGGATGCTCGGGCTGTTGTTGAAAAAGGTGGGTGTGCGAATTGGGGCCAACTCCCTGACTTTGCACACAAGACTGACAAGTTTGGTTTGGGTTTCACTGTAGAAGCTCAAAGGGTTGTTCGGCGTGCACGGATTGGAGGACCTCCCCTGTTTATCAGTAATTCGAGAGTGAATGCAATTGAAGATGATGATGAAGAGTCAAATTTCAACAGCTGGATTTACCCGACTACCGACGATGGATTAAGCAATTGGACGGCAAAGGACTCCGTGCCTGTTTCTTTTATTACACAGTAATAAGACTTTTGTTTTGAGATTTGTAACAGACAATTTGAAACTTTTACGGCCCAGTGCCTTGCCCGAGACACCGTGGCTTTGTTTGTGAGGGCTCGTTATGTGTCATTTCCATATATCATCAATAAAAGCATTTGATGTTTTCTTGCATTACAATTTTGCGCTCCTTGTTTTTATTTTCTATTTTGCAAAACAGCTATTTGTCTTACACACACTCACATATACAGGTCCACATCCACTCTGGATCCCACTGATAACGATTCTGCTACTGCCAGTTATGACTTCAAAAGTCCGATCAACCAAGCCGAGGACGAAGGTGAGGATGATTGTGAAGTGCCTGGGGAACTTGATAGACTGTTACTTCAGGAAGAGAGGGCCATACAGCCGCATGAAGAGCCAGTGGAAACAGTAAATCTGGGTACGGAGGAAGACAAGAAAGAGGTCAAGGTCGGTGCAAATCTGGAACCTGGTGTTAAGCAACGGTTGATTCAGATGTTGCGTGACTATGTTGAGATCTTTGCCTAGTCTTATGAAGATATGTCGGGGTTGGATACCGATATTGTGGTTCACCGCCTGCCCACCAAGGAAGACTGTCCTCCAGTGAAATAGAAAGTTCGCCGAATGCGCCCAGAGATGTCCGAGAAAATCAAGGCTGAGGTTATGAAACCGTTTGATGCCGGCTTTCTAGCAGTTACTTCTTACCCGCAGAGGGTTGCCAACGTGGTTCCGGTGTCGAAGAAGGATGGTAAGGTTCGTATGTATGTTGACTATAGGGATCTAAACAGGGCGAGCCCTAAGGATGATTTCCCTCTACCCCATATCGACGTGCTGGTTGACAACACCACATAGCATAAGGTATTCTCCTTTATGGATGGCTTCTCCGGTTACAATCAGATTAAGATGGCTCCCGAAGACATGGAGAAGACAACATTCGTTACTCAATGGGGTACCTTTTGCTACAAAGTCATGCCTTTCGGATTAAAGAATGCTGGGGAAACATATCAGCGTGCCATGGTCGCTTTGTTCCATGACATGATTCATCATGAGATTGAGGTATACGTTGACGACATGATTGCAAGGTCCCAGACTGAAGAAGAACATCTTAACCACCTTTAGGAGCTATTTGACAGGCTGAAGTTGTACAAGCTGAGGTTAAACCCGAACAAGTGCACCTTCGGGGTGAGGTCTGGTAAGTTGTTGGGTTTCGTCGTAAGTGATAAAGGTATTCAAGTGAATCCTGCAAAGGTGAAGGCTATACAGGAAATTCCAACTCCCCGAACAGAAAAAGAAGATAGAGGCTTTTTGGGACGATTTAATTACATTGCTCGATTCATTTCACATTTGACTGCTACTTGTGAGCCAATCTTCAAACTGCTGAAGAAAGATCAAGTGGTAAAGTGGAATGATGAATGTCAAGTCACTTTCGAAAGGATCAAAGAATATCTCCAAGAGCCACCTATTATGATTCCTCTAGTTAAAGGAAGACCTCTGATCTTATACTTGACAGTACTCGACAATTCAATGGGGTGCGTGCTGGGGCAGCATGACGAGTTTGGCCGAAAAGAGTGTGCTATTTACTACCTTAGAAAAAAGTTTACCGACTGCGAGACCCGATGCTCGTTGCTTGAGAAAACTTGTTGCGTTTTGGCATGGGCTGCTCGCCGGTTGAGACAGTATATGCTGACTCACACTACTCTATTGATATCAAAGATGGATCCAATCAAGTATATCTTCGAGAAGCCTGCCTTGTCCGGAAGAATAGCAAGATGGAAGATGATCTTGACCGAGTATGACATCCAATACACGACCCAAAAGGCAATCAAGGGAAGTGTGTTGGCGGATCATTTGGCACATCAGGCAGTGGATGATTACCAGTCTATGAACTTCGAATTCCCGGATGAGAACATCATGTTGGTGACTGATTGTGAGATACCTGGACCGGATGAAGGACCTGAGGAAGGATCCCGATGGTCTATGTACTTTGATGGAGCTTCAAATGCTTTGGGTAATGGAATTGGCGCCGTGATCATATCTCCTGAAGGCTCTCATACTCCGTTCACCGCCCGATTATGTTTCAACTGCACCAACAATATGGCCGAGTATGAAGCGTGCATCATGGGTCTTCGAGCAGCAATTGACCTAAGGATTAAGTTCTTAAGTGTATTCGGAGATTCCTCTCTCGTGATCAGTCAGATCAAAGGCGAGTGGGATATGAAGCACCCAAATCTTATCCCTTACAAAGAGTATGTACTGATGTTACTTCCGCATTTCGAGGAGATAACCTTTGAACACTTCCCTAGGGAGGAGAATCAGTTAGCGGACGCGCTAGCTACAATGTATTCTATGTTCAAGGTCAGGTGGGACAATGAGGCTCCCCAGATTACCATTGAAAGATTGGGCGAACCCACACATTGCTGTGACATTGAGACTGAAGAGGTAACAGAAAAACCTTGGTTTCACGAGGTAAAGAGGTATCTTGAGGCTCAGGAATACCCCGAGGGTGCATCTGTTAATGATAAGAAGTTTCTGAGGAGGTTCGCGGTGAAATTCTTCATCAGTAATGGTATCCTTTACAAGCGTAACCATGATTCAACCTTACTGCGATGTATGGATAAGAACGAGGTGGAAAAGATCATGGTAGAGTTACATGAAGGTACTTTCGGAACTCATTCCAGTGGACACACCATGGCAAAGAAGATCCTACGGACAGGATATTATTGATCCACCATGGAAGCCGACTGTTATCAGCATTCTCGGACCTGTCACAAGTGCCAAGTCTATGCTGATAAGGTGCACATACCTCCAGTTCCTCTGAACGTCTTGACAGCTCCTTGGCCTTTTGCAATGTGGGGCATCGACATGATTGGTGAGATCAGACCTACAGCGTCTAACAGGCATCATTTCATCCTGGTAGCAATTGATTACTTTACAAAGTGGGTTGAGGCATCTTCCTTTTCTACAGTAACCAAGAACGTCGTGGCACGGTTCATTCGACACAATCTGATCTGTCGATATGGTGTACTAGAGAGGATTATTACAGATAATGGTACAAATCTCAACAATACAATGATCACCGAGATCTGCAAGCAGTTCAAGATACAGCATCACAAATCTTCTCCCTACCGGCCGAAGATGAATAAGGTTGTTGAAGCAGCTAATAAGAACATCAAGAAGATTGTGCAGAAGATGACAGTGACATACAAAGACTGGCACGAGATGTTACCATTTTCTCTTCATGGGTACCGTACCTCAGCACGGACGTCAACAGGGGAAACACCCTATTCCTTGGTATATGGTATGGAGGCAGTCTTTCCCGTTGAAGTTCAGATACCCACTCTTCAGATTATGAAGGATGCAGGTTTGAGCGAAGATGACTGGATTCAGACCCGGCTTGATCAGCTGAACTTAATCGATAAAAAGAGGCTTACTGCTATTTGTCATGGCCAAACGTATCAAAAACGGATGATCAAGGCATTTAACAAGAAAGTTAGACGACAAGAGTATCAAGTCGGGGATCTGGTGATCAAGCGCATCATCCTACCACAAGGTGATCCCAGGGGCAAATGGACCCCTACCTACAAAGGGCCATTTGTGGTTAAGAACATTTTCTCAGGAGGAGCTATGATTCTAACCACCATGGATGGTGACGACCTTCCTCACCCCGTCAATGCAGACATAGTGAAAAAATACTACGCATAATCCATGACCCGCTAGGTCGACTGGACTAGGCAAAAATAAGGGCTTCCCGGCGAACCAAAAGGGTTCGGGCAAAAATAAGGGATGAAAATGAAAAAATTTGTACACCCGGCAAGTCGAAAACCTAAAAAGGCGGATTGGGCAAAAAAGGGTATCCCGGTGGACTGAAAACCCGAAAGGGCGGTCCAGGCAAAAATTAGGAATCAAAGCGTAACACTATGTCTCATTGGATCACCTTGCAACCAGACTTCAATATCGTCTATCAAGCTCGGATTACACTAATAAATCTGATCTACCTTCAACCAAGTAGCAAAGTGATGAGATGTTCGAGGATATAAAGGCAATAGCAGAGTTGGAACCCAGTGGGATTATTCACATAGCTGTTTTTCTTTGTTTTTTACAAACTGTATAAATTCTTTTGTTCGGCGGCGTTCTCTTACTAGAACGTCAGCCTCTTGTACAAAAACGCCTATTTACAGGCTGACTTCAAAATCAATATAATTCATTTCCACAAATAAATTTCAAATTTTTCTTTTTCTGTTTTATTTTGCAAGAACGTCCAATGTTCATTTTTGATATATGCATTTGACATTAATTGCTGCTCATGAATATTTACATGCGAAACAAAAGACGATTACTCGTAATATCAGAGACAGGGGAAAATAAGAATTGTCCAGACCTTACAGTTGCTCCATCCACCAGATACAGGGATAGATTTAGCTGAAGAATATGACTGAGGTACATTCACTCCCCGCAGAGTAAGAAAAAGACAGTAATGTTAACTCTCCCCAGCTGAGGCTCACAACCGCGAATGAGTCGGCAATATTCTCCCCAAGCAGAGTTTATCCATCATCAGCACTAGACAATTATCCCCAGCAGAGTCTGAAAAATCTTCCCCAGTAGAGTCTAAAAGGTTATCCCCAGTGAAGTCGCAACTGAAAGATTATCCCCAGCGGAGTTCATTCCTTTCACAAACAGAAACTCAATCTCCAATAGGATTCAGTATCTCCAGCAACGGTAATTCATCCCCAGCTGAATTTATCAGCGGAATCCTCAGTGGAGCATGTCCTCCCCACAGAGCCACTTCCTCATCAGTTTATTCCCCAGCGGAGTTATCCTCTCCTGAAGGCTTATTCTCACAAGCATCTTCATTCACTATCCCCAGCGGAAGCGAAGAATTCAACTTTTTTCTCCAGCAGTAATTCGGGATTTATTTTCCCCAGCTAAAAACATCACATTTCCATACATCATGACATGCATACGCATCATACAACACAATCTCATTTATTTTGAGAACATCATTGCTTGATACATATCATGCATTACATACAGCTAACCTTTACCTTTTAGGAAGGATACAATCAGATTCTCACAAAATTCAAGCTATGAAGTCTTTACCTCAGTTGAATAACAGATGACTGAAGTTCCTAAATGTCAGCAAAGATGATTCCTCAGTTGAATAACGGATGACTGAAGTTCCTAAATGTCAGCAGAGATGATTCCTCAGTTGAATAACGGATGACTGAAGTTCCTAAATGTCAGCAGAGATGATTCCTCAGTTGAATAACGGATGACTGAAGTTCCTAAATGTCAGAAGAGATGTTTCCTCAGTTGAATAACGGATGACTGAAGTTCCTAAATGTCAGCAGAGATGATTCCTCAGTTGAATAACGGATGACTGAAGTTCCTAAATGTCAGCAGAGATGATTCCTCAGTTGAATAACGGATGATTGAAGTTCCTAAATGTCAGCAGAGATGATTCCTCAGTTGAATAACGGATGACTGAAGTTCCTAAATGTCAGCAGAGATGATTCCTCAGTTGAATAACGGATGACTGAAGTTCCTAAATGTCAACAGAGATGATTCCTCAATTGAATAACGGATGACTGAAGTTCCTAAATGTCAGTAGAGATGATTCCTCAGTTGAATAACGGATAACTAAAGTTCCTAAATATCAGCAGAGATGATTCCTCAGTTGAATAACGGATGACAAATGTCAGCAGAGATGATTCCTCAGTTGAATAACGGATGACTAAAGTTCCTAAATGTCAGCAGAGATGATTCCTCAGTTGAATAACGGATGAATGAAGTTCCTAAATGTCAGCAGAGATGATTCCTCAGTTGAATAACGGATGACTGAAGTTCCTAAATGTCAGCAGAGATGTTTCCTCAGTTGAATAACGGATGACTGAAGTTCCTAAATGTCAACAGAGATGTTTCCTCGGTTGAATAACGGATGACTGAAGTTCCTAAATGTCAACAGAGATGATTCCTCAGTAGAATACGGACGATCGAAGTTCCTAAAATTCTACTTCTTAACAAAGATCAGCCTTCCCTAGCAGAATCTTCCTTAACAGCAGGTACACAGTTCTCGCTAAGGAATCTCTTATGCGATCGACACTCCTTCGGATGGAATCTTTAAGCCCATCCCCTCGTCAGCAATTTCCAAATGGCATTTGTAAGCCCATTCCCGACATCACAAGACAATTACCACTTCATGCGAGTGCAAATTTCTGGGCACTCTAGTGTTCAATCATCTTCCACCTTAAGATTACGAAAGGCAGACAAGCCAATCTAAATCTTCAGGTTTAAGAAAATTGAACAGGGGCATCTGTTGTACCCCAAAATTTTCCCTCCCATATTTCTCAAAACATTTCAAGAAAGATCCTCAAGTTGCTCAAGGTAGTCCAAGGGTTGGCCAGACAAGCTCTCTCCTAAGGCAGTCTACCCCAAATTAGGGTTCCATGTTGCATCAAGATAATTGACTACAAGTGATCCCAAGTGCTCACCAATTTCCTAATATGCTCTCAAGATCATCCATATCAAGTTTCAAGCCTTGCAGAAAAAGTTTGCTCAGTCAATTGCTCAAAGGCCTGAAAATTGACTGTGCTAAGGCCAAAGTCAATTGTGGCCCACATACAGTCAAACTTCAAGATTTTGGTCAAAATCCTCATTTTGAAGTATATTTCATCATTTGATCAAGGGTTGATCATGATTCATCAAGGATTGCTCATAATTCATCAAGACTCAAAAATTGCTAAATTAGGGTCTTGCAGGAAAAGTCAACTCAACTTTGACCAAGTATAACTTTCTCATAATTTATGAGAAATGACCCATACAAAGCTCATTTTGAAGAGGATGTAATTCCCTACAATCCATCTTCAGCTCCCAAGTTCAAAATATGCACTCACAAGAAGTTATGAATTTGGACATTATAGGTCATTTTGAAAAGTCAACAAAAACACCTTTTTTGTCAAAGCTTCATACATGAGCATGGAATACCAAAATGAGATGATACCAAAAGGGTTGCTTATAAGACATATCAAGCTTTATAAAAAGTCCAAGAACACCTCCAAGGAGTCAAAATTGCGAAAGTTATGCATTGGTGAAGTTGGCCTTTTTTGCAAAATTGCCAAAAGTCAACTATCCCTAAAACTACAATTTTTGCCAAATAGGCCCAATCTTTTTCACTTGTTTTGAGTTGGAAACATAGCCCACGAGCTCTTGCCTTTTCCACTTGTCCATATCTTATTTTTATCATTTATTTTGATTTTTATTTGAATTAATTCAATTTAAATCAAAATAAATCATATAAAATCAAAAACATTGAAAACAAAAGATTTGGTGGTTATTTCAGTTCTTAATTTACAGATAGAAAGCATTCAAACTCATGTAAAGACATGTGTGCACAAAAAGATTGGATTTAGGCCATATTTGGAAAGATCTTAAAGGTGAATCAAATCAAATCAAAAATCATTGATGGAGGAAGACTGGATGCAGTTATCAACCCTAACTCAGACCTTGGTACATAAGGAGGCGAGGCAGACCTAAAAACAGGTTAGAAACAGGCGCAGCAAGCAAAGCAACATTGGAAAAAAAATCAAGAAAAGTGTAAGATCGAATTCAGTATTCCAGGCATCCTCAAGGCTTTCTATCCATCCCAATCGATTCCTGGGAGTGTCAGCAAGCTAAAGCAATCAAGAACCAAGTTGTTCCAGTCCCAAATCGCACTGTAAGTCCTTCACAAAACTCATGAAATCTTGAATTCGAATAGCATGTGTGATGCGGTGGGAGAACTGACTTGATGTTTTACGTTTCGTTCGCACTTGTGCAGTTAGCAAGAGTCGCCACCGACTTTTCTTTTATCCAAAAGGAAAGGTAAAAAAGCACAGGGAAGACCTTTCAAGAATTTTCTTGGGTTCGGGGGGTAGATTATGAAAAGGGAAGGTATTAGCACCCTTTTCATCCATGGTTTTCCATGGGCTCTTAGTTACTCGTTTAGATCACTTGCTTTCGTTTGATTGTGTGCTTGTGGTGTGGACTTTGAAAGTATTTTGGAAAATATCTTTGTAATGGTTCTCGTCTCTATAAGAACGTATACAAAGTTTTGTTTTGAAAAGTGGTTCAAAGATGTATTTATGAATCGTGTTTCGAAAAGTGTTTTGAAAAGAGGTTTTGCAATGGTTCTCGTCTCTATAAGAACGTATACAAAATGTTTTATCTTTTTGAAAATGTTTTGAAATGGGAGTGTAGGTGTAAAAGTTTTTATCGTGAGCAAGCGAGTAACTAAGAGCGAATCTATCTACTCGAAAGGTCTTAAATTATTCTTTTCTTCTTCCTTTTAATGGTGTTATCTTACCATTGATTTGGTAAGGAGCCCCATCGTTGGATGTGAAGGGACAGGCGCGGGTCAATTTTACAATCATTGAAGGCAACTTATGAGACGCTTTAGCAATTTTCGTAAGGGACGAGATTGTTTTCGTAATTGAAAATGGTTTGAGGTTTTGAGACCTTAACAGTTTTTTTTTTACTTTGACAGTTTTGAAAACCTGAGGTTTTGGAGGTTTTTTTGGTTTTTTTATGAGTTTGAAAATGGTTTGGTGTTTTGAGGCTTTTTGACATTTTTTTTATGAGTTTGAAAATGGTTTGGTGTTTTGAGGCTTTTGATAGTTTTTTGTATTTGGTGATTTTTCTGAGTTTTTTAGACTTCTCCTCTTGGCTTTAGGGTTGTCCACTGTTATATTGGTGTTGCTTCTGTTGAATTCATATTCAACATGGTGGGAAAACAAAGAATTTGAATATTTTTGCATATTGTTCTCATGCCATTTTTGTTGCAGTTTTGTTTTCTAACAACTTCTATGCAATTTGTGACAGTCAAGGCAGCAGGGCTGTGCATCCCAATATCCTAGGTGACTTCTTTCCTCTCTTCTCTCTCAATGACACTAAGAAAGTCAATTGCTCTTTTTCCTTTTTCTGAAAAGTTTGCAATAAAATGGAAAATGATGAATTGGCTTATTGAACAAGTTTCTGCGTGTTTGACTTAGCTATTATATGTTATACTTCTGCTTTTTGTTGCCTGCTTTTGTTGATGTTGTTTGTTGCTATACTGCTGCCCAGTTTGCGCTGTTGTTTGTTGTTTGCCATATTGCTGTTTGTTTGCCTCTGTTTGCAATATTTGTTTGGGCAATTTTGTTTGATTTGTGTTGTTGTTTGCTTCAGTTTGCGCATTTGTTTGTTTGGACAACTTTGCTTGCCTTTGGATAGTTTTGTAGCATTTCTTGGACAGCTTGCTTGCATTTCTTTTTCTTCTTTTTGTGAACCAAGAAGAATAATCTTCTTGTGATTTTCAAATAGAGAAAATAAATTATAATGAATTAAAAATGGCCTTCTGATTCCAAATTGCAAACTTTAATGATGAATAGAATTTTTTCTTTTGAAAATTCTTGCTCATGCCCAAATAATTTTATACTAATCACATTTCCTTTCTTTTATTTTCATGTGAGCACAATTGGATGGTGGCAAAGCAGGGGAAGCAAGAGACTCTGTGGCAAGTATGGAAGCAAAGGAACTTCAGTCAACCTTAGGCATAGATCCATTTAGATTTTCTTTGTAATTTAGAGAGAAACATTCTTGTATTGTATCCAACAATTGTACTAATTTATCTTTTAAATACAATAAGTTATAAAACCTAAAGTATTTAAATAATAAATTATTTTGTAACAACTTTTGAAATAAATGGAGAAAGTCTTATGAGATATTCTGGTGTCCATTGAAACCCTTTACTGTCAATAACTTGTAATTTTCTCTTTGCATCCTAACTGATTCTTAAAGATTCCCAATCAAGATAATTGAAACAAAATGCTCCAATCTGATAATTTAAATTCCAATAAATTTTGTAATCTTGCAACTGGATTCCAAACAAACACGCACTATGTATTCCATTTCTTAACCAAGCAAATGTTATAAAAGACGTAAATTATCTGGTTAACCTGGATCAAACAATCATGAGTGTCCCAAATGACAGTCTTATTCTTTTGTCCCAAACAACCATGCCTTGAGAACAAACACTGTCTTTTCAATAAACTTGAGAAAGCATGAAGATCTGTGAAAACCAATTGAATCTTTTTAAGAATTCATTTTCTTTTGAGAATTGCAAGAAAAACCCTAGTTGCTGGTTTACTGCCACATAAGAGAATCTATCTGATCGATTCCTGAGCCAAATTGAATATCTGAGAAACCCTAAGGTTCCGTCTTCTATGAAAATTGGGAGGGAAAATTTTATGGTACAACGGATGCCCCTATTCAATCTTCTTGAACCTGAAGAGTTAGATCGGCGAGTTTTTCCGTTCGTGACTCGAAGGTAAAAGATGATTGGACACTAGAGTGCCCATAAATTTGCGCTCGACAAAAGTGTAATTGAGGGAATGGGCTTAAAGATTCCATTTGGAGAGATGTTAGAATCTTGTTGGAGATGGGCTTGTAGATGCCATCCAAGAATATTTGTTTGTAAATCAAAAGAATAAGCATCAGAATGGTGTCCGTATTTGGAACGTATCTGAACTGTATCTGTACTTGAATCCGAATAAGCGACAGAATGGCTTCCGTGTCTAGAGCGTATCTGGACTGTATCTGTAGGATGAAACTGAATAAGCGACAGAATGGTTTCCGTGTCTGGAGCGTATCTGAACTGTATCTGAACTGTATCTTGAAATTAAGTCTGAATGAGTAACAGAATGACTTTCGTGTCTGGAGTGTATCTGTACTGTATCGGTACTTGGAGTTTGAATAAGTATCAGGATGGCATCCTTGTTTGGAGCGTATCTGAACTGTATCTGAAGTTGAGATCTGAATGAGTAACAGAATGACTTCCGTGTCTGGAGTGTATTTGTATTGTATCGGTACTTAGAGTTTGAATAAGTATCAGGATGGCATCCTTGTTTGAAGCGTATCTAAACTGTATCTGAAGTTGAGATCTGAATGAGTGACAGAATGACTTTCGTGTCTGGAGTGTATCTCTATTGTATCTTGAAATTGAAATCTGAATGAGTAACAGAATAACTTCTGTGTCTGGAGTGTATCTATACTGTATCGGTACTTGGAGTTTGAATAAGTATCAGGATGGCATCCTTGTCTGGAGCGTATCTGAACTGTATCTAAAGTTGAGATTTGAATGAGTGATAGAATGACTTCCGTGTCTGGAGTGTATATGTACTGTATCTTGAAATTGAAATCTGAATGAGTAACAGAATAACTTCTGTGTCTGGAGTGTATCTGAACTGTATCTGAAATTGAAATCTGAATGAGTAACAGAATGACTTCCGTGTCTGGAGTGTATTTGTACTGTATCTGAAATTGAAATTTGAATTAGTAACAGAATGACTTCCGTGTCTGGAGTGTATTTGTACTGTATCATGAAATTTTTGAATATTTGTTAAAGATAGCTGTTTAATCTTATCCTGAAAAGGGTAAAATGTTAGCTGAAACACAAAGTTATGTTGCATGAAATTTATGATGCAATAAATGTATTTTATCCCTGTTTATGATATATGAATGTAATGTATGCGCATGTAAGCTGATTTGTTGTATTATTGAGGAAAATAAATCCTTGACTGCTGCCGGGTGTTTACCGTGGAAATTGAGCCAACACCGGGGAAAATAAATCCTTGATTGCTGAGGATTCCGTTGTGAGAGTAGTGCCATATACTTCTTGAGGAATCTGCTTGGGGAATCCAGAGAATTTTAATGACTTCTACTGAGGATTATTGACGGGAGTCTTTGTTCTGTTGAGAAGCAAAGAAAACTCTGTGGAGAAAAGCTTATTCCTTTTTTGGAAAAAGTTCAGGAGTCTCGAACGTCTGCCACTCTACTGGGGAGTTACCCTAGGTTGGGGAGAAACAAAAGTTAACTGTTAACTGATTGTTTTTCAAGCTTCAAGACAACTTGCTGGGGAAACCTGGAGAAACTGGATGATTTCCACTGTGGGTTGATAATTTAAAGTTTCGGCTCCGCTGGGGATTGGTAGTTGGTAGTCTCAGCTCTGCTGAGGATCTGTAGTTCAAAGTTTTGGCTCTACTAGGGATTTGTATGAAGTGCTGTAGGGATTGCTCGTGGAATAGCCTAAAGATGTTTTCCTAATCTTTCTACCTGTCAGTAATTACTCTTTTCCATCCTGTTTATTTGTAAACAGTAGTTATGTTCAAATGCATATGTTCATTAGTGAATCATTGGACATTTTTGCAAATAAAACACAAGTGTAAAAAGAAAAAGACAAATGGTTTTTCTGAACTTTGAAAGAGATATCTTTGTATTTACTTTGAATAAGTATTTTGTACAAAGGAGACAAACATCCTAGTAAGAGGATGGTGTCATAAATAAGAAAAAATTTCAAAGAAAGATAGATATGTGTAATAATCCCATGGGGTTCCCATTCTGCTATAGCCTCCGTAACTCTGAATATCGTGTCCATTCGTTGCTTCGTCTGAAGATGATTGAATTGATCAGAAGCCTCAGAGTTTGTTTGTGAAGATATTGTCTTTAAAGTGATCCGACGAGACATAGTCATACGCTTTAATTCCCTAATTTTTGCCTGGATCGCCCTTTCGGGTTTTCAGTCCACCGGGAAACTCTTTTTTGCCCAAGCCGCCCTTTCAGGTTTTCAACTTGCCGGGTGTACAAATTTTTTTTGTTTTATCCCTAATTTTTGCCTGAACCGCCCTTTTGGGTTTTCGATTCACCGGGATGCCCTTGTTTTGCCTAGGTGTGTCAACCTAGCGGGTCTCTTATGCGTAGTATCTTTTGATTATGTCTATGTTCACAGGGTGCGGCAGGTCGTCGCCGTCCATGGTGGTTAAAATCATTGCCCCACCAGAAAAGATGTTCTTGATCACAAATGGTCCTTCGTAGGTAGGAGTCCATTTTCCCCTGGGATCACTTTGTGGCAAGGTGATGTGCTTGATCACAAGATCTCCAACTTGATACACTTGGCGTCTAACTTTCTTGTTAAAAGCCTTGATCATCCGCTTTTGATACATTTGACCATGGCAAACAACAGTAAGTCTCTTCTCGTCAATTAAGTTCAACTGATCAAGTCGGGTTTGGATCCAATCGTCTTCACTCAAACCAGTATCTTTCATGATTCTCAAGGAGGGAATCTGAACCTCGATAGGTAAAACAACTTCCATGCCATATACCAAGGAATAGGGTGTTGCCCCAGTTGATGTGTGAGCTGTGGTACGGTACCTGTGGAGAGCAAACGGTAGCATCTCATGCCAGTCCTTGTAGGTGACTGTCATTTTTTGTATGATCTTTTTGATATTTTTGTTAGCAGCTTCGACAGCACCATTCATCTTTGGCCGGTAGGGGGATGAATTGTGATGTTGAATCTTGAACTCCTCGCACAAAGCGGTGATCATAGTATTGTTAAGGTTTGTACCGTTATCAGTGATGATCCTTTCGGGGATACCGTACTGACAGATAAGGTTCTGCTTGATGAAGCGGGCAACAACATTCTTAGTAACGGATGTGAAGGAAGCTGCTTCGACCCACTTTGTGAAATAATCAATGGCCACTAGAATAAAGTGGTGTCCATTGGAGGTTGTAGGCTTGATCTCCCCAATCTTATTGATTCCCCACATAGTGAAAGGCCAAGGAGCTGTTAAGACATTTAGAGAAACAGGAGGCACGTGCACCTTGTCTGCATAGATTTGACACTTATGACAAGTCTGGGAGTGTTGATAGCAGTCTGCTTCCATGGTAGACCAGTAATAGCCTGCCCGTAGAATTTTCTTTGCCATTGTATGCACGCTAGAGTGAGTGCTGAAGGTACCTTCATGAAATTCGGCCATAATCTTTTCAGCTTCAATCTTATCCACACAACGAAGCATAATAGAATCATGATTGCGCTTGTACAGGATGCCATTACTTAGGAAGAACTTAGCGGAGAATTTCCTTAAGAACTTTTTGTCATTGACTGAAGCTCCTTCAGGATATTCTTGAGCCTCGAGATACCTTTTGACTTCATGAAACCAAGGTTGGTCCACTACTTCTTCGGTATTAATCTTGTGACAATGTGCGGGTTTGTCCATCCGCTCAATGGTGATCTGGGGAGCCTCGTTGTCCCAATTAAGTTTAAACATGGATGACATTGTAGCTAGAGCATCTGCTAGCTGATTTTCTTCTCGCGGGAAGTGCTTGAAGGTAATCTGCTCGAAATGTGATAACAACGTCAAGACATGTTCTTTGTAAGGGATGAGGTTTGGATGCTTAGTGTCCCACTCTCCTTTGATTTGACTGATAACCAAAGTTAAGTCCCAAAACACAACTAAAGATTTGATTCCCAAGTTTATGGCAGCCTTGAGTCCAAAGATGCATGCTTCGTACTCTGCCATGTTGTTCGTACAGTTGAATCAAAGTCTGGCGGTGAAAGGAGTATGGCATCTTTCTAGGGATATAAGCACAGCACCGATACCATTACCAAGCGCATTTGAGGCACCATCAAAGTACAGGGTCCATCGAGATCCTTGTTCAGGTCCGTCATATGGTCTGAAATCTTCAACATTGTCCAATGTCATGATGTCTTCGTCAGGGAAGTCGAACTTCATGGTTTGGTAATCTTCTACAGCTTGATGGGCTAGATGATCATCTAGCATACTCCCCTTTTTATCTTTTTGGGTCGTGTACTATATATCGTATTCTGTCAGGATCATCTGCCATCTGGCTATCCTTCCGGACAAAGTAGGCTTCTCAAAGATGTACTTTATTGGATCCATCTTAGATATCAGCAAAGTGGTATGAGTCAACATGTACTGTCTTAGCCGGCGAGCAGCCCATACCAAAGCGCAACAAGTTTTCTCGAGCAGTGAATATCTTGTTTCACAGTCGGTAAACTTTTTGCTAAGGTAATAAATGGCATGCTCTTTTCGGCCAGACTCGTGATGATGCCCCAGTACGCACCCCATTGAATTCTCTAGGACAGTCAGATACATGATTAGCGGTTTTCCTTCGATGGGTGGCATCAAGATAGGAGGTTCTAGCAAATACTCTTTGATTTTATCGAAAGTAATTTGACAGTCATCATTCCATCTAACTACCTGGTCTTTCTTCAACAGCTTGAAGATTGGTTCACAAGTAGATGTTAGGTGAGAAATGAACCTAGCAATGTAGTTTAGGTGTCCCAAGAAACCTCTGACTTCCTTTTCAGTGCGAGGAGCAGGCATTTCTTGTATAGCTTTGACTTTGGCAGGATCAACCTCGATGCCTTTGTTGTTGACAATGAAACCTAAGAGCTTACCGGACCGGACTCTGAATGTGCACTTGTTTGGATTCAATCTTAACTTGTACTCCTTCAACCTGACAAACAACTTTTGCAAGTGATCAAGGTGTCCCTCTTCAGTTTGTGAACGGGCTATCATGTCATCTACGTAGACCTCTATCTCATGATGTATCATATCATGAAACAAAGCTACCATGGCGCGTTGATAGGCTGCCCCGACATTCTTCAGTCTGAATGGCATCACTTTGTAGCAGAACGTACCCCATTGTGTGACAAAAGTAGTTTTTTCCATGTCCTCAGGTGCCATTTTGATCTGGTTATAGCCTGAGAATCTGTCCATGAAAGAAAATACTTTGTGTTGGGCTGTGTTGTCGGTCAGGATGTCAATGTGTGGAAGTGGAAAATCATCTTTAGGGATGGCCCTGTTTAAGTATCTATAATCCATGCACATTCTCACTTTTCCGTCCTTCTTAGGCACGGGAACAATGTTAGCAACCCATTGAGGATAGGAAGTAATAGCTAGAAATACAGCATTGAACTGCTTCATAACTTCTGCTTTGATCTTCTCTGACATGTCAGGTCTCATACGGCAGACTTTCTGCTTCACCGGTGGACAGTCTTCTCTTGTGGGTAGACGGTGTACCATGATATCGGTATCGAGTCCCGATATGTCTTCGTATGACCAGACAAAGATCTCAACATATTCATGCAACAGTTGAATTAGGCACTCCTTGACACTCGGCTATAGATTGGCACCTATCTTGATTTCCTTTTTGTCTTCCTCAGTACCCAAGTTGATTGTATCCAACTGCTCTTCATGAGGCAGAATAGCCCTTTCCTCTTGTCGTAGAAGTCTAGCCAATTCCCCTGGCACCTCACAATTTTCCTCACCTTCGTATTCGGCTTGGTAGACCAGATCTTCAGAGTCACTGAAGGCTATAGAAGTATCGTTACCCATGGGATCCGGAATAGAAGAGTACCTGCATTTGTGAGTGTGGGTGTGTGTAAGGGTATAGCCATCTTAAAACAACAAAATGTAAAAGAAAGACAATGAACACAAAAGTTTATATGAAAAACGTCCATGATTCATTGAAATGACATATGAAAATGAAATAAGAACCCTTACAAATGGACCATTGTGCCTCGGGTAAGAATAAGGTTAAAAAAGTACGAATTGTTTGTGAATTATTACAGATCCAATAGAAATGGAAAAGATAAATTACTGCGGTATGAAAGTAATCGGAACAAAGTCTTTTGCTTCCCAGTTGCACAGTCCTCCGCTGATAGTAGGAAATATCCAGTCTTCCAAGCTTCCCTCTTATTCATTGTCCTCTAGTGCATTAACCCCTTGGTGACTGATCTTCATAGGTGGCCCTCCGGCACGGGCGTGGCGCACAGCCTTCTGACCAGTCGAAGTAAATCCCAAGCCGAATTTGTCTGATTTGTAAGGAAAGTCTGGAAGCTGCCCCCAGATTGTGCCTCCTCCCTCTTCAACCACTGCTTTTGCATCCTTGAGAGATGACATCCGAGGAGGAGGTCTGGTAATCATGGGTATAGAGGACACTATCTTGGTCGCCGCTATCTCCTGAGCTACCTCTTCAAAATGCTGGAAAGGAGTTTCGATGAATTCGCCATCTAATTCTACATAACAGAAAGAATTCAGATGACTGATCATGTATTCCTCTTCGCCATGAACAATTATGATTTTCCCCTGGATAGGGTACTTGAGAATTTGATGCAGAGTTGAAGTGACAGCTCCAGCATGGTGGATCCAAGGTCTTCCCAACAGGCAAGAATAAGAAGGACGGATGTCCATCACATAGAATATGGAGTTGAAGGTTTCAGTTCCCACCTTAATCAGGATGTCCACCTCCCAGTGGACCATCCTTTTAGAACCATCAAAGGCTCTGACAATTATATTGCTGGGTTTCAGGATTAAGCCTTCACAATCCAGTCTATCCAAGGCATTCTTCGGCAAGACGTTCAAAGACGAACCAGTGTCTACCAGTACGTGTGCTAGGGTTGTCCCTCTGCATTCCACCGAGACATGCAAAGCATCATTATGTTTTCTCCCTTTCGAAGTTAAATCTGCATCGGAGAATCCTAGACCATTGTCAGCTGTTAAACTAGCCACACATTCCTGGAACTGATCAGCGGAGGTTTCTTGTGGCACGTGGGCCGTCTTCAAAAATCTTATCAGAGCCATAGCAAGAGCTTATGAACAAAGAAACAGGGCCAACATGGAGATCTTTGAGGGGGTTTGCCCCAGCTGTTCCACCACATCATAATCGCTTTTCTTGATTATTTTCAAATTTTCCTCCATTTCTTTTTGAGAGGTTTCAAGGATGATCAACGGTTGAGCCCTCGTCCTGACGAGCTCTTCTTGGATCCCTTTCCCTCGAACATCAGTAGCAGCAGAGGGGATAACCACGGGGGTTGTGACTTCTTCTATGATTGGTGTACTTGCAGATATGTTTACTGGTGTAGAGATAACTTTAGGAGCAGTTGAGGGTCCAAGAATTGCCTTTGGAGGGGAAATATTTGGAGAAAAGATTCTTCCACTACGGGTAACTTTGCTTGCTCCGGCAATGTTACTGATGTCGGAATTGTCTTCTTCAGAACTCTCTTCTTCGGCAGTCTGTTCAATCTGTTTGACACTCTGATAGTAGATTTCTCCACCATAGTTCCATGGTACTGATTTCTCGAACTTGTACGGGACTGGCCCGGGCATGGTTATCTTCAAAGGTGCAGCCTTCGGAGGAGATGTAATCCTAACAAGTCTTTTAGGGACCTTGGAAGGATTGGCGGATATGGTTATTATTGAAACATCGTTAACAGTAGTTGATAAAATAGGAGTCTTCTCAAATAGTATTTCTTGGTTATCAATTAGGCGTTGGATGCCTATCTTCAACAATGGACAATGGGTTAATGAGGATGAACAAAGGTGACAATCTTCTTCACAACCTGGGAAAACCCCAGCCTTCAACAAATTTAACTTGATTATAGGGAGCGGAGTTATCAAATCATCTATAGTAGCAACAAACAGATCCTCCTCAACAGCATGGGCGTTGTGGTCGTGCCTTGACATTGGAGCAGAGATAACATTGTATTTTTTAGGTGCATCGAATTCGACTTCTTTAGCATCTATCAAATCCTGAATTTTATTCTTCAGGGCCCAACAATTGTCAGTGTCGTGCCCTGGGCTCTCCGAATGGTAAGCGCACTTGGCGTTCGGATGGTAATATGGAGAAGCAGTGTTAGGATTTTTAGGGGCCACTTTCAGCATGGCCAAATTCAACTTCAGAATATGTGGTAGGACTTGAGCAGGAGTCATGTTTATCTTGGTGAATTGCCATACAGGCCTTTCCACCCTTCGCTGATTGTTTCCAGGCTGATCATTCCTCGGCTGATTGTTTCTTGGCTGGTCTGATGTAGACTTTTGAATCATAACGGCCCCCCACTGTTTAACGGTGCTCGGTTCTTCCCTGATTCCTCTGAGCATAGACAGCCGACACTTCCTTCTTTCCAGTGAAGGGCTTTTTTACAGTTGCAGAGGTAGACGCATCTTTCTGAATTTTCCCGCTTCTAATACCGGCTTCCACCCTCTCACCAGTTAGAATCAACTCAGTGAACCCAGCAGACGAACTTCCAATCAGGTGATTTAAGAAAGGACCTGACAGGGTACACAGGAACATGTTTACTAGCTCCCTCTCAGATAGAGGTGGTTGCACCCTTCCGGCTAAATCCCTCCACTTTTGGGCATAGTCTTTGAATCCCTCGTTGGACACCATGGCCATACTCTGGAGTTGAGTACGGGTTGGTGCCAAGTCGGTGTTGTACTGATACTATTTATAGAAGGCGGCTGCCAAATCTTCCCAATTGTGTACATCAGACATCTCCAACTGGTAGAACCAATCAAGCTGCATTCCTGACAAACTGTCCTGGAAAAAGTGGACCCACAAATCTTTGTCGGTAAAATGCGGTTGAATTTTCATGACATAAGATCGTAGGTGCATCTTGGGATAAGACACCCCATCGTACTTGGTAAATAGTGGCACTTTAAACTTCGGAGGGATTACTATTCCAGACACCAAACCTAACTCCTCAAAGTCCAGCCCCGGTACTCTCTGCACTTCCATAACAGCTAAACGCTCTTCCGAGTTTTTATATTTGTCATCGGCCGGAGGGTACTGTTGTTCAGAGTAATCCTCTTCTTCTTCTTCTTCTTCTTCAACTTCAGAATCTGAAGGCACTGCAGTCTCTTTACCTTTTCTTTCCCCTTCCTTAGAGGTTGATGGAAAGTCTAAGGCCCTTCTGGCTTGTCCTTCAAACCTTCTGCCCATGGTAGCCACACCAGCTCGCTTCTTCTTCTTTTTCTCTTTCTCTTTCTCTAGAAGAGTCTTGAGTTCCTCCTGCCCCTTGGCTAAGGTCAAGAGTAGCTATTGAAATTGTGAATTCTGAGCTTGTAAGTCTTTGACTGTTTGTTCTAGATCCATCTTGCTGAAATAAACAGCAGAGAGATGAGGAAACTTGGTGTGAAGACCTGCTTATGCATATGATGAATGAAGATGCGATATGCAAATGATTTCAAGGAAATTTAGAAGATTTAAATTTGTTCAAACTAAAAAGAACACACGTTATATTAAATAAAATCAAGTTTGAATACATCATGCCTCCTCATGCTTACAAAGAAAGAAACTAAAATACAGCAAAATTCTCAAGATAAAAGACCGAACGCATCCTTTTTGGAGCAATGTAGGTATTCAGATTCTTATCTTCGTGAAGCAGTTTGGTGAGCTCCAGAACTTTCTTCTCACTGGCGTAATATTGGGTTTCAAAGATGTCTCGCTCTTCCTTCAACTGAATCCAAGCTTTCTGCAGGTCTTCGAGAGAGGTAGGCATGTCCGAATGAAGAACTGTGTATGGGACGTCTCCTTCAATAACAGGCTCAATGATGACAGGAAGGATGGAAGGGTAAGGCATTAAGAGACTCTGAGCACGAGCACGTACCCACTTAAGGTAAGGCTCGAGAGGGATAGAGTTTTTATGTCCCAAAGTCCTACTGTCCACTTTGTTCACCATTCCCCAAGCACGTGTAAACCTCTAGCGGTAACCTTGGTCTTCTTTATCGTAGTCAAAAACCAAACCCCGGATGAGCATCTCATGAGGGTCATCCCTTCGAGCATACCCAAATTGCTGAAGAGCTAAACACGGGTTGTAGGTGATACCTCCCCTAATACCTAGCAGAGGTACATTAGGGAACTCACCACAACGGTCGATGATAGAGATATCTTCCAAACATCTTGAGCACCAACGGATATCAGAGTGAGTGAGAGTCATCATCCTTTGAGACCAAGTCAATCTTTGCTCGTTCTTCAATGCTGACTGCGGCAGGTGTGAAGTGAACCACTTAGAAAGTAGGGATATACAACACAAAAGGGTACCTCTTTTCTTCATGGTACGGGTATGAAGGCAATGCAAGATGTCTCCTAGCAAGGTGGGTACAGGATTGCAAGAGAGAAAGACTTTGATGGCATTAACGTCTATGAATTGGTCCGAGTTAGGAAACAGAACCAAACCATAAATGAGGAGAGCTAGCACGTCTTCGAAAGCTTGGAAATCCATGTCATCCCAGAATGAACGAGCTTTTTCCAACAGAAACTTAGCTAAAAATCCTTTAACCCCACTTCTTGTCTCCCAATTGGTTGTGACGTCGGCCCTCTTCACATGTAAAGCTTCGGCGATGACTTCAAGTTTTGGAATCCCTTCTAGACCGGTGAACGGTATCTAATTAAGCACGGGCACCACTAAGAGTAGAGAGAACTCTTCCAATGTAGGTACCAACTGATAGTCTGGAAAAGTGAAACAATTATGTACGGGATCAAAGAATTGGAATAGTACACACATCATCTCTTCTTGGAAGTTGGATGTATCCAAACCGAGGAGTCGACCATACTTCTTGGTAAAAGGATAATCCCCGGGCACTCTTGAGGCTAGCTCTTGAAGTTGAGGATGCGCTTTTACAAAGCTGATTCGGATGGTGTTTCTTTGGAGAGAATTCATATCCTACAAAACAAAAACAAAGATAAATTTCTAAATCCTTGAAATGGTTAGTGAGCATGCATATGATGTTGATGATGTTTATGATGTTTATGTACAAGCAAAGTCACACAAGTTCCTAGTTTAGGCTTGCATGGGGTTTCATAGGTAAGTACCCTCTTGAATTTTTAGTTGGCTCAACCTGTCTTAGAAATAATGATCGGGTTCTAAAAGATCTCAATATCACCGACCTTTCTTTTAGGCATTGTCTCAGCTCAATCAATCTTTTCTTGCAACCGAGATATCCCAAAAGTCTAGCCTCAATGAGTGTAGTATCGAGTGTCAACCAATTTTCAGCTTTACACCAAAACCGGTTACCTCACTACGTCCTAATGGCCAAGTTTGTTCAATTAGGGTTCTAAGGTTAATTAGTGCTTTGCGACGCCACTCAGCAGCCACGTATTCTCCTCGATTCACCACGAGGGATACCGGTACCCATAAATGCGTCACACTAACATAGCCATTGTTTCAACCATATCGGTCTACACCGTACAGTCTCCACAATCTATTGCTATTTACCTAAAAAGGTGCCCCAAATCCGGGTGGAGGATCAAAGCAAGCCCAATACAAAGAACTGAATATAAAGCATATCAATCAAATAATGAAAACGAGTAAAGGTGATCTAACCTTAAGGTAACCCCACTTTTATTTTACTCCCCAGCAGAGTCGCCAGTTCTGTGATGCGGTGGGAGAACTGACTTGTTGTTTTATGTTTCGTTCGCACTTGTCCGGTTAGCAAGAGTCACCACTGACTTTTCTTTTATCCAAAAGGAAAGGTAAAAAAGCATAGGAAAGACCTTTCGAGAATTTTCTCGGGTTCGGGGGTAGATTATGAAAAGGGAAGGTATTAGCACCCTTTTCATCCATGGTTTTCCATGGGCTCTTAGTTACTCGTTTAGATCACTTGCTTTCGTTTGATTGTGTGCTTGTGGTGTGGGCTTTGAAAGTATTTTGGAAAATCTCTTTGTAATGGTTCTCGTCTCTATAAGAATGTATACAAAGTTTTGTTTCGAAAATTGGTTCAAAGATGTATTTATGAATCGTGTTTCGAAAAGTGTTTTGAAAAGAGGTTTTGCAATGGTTCTCGTCTCTATAAGAACGTATACAAAATGTTTTATCTTTTTTAAAATGTTTTGAAATGTGAGTGTAGGTGTAAAAGTTTTTGTCGTGAGCAAGCGAGTAACTAAGAGCGAATCTATCTACTCGAAAGGTCTTAAATTGTTCTTTTCTTCTTCCTTTTAATGGTGCTATATTACCATTGATTTGGTAAGGAGCCCCATCGTTGGATGTGAAGGGACAGGCACGGGTCAATTTTACAATCATTGAAGGCAACTTGTGAGACTCTTTAGCAATTTTCGTAAGGGACGAGATCATTTTAATCGAAGGCAACATCGAGGATCATTGAGGGACTACGATCTTTGTTTATTGAAGGGTCATTTTCTAAAGCATCCCACATTCTAGGGACATGATTGCATTTTCGAGGCAACGAGCGAGGTTACCCTAGAGGTGCGCGTGTGAAAAAGTGTGTTGGTTTCAAGTTATTTATTCTTTGATTAGGTCATCTAGCGATTGATTTTTGAATCTTGCCATACATGCCTAATTACTATACAGTATATGGAAAACAGTAAATTGCGGGAATTGAAATTCTACGCTATTACAAAATGTTCGGGAATGGGGATACAATTGTTACAAATGGGGATGAATCAAATGAAATAGCAATGTCCAAATATCAAACAATACAACCAAATCGAATTTTTGTGCGATTTAATATAAAACTGTGACAATTTATGAAAATAATATTAGCAAAATATGAAATGAAATGTTAAGTGTTTACATGAAAAGAGAAAGATAAAACCTATTCTAAAAAAATTGATTTAAATTAAAATCTTCATTTTTTGTGTTTTAATTAATTATGTAAATAAGTTTAAAGAAAGAAAACAAATTAAATTAAATTTTTTGATGTTTTTATTAAATGTAAAAAATTAATAAAAATAAGTTATAAAAAAAAAAGAAAATGATAAAAATCAATTTACAAGACTTAAATCAAATGTATGAAAATGTATTTTATACTTTAATTAGTAATTTTGTTAACAAATAAAAAAAATGTAAAGGAAAACAAAATAAACAAAAAAAAAAGCAATGGGCTTTAAGTGGTTGAGATGTGAGGCCCAAGGAAAGGGTGTTATTGCTGTAATCAGAAACAGCAAGCCAAAAGAGGGGGGGGGGTGTTAGCAAGCGAATAGGCCTTAGGGATATTTGAACAACACAGGCCCAAGGTCCCTAACTCAGTATTAGCTGTTTGATTAAGGGGCAAACGAAAAAATTAGGGTTCTTGAACCCTTTTACTCACAGCGGCGCCGTTCATCTCTTTGTTCATCCATCTCTTTTCATCTCTTCACCTCTGTTCACCTCTAAACTTCTCACTAAACGTCCCTATTTCCTTTGGCGAATTAAATCGCTCATGCTGTCTCTTTGCCTTACCGCGATTCACAATTTTGAAACCCTAATTTTGAAATGAATTTATGTCTAAGGGGTTCGAAATTGGTTTATCTGATCCTCTCCCCCATCTCTCAGTTGCCGGAATGCCCCTAATCTTGCCTCCCTAAGCGAGTTTCAATGGCTTTCTTTGAAAAGGGTGAGATTATGTTTCCTTTCGAAACTTAACGATTTTAATGGTTTTCTTTTCATCTAGTTCACGTTTCTGTTAACTAACTTGTTCTTTTTTAAATGCATGACAATACATGATTATGGAAGATTTGGAAAGAGTGGGAAACCCTACCTGTTTGGAACTTTACAGTTTCTTGCAATTTTGAAAGGGAGCGGCGAGAACGAAGGCGGCGTTCCTTGGTGGCTGGAGCTTGTGTGAGGGAGGAGATGAGGAGGATACCTGTTGCTTTCTGGTAACTTTTCTACTTCCTTTGAATGATGGTGATGTTGGTTATCTGGATTTTATGGCTTGTTACCATTTTATGAGTTTGAAAATGTTTCTGTCTTTGGTCAGGTTTGCTGTTTTGGTTGGTTTGAGATTGATCTTGTTAGCTTGATGGTTAACAGTTTTTTTTCTTGGTTTGATGCCTCTTGGCTAGTTGACAGGTTTTTTGGTTGTTTTTGGTTGTGGATTTTTTGACAGGCTTTTGATGATGGTTGTTAGTTTATGTTTTGACAGTTGAGACTTTGGTTTTTGTTGATGGTGTTATTGGTTTGGGATTTTTGACAGTTGAGACTTTTGGTTTGCTGAGCTTTTTTAGGCTCGTTGCTGTTGGTTTTGACAGTTTGTTACAGGTTTTGCTGTTTGAGGATGGCTTGAGATATTTGGCTTTTTGAGTTTTTTTTTGGTTTGGGATCTTGCTAATGTAACAGGTTGCAGGTTTGGTTGATAGTGGTATGCTTGGGATATTTGGCTTTTGGTTTTGTTTGACAAGTTTGATGGGTTTTGATTTTGTTGACAGTTTGCAGGTTTTTGAGGTTGATATTTGCTTGGTATGTTTGTTAACAGGTTGCAGGTTTTTATGAGTTTGAAAATGGTTTGAGGTTTTGAGACCTTGACAGTTTTTTTTTTTACTTTGACAGTTTTGAAAACTTGAGGTTTTGGAGGTTTTTTTAGTTTTTTTATGAGTTTGAAAATAGTTTGGTGTTTTGAGGCTTTTTGACAGTTTTTTTATGAGTTTGAAAATGGTTTGGTGTTTTGAGGCTTTTGACAATTTTTTGTATTTGGTGATTTTTGAGTTTTTTAGACTTCTTCTCTTGGCTTTAGGGTTGTCCACTGTTATATTGGTGTTGCTTCTATTGAATTCATATTCAACATGGTGGGAAAACAAAGAATTTGAATATTTTGGCATATTGTTCTTATGCCCTTTTTGTTGCAGTTTTGTTTTCTATCAACTTCTATGCAATTTGTGACAGTCAAGGCAGCAGGGTTGTGCATCCCAATATCCTAGGTGACTTCTTTCCTCTCTTCTCTCTCAATGACACTAAGAAAGTCAATTGTTCTTTTGCCTTTTTCTGAAAAGTTTGCAATAAAATGGAAAATGATGAATTGGCTTATTGAACAAGTTTCTGCTTGTTTGACTTAGCTATTATATGTTATACTTATGCTTTTTGTTGCCTGCTTTTGTTGATGTTGTTTGTTGCTATACTGCTGCCCAGTTTGCGTTGTTGTTTATTGTTTGCCATATTGCTGTTTGTTTGGCTCTGTTTGCAATATTTGTTTGGGCAATTTTGTTTGATTTGTGTTGCTGTTTGCTTCAGTTTGCGCATTTGTTTGTTTGGACAACTTTGCTTGCCTTTGGACAGTTTTGTAGCATTTCTTGGACAGCTTACTTGCATTTCTTTTCCTTCTTTTTGTGAACCAAGAAGAATAATCTTCTTGTGATTTGCAAATAGAGAAAATAAATTATGATGAATTAAAAATGGCCTTCTGATTCCAAATTGCAATCTTTAATGATGAATATCATTTTTTCTTTTGAAAATTCTTGCTCATGCCCAAATAATTTTATACTAATCACATTTCCTTTCTTTTATTTTCATGTGAGCACAATTGGATGGTGGCAAAGCAGGGGAAGCAAGAGACTCTGTGGCAAGTATGGAAGCAAAGGAACTTCAGTCAACCTTAGGCATAGATCCATTTAGATTTTCTTTGTAATTTAGAGAGAAACATTCTTGTATTGTATCCAACAATTGTACTAATTTATCTTTTAAATATAATAAGTTGTAAAACCTAAAGTATTTAAATAATAAATTGTTTTGTAACAACTTTTGAAATAAATGGAGAAAGTCTTATGAGATATTCTGGTGTCCATTGAAACCCTTTATCGTCAATAACTTGTAATTTTCTCTTTGCATCCTAACTGATTCTTAAAGATTCCCAATCAAGATAATTGAAACAAAATGCTCCAATCTGATAATTTAAATTCCAATAAATTCTGTAATCTTGCAACTGCATTCCAAACAAACACGCACTGTGTATTCCATTTCTTAACCAAGCAAATGTTTTAAAAGACGCAAATCATCTGGTTAACCTGGATCAAACAATCATGAGTGTCCCAAATCACAGTCTTAGTCTTGTGTCCCAAACAACCATGCCTTGAGAACAAACAATGTCTTTTCAATAAACTTGAGAAAGCATGAAGATTTGTGGAAACCAATTGAATCTTTTTTAGAATTCATTTTCTTTTGAGAATTGCAAGAAAAACCCTAGTTGTTGGTTTACTGCCACAGAAGAGAATCTGTCTGATCGATTCCTGAGCCAACTTAAATATCTGAGAAACCCTAGGGTTGCATCTTCTATGAAAAATGGGAGGGCAAATTTTGGGGTACAACAGCATGATTTAGGCATTGTTAGGATGAATTAACCACATATTCTTGATCTATGGAACATATGCAAGCTTTCTGCATCATTTAATTTCATTTATACAACCTGTAGCGAATTTCACCATTGTTAGGGTTCGGAGCTTCGAATCAGGGTTTTTGTATGTGGGGAAAATTGGCCTTGATAAAAGGTACCATCATGTTCAGAAGGATGAAACGAATCTAACCATGGCCTTGGTGGTCATTTATATCATGTGTATGTGATTTTGAGAATTGGCAGGGCTGTAGCGACGGACATTGTCCGTAGGTATAGGCTATCAAACATTTAGCGACGGTGCAAGGAGGGAGATGAAGACGTGTCTTCCCCTGATTTGGCTATTTGAATTTTGCGCGCGGATTTGATATAAAATGCCTTTTTATTATTTGTTTATTGTTTTGAAATATTATAGCAACAAGGACAGATGGCCCAGTGGTAGCCAGACACGCTCTAAAAGCATTAGAAGGCTGGAGGTCAGGGGTTTGACCCCTGCCTCCAGCATTTGTTATTTTCATATTTTCTTGCAGGCAATTCAATACATGCATGAGGCAAATGACTACCATACATCCTCCCAATATAGCCAGCCAAGTGTCAGATGGCCAAATCTGATGGTCATCATCTGAAGGTGCATCATGAGCCAAGTCAAGCCCGCAGTACAAGATCTCAAAGTCAAACGGATTTCTTTGTTTTGGGCCCAGGAAATTGCTCTTTGCACCCCCACATTGCAGGCCCAGTTTGTTTTTCTCTAATTCTTTTATATTTATCTTATTTAATTTTATTATTTATTTTACTAACCAATAATCATTTTCCTCTTATCAAAAAATCACAAAAACATTTTTCTATCCAATTAAATTCAAGATATTTTATTTTTATTAAAAAAATTAATTAATTTAATTAGGTTATTAATTTTATACAATTTTAATGTCTTTTTGTACATAATTAAAAATAATTAGAATAAATAGGTTTTATTACTAATTTAATTATTTTATTTTTTCCTAAAATAACAAAAACTCAAAAATGTGTCATATAATTATTTTCATTAATTAATTTAATAACTAATTAATTTTGCATTTAATTTTAAAACCTAATCTTTTTTTATTAAAAAAATATTTAAAAAAACAAATAAAAGGCATTTTCTATTTTCATTAGGATAGAAGGGTCAAAACCCTAATTTCTCGTCGATCTAATTTTTCATCGCACGCTTTATTATTATTTTGCCCAATTATTGTATCTGCTCACAGTTTGTAATAGTTTAAATTAGGACGTTTATTTACTTTTATCGCTTTTAATTTCAAAGGGTTTGTTTTTGGCTATGTAAATACCCGAAGCCTTGTAATAGCTTAGTTTAAATTCCGCACTTTAAATTCCGCAAATTATTAACTGTTAGATGTATGATTTAGGATGCATGACAAGAATGTATGTAATTTTAAAACGGTTAGATAACCTTAAATGTGCAAAGATAAATAAATTTGAAATTGAATCACTCGCACATGCGCACTCCTAGGGTACACTCCCACTTGGTTTCCTTTGGTAAGCGGTCATTGAGTATAGGATACTTTAGTGGTTGCCCTTTTGTCCAAAGATCAAAGTTGCCTTGGAAAGGTTGCCTCGGATATTGTTGCCTCGGATAAATTGATCTAAGACATTAGGGTTACTACTAAGACGTCCTAACATTGCTTTAGTGACTGTACGTCCCTTTTCGAATTGACCCTCAAACTCCAACGACGGTGCTACCTACTCACTAATAGTGGGATAGCATTGTCTAAAGGAAATGAATACATAACGATTCTTTTTTCGAGTAGGTAGATTAGTTCTTAAGTACTTGCTCAATCCAAAAAACTTTTTTTCACACTTACACTCTTTTATAAACAAGTTTTCAAAAACACTTCATTACACTCTTGAAGACAGAAGCAAGAGTTAAATCGAAGTCAAAACAAAAACTTTTCAAAACTCACAAACACAAAGAAAACAATTTTGAAAGTTATGAGCAAGTACCTAAGAGCCCATGGAAAACCATTGATAGAAAGGGTGCTAATACCTTCCCTTTATATAATCTACCCCCCGTACTCAGAAATATCTCGAAAAAAGGAATTTTTCTGTGCTTTTTTTCCTTTCCTTGTTGGATAAAATAAAAGTCGGTGGCGACTCTTACTTACCGCGACATTTTGCGAAAGCAAACGCAAAAAGCAAACCAGCATTTCAAAACACTCTGGTTCTGGCCACCGTATCACAGTTACAAAAATGACTATCTTCTCAAACAAACGTTCAATTTCTGAACCATCACTAAGTATCAGAGCAAAGATTCCAGACTCAATTGGGATCTAAACACACAATTAACTGAGCATAGGACTGAAGAACATCACGAAGAGCGGGTTGGGTACAAATAAAATTTGAGTCTTTATCCTTTGTTTCTTGAACCATGAACCAGGCCACTTTATAACCCTTAAAAGTCCTAGCTGAAGCATGGGTTAGTTCGAAAGCATATTGTTACAAAAGGTATCCTGACTACTGTAGGGTTCGCTATAAATCTTGAGCTGACATCACACTTTTACAAAATTTGGTTGTTTTACTAAAAAATGAATTTTCAAACTTCAATACAGACATAATCTTTGCATTCCTAAAGTACCATTATTTGCATATGACTATTTGTTCAACAGCAGAGAAATTCGCACGACGAATATTCGATGAACATAAATCCTCTCAGTGGATAGAATCACTTCAGATGGAAAGACATTCCAGTGATAGGCCATTAATAATCAAGGGGCATAGCATAGTGTCCAATTGATCTGGGGCAGTCAAGTCAAGGTTCAAGGAATCTCTCAAAATACCAAATAGCCAAGGGCAGAACACCATCTGAATCACTTGAGGCATTGGACATGAATTCTAGAAACGAATCATGTACGATCAAACAAACACCTACTGGCAGTGTGACAACACTTACTACTAAGGACATTGACAATTCTCCGCACCCAGTGAACATGGACATGGTCAGAAAAGACCATGCATGAAAAAGACCCGCTAGGTTGACTGACCTAGGAAAAAATAAGGGCATCCTGGCAAACTAAAAAGGTTCAGGCAAAAGTTAGGGATATACATATGAAAAAAACTATACACCCGGCAAGTCGAAAACCTAAAAAGGCGTCTTGGGTAAAAAAGGGTATCCCAGTGGATTGAAAACCCGAAAGGGCTGTTCAGGAAAAAGTTAGGGATTAAAGCGTACGAATATATCCCGTCATCTTGTCACTTGCCTATCAGTAGAAGACTTATCACTCTGATCAGCATTTACCCAGCGCCCCATGAGTTGGGACGACACTCAAACCATCCACAAAGCCTCTGCAGGTACTTTCTCCAGCAGGTACAGGGGCAGAAACTTCCTGATGTGAAGTCACCACTATGTCCTCAGCATACGACCTCGTGACATCTATGTTCCCCACAGAGTAGAAAAAACCAGAGTTTTGATCTCTCCTTCCCTAATCAGGAATTACCTCCTCCAGCGAAGTTCCTTCAAAGAACTGAAATCTGTATTCCCCAGCCGAGTTTTATAATTTCAAACAGTTCATAAAACCTCCTCCCGGGTAGACTTTATTTCTCTAACCGTGGAAGCTTATTCCCCAACAGAGTTTATGTATCTATAGCGGAAAAACCTTCCAACAAAGCATCATCTCCCTCCAGAGTTATTCTTAAGCAGAGCCAGTCCCCGGCAGAATATCCTTAGACAGAAAGAGGAAATCCCCAGCAAATCGTCTCCATTCATCATCCTCAGCGGAAATGAAGGACTCAACTTCTCAATACTCTTCAGCAGCAGTCCGGGATTTACTTTCCCCGACTAAGAAATATCGCAATAGCATCCCATATTCATACATCATGGCATGAGCATACACACCTCATACAACATAATCTCATTTATTTTGAGAACATCATCACAATGCATTTCATACATCATGACATTGCATATGACTAAATCTTTACCTTTTTCAGGGAAAGATCAAATAAACAAACACCGCTACTTATGTGACCTGGTAGTCTTCTCAAAATCTACGTCTGATAAAGGGCTATTTCAGCAATTTCCTCAGAATGATATCCTCATAAGACCTTCTCTGGTTCAGTCAGATCGACATTAAGATCTCTCTGATTCCTATTCCAGTTGAAAATATTCCAAGACTTTTGTCTGGTTCAGCTGAATCGATCCTAAGATTCTTCTGATTTCTATTCCAGTCAAAGTTAATTAAAGACCTTCTCTAGTTCAGTCAGATCGACATAACATTTCTCTGATTCCTATTCCATTTGAAGATATTCCAAGACTTTTGTCTAGTTCAGCTGAACCGATCCTAAGATTCTTCTGATTTCCATTCCAGTCAAAGTTAATTAAAGACCTTCTCTGGTTCAGTCAGATCGACACTAAGATCTCTCTGATTCCTATTCCAGTTGAAGATATTCCAAGACTTTTGTTTGGTTCAGTTAAATCGACCCTAAGATTATTCTGATTTCCATTCTAGTCAAAGTTAATTAAAGACCTTCTTTGGTTCAGTCATATCGACACTAAGATCTCTCTGATTTCTATTCTAGTTGAAGATATTCCAAGACTTTTGTCTAATTCAGTTGAATCGACCCTAAGATTCTTCTGATTTCCATTCCAGTGAAAGTTAATTAAAGACCTTCTATGGTTCAGTCAGATCGACACTAAGATCTCTCTGATTCCTATTCCAGTTGAAGATATTCCAAGACTTTTGTCTGGTTCAGCTGAATCGATCCTAAGATTCTTCTGATTTTCATTCCAGTTAAAGTTAATTAAAGACCTTCTCTAGTTCAGTCATATCGACACTAAGATCTCTCTAATTCCTATTCCAGTTGAAGGTATTCCAAGACTTTTGTCTGGTTCAGTTGAATCGACCCTAAGATTCTTGTGATTTCCATTCCAGCCAAAGTTAATTAAAGACCTTCTCTGGTTCAGTCAGATCGACACTAAGATCTCTCTGATTCTTATTCCAGTTGAAGATATTCTGAGACTTTTGTCTAGTTCAGTTAAATCGACACTAAGATTTTTCTGATTCTTATCCAGTCTAAGATAAATCAAGACCTTTGTTGGTTCAGTTTGAATCGTCCATTGATTTGTTACTGATTCTTTTCTAGTAGATCCTTTTTCTGGTTCAGTTAAATCGACACTAAGATTTTTCTGATTCTTATCTAGTCAAAGATAAATCAAGACCTCTGCTGGTTCAGTTTGAATCGACCATTAATTTGTTAGTGATTCTTTTCCGGTAGATCCTTTCTCTGGTTCAGTTAAATCGACACTAAGATTTTTCTGATTTCTATTCCAGTTTGAGAAACTACAAAGCCTGAAGTATGACCAGACGACAGTTTAGTCTCATTTCCCCAGTAAGTCACTGTGAAGCCTGGAATACGACCAGATAATAGTCAGCCTTATCATCCTCAACAAGTCATTGCGAAGCCTGGATCCTGACCAGATAGCAGTTCACTTCCGTCTCTTCAATCAAGAGATGACTCCCCAGTAGAGTAATGGACAACCGAAGCTCCTAAACTCTGTTCCCCTAAAAAACATTCCCCAGCGGACTCCTCCTATGACAGCAGGAACATGAATCCCCATAAAGAGAATTCTTATAAAGTCAGCATCTATTTTGGATGGCATCTTTAAGCCCATCTCCGACGACTCTCTATCATATTCCTTGGATGGAATCTTTAAGCCCATCTCCAATAGTCTTCTGTCATCTTCTCCAAATGGCATCTGTAAGCCCATTCCCGACATCATCAACCATCAGTATTACTTCATGCGAGTGCAAATTTATGGACACTCTAGTGTTCAATCATCTTCCACCTTCAGATCACAAAAGGCAGACAAGCCAATCTAAATCCTCAGGTTTAGGAAGATTGAACAGGGGCAGCTGTTGTACCCCAAAATTTGCCTTCCTATTTTCACAAAAAACATACTCCTAGAGGTCCTCAATTGCTCAGGTTGACCAAGAAGTGATCAGACAAATTCTCCTCCTAAGCATTGGCCTTCCAACTAGGGTTTCATTTTTCACCAAGATGTGTCAGCTCCAAAGGTCTCAAATGTCTTACATGGTCCTAATATGTCTTCAAGATTATCCATGAAAAATTTCATACATTGCATTACAAGTTTGATCAATCAATTACTCAAATGCTTGAAAATCAACTATACTAGGTCAAAAGTCAATTGTGGCCTATATACAGTCAAACTTCAAGATTTTTGGTCAACCTCAACATTTTGAAGTAATATCGATCATTTTATCAAGGGTAGATCACGATTCCTCAAGAAATGCCCCTAATTCATCAAAAGTCAAAATTGCTAAAGTAGGGTTTCTATAGGAAAAGTCAATTGAAGTTTGACCAGGCATAACTTTCACATACTTCATCCATTTTTCCCCAACCAAATATCATATTAAATATAATCTCATTCCCTACAACTTCTCTTCATCCCTCAAGTCCAAGAAATGCACAATTTGAAAGATACAAGCTCATACGTTACATGTCATTTTCAGAAAGTCAACAAAAGCCACTTTTTGCCAAGACCTTTTACACAAGATAAATCTTCAAATGAAAAATTGATCAAAAGAGGTATTTAAGTAGACATCTTGGGATTTCTAAAAAGTCCAAGATCATCATCATGAGATAAAAATTGAGTAAGTTATGGCTTGCCCAAGTTGGGAAAATTTGGGAGTTTTCAAGAATTATGCATTGAGCAAATTTGAAGTTTTAAGGCAAGGGCTCAATTTCTTGGACTTAAAGCATCTTCCTAAGTTTATAGAGGACCTCTAAAATTATTCTTGCCATGTCTTGCATTTGCTAACTATTTTATTCATATTTATTTTAATTTATTTCAAATAAATATAAAATAAAATGTATAAAATAATTGAAAATGAGCTTTGAGCTTTGAGCTTTGGGTTGATGTTTTGGACAGCCTAGGCCCATAAAATTTCGTGCAAAGATGTCCATATTCATTCAAATTCAAAAAAGGACAAGTTTCCTTGTTTTTGGCCAAAGTTACAAATTTCATTCATGGCTTTGAAACGTTTGCTTTAAGGTTGTTTAAACCTTTGTTTTCTTGTCTCCTCATTCCTCTCTATATAAACAAGCATCTAGCAAGCATTTCAACACGCCTACACAGCCTAGAGAGAGCTCTACCATTTTTGCAAAATTATCAAAAGCGGTGAAAATTTGAAACCCACTTTGCAGGTACTTTTGGTCCGAACTAGTAATCATACATTACTCTTGAGGTTCCCATGGACTTGTTCCAACCATCATCAAAGCTTACAAGGTCCCAGATCACCAGATCCAAGCTATCACCATTTTGGTATAATCTCAAATTTGAATCTCTATTTTTATTGATTGTTGAATTTTTTAATGTGTGTATATGAGTTCCTGGATATCCTTAGAGCATGTTAGAGGAATTACATGGAATGCATGACATCCAGAACATGAGATACCATGTACCATCAAGTACTGCCCACACTGAATCCAAGGATGGACCTAGGCTTCACAATCCGGGCTTAGCAAAATTTCAATTGCACCCCCCATTCTACTTCAGTCGTCAAGCCCAATTCCTTTTCTTTTTTACTTTATTTAATTATTTCATCTCTTAATCATTTTAATTATAATAATAAAAAAATTCACAAAAAATTAGGCTTAGACCTTTTAATTGAATAATTAATTTTTTTAATTAATTAATTAATTAAAACTTTAACCTTTTTCTTAATTAAAAATGAATTCGAATTTAAGTCTAATTACTTTCTTTTCATAATATATAAAAAACCACAAAAAGAGTTTAGTTTATTTTTCTTAAGTTAATTTTCTAAATAGACTTTAGAATAATTAATTTAGTTATTTTCTTAAATAAAAAAACAATCAAAAATATTTTTTACTTAGTATTTTCTTAGGTTCCTTTTAGACGTAATATTCATTTTGCACGCATTATTCTTGTTCTCACATTTTTTATAATAATATAACTGTATACCGGTATGTAATAGATTAAGTAGGACTTTTTTTACTACTTTATTTATTTTTTCCTAAAGCATTGTATAGTGTAAATTCCCCTTCCCAAAGCCATGTAATAGTCTAGATTTTTTTATTTTCCGCGTTTTATTTTTCTGTATATATAATTGTTAGTAACTTAGGCATGCATGACAAGATAAAGTCAATTAATCGTTAGCTAACCTAACAAAAAGACAAAAAATAACTGAATCTCAACACATGTGCACCTCTAAGGTATCTCCCACTTTGGTTGTCTTTAAATAAAACAGTCATGAGGCGGGAACGCTTTAGTAAAGACCCATAAATAAAAAAAGATCATAGTCCCTCAATGATCCTACAGTTGTCTTTCGGTAAAAGATCTAGTCCCTAAAAGAAAATTGCTAAAGCGTCTCTACAAATTGCCTTTGTGATTGTAAAATGTCCCTTCGATTGTCCCTCAACATCCAACGATAGGGCTACCTACTCACTAATAGTAGGATAGCACTATCTAAAGGGTGTGAGGAAAAGAACATCCTTTTTCGAGTAGATAGATAAATGTTAGGTACTTGCTCAAACCTGAATTTTTACACTTACACACTTTTCAAAAACGCTTTATCACACTCTTGAGGACTGATACAAGAGTTACCATAAAGCAAACAAAAATCTTTCAAAACACACAAACACAAACAATTTTAAAAAATGAGCAAGTACCTAAGATCCCATGGAAAACTACGGATGAAAAGGGTGTTAACACCTTCCCTTTCTATAATCTACCCCCTTATTTAGAAAATCTCGAAAAAGGTCTTTTTCTGTTCTTTTCACCCTTTCCTTTGTTAGATAAAAGAAAAGCCGGTGGCGACTCTTGCTTACCGCGAAATTTGTGAACAAGAAATGCAAAACCAGTATTAAATAGTCGGTTCTGCCACCGTATCACACCCTCAGTAGAGCCATGGACAACTGAAGTTCCTAGACTCTATTCCCCACAGAGTTTTCCTCAAACAGGAAAACAACAGAAATCAACATCCCCCAGTAGACTCCTCCTCAGACAACAAGAATAAGAATCCCTATAAAGAGACCTCTTATGAAGTCAGCATCTACTCTGGATGGAATCTTTAAGCCCATCTCCGACGACTCTCCGTCATATTCTCTGGATGACGTCTTTAAGCCCATCTCCGACGACTTTCAGTCATCTTCTCCAAATGGCATCTGTAAGTTCATTCCAGATTAGCATCGACCAACAATGTTACTTCATACGAGTGTAAATTTCGGAGCACTCTAGTGTTCAATTCTCTTCCACCTTCAGATCACGAAAGGCAGACAAGCCAATCTAAACCCTCAGGTTTAAGAAGATTGAACAGGGGCAGTTGTTGTACCCCAAAATTTACCCTCTTTATTTTCATTATCACATACACGCATATCATTAGTTTTATGGTTATGGAATCAAGGTATATTTAGTAAGCTTCGTCAGGTTACAAGTGACGTTTATTTCGCCAATGAATGTTCTCAGAGTATTTTTCATGCTGAAGATCGGTTCGCTGTTTCGCAGTGATTCGGGGTTCAAAGATTCACAAGTCCAACCCAGCGCATCATATTCAGGTGTTCTTTCGCCAAAGTATCCCTGATAACAGATTCTCAATTTCAGGTTCGGATCGAGAGCCAATTCTTTAAAGAAGGTCTCCAAATGTGCGATTTTTCTCGAAAAAATATGGTGAAAAGTGTGCTAAAAATGCAATTTTTACGTACTAAAAAATTCATAACTTGAAGATCGTGGCTCATTTTGAACCTGTTCCGGTGACTAAAATTCCGTCTTGAAGTCATCTATGTTTTCATCTCTCACGGCTGGAAGCCAATTTCGATCAGAAGGTCTTCAAAAATGCAGATTTATCAAGTATTTTCGTACAGAAAATTTGTGACAGAAGTTTATCTGCATCATGTTCAGAAAATCATAACTTGGTCGATTTTCATTGCATCAAGGTGGTTCTAGCGTCAAAATTTCAAAAATTGAGTTGGCTGCATTTTCACAGGAGGTATCAAGTTCGAACGGTATCCAAAAGGCCATCGTTTTTTTCCCAAAGTGCACGTGACGCACTGAAAATCCTGAATGCTGAATATTATTTCATTTGGATCGAAACTTCGAAAATTCATAACTCAGTCAATTTTTATTGGATCGGGCCCATCTTTTTACACCAGGTCACTGACTTAGAGATCTATAACTTTGCTTCCAATGTCGAGACTGGGTTCTGCTCCGATCAATACCAGTTTTTTATTGAAGAATGTGTCAGAATTGACACTGGAGCCCAAAATAAGTTTGTCTAAGGCGAAACTTTAAAAATTCTTAACTAATTCACCGTTTATCTGATTGAGCCTATTTTTGGACAGGAGTTTGTTCTCAATGTCGGATACATTTTATTTTCACATTTCAACTTCAAAAATTGCACTTAAGTCCATGTGATTTATCCTGGAACGTGTTAGACTCAAGTGAATAAAAAATTGCACTATTGCTTGTGGTTATTGGAGGCCCAATTGCATATCCAAAGCCCATATCTTTGTTCTAATTTCCATTATATAATCTCATTCTTTTCCCACAAACAGGAGACGATGAAAAAAACCCTTGCCACAACCTTGTCAAAATATCAAATTCTTTTAAGAATCCTAAAAATCTTGAAATCCTTGTTACAAACCCCCATCTCACTACAAACAAGTCATTCTCCGGTAAGGGTAAGGCTGGTTTGATCTCCATGATCAAAAGGATGTAGAAGTATTCATACATGCCATATCGGTTTTAACATTACAAAATTTCATATATTTGCTTTCTTTGTATTTCATGATATAATAATTTATTTAATGTGTTCATGAGATTCAACAGTACAGGTTTAGACCATCTAATGGTCTAATGCAGTTTTATTACAAAATGCTGAGGCTAAAACAGAACAACAACCAATGCATGGCTCATGGCGAGGCAGACATCCCGAGGAGGCTAAAGGGCATGGGTTCAACATCCACCCCTATTGATTTTGGTTTTCTTCCATTCTATTTATCCTTTTACCTATTTTTATTCTTTCTGTTTAAAACATTTTTCATAAAACCTAACATTTTTCAGAAACCTTTGATTTTTCATAATAAACTCGAATAATTAATTTTAGGTTTTTTTAAATTTAATTTTAGGTTTTAAATTAATTTTTGGTTCAACACCCGCCCCTGACATTTGCATTATTTGTATTTTCTAACTCTATTTTCCATTGATGCTTCTTCCCCTATCTATTTTTTTGGCAAACTTAATTCTTTTTTGTTAATCATTAAACATAAGCTTTTTTTTAAAAACCTTTTTTAATTAAAATTAATTAGGTTTTAGGTTTTTTTTTAATTAACCTTTTTTTCAAAATTAATCTTTTTTTAATTATTAATTAAAATTAATTAGGTTTTAGATATTTTAATTTTTTTTTTCAAAATTAACATTTTTTATTAATTAAAATTAATTAGGTTTTTTAGGTTTATTTAATTAATTATCATAAATCATTTTTTTCATAAAAATCACCAAACATTTTCTTTGCTATTTTCATCTTATTCTTATTTTCCTAGATAAAGTGTATAGGGCGCGTTCAACTGTAATAGTGTAGCTTTATTTTTCCCATATTTTTTTATCATTATCATGTAATTGCTTCCGGGATGTAATAGTTTTAGGATTTCTTTTACGCACTCTTCACTATTATGTAACTGCTCCAAAGCTCTATAATAGCCTAGGTTTACATTTCCGCTTTTACCTACAACTACTATATTTTATGCAATGCTTAGATTAATGAGATTGTATGGAAAGATAAAAATGAACGATAGAAAACCCTAATTGCAAGATAAATAACTGAGCTGAATAATTTGCACACTCACACCTCTAGGGTAACCTCACTTGTTGCCTTCAGAAAAACCATGGTCATGTCTCTCGAACGTGGGGATACCCTTAGCAAAGACCCTCGGTTAAAGTCATCATAAAGATCATAGTCCCTCAATGTCCCTCAAGTTGCCTACGAGAAATGATCTTGTCCCTCGATGTTGCCTACAAATATATGATGACAGTCCCTTCGAAATGCTAAGGTATCCCTATATGTTGCCTTCTATGACCATAACGATGACCCGCGCCTATCCCTCACACATCCAACGATAGGGCTACTTACTCACTAATAGTAGGATATCACTGTCTAAAGGTTAGGAGGAAAAAACGACCTTTTCGAGTATAAGGAGATAAGTTCTTAGATGCTTGCTCAAAACAACTTTTTGCACCTACACAAAAATATTTCAAAACACTTTCAAAAACATTCGCCTTGCCAACACTCTTGAGGACTGATACAAGAGTTATCACAAAGCGAATCGCCGCACTAAGGCATTTTCAAAACAATTTTTGAAATACACAAAGCACAAGCAATTTTCAAAACATGAGCTATCATCTAAGAGCCCGTAGAAAACTACAGATGGAAAATGTGCTAACACCTTCCCTTTCCATAATCTATCCCCCTTACTCAGAAACTCTCAAAAAAGGTCTTTTTCCTGTTCTTTTCACCCTTTCCTTTGTTGGATAAAAGAAAAGTCGGTGGCGACTCTTGCTTACCGCAACATTTGCGAATACAAAATACAAAACCAGTATAACAGTCGGTTCTGCCATCATATCACAACATCATTACCTTACCAACGACAACCTTCCTTTCTTCCTTAGTATTGGTATCCATCAATAGATGGGGTTCAACAATTTATTTCAAGCGTTTCTTTGAGGCTTTATCCTGAGGGACAACACTCATGGCATAACCCAACTCTTTGAAAAATGTGACTAGCCGTTTTTTCAAGTAAAGCACCTCTTGTGACATGTCGCTCTCCTTGTAGATGTACGACCCAATCCCAAGTAAAAAATGGCCTCAGCTCAAAAGCTTACAAAACAAATTGTACATTGGTTTTCTATTTCACTATTTATAGCATATACCTTTGCATGGGCCTATTTGTTGAGGGGGGGGGGGGGGGGGGGACCAAGAAGAACCAATTTTCAAAATGTTTCACGCCATCGGAAAATGTTTCATAGAAACGTGTAACCTGCACCAGTGAAATCAGACATTGGCTTTGAGCATGATTCGTGACACTCTGTTGTACCCTTAAAAGATGAAAGAAAAAAGACAAAGATGGATTTCCTCCCTATAGTCACACTAATATTGAAAGACTTTGATACATGCCCAACTCACATGGTTCAGTTGCGAGGGATCAATCATCATATGACTTAGAACTTTCATTTTGAAACTATTGAGTAGGCAAGCGAAGACCTATAATCAAAAAGGTGCACTGATAAAAAAGAAATAATGCACTATCTATATTCACTGCAAATCCTTTTATCTTTCTCAAGGATTAGTACGCCCTATTTGGAAGAAGGATCCACATCAAGAAAAGCCCTTCTGAGACTACCTTTGCAAGCAAGGATAAAAATGGTTGCCGAAATTACAGGATCTATCCAAGAGACACAAGTATCCTCTTTTAATTTTTGGTGAAAATAATATGTTGTAGAAATGTAAATGATGAAAAGAACAAAGATAATGCTCCAAGGAATTGTACAATTAATTCCACAAAGATCGCTCCATGTCTTACCAATAGAAATATGATATGCATTATGAGCGGTCTAAATTGTTTTAGAAAAACACTCTAGTACTTTAGTTTCTAAAGGTCATTATGATAAAGTATGCGAAAATATATCTAAAGTATGAGACACATTTAAGACACGAGTTCCAAATGACAACCATGTCACATCTTGACTTTCCACTCAAGTTGGGCTACGATCGACAAAAAAAAGGCAAACACAACAAATCCCTTACCTTATAAAGTAGAGAGGTAAGAACCTGAGGGCAACTGTTTTGAGCCAGTTAAAAGGCCCAATAGCCTCAACCCAGAGAATGCATGAAGTCCACCACATCACTCGCAGAGTATGCGTGTTATCTTGGGTTATAACACAAGTGATCCGAATTTTGGATCCATCCAACAGATGTCCACATCTCATGCCTAAAGATCAAAAAATTGTTATAATTGTTCTACTATATAATGAGAAAACACGTGATTTCTATGTACAATTTAAATTCAAACTTCATTCATTTATCTTACTCTCATACTGACTTAAACGGTATAATGTCAATCTTACATATTATTCTCTCTCATAATGTATCAAAAATTCAAATTCAATGTTTCAATTTGCAATCACTCATCTTCGATCAATTATGGTTCATTCGCGAAAGAAAAACCAAATGAAAACAACTTTCTTTTATTGAAGAGAAATCCAATCCATAAATTCAATGAAATAATAAAGTTTAGACACCACACGGGCAACCCACGTTTAATTTGAGTTTGAAAAAATTGAAACAATATTGTAAAGTTTGGGGGTTAGTTTGTCAAAAAATAGTGATGGTCCACGGTGCACCACGTCAAGTTGCCCAACATAAACAGTTTCGCTAATTGGCATATCCGTCCAAATAAACACCAACAGAAGGAAGAAAGGGCCTCACGAAGCAGCGTTTTCTGCAGCAACCATTCGCCATGGCGTTTCTAACTCGAACATCCTCACGATTTTCTCACCTAGCTTCACCACAACGCGCACTTTCTCTCCACACAACCCTACCTTCTCTATCCACAACCTCACCTACACCATATGCACCACCGCCTCCCCCATCGGCTTCCTCCCCCGCCGGCCTTTCAAAGACCGGCGAGTACGTGATCTCAAAGGTTGATGATCTCTTGAATTGGGCCCGTCGCGGTTCCCTCTGGCCAATGACCTTTGGGCTCGCTTGTTGCGCTGTTGAAATGATGCATACCGGTGCCGCTCGTTACGATCTGGATCGATTTGGGATCATTTTTAGACCTAGCCCTCGTCAATCTGATTGCATGATTGTTGCTGGTACTCTTACCAACAAAATGGCTCCCGCTCTTCGCAAGTAGGTTTCTTCCCCTTTTTCTAGGGTTTTTACATTCCTGTTTGTTCTAATTCTCTTGATTTAGGTCTTGTTTGGATATACAACGTAATTAAACACGCGTTTGTCAGATAAATGTTTATATATAGATTATTTCTAAGACAAAAGATGAAATTAGCTACAAGTTATTTCATAAGCTATCCCACTGAGCTTATTGAAATAAGCTGAAAACAGCTTTTGAAAGATGGTTTCATAAGCTCTCCTAAACAATTTTACTGGTGTTTATGCCAGTAGATAACCCAAATAGGATTTAATTGCATCAAATTATACTTTGTTTCGGTTGTTTTGATTGAGTATCTTATCATAGGTTACTTCAGTACATTCCGCCGGTAGGGAACTAGTAGCCAGGGGAAAGGATTTATTGAAGAAATCTCCTGAAATTTATTTTTCTGCTGCTTTTGATTTTGGCATAGTATCAAATAGTAGTATTTTCAAAATCCCGATGATAAGCACCAAGCAGAAAAAATGAAGACACAGACGGTAGTCTGCAGACTCTTTGAATGGTCTCCTTCTTACCTTTTCAATCCTCATTCAGACTTTGATTGTCCTCTCCTGTTTCTTTCATCTCTTAAGCTATTTCACTATTAAAAGTAGGTTTCTTTACATACCAAGTGCGCAGGTTCTTGCAATTGTTATGCACTCCCCTATTAGAAGTATTTTTTCCAAATTGCTCCTGTACGAGCTTCTAATTCCCTTCTGTAGTTTCCTTTCTACCTAATAATATGCATCTAAATCATGTGGGTTGGCTTCTAATCCCTTTGGCAGTTTCTTTTCTTCCTAATAATACACACCAAAGTCCATATGGATTGGCTAACAGATAGTCTTCTATATGTGCTCGGATTATGTTGTAAAAATCATTTCAATTAAATTTGAACATCACTGCGTGTTGGAAAAGGTTCATATGTAGTGATCATCTTATATTACATTAAATATAGTGTTGTCAAAAAGCGGTGCCTAGATAGTACATTGCGGTCTATAGCAGAATGGAGTGGCTGTTGGTTGCCACGGTGAAGCGTAGAGCATTGTGTATTACAGGCGCTGCCACATAGGCGCTTTCACAAAGATCAAATCATGTCGGTCGGGCGTCAAAACGACGCGTGTATCATGTCTACTGCAATGAATTCGAAGGAAAAAATCTAAGACGCCCAATAAAAATTTAAACGTTTGAAGGGTGTTCTTGACATTTTGTGTGCTAAACCCTACCCTACCCTCTTTTCTCCTTCTCTGCGAAGCCGTACAATTACTTTATACTTCCTTCTGTCTTTGCTGCAACTCTCCCACTTCCTTCCTATTTCTTTGTGACACCATTGAGTGTCCTCCTTCTGAACGCCGCAGTGAGATCCGCATTGCAATGAACTGTTTCTTTTTGTATTCTTTCTCTTTCTCTGCTTCTCTCACTTATTACCTCCTCCGTCCTGCCGTGTCTCCCTCTTTCTCATCTTCTGTTTCTCTAACTTTCTACCCGTTCTTTTGAACTTCTAATTTTCTCCTCAAACCCCTCTCTTCTCATTTTGTTTCCCTGTTTTGATATTTTTCTACATTAATTTTATGTTTCCCTTTCTGTTACTTTTTGTTTTCTTCACTTTTGTTGGTCTTTAAATGTGTGTTCTTATTAAAATTTGAGGCTTTTTTTTTTTTAATTATAATGAGTCTTGGATTATTTGTTTAATTTCATATCAAATGTGTTTATAATATTTTTTAAGTAATTTCATCCCCCTAAACGCAACCTTGCTTTTGGCGTTGACCGTTTTGCGCTGCTCTCCAAGATTGACTACCTAGAGAGGTGAAATAGCGCTAAAGCATAGTGGAAATGGAACAATTTGCCATTGTTTCGCAATACACTGTTTGGTACAGAGTGTTATCATATAATTACGGTGCAATAGTGCTATCGAAATTTAAAGACAATACTATTTTTCACAATAGTGTGTTTGACACTTTGACCACACTTGTTACAGAGAATATAATGTATGCCACTATCTATGAATATATCATTACTGGATTGCTGTTCCATTTGTAGGACTCTGCAATTTTTTATTTAATTTGTGAATATGTTTTGGTGTCTTACTGACCTGAGAATTGGGAATGAATCCTCTTCCTTGATAATCTCATAAGACTTTGTTATATGAAAATTGTGTTTATCCATCATTCCAGTTGTTATCTTTTGACAGTACTCTACTACCTATTGAACATATAAAAAAAGAGAAAATACAGATTTTCTATTTGGACTATGTCATGTGAAATTTTAATTTTAGAGGATTCTTTTCCATATTACTCTTGGCAATTTTGAAGAGCATCTATCACAACCCTGGTTGTGAAGTCTTTTGTAATACCTCGCCGTCATGGTGTTAGGAATTTTGCACTCTAGATTACCATATACCCTTTCTTCCTTTATAAATATACAGTACTCAAGTCAATGCTGTCAAATTCTTGCAGGGTTTATGATCAAATGCCGGAGCCTAGATGGGTTATCTCCATGGGAAGTTGTGCTAATGGAGGAGGATACTACCACTACTCTTACTCTGTTGTTAGGGGATGTGACAGGATAGTTCCCGTTGATATTTATGTTCCAGGCTGCCCTCCAACTGCCGAGGCTTTACTGTATGGACTCCTCCAACTTCAGAAGAAGATCAATAGGCGCAAGGACTTCCTCCATTGGTGGTCACAGTGAGGTCGATTAAGTTTATCTCTTGGCACCAAGCCATTTTATAATAAGCAATTCATGGTTGTTTTACTTTTGCTATGAATCACCCTTTGGTGGATATTCTGTTGATATGTGATATTATTTCTGTATGCTCTATGTGGAGATTTTCGGGGGCTTAATGTCTCGGAGAGGTTGAATGTTTCTATATACTAGTGCTTCTTATGTACCTGGGGTTGTTTTAACAACTCATGTTTGCCTCATAAGTTACAATGTTTATTTAATGGCATCCAATTGAATACTATTGTCCAATTGAATACTATTTTGGAATGGAACTGATGGTTTCTATTATTGATCCCTCTCCTGCACTCTTTGTCCTTGCCCAAATAACGATACATTTTACATAGAAAAAATGAATAGTCATATTCTTGCACATTTTGGGAAATCTATGATGGACTCATTGTGTGGTTTGTTATAGACTAGGACTTTATGCAATTATTATTTGGATAAAACTTGGATGTTTTTTTTATAGAAATTGCTGGTGATGTTTTTCAATCAAAATACTCCCTCTATTTTATTTTAAGTGTCACTTTTTATTAAAAAAAAATATTTCTTTTTAAGTGTTACATTTCAAAGTTCAATAGTAATAGTTGTAATTTTGTCAAAAATATCTCTAATCATTATTATAGAGAGAGAAAAAAAATTAAATAAATAATTAAAAATTAAAAAGTTAAGGGTATTATAAAATAAAAAATCAAACATAGGAAACTGTAGAGACCGAGTTTGTTTCGGTATTGTGTTTGAATGCTGTTAGAAAAATATAATTACCATAGATGTCATGATTTAATTAGAAAACAACATCAAGAGTTTCTATGTTGGATCTCGGATGACAATCAATTTAAGCGTGAAAAAGAAGGGTCGCTCAAGTTATTGCTAAACCATTTATATTCTTTTACGAACTTTATTGAATTATTATGCTTTCACATTTCATTCTCTTAATTAGAGATCAAATGTGTGGTTAGATTTTGTTGATTCATCTTTCTTGTCGTATCAAGTAGATGAGTCGATCAATACTCAAAATTTATTGAAGTGGACCATATTGAAAACCGATGACCTAAGTTCCAGCGCATCTCTTGAACATGTTAAAGCTAAATATTAAAAAACTTTGGAGATTGGAATATATGTATATATACATCTCGGAAATATTAGCTCCGATCGGATGATATAATCGATGATGAAATGATAAGACCGGTAGGCGGCTCGATAGAAGATGCTCCCGGTCTGCGACCCGGCCAAGAAGGATTGTACGATCATTATATATTCGGGGAGCAGCCCGTATGCACCTTGGGCCCGGACAAAGATGGAGATCATGACCACTTACCCATAGTCGGCTATCAAACCGACTCATTAATGTCAGTAACCGTCGACGACACATTCGTTACGTTACACAATATTAATCGGGTTATGTAGTTATGGAACTCAAGAGTCACTCATTAATGGAGGCTCTCGATGACACAGAGAAAGAACTTTATAAAAGGAGCTCTCAACAAAGGGATAAGCAAGACATTTTTTTGGGACACACGCTTCACTGACGTAGCTCCCAAATCCTCACTAATCAACTAAATCTACTTTTGTGGCTTTTCCCACCTACAGCGGAAGGCCGGACGAATATTTGTTCTATGTAAGAACATTAGCACCTACCGTGGGGCCTTGGTAAAATTTTTCTTAGGTCACACCTCAATTCACATTCAACATAATGTCGTCACCTGGAGACCTCCCATACATGGCGCAACTATTAGCCATGGTGGAGACCCTTAGACAGTAGAACAAAATTCTACAAGACAACGTCGCAGACCTACAACAAAGAAGCGTAGAAGACGATGGTTTAGAAGAGGAGCTTCTGGAACCTCAACCTCTCTCTCAAGCTATCTGGGACGATCAAGTCATAGAGAACTTCAAATCACCGTTGTTGACAGCCTACGACGGTAAAACCGATCCTCGGGAGCATGTTATTGCCATCAACAACCAAATGGCAATAATAGGCCCTATCAATTCACTAAAGTGTAAACTAATGACTGACACCTTCAAGGACGTGGCTTTGTGATGGTTCATGAGCCTACCACGACTATCCGTGGAAAGCTATTCAGACCTGACGAAGAAGTTGATCCAACACTTCTCCGCCAACAAGCATCGTAAGGTGTCCACAACATCCTTATTCAACGTCCTACAAGGTCAAACAGAGTCTCTCTGAGAATACTTAGCTCGGTTTAACGAAGAGACCATCAAAGTATCTCATCCAAACCAAGAGTTGTTCGTTGGAGCATTCCAACACGCCCTCTGAGCTGGACAGTTCAATGAATCCTTAGCTCAGAAGCCCGCATCCGACATGAACGAAATCATTACCAGAGCGGAATGTTACATAAAGGGTGAGGAGAGAAACTTGGAGAAACGGTCCAGAGACACCCTAGAGAGAAGCGAGACCAAAGAAGAAGGTCGGGAAGGAAGCAGGAGTCTTCCCGGGCGAATTTGAGAGATAGGCCCCGGGAGCGCACAACTCAAAGGCCTAATCAACGTCTCTTTGATTCAAGCGACGTGGGGGCACCTCTAAACACAAGGAGAGATGAAATATTACAAGAGGTAGCGCACCTAAACCTGATCCCAGAAGTGTCCCGTAATAAATGGAAAGTCAATGCCATACTGGGAAATGACATCGGGGATTGGTGTACTTATCATCGGCTCCGGGGCCACCATATCGACGATTGCCTCCAGCTGAAGAAAGAAATCGATACATTGATACAGAGGGGGCACCTACTAACTTATGTCAAAGTTGGTAAAGCCCCAGCTGGTAAAAGAGATACTCGGCAAAAAGATGCAGACTCAGAAGAACCTTCCCAAAAGAAAGGGAAGAGTATTGAAGAAGTGCATGAGACTAAAGCGGCTCACCACACCCTCAACACCATCGTCGGTGGATTCGCTAGCGGTGGTGAAACCAGTTTGGCCAGAATGAAATACGCCAGCATCGTGATGCACGTATCTGAGGACATAGCTAAAGTCTGAGAACATGACTTAAACCAGATTAACTTCTCTAGAAAAGATGCGACCGACATTATGGACCACGAGAATGATCTTATGGTCATCAAGGTACAAATCCGAGATTGGAGCGTGAAAGGGTGCTGGTGGACCCTGGTAGCTCAGTTGATGTACTCTATTAGGAAGCCTTCAAGAGAATGGAGTTTGACACATCCGAACTATTGACCTTCAACGACATCTTAGTCGGATTTTCTGGAGAACAAGTGCAACTATTGAGATACCTCCCAATATTCACTACCTTTGGAAGCGACACAAATGCTAAAATAGTCAGAGTGAGGTACTTGATCGTCAATGCTACCTCACCCTATAACATTATCATAGGAAGATCCCCATTTAATTCCTTGGAAGTCGCTCTTTCAACCTTGTATCTCACCATAAAGTACCTCTTGGGGGATGGTCGGGTTGGGGTGGTTAAAAGAAATCAAGCATTGACTAGGAAGTGCTATAAGGATAGCCTAAAGTTAAAGAGGAAGATACAGTTTGAAGAGCCTGGACGTTCCAATAAGCTAAAAATCAACATGATCGACATAGATCTGCGTGACGATGCGTGGGAAGAAAGTTTTTCTCCCCACGATGAAAAAAAAGGTCCATATCGGCACCACGCCTTCCAAAATAACTTATATAATATGAAAATTTTCTCGGGAGGAGGAAACAGAGATAGTGGAGCTGTTAAAAGAGAACATCGACTTGTTCGCATATAAGCCATCAGATATGCCTGAAGTAGACCCCAACTTCATGTGCCACCACTTAGCCTTGAATCCAGACACCAAGTCGGTGTCTCATAAGAAAAGGAAGGGTGGAGAAGAAAAGAAGAAGGCTATAAAAGATGAGGTCGAGAAGCTACTCAATGCTGACTTCATCAAAGAAGTCAAATATCCTACTTGGTTGGCCAATGTAGTGATGGTCCAAAAGAAGACAAGGAAGTGGTGCATGTGCGTCGACTTCACGGATCTCAACAAAGCGTGCCTCAAGGATCTATATCCATTATCATATATAGACCGACTCATTGACAAAACTTTAGGGTACTGACTGCTCAGCTTCATGGATGCTTACTCAGGGTACAACTAAATTCGTATGAGCCCGACCGATGCACCAAAGACTGCCTTTATAACATATCAAAGCAACTATTATTATGAGGTAATTTCGTTCAGTCTTAAGAACACATGAATCGGCATGAATCTGGAAGTATACATAAATGACATGGTTGTTAAAACTACTGTTGAAAAACGGCATGTAACAGACTTAAAAGAAACACTCGCATCCATAAGGCGGTACGACATGAGGCTCAACCCAGACAAATGTATCTTTGAAGTTTAAGTCGGCAAGTTCCTAGGGTTCATGCTCATTAATCATGGAATAGAATCCAACCCGGACAAGTGTCAGGCAATTATTGAAATGCGTAGCCCTTCTTCAAAAAAGGAGGTACAACAACTAACAGGAAGGTTAGCCGCTTTGTCTCAGTTTCTGTCATGCTTTGGAGATAGGGAAATCCATTTCTTCGTGGCCCTCAGAAAGCCGGAATAATTCAAATGGACGGAAACATGTGAGGAAGCATTTCAAGGAGTAAAACACTTCTTACTCTATCCACTAATCCTGATGAGACCATGAGAGAATGCACCTTTGATCCTATATCTGGCAGTTTTTGAAAAATCCATGAGCTCAGTTCTCGTTCAGGAAGGAGAAGAGGGGGAAAAGTCAGTGTACTTTGTTGGCAAAGTTATGAAAAGAGTCAAGCAGCGATACCAGAAGACTGAAAAATTAGCACTAGCATTGATAATAACAACCCGAAAATTAAGACATTATTTCCAGGGTCATCCGATAAATGTAAGGACCAATTATACCATCAAGCAGATACTGAAGAAGCCGGATCTAGTTGGAAAGATGGTCACATGGGTTGCAGAGTTGTCAGAGTATGATATCGAATTCACTCCAAGAACCAACATCAAATCACAAACGCTGGCCGACTTTGTAGTGGAACTAAGTGACCTAGTACCCGAAGAAAATATGAGCAAGAGGACTCTTCACGTTGATGGTTCGTCTAACCTTAAGGGAAGCAGAGTCGGGGTCGTCCTCAAAGGACCCGGGAACTTTGTATTAGAATACTCCTTAATCTTCAACTTTCAGGCTATCAATAATCAAGCGGAATACGAAGCTCTCATAGCAGGAATGAAGTTAGCTAAGAAAGTAGGAGTCACCCATCTAGCGACAAACACCGATTCACAATTGATTACAGGGAATATGAAAGGGGATTACTAGACAAGGGACTTAGCATTTTTGAAATACCTCCAGATAGCGTAGAGGCTATCAAAGACCTTTGTAGAATTTGAGATTAATCACATCCCCAGGGAAGAGAATGTATGAGCCCATGTACTGGCCCGACTCGCCAGTACCAAGGGACCGAGGCTGAATAAAACAGTGGTACAATCATAAAAAGGCCAAGTATCGAGAAGGAAGAAGCCATGTCGATCGAGAACATCACCAAATGGATGGCCTTTATAATGCAATATCTGACGCATGGGATCCTTCCCGAAGACACCAATGAAGCTAGGCGTATAAAAAGGGTATCCGCTTGCTATCTGATAGTATCTGACAATTTGTATCAGATAGGGAGATTCGCGCCATGCTGAGATGTGTGATAGAAGCATAGGTTACCTTAGTAATGAAAGAGGTCCATGAAGGGGCATGCAAAAGCCACATCGGAAGGAGAGCCCTGTCCGTGAAGATCCTCCAGGCGGGTACTATTGGCCTCGAATGTTACAAGATTGTTTCGAGTTCGTGAGTAAGTGTGACAAATGCCAAGTATACTCACCACTTATACACTCCCCCGACTGAGTTATTGCACTCTATATTTTCCCCATGTCCATTTTACTAATGGGGAGAAGACATACTGGGACCATTCCCCACAGAATCTGGACAGTTAAAATTCCTCATTATGGTTGTCGACTGCTTCACAAAATGGGTAGAAGTTGAGGCTGTGGCACACATCTCCGCTAAAAGAGTACGTCATTCTATTGGAAAAATATCATTTGTAGGTTTGGATTGCCCAAAATCATAGTATCTGACAGCGGGATGCAATTTGCGAGCTCGATCATGGTGGAATTCTGCAGTGACCTGGGTATCCAAAACAAATTCACATCAGTGGAACATCCTCAAGCCAACGGTCAAGCCGAAGCAGCTAACAAAATCATCTTGACAGGAATGAAAAAGAAACTAGATGATGCAAATGGACTGTAGACTGAATACTTGTCAGAGATCCTTTGGTTGTACCATATAACCCCTCACTCCACCACCCGAGAAACACCTTTTCAAATGGTGTACGAGGCGAACGCTATGATACCGGTCGAGATCAACACTCCTACATGGAGAAGGGAGAACTTTGATGGAGAATCCAACAAGGACAACCTGAATAGTTTGGACGACATGGTGGATAAAATCTGAGAAATGGCACGGGTCAGAGAGTTTGTTGTCAATAGCAGATTAGCTAAGAGGCTTAACTTGAAAGTTAGACAAAGAGGTTTTCAACTAGGAGATCTAGTCTTCAAAAATATTACCGACCCTAAGAACAAGAGAAAGTTGTCTTTGAACTGAGAAGGCCCATACCGGGTACTTCATAAGCTAAAAAATGAGGCTTACAAATTGGAAACTCTGGATGGGATAGAGATGCCTAGGACATGGAATGTATCAAATCTTAGGTTTTATTTTAGGTAAAACTATGTAATAAAACCGCTAATAAATGTACGGGATGCACTTTTTCCCTTACAAGGGAAAGGATTTTTAATGAGGCACCTAAAGTGAAATCAAATATTTGAAGTCCTTTCGCAAAACTCAGTCAACCTTGCCAAGGCTCCAGACCTACTCGGCCATCCTTACAAGAGGCTCTGATCTGGAAAAAAGTTGAAGCGCACTTAAAGACTCTCGCAAACTCGGTCAACCTTGCTAAGGCTTTGTACCTACTCAACCACCCTTACAAGAGGCTATAATCTGTCAAAACGTCAAAGCGTACTCAAATACTCTCGCAAACTCGGTCAACCTCACCAAGGATCTGGACCTACTCGGCCACCCTCACAAGAGGCTCTGATTTGTAAAAAAGTCGAAGCACACTCAAAGCCTCTCACAAACTCGGTCAACCTCGTAAATACTTTGGACCTACTCGGCCACCCTTACAAGAGGCTTTGATCCGGAAAAAAGTCAAAGCGCACTCAAAGCCTCTCACAAACTTGGTCAACCTCACCAAGGCTCTGGACCTACTATACCACCCTTATAAGAGGCTCTGATCTGACAAAAAGTCGAAGCGCACTTAAAGCCTCTCGCAAACTCGGTCAACCTCGCCAAGGCTCTAGACCTACTCGACCACTCTTACAAGAGACTCTGATATGGAAAAAATTCAAAGCACACTCAAAGCCTCTCGCAAACTCGGTCAACCTTTCCAAGGCTCTAGACCTACTCAGCCATCCTTACAAGAGGCTTTGATCCAAAAAAAAGTCGAAGTGCACTCAAAGCCTCTCGTAAACTCGGTCGACCTCTCCAAGGATCTGGACCTACTCGACCACCCTTACAAGAGGCTCTAATCCAGAAAAAAGACAAAGCACACTCAAAGTCTCTCGCAAACTCGGATTCACTAAAAATCTAAGCGTACGTTAAGCCTTTAGACCTCTGTTCTCATCCATTAAACACTCCTCGCCCAAGGGTCGAGTAGCATTAACACTCCCCTCATAAGGGTTGAGTAGCGTTAACACTCCCCACTTGAGGGTCGAACGCCATAAACACTCCCCGCCATAAGGGCCGAGTTCCATAAAGACTCCCCACCATAAGGGTTGAGTTCACTTATTAAACACTCCCCACACAAGGGTTGAGTTATATTAATAAATACTCCCCGCCACAAGGGTCAAGTTCTACAACTAAAACCCCTCACATAAGGTTCGAGTGTTCCAAAAACAAGGGAGCTTTAAAGTTAACCGGATAGAGCCCACTGAGGCGATTCTGAGAATGCAAATAGTTCACCTGAGGGCCATTAAGCCTAAGAGATGAACGAGCAAATATTAGAAAATAAACTTACCGCCAAGAGATTCAAAAATTGGGTATGACCGTGTTTCAAGAGGTACTCTGAACGACATAAAATGACATGGTAAAGTGACTAAGGGCCCTTATAAGATAATGGCTGACACTACATGATCGAACACGTTTAGCCCGATGGACTTTGTATCCGAGGGGCTTATATATATATATATATATATATATATATATATATATATATATATATATATATATATATATATATATATATATATATATATATATATATATATATATATATATATATATATATATATATATATATATATATATATATATATATATATATATATATATATATATATATATCGGATTATATTCAAATACAAAAACGCATAAAAAGAAATGCAAATGGAAAGCTAAGATGCAAATAAATGAAAAGCAACAGTTACATAAAGCCATAAAAGGGCAGTCTTAAGTACAAAGCCCAGAGGCAATAGTTCAAAAAGTAACAAAAAGGATGGTGAACCACTCCTTACAAAAAAAAATACATAAATGCATCCTTATCGGATGACTAACGGAAACACAAGAACAACGTGCAGTCGAGCCCTCTTTCCCTTCACCATCATTATTGATATTCTCCCCGGCAGAAGGATCTTCAGGATTCAGTTAAGGAGAAAAAGTCTTCTCCACCTCTTCGAGGTCTACAAGGCAGCCATCATGCACCACCTTAAAGCAATCCATCTCTGATATGGACAAGCCGGGATGAATACACAGTATCTGATCCTTGGCCCACTCAAAGGCCTCATCACCAGCGGAAAGAATCTCCACTTAAGACTTCATTAGAGCCTCCCTCAGCTCATCAGTGGTGACCTTTAGCTCATCATTAGTGGCCTTCTCCACCTTCAACCTTTCATTGAGTTGGGTAAGAGAGGCCTTACTCACAAACTCCAAGGTCTCCCTACGGTCTTTCTCCTTAGCCAGGCTTTTCTCCATGTCGGACAGCTTCTAAGACTGAGCCTTATGAGCCTCCTTCAACTGGTTTATCTCCTCTTTCATCCTATGCTTCGTCTTCTCACAGTCATCACTTGACTCAAAGAGTCTGCGAGTTAAAACTGCACACCTCATGAGGTAGGAGCTAAGATTTTAGGTCATCTTCTGTCGACCTATAGACTTAACCTTGTTAACATCCTTAGTGGTGTTAAGATGATCGTAAAGAAAGCGGAGCCCACCAAAGCTATTGGACCAGAATTTAAACTCCCCGTAAGCATGACTATCCCTGGGTTCTCTCATTAGAGAAGTAATTTCCATGTCGGCCCGGCTAACTTCGTCTCTTATTAGAGTCTTTAGCCTTTTGGGAGTACCTTGCTGGACCTCCTCCTAGATGGTTGGGGCATAAAATTAGGGCTTGACCATGCTAGAACTAGCCTTGAAGACTAACCCCTTGCGCTTCTTCAAAGTCTGGGTCTCCAGCCCAGATGGGTCTGACTTGATTGTTGAGGCCCTGCTGGCTCCCCTCCGGGTAGCCTTTGCCTCCATCATCAGCTTCTTCTACTCGGCTACAGAAAGATATGTCATCTTATCTACAAAAAAGAAAAGGAAAACGTGAGTATTATATAAGAGCATGTGATAGCTAAAACCAAAAACAAAAGCTATTACCAAGGAAGTCAAGAATCTATTCGCCGTTTAGGGACAACGGGTCTTTAACTTTCATTATTCGGAAGGAATCAAGAACGGTCAGAGCTAGGTCTTCCAAGTCGCTCAACTTCTCAAACGTAAACCCATATATAGGAGAAGGGTCTCGGGTCCAGTGGAAGGGAAAATAGGGTTGCCCACCCAAAGAATATAAGACTTGGGGACACCTTAAACCATATTTCACCTTCAGGAACCGCTCTTTAAAACCCTTATAGTTTGAGGTATACACCTGGAGAAAACTTATGTGGAGAAGACCATTCACTTGGATCCATGAAAGCTTCTTGGCCGTTTTTACCTCATAAAAATAGAAGAATTGACCGACTGTAGGAACAATGTTCATCACCTCACAGACTATCTCAAAGGCCTTTATGAAGCCCCAACTGTTAGGACGAAGTTGCGAAGGTGCAACATTCATGGCCTCCAACACGCCAGCCTCGAACTCAGAAAAGGGTATACGGACTCTGAAATCTTCCAAGACCCCGACATAGAAGTAAAAGAAATCTTCATAAATTTCCTTTCGATGAAGTACACACATACAACCCCGGAGACACACGATTCCAAGATAACATTGCTTTCCTCCCTGGTCGAGGATACCTTTATCAAAGGCCTAAGTTTGGAAATATTCGTGTTGTCAAGCACATTGTTCTCATAACCCATGACTTCAAAGTCAAAAGGGACAGACGCTACCATCAAAAACTCTACAGAACCCGGGGAGGAAGAATCGTGGTCAGAATCACTTAAAGAAGAGAGGGTAAAACCATAAACCTCCCTTGTGACCTGATTAAACTCCTTCTGACCTAGAACACCCTTCATCTCTCGCATGCATTGGTTTCATTACTCTCTCCTTTATTCGGCACCATAGGGTTTTACAATGTTTCCCTAATCGTCACACTCTCTTAGGATAACCATAATCTAAAAACGAAAAACAAAAATGAAAGAGTAAAAGGAAATACCTGGAAAAAATGGAGAACACTTGAGGGAGATTGAACGCTCTCTTGAAAGGAATAACACCTTCTGATATTACCAAAGATATAAAAGGAAATAAGATGGTAGGGTTTTTAATAGAGCCTAATGAACAATACACTAGGCGTGGGAAACGTCACCCAATGAACATAAGTTTAGGTGGAAGTCATCATTACCCTAGGAAAGAGAAAATGACGATTCTTCATTTTTTGTGACACGTATGGAAAGGTAAATGGACGATGTGAAAGATGGATGTGCCTTCAATATTTTCCATGACTACATGACCGAACACTACATCCATGTGGAAAGAATTTGAATTCGGGGGGCTTATGTACATCCTGAAAATATTAGCCCTGACCGGGTAATATAACCAACAATCAAATGATAAGACCAATAGGAGGCTCGATAGAAGATGTTCCCGGTCTGCAACCCGACCAATCGGGGTTGTGCAATCATCATACCTCCGGGGAGAAGCCCGTATGCACCTTGGGCCCAGAAAAGGATGGAGATCGCGACCACTTACCCATAGCCGACTACCAACCGACTCATTTATTCTAGTATACGCTGAAATCGCATTTATTACAATGTTACACATCACTAATCATCTCCACTCATGGGGATGGAGGAGGTTATGTAGTTATGAAACTCAAGAGTCACTCATTAATGGAGACTCTTGATGACACGGAGAAAGAACTCTATAAAAGGGGCTTCCGACAGAGGTATAAACAAGACATTTTTCTTAGGACACATGCTTCACCGTCGTAGCTCCCAAATCCCCACTAATCAACTAAACCTACTTCTGTGGCTTTCCCCACCTATAACAGGAGGTCGGACAAATATTTTTTCTATGCAAGAACAATATAGTAAACTACATAAATTTAACTTTGAACGCGTCTAATACATCACATCCATGAGTCATGACCAACCTTAGGACCAAATAATTTTAAACTAATTTGAATTACAAAGTTTGGATTTAATTTGAAGATTGGAATTTGAACGCTCTTGTAATACGGTGGGAGAACTGACTTGGGTGTTTTGTGTTTTATCGTAATTTTTTCGGATAGCAAGAGTCGCCGCCGACTTTTCTTTTATCCAATAAAGGAAAGGGTGAAAAGAATAAGAAAGACCTTTTGAGAATTTTCTTGAGTTCGGGGGGTAGGTTATGAAAAGGGAAGGTGTTAACACCCTTTTCATCCGTAGTTATCTACGGGCTCTTAGTTTCTAGCTCACTTTGAAATGCTTTATTTGAAATGTGTTTGTTATGGTTTCGAAAGTATTTTTGAAAAGTGACTTCGTTTAGGCGAACTTTGTAATGATCCTCGTCTCTATAAGAATGCATACGAAGTGTTGACTTTTAAAAATATTTCATTTGAAAGTGTTGGTGTATTTTGAGTGATGCTTTGAAAACGGTTTTGAGCAAGCAACTATGAATGTTCTACCTACTCAAAAAGTCCTTGTTCATTTCTTCCTCCTTTAGATATTGATATCTTACCATTGATTGATAAGAAGCCCTATCATTGGATGTGAAGGGACATGCGTGGGTCGTCGTATAGTCATAAAAGGCAACATTGTAGGATACCATAGCAATTTATCTTAAGGGTCAAGATCATTTACCGAAGGCAACATTGAAGGGTCATCGAGGGACTACGATCTTGTATTCGAGGGTCATTGCTAAAGTATCCCATGTTTGAGGGACATGACTATTTTATTCGTGGCAATAAGTGTGGTTTACCCTAGAGGTTCAAGTGTATAAAATGTATTGATTTCATGAATTTTTGTCTTTGAGATTAGGGTTTTCTAACGATTGATTTTATCTTGCCATACAAACCCTAATTACTAGCAATAATATTGAAAGCGATAAATTGCGCGAATTTAAAGTTCTACGCTATTACATCATTTTGGGGATGGGGATACAAGTTTATGAATGGGGGACGAAAGCAATTAAAACCTAATTACTATTACAACCAAATTGAATAATATCTAAAAATATAAAGATAATGTAAAAGGAAGGAAAATTGTTTTTAAAAAAAACTTTATGCATTGACACACACACTTATGTATTAATACATATTACTTCTTGCCCATGGAAATCAAAACCAACTCAGTATGTATTGATACATAATAGTTTGCATCGTCTCATATCTGTTTTGCATCGACAGGTGCACTTATGCATCAATACATATCATTTCTTGCTTCTAGAAATCAAAACCAACTCAATATGTATCGATACATAATGGTTTGCGTCGACTCATTTCTGTTTTGCATCGACTCGTTCGTTTTTTGCACCGAATCATACACGTTTTTTATCTGTGTGATATATCTTGATAACAATATGTATTGATGCATAATGCCTTGTATCTATTCATAACCTGTTTTGTACCTAATATGAGTCGACTCATAGAGATATGCATCGACCCATACTAATGTTTTTTAATTCTAACATTATTCTGTCACATATATAAGTCAGTTTTAAACACATGGTTAGTGAAAATGAAAAGTAAGCATATAGTTAGCTCTAGGGCTATGATATATACATTTTATCTTCACAAATGAACCACTAATGATTCTTGTATAAAGAGTTCAAAGTCAAGAAAACTTACCTTGAAACTAAAATTCGTGTTTTGATTTAGAGTTGGAGAAGTCAAGTTGCAGGTGGCTGTTTTTGGGCTTGGAAAATGGTGATGATGATGATGTAACAGAAGTTACACTGGTGTTTGAGCAACTCCTATATGATGTATATGGAGTGTTTGGATGGTTTGTTTGGACATAACTTGCAAGGTGTGAGAGGTTCAAAGATTTGGACTTCAAAGCTCAAGAGTGGAGGTTTTGTGGACAGTTATGGTTTTTTGAGAGTATGAGGGGTTTTGATAAACTTGTCTATACAACAAAAAATTATGACCTTTAGCTTGCAAATGGCCTCTCTATTTATAGAGAACGTTTGAGAGGATGAGAGAGTTTTTTTCACAAGCTGTGGAATTCTGGCTTGCTTGAGATGAAATAACCAAGTTATGTGAAATTTGATGTCCCAATGCATGGTACAAAATGGATCTGAAGTGGCTAGAAGTTTTTAGGCATGTTGCTTCTCGATTTGACATTGTGTGTGCAGAAAAAACAGTTATGAGGATCAAGGAGAGCCGACTTTGTATAAAGCATGCTTTGTATGAATGACAATGGTGTCTTTGTGCCATAAATGACAAAATGGATTGGATAATGCCTTAACCACTTGGATCATAGCTCAAAAGTTTGTGTAAACAATTAATAATGGTGAAATTTTCAAGTTAGAAGGCCTGCAAAGTAAGATTATGCAGCATAGCATGAAAATTGTATTATGTGTTCTTCATAAAAATGACTAGTAGTTCAAGAATGGATGCCCAACTTCATGCCTTTGAATCTCCTAGCTTAAGTATCATAAATTCATGCTCTTGGACATTTCGGAAAGCTTGAAAAATTGTATACAACTTTCACGTTGACCACTTTGGCTAAATCAAATTGGAACTTGATGAAAATTGGCCAAGAAGTTGAGATAAAAACTGACCAAAACCTGTTGAAAATTTCTCTAAGTGTTAGATAAAAAATGTCATGACTTCAGGGGCTTGTATCTTCAAATCTAATAATTTTTTGGAAATCAACCCTCTAATACAAAGTTATATAATTCATCAAGATCTACAACTTTCATGTTGAAAGTTTTCTTTGAATCATCTTGCATCTTGGTGAAAAAATATCATGAAGTAATGCATTTATCATGTACAAAACACTTTAAAAATTTTCTGAATCTTGGAAAGTTTGAATTTTCAAATTAACTTTTGACTTTCTTGATTTCTTGATGATCAAGCTTCACATCTTTGAATGTCTTGATGAAATGTGATCTTTGAAACTCAAGTTTGATCAGAAAGATAAAGTTCGACTTTTTGGTGTATTATTGACTTTTTCATCAGTTGATCAAATTTCAACTATCAATCCATTGATCTTGAGGAATGTTTTGAACCATGAAATTAGGTTAACATGTTTCATTTGAATCCTTTATGCTTCAATCCATTAGATCATGTATTAGGTCAAAAGTCCTTGATGAGTCAAATACAGTCAAAACCCCAATTTTGACCATTTTGCCTTTTTAGTAAATTGAGTGCTTTTCTTGAGAGATTGTGATCAATACTTTATCAAATGATGAACAGGACTTTAAGATGTTGATGTTGGACAAAAATCATGAAGTTTGACTGTAGTTTGACCATAGTTGACTTTTTACCCAATATAGTTGATTTTCAGTCATCTGGTCAATTGACTGAGCAAAATTGTGATTCAAGACTTGAAACTTGACACGAGTAATCTTGGAGGTCCATTATGATCCATGAAACTCATTTGAGGCATTAAAAATTCAATTTTCCTTGTGCAAATCAAAACCCTAATTTGAGGCATCAATGTTTAGAAGATGGCTTGACCTAGTCAACACTTGTACAAACTTGAGCTATTGAAGATCTTGTGAGAAATATATTGAGAAACGATAAGCCTAATTTTGGGGTACAACAACTCTGTTTAAGTAAACTCGTACATTTTCCTCTCTCTTGCCAATTTCATTTATGTAAAAGAGTAAAAATAGAGAAAGAGAGATATAAGTCTTCATTTGTATTTACATAGAGTTGTTCATCATTTTTCAAGCTTTCTCATAACTTTTATCCATTTCATTAAAGCTTATTGCATCTCTACTACAATGCAATGCACTTATTTGAAGTTCTTCTCCATTGCATTGGTAAATTATCCATTTTATTTCCTTTTTTATTTCACATGCATGCATTACCTAAATAGTTTATATGTATGATACTTTAGGCATAAATGCAATAGATATGTCATTTGTGTTTGTTTTGAACTGCATTGAGTTTTTTAGCACTGAGCTTAGGGTTCACATCCCATGCTCACTAATTTGCATGTCTGTCTCAATGGAGTCTGGATTGTACTATGATCACCTGGTGCTAAAGGATTTATGTCATGTCTCCTAGTCCATGGAGTATGGTATATAATTACATTCAACAATTTTATATAGTGTTTCATTCTTACATGACACCATGTAGATGGAGATCCTCAAGGCTAGCTCATCAAGAGATCTTATAGGAGAAGGAGTCAAGGATGGACCATGTCCTTGGTGTATGATGGATATGTTATCGTATTGTGGCTATTGAGAGAGAGAGAGGCCATAGATAGTGGCGAGTTTAAGGAAAACACTCCTTAGATGACCATACTACAAGTCATCTTAGTAGCTGCACGACACATGTTCTAGTACTAGTAGAGGAAGAACAAGGGAACCGTATATGTGTAGTAGTAGAATTTCATTTTGTATATTTTGACATTTTGTATTGTGGTTTTGTGATACGGTGGGAGAACTGACTTGGGTGTTTTGCATTTGATCGCAAATATTGCGGTTTAGCAAGAGTCTCCACCGACTTTTCTTTTATCCAAAAGGAAAGGTGAAAAAGCACAGGAAAGACCTTTGAGATTTTTTCTTGAGTTCGGGGGGTAGATTATGAAAAGGGAAGGTATTAGCACCCTTTTCATCCATAGTTTTACATGGGCTCTTAGTTACTTTCTAGATCACTTTCTTTTGTTTGAAATTGTGCTTTGTGCGGTTTTTGAAAGTATTTTGAAAAGAGGCCATTGTTTAGGCAAACTTTGTAACGATTCTCGTTCGTAAGAATTTATACAAAGATGTTGATCTTTTGAAAATGTTTTCATGTTTTGAAAGGTGTTTGGAAAGTGTAGGTGTTTGTTTTGAAAATAGAAAGGATGTTTTTTCTTTGAAATGGAGCAAGTAACTAGGAACATTCTACTTACTCAAAATACTTTCATGTTCATTTCCTTTTTCCTTTGACATTGTTATCTTACCATTGATTTGGTAAGTAACCCTATCTTTGGATGTGGGTTATCGTATAACCATGATTAGCAATGTTGCAAGATACCTTAGCATTTTTCTTTAGGGACTAAGATCATTTTGAAAGGCAACATGGATAGCGTCATCGAGGGACTATGATCTTGTATTTTGTTTGTTTTTGCTAAGATACCTCACATGCATAATATGACCATTTTTGTAAGGCAACCAAGTGGATTTACCCTAGGGGTGCTTGTGTGCAAGTGTATTGATTTTCATGCTTTATTAGTCTTTGATTAGGGTTTGCTATTGATTGGTTTTAGTCTTGCCATACAAAACCCTAATTACTAGCATTTGTATATAAAGCGATAAATTGCGAAATTTAAAATTACTACGCTATTACATCATTTAGGGTAGGAGGTATACAAATTTACAAATGGGGAATATTGCAATAAAATTAAACCTAATTAACTATTACAACCATATTGAATAAATGTATAAGAATTGAATAAATAATAATGTACAAATATAAATGGAAAAAGAAATGATTTTTGTTATTTTTATGAAAGGGTTTAGTCTTGACCTAATTAAAGAAAATGATTAATGAAAATTAAACAAAATTAAGTTTTAAACTAATTAAGAAAGAAATTAAGTTAAAAAATGATTTTTAGGTTTTTTAAGAAAAAGGTTTTAAATTAATAAAAATAAAATGAGAAAATTAATTAATTAAGAGAAACCTAAATTCTAAGTTAATTTTAATTTACAAGTAAATAATATAATAATTAAACTTAAGCCTAAATATTGATTATTAAAAAAAAAAGAAATTAATTTGTTAAAAGAAAATGTTTTTAGTATTTTTATTTCATAAAAAATAATAAATGAGTGTAAATAATAAATAAAATATTTTTGTATTTTTCATGATTAATGAATATAATATTAATAATAATAATAAATTAAAGATAAAAAAGTAAAAAATAAAATAAAATAAAAAATAAGTCAGGAAGGTGGATTAATGAAACAGGGGGTTAGAAGTTAGTAAAAATAATAAAGCCCAAACAAGGGGAAGCCCAGCGCTGCAAAAACAGAAAAGTGTAAAAAAAGTGGGAAAAAATGCAAAAGGTCACGCTGGGACTTGAACCCAGGACCTAAGGGTGACAAGCGCACGCTTTAACCACTAGGGTGATGATACATTCATTAACTTGTATGAAATGATAAATATATAACATAAAACTTTCCCTGACTGTACTTCATCTTCAACCTCCAGCCAAAGGGTCTGTAACTTGCTAATTTCTCAACAAAAATGAAAGATGCAAACATGAAAGTTGCTCCATTTTTCCACACGAATCCAACCATATAAATATCATAAGCTCAAAATTGGAAATAGTGAAATGCAAATGAGCTTGATTCAAGGTGCTGCAATGATCAGGTTAGCTTCCTCAAGTTCCCAGGAAGCTAAGGCAATGGTTTGGTTGAGCAATGGATGGCTAGAATGGTCTGGAGAAGTCAAGTTGCAGACCTTTGTTTTTGGTTATGGAAGTTGATGAAGATGAAGTTATAGTTATGAAACAGGGTCAGAGATGGTTTGTATTTGATGTAAGGAAGCTTTAGGAATGAATTTGAGGGAAAACGCACGAGGGAAATGAGAGATACAAGTTTAAGGTCAGAACTGTGTATTGATGGGGTTTTTTGTGCAATTTCTGGCTAGAGGGAGTTTGGGAGTGTTTCAGGGTGCTTAAGCTTCTGTCCTATCTCATAAATAGCGACTCTATTTATAAGCAACAAGTTTAGAGACTTGTTATTGATCAGAATTCAAAATCATAAGTTTATGCATAACATGTGATTTTTTTTTGAGAAATTCAAGTTTCCATGCCTTGTACTTGGTTCATAGAGTTGTTAACCACTTTAAACACAATACCTCTGACTTTGTGGATGGGGTGTAATCAAGGAAAACAAGTTGGGATCTCAAGAAGCTGACTTTGTACATAAAGCTTGCTTTACAAGAATGGATATGTTACTTTCTCCCTAAAATGGCAAATTGAATTGGACAAAGCTTGAAACACTTGGATAAGGGCATAATCAGTTGTTTAAACCATTAATTATGGAGTGAAAAACAAGTTTGAGGCCTGCAAAGTGAGGATTATGCAGCATGGCTATGGATTTGGTTCATGTTCATCACAAAATATGTCTTGCAAAACAACTTGAAACCCCAACTTCTGACCTTCGATTCTCCTTGCTTACAAATGATCTCAAGGAGTTCCATGACATTTTTGAAAGCTTATAATATGCTCTACAACCCCTCTTTGAATCACTTTTGAAAATTCCTCTTGGAACTAGGTGAAACTTGGTTCAGAAGTTAGGTCAAAATCCTGACCAAAACTAGGGCAAAATTTCACTAAGTGTTTAATTTCAAGACCATGACTTTAAGAATTAATAACTTGAGATTTAAGCAGTTTTAGAAGAAGTTGTGTAAATCAATGTCGTAGATATCATGGAGATATACAACTTTCATGTTGAAAGTTTCTTCTGAATCACCTTGCATCATGGTGAAAAATTTGCTCAAAGTTGTGAAAAAACATGAAGTTTTCAACACTTAGAAAAATTTCTAAGTTTGAAAACTTTGACTTTTCAAAATGAAATCTTGACTTTTTGATTTATTGATGAATAAGTTTAATATTTTGACATGTTTTGATGAATTGTAATCTTTGACATTTGATTTTTACCAAAAAGTCAAAGTTTCACTTTTCAGTGTACAGTTGACTTATGATCAGTTGATTGAAAATTCATTATCAATCCAATTGATTTTGAGCAATGTTTTGGGTCATGCCATTAGGTAAAAATTATGCAATTGAACTCTTGAGATCATGCCTCAAACCAATTAACCATTTTCTAGGTCAAAAATCAGAAATTGCCCTTTCTCAGTCAAAACCCTAATTTTGACCATTTTGCCCTTTTGATGATTTGATCAAATTTCTTGAGGAATTGTGGTCAAAACTTGATCAAATGATACATATGAGTTTATAATGTTTATGTGGATAAAAAATTATGAAGTTTGACTGTAAATTGGCCATAATTGACTTTTTCCCCAATACAACTGATTTTTAGGTCAACTGCTCAATTGACTGAGCAAAAATATGATCCAAGGCTTGAAAGTTGACATGAGTAATCTTGGGGGTCCATGATGATCCATGAAAGTCACATGAAGCATTAAAAGTTCAATTATCCTTGTGCAATCTCAAACCCCAATTTTAGTCATCAGTGCTAAAGGGGGTGTCTTGAGTTGATCAACCTTAGTGCAGTCTTGAACCAAGAGAGATCTTTGTGAAAAAATATTTGATAAATGAGAGGGAAAATTTTGGGGTACAACAGCTGCCCCTGTTAAATATTCTTAAACCTGAAGAGTTAGATTGGCGGATTTGCCATTCGTGACTTGAAGGTGGAAGATGATTGGACACTAGAGTGCCCAGAAATTTGCACTCAAGGATGTGATGGTTGATGGTGTAGGGAATGGGCTTAAAAGATGCCATTTGGATAGATGATGGAAAGTTGTTGGAGATGGGCTTACAGATGCCATCCAAAAATGATTGTTGGTGGGAATGGAAGAAGTGTCAGAATAAATCTCTTTTTGATTTATACTGAAATACTGGATGTGTGGGGTCGAGTACCAGAATAATATCCATAAATGGATTGTATTTGACTAGTATCAGAATGGAGTCTGTGTCTGGAGCGTATCTGAACTGTATCTGAAGGATGAATCTGAATGAGTACTAGAATGGCGTCCGTGTCTGGAGCGTATCTGAACTGTATCTGAAAGCTGAGTCTGAATGAGTACCAGAATGGCATCCGTGTCTGGAGCGTATCTGAACTATATCTGAAAGCTGAATCTGAATGAGTATAAGAATGGCATCCGTGTCTGGAGCGTATCTGAACTGTATCTGAAAATTGAATCTGAATGAGTATCAGAATGGCATCCGTGTCTGAAGCGTATCTGAACTGTATCTGAAAGCTGAATCTGAATGAGTATCAGAATGGCATCCGTGTCTGGAGCGTATCTGAATTGTATCTTAAAGCTAAATCTGAATGAGTATCAAAATGGCATCCGTGTCTGGAGCGTATCTGAATTGTATCTGAAAGCTGAATCTGAATGAGTTTTAGAATGGCATTCGTGTCTAGAGCGTATATGAACTGTATCTGAAGGATGAATCTGAATGAATATCAGAATGGAATCCGTGTCTGGAGCGTATCTAAACTGTATCTGAATGTTCAGCTGGTCGTGTAGATAATTGTCCCATCTTGTTTCAGGTATCAATCTCTGACCTTTTTGTAAATTGTTGATGATAGCCATCTGTTGACTGATCTTTCCTGAAGAGATGAAAGATTAGTTGTATGCAATGTCATGATGTATGAAATGCATTGTATAATGATGTTCTCAATAAAATGAATGAGATTATGTTGTACGCGTTCATGTTGTCAATGTCATGACGTATGAATGCGATGTATGGGCATGTAAGCTATGCTGCTGTAACATTGTTGGATTAGGGAAAATAAATCCCTGACTGCTGTTGGGGATGTGGATCGTAAGTCTTGATGTTTTGAAGTGTTGATGAGTTGATGAACTTTTATTTAGAGAAATAAACTCTGTTGTAAGGGAAACATCATGTGTTGCTTTTGAAATCCTGTTGGGGAATCCTGAGAAATTTGGCGACTTCTACCAGGGAGTGATAACTGGAAGTTTTGTTCCGTTGGGGATTAAGCTGCACACTGTGGGGGATTTTACGGAATGGTATAGAGATATTATCCTATTTCTTAACACCATTAGCGATTGTCTTTCTAGTTTTTGTTCCCTTTTTGTTCATTTGTAAACAATAGTTACGTCAAATGCATATGTTCAAAAATAAATCATTGGATGTTTTTGTAAATAAAACACAGGAATAAAGAAAAAACAGATAGTGTTGCACTTTCAAAGGATTATCTTTGTATTAACTTGAACAATTATTTTTGTACAATGAGACAAACATTCTAGTAAGGGAATGTCATCGTAAAAAATGAAAATTTGATACAAAGAAAATATAGCTATGTGCAATAATCCCATGGGGTTCCCATTCTGCTATAGCCTTCGTGTCTCTTAGCGTCTTGTCCAATTGCTGCCTTGTCCGAAGTTGATTGGACTGATTAGACCTGGTGAGTTTGTCAGTCGAAGCCAAAGGTTATCTGTAAGGTGATCCAAACGAGACATAGTCATACGCTTTAAATCCCTAACTTTTTCCTGGACCTCCCTTTCGGGTTTTCAGTCCACCGGGATACCCTTTTTTGCCCAAGTCGCCCTTTTGGGTTTTCAACTTGCCGGGTGTACAAATTTTTTGTTTTATCCCTAATTTTTGCCCAATCCTTTTTGGTTCGCCGGGATGCCCTTGTTTTGCCTAGGTGTGTCAACCTAGCGGGTCTCTTATACTTAGTATCTTTTGACTATGTCTGCATTAACAGGGTGCGGCAGGTCGTCGCCATCCATAGTGGTCAAGATCATTGCTCCACCAGAGAATATGCTTTTGATCACAAATGACCCTTCGTATGTAGGAGTCCATTTTCCCCTGGGATCACCTTGCGGAAGTATGATGCGCTTGATCCCCAACTCCCCGACTTGATACACTTGGCGTCTGACCTTTTTGTTGAAAGCCTTGATAATCCATTTTTGATACATTTGATCATGACAAATAGCAGTAAGCCTTTTCTCGTCAATCAAGTTCAGTTGATCAAGTCGAGTTTGGATCCAATCGTCTTCATTCAACCCTGCATCCTTCATGATTCTCAGAGAAGGGATATGGACCTCAATAGGCAAGACAATCTCCATGCCGTATACCTGAGAGTAAGGTGTTGCCCCGGTTGATGTGCGTGCCGTGGTACGGTAACCGTGGAGAGCAAATGGTAGCATCTCATGCCAGTCCTTGTATATGACCGCCATTTTCTGTATGATCTTTTTAATGTTCTTATTTGCGGCTTAGATAAAACCATTCATCTTCGACCGGTAAGGAGAAGAATTATGGTGCTGGATCTTGAATTGCACGCACAGTGCGGTGATCATAGTATTGTTAAAATTCGTACCATTGTCTGTGATGATCCTCTCCGGGATACTGTAACGACGAATGAGATTCTGTTTGATGAACCGGGCTACAACATTCTTGGTAACGGAAGCGAAAGAAGCCGCCTCAACCCACTTTGTGAAATAGTCAATGGCCACCAAGATGAAGCAGTGTCCGTTAGAGGCTGTTGGCTTGATTTCCCCAATCATATCTATGCCCCACATAGAAAAGGGCCAAGGATCCGTCAAGACATTCAAAGGAACCGGAGGTTCGTGCACCTTGTCAGCATAGATCTGACACTTGTGGAAGGTTCGAGAGTGTTGATAGCAATCTGCTTCCATGGTAGACCAGTAATAACCTGCCCGTAGGATCTTCTTTGCCAATTTACGCCCACTAGAATGGGTGCCAAAAGTGCTTTCATGTAGGTCAGCCATGACCTTTTCTGCCTCAACCTTGTCTATGCAACGAAGAAATACGTTGTCATGGTTGCGTTTTCAGAGGATGCCATTACTAAGGAAGAACTTAGCAGAGAATCTCCTTATGAGCTTATTATCATTGATTGAAGCTCCTTCCGGATACTCTTGAGCCTTGAGATACCTCTTGACTTCGTGAAACCAAGGCTGGACCACTATTTCTTCAGTATTAATCTCGTGACAGTGAGCTGGTTCATCCATTCCTTCAATGGTGATCTGGGGAGCCTCGTTATCCCATTTGAGTTTAAACATGGATGACATTGTGGCTAGTGCGTCTTCTAACTGATTTTCTTCTCGCGGGAAATGCTCAAAGGTAATCTTCTCAAAATGTGGGATTAATGTTAACACATGTTCTTTGTAGGGGATGAGGTTAGGGTGCTTCATGTCCCATTCTCGTTTGATCTGGCTGATGACCAAGGCTGAATCTCTGAATACACTTAAGGACTTTGTTGTACCCCAAAATTTTCCCTCTCATATTTCTCAATACATTTCAAGTGAGATCCTCAAATTGATCAAGGAAGTCCAAGGGTTGGCCAGACAAACCCTCTCCTAAGACAGTCTACCTCAAATTAGGGTTTCATGTTGCATCAAGATACTTGAGTCCAAAGGGTCCCAAATGCTCACTATTGTCCTAATATGCTCTCAATATCATCCATGTCAAGTTTCAAGCCTTGCAGAGGAAGTTTGCTCAGTCAATTGCTCAAAGGCCTGAGAGTCGACTGTGCTAGGGCAAAAGTCAACTGTGGCCCACATACAGTCAAACTTCAAGATTTTTGGTCAACATACACCTTTTGAAGTATTATTCATCATTTGATCAAGGGTTGATCATGATTCCTCAAGGATTGCTCACAATTCATCAAAACCCAAAAGTTGCTAAATTAGGGTTTTATAGGAAAAGTCAACTCAACTTTGACCAAGCATAACTTTCTCATACTTTATCAAGAATGACCCATCCAAAGATCATTTTGAAGAGGATGCAATTCCCTACAATTCATCTTCAGCTCCCAAGTTCAAAATATGCACTTACAAGAAGTTATGAATTTGGACATTATAGGTCATTTTGAAAAGTCTACAAAAACACCTTTTTTGTCAAAGCTTCATACATGATCATGGAAGACCCAATTGAGATGATACCAAAAAGGTTGCTTAGAGGACAATTCAAGCTTTATAAAAAGTCCAAGAACACCTTCATAGAGTCAAAATTGAGAAAGTTATGCATTGGTGAAGTTGACCTTTTTTGCAAAATTGTCAAAAGTCAAAAGTGCCTCAAATTGCAATTTTTGTCAAATGGGCCCAACTTTTTGCACTTTTTTTGAGTTTGTAACATGGTCCACTAGCCCTAAGTCTTCCCACTCGCCTTTATTTTATTTTTGCCATTTATTTTGATTTTTTATTTCAATTAAATCAAATTAAATCAAAATAAATCATAGAAATATCAAAATTATTTAAGCCTTAAGATTTGGTGCATATTTCAGGTCCCTTATACAGCTAGCAACAAAATCAAATCGTGCAAGGCATATTTGTGCATAAAAAGATTGGTTTTTGGCTTATTTTGGGAAAGATTTTCATGGGAATCAAATCATGATCAAAGACCATAATTGAAAAATATTGGATGCACATTTGTAAACCCAATTCAGTCATTGATATATATTGGACAAATGCAGACCAAAAGAACAAGGTTTTGAGGCGTGTAAGAGGAAGAACAAACTTCAAAAAATCAAGAAAAAGTGGTGATCTGTTTTCCTATTTCCAGGTACTTTCAAGCCTTGCCAAGCATCCCTTTCGTTTCCTGGGCATTCAAGGAGTCCATAGCAATCAAAAGCAAGCCTTCTCGTGTGCTAAAACTCGCTGTAAGTGATTCACGAACTTAAGATATTCTTGAAATCGAATATCATTGTTTAAGCATTTGTAGCATGAATCATGTATATATTCTGAATCCTGGAAGCATTTGCAAGCTATTCATAACAGTTAATTGCGTTTTTTCTAACCCTATAAAGATATGCCATTGTTAGGTTTTTTTTGTCTTGTTTTGGGATCTTCTTGTACAGGTAAAATTGGCCCAAAAGAAGGGCACCATGATGCTCACCAGGCCAAGGCGGATTTATCTATGGCTTTAGGTTTCATTTATCATGCGTATAGATGATTTTGGAAAGTTGCAGAGGCTGTACCTACGTTTCTTGTCCGTAGGTAAAAGTCATCAGACTTTTAGCAACGGAGAAAGTGAACAAAGAAGCGTGCCAGCTCAGTTGGTGTTGAGGCGAGTGAAAAGTCCATAGGACCTGGGTTCGATCCCCAGGTCCCCTTGTTTCTTCAATGTATTTTTCTATACGTGGTTCCATGTGCAGATTCCCAAGACATCCACCATACGCCTTCAACGCTTAGCCAGCCAAATGTCCACGCGCTGGATCCAAAGGTCATCATCTGAGGGTCTACCAAAGTCCCTAGTCAAAGTGCAGCGCTGGATCCAAGAGGGTCAACGTGGACCCTTGCTTTTGGGCCCCAAGGATGCTATTGGCACCCCTCCAATTTCTGATTACAAGGCCCATCTTCTCTCTTTTATTTTTATTTTCCCTTTTAATTACTTTATTTAATTTATTTTTACTAACACAAAATTAATTCTTTTTATCAAAAAAATCATAAAATCAATTTTCACCAAATTAGAATTTAGGCTTTTTTTTATTTTGTCAAAAACTAATCCAATTAGTTAATTTAGTTTTTTAGGTAACTTTAATTGTCTTTGTAAATAAATTAAAACAAATTAGAAATTAGGGTTTTTTGCTTAATTTAATTTCTATTTTCTTTTCTTAAAAATCACAAAATATAAAAATAGGTCAAAAATAATTATTTTTATTAATTTAATTTAATTAGTAATTAGGTTTGTACATATTTAATTTAAAACCTTATTATTTTCTTAAAACAATTAAAAACAACCAAAAAATGATTTTTCTTTTAATTAGGTTAGACGGGGTCAAAACCCTAGTTTTCTTTCGTTCTCGATTCATCGCGCGTTTATTTTTTATAATATTAATGTAACTGCTCATGGGATGTAATAGTTTAATTAAGACTTTTCGTTTATTTATCATTTTTGCGGGTTTTTGGCTATGTAATTAATCCCCCACCCGAAGCCTTGTAATAGCGTAGCTTTATTTTCCGCATTTTAATTTTCGCAAATATTAACTGTTAGATGTATGATAATAGGGTTGCGTGAGAAGAATGTATGTTAATTTTAAAAATGGTTAGCAAACCCTAAATGTGCAAAGATAATAACTTGAAATTGAATCACTCGCACATGCGCACTCCTAGGATATACTCCCACTTCGGTTGCCTTCGGTAAACGATCATTAAGTATAGGGTATTTTAGTGGTCGCTCTTTTGTCTAAACAAAGATCAAAATGTCCCGTTCGAAAATGTTGCCTCGGAAATGTTGCCTCGAATATGATCTTAAGATATCAGGGTTATTACTAAGACGTCCTAACATTGCTTTAGTGATCGTACGTCCCTTTTGAATTGACCCTTACAACTCCAACGACGGTGCTACCTACTCGTTAATAGTGAGATAGCGTTGTCTAAAGGAAACAAGAACAAAAACATTCTTTTTTCGAGTAGGTAGATGCTAGTAGGTACTTGCTCAAGATCAAACTTTTTTCACACTTACACTTTTTCAAACAAAGTTTTCAAAAACACTTCGTAACACTCTTGAAGACAGAAGCAAGGGTTAAATTGAAGTAAAACAAAAACTTTTCAAAACACAAACACGGAAGCAATTTTTAAAATGATGAGCAAGTACCTAAGAGCCCGTGGAAAACCACAGATAGAAAGGGTGCTAATACCTTCCCTTTCTATAATCTACCCCCCGTACTCAAAAATCTCGAAAAAGGAATTTTTCTGTGCTTTTTTCCTTTCCAGTTGGATAAAATAAAAGTCGGTGGCGACTCTTGCTTACCGCGACATTTTGTAAATAGAAATGCAAAATGTAAACCAGTATAAAACAGTCGGTTCTGCCACCGTATCACAGACTTGATCCCTAAATCTATGGAAGCTTTGAGACCAAAAATGCACGCTTCGTATTCTTCCATGTTATTTGTAAAGTTGAAGCAGAGTCTTGTAGTAAAGGAAGTGTGACATCCTTCAGGGGATATGAGTACAACACCTATACCAATGCCGAGTGCGTTGGACGCCCCATCAAAAACCAGGGTCCATCGGGATCGTTGTTCAGGTCTGTCATATAGTCTGAGTTCTTCAAAGTTGTTTACCATCATGATGTCTTCATCTGGGAATTCTAACTTCATGGACTGGTAGTCATCCACAGCTTGATGAGCAAGGTGATCGGCTAGTATACTGCCCTTTATTGCTTTTTGGGTAGTATACTGAATGTCATATTCCGTCAGGATCATCTGCCATCTTGCTATTCTCCCAGAGAGGGCAGGTTTCTCGAATATGTATTTTATTGGATCCATCTTGGATATCATATAAGGTAGTATGGGTCAGCATATACTGTCTTAGCTGGCGAGCAGCCCATGCCAGAGCGCAACAAGTTTTCTAGAGCAGTGAATATCTTGTTTCACAGTCGGTAAACGTTTTGCTCAGTTAATAAATAACATGCTCTTTTCGGCCAGACTCATCATGCTTCCCCAACATGCACCCTATTAAATTTTCTAAAACAGTCAGATACATGATCAAGGGTCTTCCCTTGACTGGCGACATCAAAACAAGAGGTTCTTAAAGGTACTCTTTGATCTTGTCGAAGGTAGCTTGACACTCATCATTCCATTTGACTACTTGATCTTTCTTCAGTAATTTGAAGATTGGTTCGCAAGTAGCTGTCAGGTGAGAAATGAATCCGGAAATGTAGTTTAGCCATCCCAAGAATCCTCTAAGATACGGTGGGAGATCTGACTTGGGTTTTTTGCATTTGATTACAAATGTTGCGGTTAGCAAGAGTCGCCACTAACTTTTCTTTTATCCAAAAGGAAAGGTGAAAAAGCATAGGAAAGACCTTTGAGATTATTTCTTGAGTTCGGGGGGTAGATTATGAAAAGGGAAGGTATTAGCACCCTTTTCATCCATGGTTTTCCATGGGCTCTTAGTTACTTTCTAGATCACTTGCTTTTGTTTGAAATTGTGCTTTGTGTGATTTTTGAAAGTATTTTGAAAAGAGGCCATTATTTAGGTAAACTTTGTAATGATTCTCGTTCGTAAGAATATATACAAAGTGTTTGATCTTTTGAAAATGTTTTCAAGTTTTAAAAGATGTTTTGAAAGTATAGGTGTTTGTTTTAAAAATAGCAAGTATGTTTTTATTTTTGAAATGGAGCAAGTAACTAGGAACATTCTACCCACTCAACAGTCTTTCATGTTCATTTTATTTCTCCTTTGACATTGTTATCTTACCATTGATTTGGTAAGTAACCCTATCTTTAGATGTTAAAGGGACGAGCATGGGTCATCGTATAACCATGATTAGCAATGTTGCAAGATATATTAGCATTTTTCTTTAGGGACTAAGATCATTTTGAAAGGCAACATAGATAGCATCATCGAGGGACTATGATCTTGTATTTTGCTTGTTTTTACTAAGATACCTCACATGCATAATATGGTCATTTTTGTAAGGCAACCAAGTGGATTTTACCCTATGGGTTCTTGTGTGCAAGTGCATTTATTTTCATGCTTGGTTTTCATCTTGAATTAGGGTTTGCTAATTGTTGATTTTATCTTTTCATACAAACCCTAATTACTAGCGTTTTTATATAAAGCGATAAATTGCGAAAAGTAAAATTACTACGCTATTACATCATTAGGAGAGGGGGTGTATAAATTTATAAATAGGGATTGCAAGAAAATTAAACCTAATTATCCATTACAACCATATTGAATATTGTACAAAATTGAAAATAAAATGCAAGAATATAAATGGAAAAAGAAATGATTTTTGTGTTGTTTTTATGAAAGGGGTTTTATCCTAATTAAGAGAGATGATTAATGAAAAATAAACAATTTAAACCTAAATTAATTAAGAAGGAAATTAAGTTAAAAAATGTATTTTAGGGTTTTTTTTGTGAAAAGGTTTTAACTTAATAAAAATAATATGAAAATTAATTAATTAAAATAAATCTAAATTCTAAATTAATTTTGAATAAAAATAAAATAAAATAATAATTAAGCCTAAGTCTAAATATTAATTATTTAAGAAATAAAGAAATTAATTTGTTTAAGAAAATGTTTTTAGTCTTTTTGTTTTATAGAGAAAATAAAATATATAAGTATAAATAATAAATAAAATATTTTTGGATTTTTCATGATTAATGAAAATAATAATAATAATAATAATAATAATAATAATAATATTATTATTATTAAAAATAATAATAATAATAAATAAAAGATAAAAAAATAAAATAAAATAAAATAAAATAAAAATAAGTCAGGGAGGTGGATTAGTATTGAAGGGGGTGTTGTGAGAAAAAAATGATCAGGCCCAAATGGAAGCCCAAGCGCTGCAAAAAGCACAAAAATGTCAAAAAAATATTGAAAAAATGCAAAAGGTCACGCTGGGGCTTAATCCCAGGACCTAAGGGTGACAGGCGCACGCTTTAACCACTGGTGTAGTGATACATCTGTTAACTTGTGTGAAAGGATAAATACATAACACAAAACGCGTCTTGATTACACTTCATCTTCAACCTCCAACCAAAATATCTGTAACTTGCTCATTTCTCAACCATTTGCAAAAATGTAAACATGAAAATTGCTCCATTTTGTCACACAAATAAAATATCATAAGCTATAAATCAAAGATTAATGATAATTTCTAAAAGTACCAAATTCTGACCTAAATATTTCAGAAAGTTCAAACTCAAAATTCTCCTAGCTCAATCAAAATAAATGAAATCTATGGACACGTATAGTTTCAGGGCAATGATGTCTACATTTTATCTTCACAAATGCAAGCCTAACAATGCCTAAATATGAAGATAGAAGTTCAAGAAAAATACCTAAATACTGGAAATCGTGAAATGTATTTGAGCTTGTTTCAGGCAGTGTTGATGATTAGGTTAGCTTCCTTGGACCTCTAGGAAGCTAATGCAATGGCTGGCTTGAGCTGAGGGTGACTGGAATGGTCTGGAGAAGTCCAACTGTGATGCTCTGTTTTTGAACTTGGAAATGGATGAAGATTGTTACAGTCGTGTAACAGGGATAGGTATGGCTTATGTATGATGTTTAGAAGCTTTTGGAAGCAAAAGGCCAGGAAACGCACGAGTGAAATGGAAGTTTGAAGTTGTTAGTCAGAATATGCAACAATGGTGGTTTATGATGTAGTTCTGAGTTTTGGAAGTTTTCAGGGCTTGTGTATTCGTGTGTTATGTTGCAATAGACTTTTGTTTTTGTATGGAAAAGGTTGGAGAGCTGTTGCACAAAAGATTTCTGAGTTACAGGGTTATGGCTCAATTGCTTGATTTTGAAGAAAAGTGAAAAAATCTGGTTTCAAGGCAGCAAGTACAAGCATGTGGGGTGGTTTCCAACTTTAAACAAGCTTATATAACTTTGTAGAGGAAGCTTGTACAAAAGGAACAAGTGCAAAGCTCAATGCAAGTTGACTTTGCATAAAGCTTACTTTATGTAAATGGCAATGGTGCCTTTGTGCCATTAATAGAAAATTTACTTGGATAAAGCTTGAATCAAGTGGATAATAGCTCAAAAGAAAGTGTAATCTTCTGATTATGGAGAGATCTTGAGGTTTAGAGGCCTGCAAAGCAAGATTGTGCAACATAGGTTTGAAATTTGAATTTTATTCATCACAAAATGACTTGTAATTCAAGTTTGAAAACCCTAACTTCCTCTCTTCGATTCTCCCTGCTCAAGAATGATCTCAAAGAGTTCTTGGACATTTTGGAAAGCTTGTAATGTGCTATACACCCCTCTTTTAATCAAATTTGAAAATTACCCTTGGAACTATATGAAAAATTTCCATGAAGTTAGGTCAAAATCCTGACCAAAACTAGGGCAAAATTTCACTAAGTGTTCAATTTCAAGACCATAACTTTATGAATTAATAACTTGAGATACAATCATTTTTAGAGGAAGTTGTGTAAATCAATGTTTTAGATATCATGTAGATATACAACTTTCATGTTGAAAGTTTCTTCTGAATCACCTTGCATCATGGTGAAAAAATTGCTCAAAGTTGTGAAAAAACATGAAGTTTTAAACACAGAAAAATTTCTAGTTAGAAAACTTTGACTTTTCAAAATGAAATCTTGACTTTTTGATTTCTTGATGAACAAGTTTCATATTTTGACATGTTTTGATGAATTGTGATCTTTGACACTTGATTTTGACCAAAAAGTCAAAGTTTGACTTTTCAGTGTATAGTTGACTTTTGATCAGTTGACTGAAAATTCACTATCAATCCAATTGATCTTGAGAAATGTTTTAGGTCATTCCATTAGGTAAAAATGATGCAATTGAACTCTTGAGATCATGATTCAAACCAATTGACCATTTGCTAGGTCAAAAATCAGAAATTTCCCTCAGTCAAAACCCTAATTTTGACCATTTTTGCCCTTTTGATGATTTGATCAAATTTCTTGAGGAATGGTGGTCCAAACTTGATCAAATGATACATATGAGTTTATAATGTTTCTATGGATCAAAAATTATGAAGTTTGACTGTAAATTGGCCATAGTTGACTTTTCCCCCAATACAATTGATTTTTAGGTCAACTGCTCAATTGACTGAGTAAAAATGTGATCCAAGGCTTGGAACTTGACATGAGTAATCTTGGGGGTCCATAATGATCCATGAATGTCATATGAAGCATTGAAAGTTAAATTATCCTTGTGAAATCTCAAACCCTAATTTTGGTCATCAATGCTTAAGGATGTATCTTTCAGTTGATCAACCCTTGTGTAGTCTTAAACCAAATGAGTTCTTGTGAGAAAATATTTGATAAATGAGAGGGTAAATTTTGGGGTACAACAGCTGCCCCTGTTCAATATTCTTAAACCTGAAGAGTTAGATTGGCGGATTTCCCATTCGTGACTTGAAGGTGGAAGATGATTGGACACTAGAGTGCCCAGAAATTTGCACTTGAGGATGTGATGGTTGATAGTATAGGGAATGGGCTTAAAGATGCCATTTGGAGAGGTGATGGAAAGTTGTTGGAGATGGGATTGTAGATTCCATCCAAAAATGTCTGTTGAACCATATCTGCAAGCTGAATCTGAATGAGTATCAGAATGGCGTCTGTGTCTCGAGCATATCTGAACTGTATCTAGAAGTTGAATCCGAATGAGTATCCGAATGGAACCCGTATCTGGAGCGTATCTGTACTATATATGAAAGCTGAATCTGAATGAGTATCAGAATGGCATATGTGTCTGGAGCGTATTTGAACTGTATCTGAGAGCTGAATCTGAATGAGTATCAGAATGGCATCCGTGTCTAGAGCGTATCTGTACTGTATCTGAGAGTTGAATCTGAATGAGTATCAGAATGGAATCCGTGTCTGGAGCGTATCTGTACTGTATCTGAGAGTTGAATCTGTATGAGTATCAGAATGGCATCCATGTTTGGAGCGTATCTGTACTGTATCTGAGAGTTGAATTTGAAAGAGTATCAGAATGGCATCCGTGTCTGGAGCGTATCTATAATGTATCCGAGAGTTGAATATGAACGAGTATCAGAATGGCATCCGTGTCTGGAGCGTATCTGTACTGTATCTGAAAGATGAATGAGAGAAAACCCGTGTAGTATCAACTTCAACTATTTGTGTAGATAATTGTCCTGGCTTGTTGCTGATATCAATCTTCGACTTTTTGTAAATTGATGATGATAACCATCTGTTGACTGATCTTTCCTGAAAAGATGAAAGATTGGTTGTATGCAATGCCATTATATATGAAATGCATTGTATAATGATGTTCTCAATAAAATGATTGAGATTATGTTGTATGTATTCGTGTTGTCAATGTCATGTCGTATGCATGCGATTGTATAGGCATATAGGCTATGTTGCTGTAACACTGTTGGATTAGGGAAATAAATCCCTGACTGCTGTTGGGGACGTGGAGTGTAAGTCTTCATGTTTTGAAGTGCTGACGAGTTGATGAGCTCATATTTGTTAGAGAAATAAACTCTGTTCTAAGGGAAACGCTGTGTATGGCTTGTGAAATCCTGTTGGGGATCCTGAGAAATTGGACGACCTCTACTGGGGATTGATAACTAGAAGTTTTGTTCCGCTTAGGATACGAGGGAGCTTGGTATCATTAAGCTGCACACCATGGGGAATTTTATGGAATAGTCTAAAGATATCATGCTATTTCTTAAAGCCATTAGTGATTATCTTCTATTTTTTGCTCATTTGTAAACAATAGTTATGTTCAAATGCATATGCTCATAAATAAATCATTGGACGTTTTTGTAAACAAAACATAGAAATAAAGAAAAACAAATAGTTTTGCACTTTCAAAGGAGTATCTTTATATTAAATTGAATAAGCATTTTGTACAGTGAGACGAACATCCTAGTAAGAGAATGTCGTCGTAAAAAATGAAAATTTGATACAAAGAAAAGATAGCTATGTGCAATAATCCCATGGGGTTCCCATTCTGCTATATCCTTCGTGTCTCTGAGTGTCTTGTCCACTTGCTGCCTCGTCCGAAGTTGATTGGATTGATCAGAACTGCTGAGTTTGTCAGTAGAAGCCAAAGGTTGTCCGTAAGGTGATCCAAAAGGACATAGTCGTACGCTTTAATTCCCTAACTTTTTCCTGGACCACCCTTTCGGGTTTTCAGTCCACCGGGATACCCTTTTTTGTCCAAGTCGCCCTTTCGGGTTTTTAACTTGCCGGGTGTACAATTTTTTTGTTTTATCCCTAATTTTTTCCCAAACCTTTTGGTTCGTCGGGATACCCTTGTTTTTCCTAGGTGTGTCAACCTAGCGGGTCTTTTATGCGTAGTATCTTTTGACTATGTCAGCATTCACAGGATGTGGCCGATCGTCACCATCCATAGTGGTCAAGATCATTGCTCCACCATAGAATATGCTTTTGATCATCAACGGTCCTCCGTATGTAGGAGTCCATTTTCCCCTGGGATCACCTTGCGGCAGTATGATGGGCTTAATCACCAAATCCCCGACTTGATATACTTGGCGTCTGAACTTTTTGTTGAAAGCCTTGATCATCCGTTTCTGATACACTTGATCGTGACTGACAGCAGTAAGCCTTTTCTCATCAATTAAGTTCAGTTGATCAAGTCGAGTTTGGATCCAGTCGTCTTCATTCAACCCTGCATCCTTCATAATTCTTATAGAGGGGATCTGGACCTCAATAGGAAAGACAACCTCCATGCCGTATACCAGAGAGTAGGGTGTTACCCCGATTAATGTGCGTGCCATGGTACGATAACCGTGGAGAGCGAATTGTAGCATCTCATGTCAGTCTTTGTACGTGACTGTCATTTTTTGTATGATCTTTTTGATGTTCTTATTTGCGGATTCGACAGGACCATTCATCTTTGGCCAGTAAGGGGAAAAATTGTGGTGCTGGATCTTGAACTGCGCACACAGTGCGGTGATCATAGTGTTGTTGAGATTCGTACCATTGTCAGTGATGATCCTCTCCGGGATACCGTACCGACAGGTGAGATTCTGTTTGATGAACCGGGTGACAACATTCTTGGTAATGGAAGCGAAAGAAGCCACCTCAACCCACTTTGTGAAATAGTCAATGGCCCCACATAGAAAAGGGCCAAGGAGCCGTCAATACGTTCAAGGGAATCAAAGGTACGCGCACCTTGTCAGCATAGATTTGACACTTATGACAAGTTTGAGAGTGTTGATAGCAATTTGCTTCCATGGTAGACCAGTAATAACCTGCCCGTAGGATTTTCTTTGCCATCGTATTCCCACTGGAATGGGTGCCAAAAGTGCCTTCATGCAGATCAACCATGATCTTTTCTGCCTCAGCCTCATCTACGCAATGAAGCAATACAGAGTAGTGGTTGCGTTTGTAGAGAATGCCATTACTAAGGAAGAACTTAGCAGAGAATCTCCTTAAGAACTTCTTATCATTGACCGAAGCTTCTTCCGGATATTCTTGAGCCTCGAGATACCTCTTGACTTCATGGAACCAAGGCCGTTCCACTACTTCTTCAGTATTGATCTCGTGACTGTGAGCTGGTTCATCCATTCGTTTAATGGTGATCTGGGGAGCCTCGTTATCCCATTTAAGTTTAAACATGGATGACATTATGGCTAGCGCGTCTGCTAGCTGATTTTCTTCTCGCGGGAAATGCTCGAAGGTAATCTTCTCAAAATGTGGGATCAATGTCAACACATGTTCTTTGTAGGGGATAAGGTTAGGGTGTTGGTGTCCCATTCCCCTTTGACTTGGATGATGACCAAAGCTGAATCTCCGAATACACTTAAGGACTTGATCCCCAAATCTATGGCATCTTTGAGACCAAAAATGCATGCTTCGTATTTTGCCATGTTATTTGTATAGTTGAAGAAGAGTCTTGCTGTGAATGGAGTGTGACATCCTTCAGGAAATATGAGTACAACACCTATACTGTTGTCGAGTGCGTTGGATTCCCCATCAAAAACCAGGGTCCATCGGGATCCCTGTTCAGGTCCGTCATATGGTCTGAATTCTTCACATTTGTTTACCATCATGATGTCTTCATCTGGGAATTTGAACTTCATGGACTGGTAGTCATCTACAGCTTGATGATCAAGGTGATCAACTAATACACTGCCCTTTATTGCCTTTTGGGTAGTATACTGAATGTCATATTCCGTCAGGATCATCTGCCATATCGCTATTCTCCCAGAGAGGGCAGGATTCTCAAAGATGTATTTTATTGGATCCATTTTAGATATCAATAAGGTAGTATGGGCCAGCATATACTATCTTAACCGGAGAGTAGCCCATGCCAGAGCGCAACAAGTTTTCTCGAGCAGTGAATATCTTGTTTCACAGTCGGTAAACTTTTTGCTCAGGTAATAAATAACATGCTCTTTTCGGCCAGACTCGTCATGCTGCCCCAACACACACCCCACTGAATTTTCCAAAACAATCATATACATGATTATTGGCCTTCCCTCGACTGGTGGCATCAACACAAGAGGCTCTTGTAGGTACTCTTTGATCTTGTCGAAAGCAGTTTGGCACTCGTCATTCCATTTGACTACTTGATCTTTCTTCAGCAATTTGAAGATTGGTTCACAAGTAGCTGTTAGGTGAGAAATGAATCTGGCAATGTAGTTTAATCGTCCAAAAAATACTCTGACTTCCTTCTCAGTACGAGGAGCAGGAATTTCTTGTATTGCTTTCACCTTGGCAGGATCCACTTCAATACCTTTGCCGCTGACGACAAAGCCTAGGAGTTTACCGGACCTTACCCCAAATATGCATTTATTCGGGTTCAACCCCAGCTTGTATTTCTTTAATCTCTCAAACAGCTTCTGCAAATGGTCAAGATGTTCTCCTTCAGTTTGAGATTTGGCTATCATGTCGTCCACATAGACCTCTATTTCGTGATGTATCATGTCATGAAATAAGGCTACCATGTCACGCTGCTAGGTTGCCCCAGTATTCTTCAACCCGAACGACATAACCTTGTAACAGAAAGTGCCCCACTGTGTGACGAAGGTCGTTTTCTCCATGTCCTCAGGTGCTATTTTGATTTGGTTGTAGCCTGAGAAACCGTCCATGAAGGAAAACACCTTATGTTGTGCTGTATTGTAAACCAAAATATCTGTGTGGGAAGTGGGAAATCATCCTTAGGGATTGCCCTATTCAAATCTCTGTAGTCCATGCACATTCGTACCTTGCCGTCCTTTTTAGGCACGAGAACAACATTGGCGACCCATTGCAGATAGGAGGTGATGGCCAAGAATCTGGATTTGAATTGTTTCATGACTTCCGCTTTGATCTTTTCTGACATGTCTGGTCGCATGCGAAGAACCTTTTATTTTACCGGAGGGCAGTCTTCTTTTATTGGTAGATGATGTACCACGATATCTGCATCAAGTCCTGGCATGTCTTCATACGAATAGGCAAAGATCTCAACATAATCATGTAGCAATTGAATCATATGTTTCTTGACACTAAGTTCCAGATTGGCACCCACCTTGACTTCTTTCTTGTCCTCTTCAGTACCTAGCTTAACTGTGTTCACTGGTTCTTCGTGGGGCTGAATGGTCCTCTCTTCTTGTTGTAGTAATCTTACTAGTTCCCCTAGAACTTTACAATCTTCCTCACCTTCGTCTTCGGCTTGGTAGATTATATTTTCAGAGTCACAAAAGGCCATAGAAGAATCGTTACCCATGGGATCCATAATGGATGTAGATTTGCATTTTGAATGTGAGTGTGTGTAAGAGTATAAATTCTTTGAAAGAAATAAAATTGTAAAAAAGAAAGACAAAGAACACAAAGTTTGTATGCAAAAACGTCCATGATTCATTGATGATATATGAAAATGAGATAATAACCCTTACAAACGGACCGTTGTGCCTCGGGTAAGACACAAGGCTTAAAAAGTATGAATTGTTTAATTATTACAGGTCCCACAAAAATTAAAGACAATTACTGTTAGATAAAAGTAATTGGGACAAAATCTTTAGCTTCCCAGTTGCTGAGTCCTCCATTGACAGTTGGGAAAATCCATTCCTCCAGGTCGTAGTTTTCCTCATCATCCTCCACTCTTTTGACTCCGTGGTTGCTGATCTTCAAAGGGAGTCCCCTGGCGCGAGCACGATGTACAACTTTTTGGGATCCTGAAGTGAAACCCAAACCAAATTTGTCAGACTTGTATGGGATATTCGGGATTTGGCTCCAAATAGTGCACCCACCTTCTTCTATCACTGCCTTGGTATCTTTCAGAGAAGACATCTTTAGTGGAGGTCTTGTAATCTTTGGGATTTGGGAAACAACTTTGGTTACTGCCACGGTTGGTGGGACTTCCTAGAAGTGTTGAAATGGAGTTTCAATGAATTCTCCATCCAATTCCACGTATCTGAAGGAGTTTAAATAATTGACCATATATTCCTCTTCTCCATGGACAATAATGATCTTCCCCTTGGTTGGGTATATCATCATTTGATGTAATGTAGAGGTGACAGCACTAGCATTGTGAATCCATGGTCGGCCCAATAAGCAGGAGTAGGAAGGGCGAATGTCCATCATGTAAAAAGTTGAATCAAAGGTTTGGGTTCTAACTTTTATGGGGATGTCCACCTCCCCATGCACCATTCTCTTTGAACCTTCGAAAGCCCTTACCACTATGTTACTGGGTTTTAAGGCCAAACCTTCACAATCAAGTCTATCAAGGGCCTTCTTAGGCAGCACATTCAAAGACGAACCAATATCCACCAAGACATGGGCCAAGGTTGTGCCCCTGCATTCGACAGAGACATGCAATGCCTCATTGTGCTTCCTCCCTCTAGGTGTCAAGTCAGCATCAAAAAAGCCTAAACCATTATCCGCGGTCAAACTGGCCACACAGTCTTGGAACTGATCAACATAGGTTTCTTGTGGTACATGGGCAGTTTTAAGGAATTTCACCAAGTCCTTTGCATGAGCTTCGAAACACAACAATAAAGCCAGCATGGAAATCTTTGACGGAGTCTGCCCTAGCTTCTCGACTACGTTGTAGTCGCTTCTCTTTATAATCTTCAGAATTTCTTCCATCTCCTTTTTGGAGGCCTCAGGGATAGATACTGTTTGCGCCTTCATCTGGACATGCTCAACCAAAATGCCTATGCCCCGAGTCTCGGTTGACTCGGTGGTAGGAGTGTCAGCAGGTGTAACTATAGGAATTGTAGTAGTAGTAGTGTTAGCAGGAGTAACCAAAGGGATTGTAGTAGTAGTAGTGTTAGCACGAACAGGAACAAGGATGATCACATGGTCGGTAATAGTCTTCGGAGGAGCAATCTCTGGAGAGAAAATTCTTCCACTTCGGGTTATCTTGCTGGTTCCCGCAATATTACTTATGTCGGGGTCAGACTTCTCAATAATTGAGTCTTCATTAGCCATCCAATCTTGTTTGACACTGTGATAGTAGATGCCGCCCCCATAATTCCATGGAAAATTTTTATCTGATGAGTACGGGATTGGACCTGGCATAGTAATTATCCATGGAGATACTTTAGGAACTGATGTAATCCTAACAGGTCTTTTGGTGGAGACCCTGGAAGGATTGGCGGAAATGGTTACTATTGAAACATCTTTGTAAGAAACGGTTGGAACATTAGTCTTTTCAAACAAACTCTCTTTGTCATCCATTAGGCGTTGAATACCTGCTTTTAATAAATGACAACTAGTTGGTAGGAATAGACAGAAGTGGTAGCCTTCATCATAGCCTGGAAATAAACCGGCTTTCAATACGTTCTTTTTGATGGTCAGGAGAGGAGTAACAAGTTCATCAACAGTAGAAACAAACATATCATCTTCAACAGCGTTAACACCGCGACTATGTTTGGGCATATGAGCGGTGATAACATTCAGGATTTTAGGAGCATCAAACTCAATTTCTTTTGCTTCAAAAAGGTCTTGCACCGTGTTTTTCAAAGCCCAACAGTTGTTGGTATCATGGCCTGGACTTTCTGAATGGTATTCACAACGAGCATTAGGATGGTAGTGAGGAGATGTTGTGTTAGGATTCTTCACAGTTTCTTTCAAAGTTACCAGGTTGGATCTCGACAAATATGGCAGGACTTGAGATAGTGTCATATTAATTCGAGTAAATTTTCTTACTGGTCTTTCTGTTCTAGGCTGATTGTTCCTTTGTTGAGTAGGCACATGCTTAGGGATCATGACAGCCCCTACCATTGGTCGATGTTCAGTTCTATCTTGATTCCTTTGAGGATACACAACACCAACTTCTTTCTTCCCAATAAATGGTTTTCTTACAGCGACGGAGGATGCGTCTTTCTGGATATTCCCACTCTTATTCCCAGCTTCCACTCTTTCTCCGGTCAGGATTAATTTAGTGAAGCCTGCTGAGGAGCTTCCAATTAAATGCTTAAAGAAAGGACCGGACAGGGTACCTAAAAACATGTCTACTAGTTCTCTTTCGGAAAGGGGAGGCTGGACTCTTCCTGCTAACTCCCTCCATTTCTGAGTGTAGTCTTTGAAACCTTCCTTTGAAACCATAGCCATACTTTGGAGTTGAGTACGGGTAGGAGCAAGGTCTGCGTTGTACTGATATTGTTTATAGAAAGCCGCGGCAAGGTCTTCCTAGTTGTGGATATTGGCCATTTCCAATTGATAGAACCAATCAAGTTGAGTTCCAGATATACTGTCTTAGAAAAAATGGACCCATAAATCTCTGTCTGTAGTGTGAGGCTGTATCTTTCTCACATAGGATCGAAGATGCATTTTGGGCACGAAACTCTGTCGTATTTAGCAAATATTGGTGCCTTGAATTTTGGGGGAATGACAATCCCAGACACCAAGCCTAGCTCCTCAAAGTCTAGCCTAGGCACTTTCTTGATTTCCATTGCGCTTAGTCGTTCTTCCAGATGCTTGTATTTGTAGTCGGCAGGGGGATACTACTCTTCAGAATAATCCTCCTCTTCTTCCTCTTCAGACTCTTGCTGGACAACTGCTTCCTTGCCTTTCCTATCTTGATTGTCTTTTTCACCAGATGACGTTGCAAAGTCTAGGGTCCTTCTTGCTTGTCCTTGGAACCTTCTTCCCATATAAAGAACTCCAGTTAATTTCTTTTTATTCTTCTTTTATTCAATTAGCAAGGTTTTAAGATCTTCTTGTCCTTTGGCTAGAGTTAAGAACAACTACTGAAACTGAGCATTATGTGCTTGGAGGTCTTTTACCGCCTGCTCGAGATCCATCTTACTGAAATAAACAGTAGAAAGATGAGGAGACTTGTCGTAAGAAACCTGCTTATGTTATAATGAATGGTAAATGCATATGCAATGATTTCAAGGAACTTAGAGATTTAAAATTGCTTTAGACCACAAAAAGGAACACACGTTATATTAATAAATCGGAGCTTGAGTAAATCATGCCTCTTTTGGGCTTACAAAGAAGTACAAAAACTCTAAGATAAAAAAGTTGTACGCATCCTCTTTGGTGCGATGTAGGCATTCAGGCTCCGCTCCTCATGAAGTTGCTTAGTGAGTTCCAAAACATTCTTCTCGCTGGCGTAGAATTGGGCTTCGAAAGTGTCTCGCTCCCCCTTAAGCTGTATCCAATCCCTTTGTAAGTCTTCAAGAGAGGTGGGAATGTCAGGATGCAGGATAGTGTATGGAACATCTCCTTCCACAACAAGCTCTATGATTACCGGGAGAATGGAGGGGTAAGGCATCATAAGACTTTGAGCACGAGCTAGTACCCATTTGAGGTAAGGCTCAAGAGGGATGGAATTCTTATGCCCCAATGTATTGCTATCTACCTTGTTCAACATCCTGCAAGCTCGGATAAATCTCTGGCGATGACCTTGATCGTCGTTCTCGTAGTCAAATACCAAACCTTGAATGAGTATCTCATGTGGGACATCCCTTCGGGCGTAACCAAACTGTCTTAAGGCTAAGCAGGGGTTGTAGGTGATACCTCCTTTAATGCCAAGTAAAGGGGCATTAGATAATTCTCCATAACGGTCGACAATAGTAACATTCTCTATGGATCAGGAACACCAATGAATGTCTGAATGTTTGAGCATCATCAACCTATGTGACCACCTTGAACCTTGCTCGTTCTTCAATACAGATTAGGGAAGATGCGAAATAAACCATCTTGCCAACAGAGGAGTACAACACATAAGGATACCTCTTTTCCTCATAGTGCGAGTGTGAAAGGAATGTAGGATATCCCCTAGCAAAGTAGGCACCGGGTTACGATAGATGAAGATTTTGATGGCGTTCACATCTATAAGTTGGTCAGGATTTGGAAACAAAACCATCCCATAGATGAGGAGAGCCACAATTTCTTCAAAAGCTTTCAAATCCAAAGAGTTCCAATAGTTTTGGGCTTTCTCAAACAAGAACTTTGCTAGGAAACCCTTGACACCACTCCTTGTTTCCCAATTAGTTGTGATATCAGATGATTGCAAGTGTAGATCTTGAGCAATCTCTTTTGGCTTTGGATCTCTTTCCATACTGTTGAAAGGTAGTTGATTGAGAATGGGAATCCTCAAGATTTTGGAGAATTCTTCCAAAGTTGGCACAAGTTGATAAGCGGGAAATGTGAAGCAATGGTGTAAAGGATCAAAGAACTAAAAGATCACCTTCATCATGTCTTCATCAGTGTTGGAGGTGACCAAGTTTAGTAGGCGATCATGTCTTTCGGTTAATGGAGAATTTTCAGGAATTCTTGATGCTAACTCTTTAAGTTGAGGATGGATCCTTACAAGATTGACTTGAATAGTTTTCCTGCGAATATAATCCATCTCCTACAAAACAGAACAAAGATAAATCCTAAGATCCTTGAAATGGTTAAGGAATACGAGTATGATGTTATGATGTTTATGGTGTTATGTACAAGTAGATATACACAAACAAAGCAAACAAATCCTTATGTTTAGGCTTGCATAGAGTCTCATAGGTAAGTACCCTCTTGATGTTTAGTTGGCTCAAACCTGTCCTAGTAATAGTAACCGGGTTCTAAGGAGCTCAATATCACCGGTTTGTTTCTTTGGTCATTGTTTCAGCGTAAGCCTCTTTAATGACGACCGAAATATCCCAAAAAACAAAACCCCAATGAGTGTAGTATCGAGTATCTACCAACTTCGGACTGTACCAAAGCCGGTCATCTCACTACATCCTAATGGCCAAGTTGGTCAAGTAATGGTTCTAAAAGTTCATTAGTGCTTCATGACATCACTCAGCGGCCCCGTATTCTCCTTGACTACTCAAGGGCTACCGATACCCACAAATATGTCGCACTAACGTAGCTATTTCTTAGACCATGTCGGTATACCCCGTACAATTTCCATAACATATTTCTACTTACCTATAAGGTATCCCAAATCCGGGTAGAGGATTTAAACCTAAACAAAGAACCATAATGTAAAGCATACAAGCCAAACAAAGAAATCAAGTAAATGTGATCTAACCCTAAGGTAACCCCACTTTTAGAATTTTCCCCAGTAGAGTTGCCGGTTCTATGATATGGTGGGAGAAATGACTTGGGTTTTTTGCGTTTGATCGCAAATGTTGCCGTTAGCAAGAGTCGTCACCGACTTTTCTTTTATCCAAAAGGAAAGGTGAAAAAGCACAGGAAAGACCTTTGAGATTATTTCTTGAGTTCGGGGGGTAGATTATGAAAAGGAAAGGTATTAGCACCCTTTTCATCCATGGTTTTTAATGGGCTCTTAGTTACTTGCTAGATCACTTGCTTTTGTTTGAAATTGTGCTTTATGTGATTTTTGAAAGTATTTTGAAAAGAGGCCATTGTTTAGGCAAACTTTGTAATGATTCTTGTTCGTAAGAATGTATACAAAGTGTTTGATCTTTTGAAAATGTTTTCAAGTTTTGAAAGATGTTTTGAAAGTGTTGGTGTTTGTTCTGAAAATAGCAAGGATGTATTATTTTTGAAATGGAGCAAGTAACTAGGAACATTCTACCCACTCAACAGTCTTTCATGTTCATTTCATTTCTCCTTTGACATTGTTATCTTACCATTGATTTGGTAAGTAACCCTATCTTTGGATGTTAAAGGGAGGGGCGTGGGTCCTCGTATAACCATGATTAACAATGTTGCAAGATATCTTAGCATTTTTCTTTAGGGACTAAGATCATTTTGAAAGGCAACATAAATAGCGTCATTGAGGGACTATGATCTTGTATTTTGCTTGTTTTTGCTAAGATACCTCACATGCATAATATGGTCATTTTTGTAAGGCAACCAAGTGGATTTTACCCTAGGGGTGCTTGTGTGCAAGTGCATTGATTTTCATGCTTGGTTTTTATCTTGAATTAGGGGTTGCTACTTGTTGATTTTATCTTTTCATACAAACCCTAATTCTTACCATTTTTATATAAAGCGATAAGTTGCGAAAAGTAAAATTACTATGCTATTACATCATTAGGGGAGGGGGTGTACAAATTTATAAATGGGGATTGCAAGAAAATTAAACCTAATTATCTATTACAACCATATTGAACATTGTACAAAATTAAAAATAAAATGCAAGAATATAAATGGAAAAAGAAATGATTTTTGTGTTGTTTTTATGAAAGGGGTTTTATCCTAATTAAGAGAGATGATTAATGAAAAATAAACAAAATTTAAACCTAAATTAATTAAGAAGGAAATTGAGTTAAAAAATGTATTTTAGGGTTTTTTTAAAAAGGTTTTAACTTAATAAAAATAATATGAAAATTAATTAATTAAAATAAACCTAAGTTCTAAATTAATTTTGAATAAAATTAAAATAAAATAATAATTAAGCCTAAGTCTAAATATTAATTATTTAAGAAAAAAAGAAATTAATTTGTTTAAGAAAAATGTTTTTAGTCTTTTTGTTTTATAGAGAAAATAAAATATATAAGTATAAATAATAAATAAAATATTTTTGGATTTTTTCATGATTAATGAAAATAATAATAATAATAATAATAATAATAATAATAATAATAATAGTATTAATAATAATAATAAATAAAAGATAAAAAAAGTAAAAAAAAAATAAAAAATAAAAATAAGTCAGGGAGGTGGATTAGTAATGCAAGGGGTGTTGTGAGAAAAAAATGATCAGGCCCAAATGGAAGCCCAGGCGCTGCAAAAAGCACAAAAATGTCAAAAAAAATAGTGAAAAAATGCAAAAGGTCACGCTGGGGCTTGAACCCAAGACCTAAGGGTGATAGGCGCGCGCTTTAACCACTGGGGTTGGGATACATCCATTAACTTGTGTGAAAGGATAAATACATAACAGAAAACATGCCCTGATTACACTTCATCTTCAATCTCCAACCAAAGGATCTGTAACTTGCTCATTTCTCAACCATTTGCAAAAATGTAAACATGAAAATTGCTCCATTTTGTCACACGAATTCAATGATATAAATATCATAAGCTATAAATCAAAGATGAATGGGAATTTCTAAAAGTACCAAATTCTGACCTAAATATTTCAGAAAGTTCAAACTCAAAATTCTCATAGCTCAATCAAAATAAATGAAATCTATGGACATGTATAGTTTCAGGGCAATGATGTCTATATTTTATCTTCACAAATGCAAGCCTAATAATGCCTAAATATGAAGATATAAGTTCAAGAAAAATACCTCAAAACTGGAAATCGTGAAATGGATTTGAGCTTGTTTCAGGCAGTGGTGATGATCAGGTTAGCTTCCTTGGACCTCTAGGAAGCTAATGCAATGGTTGGCTTGAGCTGAGGGTGGCTAGAATGGTTTGGAGAAGTCCAACTGTGATGCTCTATTTTTGAACTTGGAAATGGATGAAGATGGTGTTACAGTCGTGTAACAGGGATAACGATGGCTTATGTATGACGTCTGGAAGCTTTTGGAAGCAAAAGGCCAGGAAACGCACGAGTCAAATGGAAGTTTGAAGTTCTTGGTCAGAATATGCAACAATGGTGGTTTGTGATGCAGTTCTGAGTTTTAGAAGTTTCCATGGCTTGTGTATTCGTGTGTTATGTTGCAATAGACTTGTGTTTTTGTATGGAAAAGGTTGGAGAGCTATTGCACAAAAGATTTCTGAGTTATAGGGTTATGGCTCAATTGCTTGATTTTGAAGAGAAGTGAAAAAATATGGTTTCAAGGCAGCAAGTACAAGCATGTAGGGTGGTTTACAACTTTAAACAAGCTTATCTGACTTTGTAGAGGAAACTTGTACAAAAGGAACAAGTGCAAAGCTCAATGCAAGTTGACTTTGCATAAAGCTTGCTTTATGTAAATGGCAATGGTGCCTTTGTGCCATTAATAGAAAATTTACTTGGATAAAGCTTGAAACAATTGGATAATAGCTCAAAAGAAAGTGTAATCTTCTGATTATAGAGAGATCTTGAGGTTTAGAGGCCTGCAAAGTAAGATTGTGCATCATAGGTTTGAAATTTGAATTCTATTCATCACAAAATGACTTGTAATTCAAGTTTGAAAACCCTAACTTACTCTCTTCGATTCTCCATGCTCAAGAATAATCTCAAGTAGTTCTTCGACATTTTGGAAAGCTTGTAATGTGATCTACAACCCATCTTTGAATCACTTTTGAAAATTACCCTTGGAACTATATGAAAAAGTGCCATGAAGTTAGGTCAAAATCCTGACCAAAACTAGGGCAAAAGTTCACTAAGTGTTCAATTTCAAGACCATGACTTTATGAATTAATAACTTGAGATCCAATCATTTTTAGAGGAATTTGTGTAAATAAATGTTGTATATATCATTGATATCTACAACTTTCATGTTGAAAGTTTCTTTTGAATCATCTTGCATCATGGTGAAAAATTGGCTCAAAGTTGTGAAAAAAATGAAGTTTTAAACACATAGAAAAATTTCTAAGTTAGAAAACTTTGACTTTTCAAAATGATATCTTGACTTTTTGATTTCTTGATGAATAAGTTTATATTTTGACATGTTTTGATGAATTGTGATCTTTGATACTTGATTTTGACTAAAAAGTCAAAGTTTGACTTTTCAGTATACAATTGACTTTTAATCAGTTGACTGAAAATTCACTATAAATCCAATTGATCTTGAGCAATGTTTTGGGTCATTCCATTAGGTCAAAATGATGCAATTGAAATATTGAGATCATGCTTCAAATGAATTGACCATTTGCTAGGTAAAAAATCAAAAATTGCCCTTTCTCAGTCAAAACCCTAATTTTGACCATTTTTGCCCTTTTGATGATTTGGTCAAATTTCTTGAAATCGATTAGTGAATATGAGTATGATGTTATGATGTTTATGATGTTATGTACAAGTAGATATACACAAACAAAGCAAACAAATCCTTATGTTTAGGCTTGCATAGAGTCTCATAGGTAAGTACCCTCTTGATGTTTAGTTGGCTCAAACCTGTCCTAGTAATAGTAACCGGGTTCTAAGGAGCTCAATATCACCGGTTTGTTTCTTTGGTCATTGTTTCAGCGTAAGCCTCTTTAATGACGACCGAAATATCCCAAAAAACAAAACCCCAATGAGTGTAGTATCGAGTATCTACCAACTTCGGACTGTACCAAAGCGGTCATCTCACTACGTCCTAATGGCCAAGTTGGTCAAGTAATGGTTCTAAAAGTTCATTAGTGCTTCATGACATCACTCAGCGGCCCTGTATTCTCCTTGACTACTCAAGGGCTACCGGTACCCACAAATATGTCGCACTAACGTAGCTATTGCTTAGACCATGTCGGTATACCCCGTACAATTTCCATAACATATTTCTACTTACCTATAAGGTATCCCAAATCCGGGTAGAGGATTTAAACCTAAACAAAGAACCATAATGTAAAGCATACAAGCCAAACAAAGAAATCAAGTAAATGTGATCTAACCCTAAGGTAACCCCACTTTTAGAATTTTCCCCAGTAGAGTTGCCGGTTCTGTGATATGGTGGGAGAAATGACTTGGGTTTTTTGCGTTTGATCGCAAATGTTGCCGTTAGCAAGAGTCGTCACCGACTTTTCTTTTATCCAAAATGAAAGGTGAAAAAGCACAGGAAAGATCTTTGAGATTATTTCTTGAGTTCGGGGGGTAGATTATGAAAAGGAAAGGTATTAGCACCCTTTTCATCCATGGTTTTTAATGGGCTCTTAGTTACTTGCTAGATCACTTGCTTTTGTTTGAAATTGTGCTTTATGTGATTTTTGAAAGTATTTTGAAAAGAGGCCATTGTTTAGGAAAACTTTGTAATGATTCTTGTTCGTAAGAATGTATACAAAGTGTTTGATCTTTTGAAAATGTTTTCAAGTTTTGAAAGATGTTTTGAAAGTGTTGGTGTTTGTTCTGAAAATAGCAAGGATGTATTATTTTTGAAATGGAGCAAGTAACTAGGAACATTCTACCCACTCAACAATCCTTCATGTTCATTTCATTTCACCTTTGACATTGTTATCTTACCATTGATTTGGTAAGTAACCCTATCTTTGGATGTTAAAGGGAGGGGCGTGGGTCCTCGTATAACCATGATTAACAATGTTTCAAGATATCTTAGCATTTTTCTTTAGGGACTAAGATCATTTTGAAAGGCAACATAGATAGCGTCATTGAGGGACTATGATCTTGTATTTTGCTTGTTTTTGCTAAGATACCTCACATGCATAATATGGTCATTTTTGTAAGGCAACCAAGTGGATTTTACCCTAGGGGTGCTTGTGTGGAAGTGCATTGATTTTCATGCTTGGTTTTTATCTTGAATTAGGGTTTGCTACTTGTTGATTTTATCTTTTCATACAAACCCTACTTACTACCATTTTTATATAAAGCGATAAATTGCGAAAAGTAAAATTTCTACGCTATTACATCATTAGGGGATGGGGTGTACAAATTTATAAATGGGGATTGCAAGAAAATTAAACCTAATTATCTATTACAACCATATTGAATATTGTACAAAATTAAAAATAAAATGCAAGAATATAAATGGAAAAAGAAATGATTTTTGTGTTGTTTTTATGAAAGGGGTTTTATCCTAATTAAGAGAGATGATTAATGAAAAATAAACAAAATTTAAACCTAAATTAATTAAGAAGGAAATTGAGTTAAAAAATGTATTTTAGGGTTTTTTTTGAAAAGGTTTTAACTTAATAAAGATAATATGAAAATTAATTAATTAAAATAAACCTAAGTTCTAAATTAATTTTGAATAAAAATAAAATAAAATAATAATTTAGCCTAAGTCTAAATATTAATTATTTAAGAAAAAAAGAAATTAATTTCTTTAAGAAAAATGTTTTTAGTCTTTTTGTTTTATAGAGAAAATAAATATATAAATAAAAATAATAAATAAAATATTTTTGGATTTTTTCATGATTAATGAAAATAATAATAATAATAATAATAATAATAATAATAATAATAATAATAATAATAATAATAATAATAGTATTAATAATAATAATAAATAAAAGATAAAAAAAGTAAAAAAAATAAAATAAAATAAAAATAAGTCAGGGAGGTGGATTAGTAATGCAAGGGGTGTTGTGAGAAAAAAATGATCAGGCCCAAATGGAAGCCCAGGCGCTGCAAAAAGCACAAAAATGTCAAAAAAAAAATAGTGAAAAAATGCAAAAGGTCACATTGGGGCTTGAACCCAGGACCTAAGGGTGATAGGCGCGCACTTTAGCCACTGGGGTGGTGATACATCTGTTAACTTGTGTGAAAGGATAAATACATAACACAAAACGTGCCCTGATTACACTTCATCTTCAATCTCCAGCCAAAGGATCTGTAACTTGCTCATTTCTCAACCATTTGCAAAAATGTAAAAATGAAAATTCCTCCATTTTGTCACACGAATTCAACGATATAAATATCATAAGCTATAAATAAAAGATGAATGGGAATTTCTAAAAGTATCAAATTCTGACCTAAATATTTCAGAAAGTTCAAACTCAAAATTCTCATAGCTCAATCAAAATAAATGAAATCTATGGACATGTATAGTTTCAGGGTAATGATGTCTATATTTTATCTTCACAAATGCAAGCCTAATAATGCCTAAATATGAAGATATAAGTTCAAGAAAAATACCTCAAAACTGGAAATCGTGAAATGGATTTGAGCTTGTTTCAGGCAGTGGTGATGATCAGGTTAGCTTCCTTGGACCTCTAGGAAGCTAATGCAATGGCTGGCTTGAGCTGAGGGTGGTTGGAATGGTCTGGAGAAGTCCAACTGTGATGCTCTGTTTTTGAACTTGTAAATGTATGAAGATGGTGTTACAGTCGTGTAACAGGGATAGGGATGGCTTATGTATGACGTCTGGAAGCTTTTGGAAGCAAAAGTCCAGGAAACGCATGAGTCAAATGGAAGTTTGAAGTTCTTGGTCAGAATATGCAACAATGGTGGTTTGTGATGCAGTTCTGAGTTTTAGAAGTTTCCATGGCTTGTGTATTCGTGTGTTATGTTGCAATAGACTCGTGTTTTTGTATGGAAAAGGTTGGAGAGCTATTGCACAAAAGATTTCTGAGTTATAGGGTTATGGCTCAATTGCTTGATTTTAAATAGAAGTGAAAAAATCTGGTTTCAAGGCAGCAAGTACAAGCATGTAGGGTGGTTTACAACTTTAAACAAGCTTATCTGACTTTGTAGAGGTGATTGTACAAAAGGAACAAGTGCAAAGCTCAATGCAAGTTGACTTTGCATAAAGCTTGCTTTATGTAAATGGCAATGGTGCCTTTGTGCCATTAATAGAAAATTTACTTGGATAAAGCTTGAATCAATTGGATAATAGCTCAAAATCAAGTGTAATCTTCTGATTATAGAGAGATCTTGAGGTTTAGAGGCCTGCAAAGTAGGATTGTGCTGCATAGGTTTGAAATTTGAATTTTATTCATCACAAAATGACTTGTAATTCAAGTTTGAAAACCCTAACTTCCTCTCTTCGATTCTCCATGCTCAAGAATGATCTCAAGTAGTTCTTCGACATTTTGGAAAGCTTGCAATATGCTCTACAACCAATCTTTGAATCACTTTTTAAAATTACCCTTGGAACTATATGAAAAAGTGCCATGAAGTTAGGTCAAAATCCTGACCAAAATTAGGGAAAAATTTCACTAAGTGTTCAATTTCAAGACCATGACTTTATGAATTAATAACTTGAGATCCAATCATTTTTAGAGGAATTTGTGTAAAGAAATGTTGTATATATCATTGATATCTACAACTTTCATGTTGAAAGTTTCTTTTGAATCATCTTGCATCATGGTGAAAAATTAGCTCAAAGTTGTGAAAAAACATGAAGTTTTAAACACATAGAAAAATTTCTAAGTTAGAAAACTTTGACTTTTCAAAATGAAATCTTGACTTTTTGATTTCTTGATGAATAAGTTACATATTTTGACATGTTTTGATGAATTGTGATCTTTGATACTTGATTTTGACTAAAAAGTCAAAGTTTGACTTTTCAGTATACAATTGACTTTTAATCAGTTGACTGAAAATTCACTATAAATCCAATTGATCTTGAGCAATGTTTTGGGTCATTCCATTAGGTCAAAATGATGCAATTGAACTATTGAGATCATGCTTCAAACCAATTGACCATTTGCTAGGTAAAAAATCAAAAATTGCCCTTTCTCAGTCAAAACCCTAATTTTGACCATTTTTGCCCTTTTGATGATTTGATCAAATTTCTTGAAATCGATTAGTGAATATGAGTATGATGTTATGATGTTTATGATTTTATGTACAAGTAGATATACACAAACAAAACAAACAAATCCTTATGTTTAGGCTTGCATAGAGTCTCATAGGTAAGTACCCTCTTGATGTTTAGTTGGCTCAAACCTGTCCTAGTAATAGTAACCGGGTTCTAAGGAGCTCAATATCACCGGTTTGTTTCTTTGGTCATTGTTTCAGCGTAAGCCTCTTTAATGACGACCGAAATATCCCAAAAAACAAAACCCCAATAAGTGTAGTATCGAGTATCTACCAACTTCGGACTGTACCAAAGCCGGTCATCTCACTACGTGCTAATGGCCAAGTTGGTCAATTAATGGTTCTAAAAGTTCATTAGTGCTTCATGACATCACTCAGCGGCCCCGTATTCTCCTTGACTACTCAAGGGCTACCGGTACCCACAAATATGTCGCACTAACGTAGCTATTGCTTAGACCATGTCGGTATACCCCGTACAATTTCCATAACATATTTCTACTTACCTATAAGGTATCCCAAATCCGGATAGAGGATTTAAACCTAAACAAAGAACCATAATATAAAGCATACAAGCCAAACAAAGAAATCAAGTAAATTTGATCTAACCCTAAGGTAACCCCACTTTTAGAATTTTCCCCAGTAGAGTTGCCGGTTATGTGATATGGTGGGAGAAATGACTTGGCTTTTTTGCGTTTGATCGCAAATGTTGCCGTTAGCAAGAGTCGTCACCGACTTTTCTTTTATCCAAAAGGAAAGGTGAAAAAGCACAGGAAAGACCTTTGAGATTATTTCTTGAGTTCGGGGGGTAGATTATGAAAAGGAAAGGTATTAGCACCCTTTTCATCCATGGTTTTTAATGGGCTCTTAGTTACTTGCTAGATCACTTGCTTTTGTTTGAAATTGTGCTTTATGTGATTTTTGAAAGTATTTTGAAAAGAGGCCATTGTTTAGGCAAACTTTGTAATGATTCTTGTTCGTAAGAATGTATACAAAGTGTTTGATCTTTTGAAAATGTTTTCAAGTTTTGAAAGATGTTTTGAAAGTGTTGGTGTTTGTTCTGAAAATAGCAAGGATGTATTATTTTTGAAATGGAGCAAGTAACTAGGAACATTCTACCCACTCAACAATCTTTCATGTTCATTTCATTTCTCCTTTGACATTGTTATCTTACCATTGATTTGGTAAGTAACCCTATCTTTGGATGTTAAAGGGAGGGGCGTGGGTCCTCGTATAATCATGATTAACAATGTTTCAAGATATCTTAGCATTTTTCTTTAGGGACTAAGATCATTTTGAAAGGCAACATAGATAGCGTCATTGAGGGACTATGATCTTGTATTTTGCTTGTTTTTGCTAAGATACCTCACATGCATAATATGGTCATTTTTGTAAGGCAACCAAGTGGATTTTACCCTAGGGGTGCTTGTGTGGAAGTGCATTGATTTTCATGCTTGGTTTTTATCTTGAATTAGGGTTTGCTACTTGTTGATTTTATCTTTTCATACAAACCCTACTTACTACCATTTTTATATAAAGCGATAAATTGCGAAAAGTAAAATTACTACGCTATTACATCATTAGGGGATGGGGTGTACAAATTTATAAATGGGGATTGCAAGAAAATTAAACCTAATTATCTATTACAACCATATTGAATATTGTACAAAATTAAAAATAAAATGCAAGAATATAAATGGAAAAAGAAATGATTTTTGTGTTGTTTTTATGAAAGGGGTTTTATCCTAATTAAGAGAGATGATTAATGAAAAATAAACAAAATTTAAACCTAAATTAATTAAGAAGGAAATTGAGTTAAAAAATGTATTTTAGGGTTTTTTTTTGAAAAGGTTTTAACTTAATAAAAATAATATGAAAATTAATTAATTAAAATAAACCTAAGTTCTAAATTAATTTTGAATAAAAATAAAATAAAATAATAATTTAGCCTAAGTCTAAATATTAATTATTTAAGAAAAAAAGAAATTAATTTCTTTAAGAAAAATGTTTTTAGTCTTTTTGTTTTATAGAGAAAATAAAATATATAAGTATAAATAATAAATAAAATATTTTTGGATTTTTTCATGATTAATGAAAATAATAATAATAATAATAATAATAATAATAATAATAATAATAATAATAGTATTAATAATAATAATAAATAAAAGATAAAAAAAGTAAAAAAAATAAAATAAAATAAAAATAAGTCAGGGAGGTTGATTAGTAATGCAAGGGGTGTTGTGAGAAAAAAATGATCAGGCCCAAATGGAAGCCCAGGCGCTGCAAAAAGCACAAAAATGTCAAAAAAAAGTAGTGAAAAAATGCAAAAGGTCACGTTGGGGCTTGAACCCAGGACCTAAGGGTGATAGGCGCGCGCTTTAGCCACTGGGGTGGTGATACATCTGTTAACTTGTGTGAAAGGATAAATACATAACACAAAACGTGCCCTGATTACACTTCATCTTCAATCTCCAGCCAAAGGATCTGTAACTTGCTCATTTCTCAACCATTTTCAAAAATGTAAAAATGAAAATTCCTCCATTTTGTCACACGAATTCAACGATATAAATATCATAAGCTATAAATAAAAGATGAATGGGAATTTCTAAAAGTATCAAATTCTGACCTAAATATTTCAGAAAGTTCAAACTCAAAATTCTCATAGCTCAATCAAAATAAATGAAATCTATGGACATGTATAGTTTCAGGGTAATGATGTCTATATTTTATCTTCACAAATGCAAGCCTAATAATGCCTAAATATGAAGATATAAGTTCAAGAAAAATACCTCAAAACTGGAAATCGTGAAATGGATTTGAGCTTGTTTCAGGCAGTGGTGATGATCAGGTTAGCTTCCTTGGACCTCTAGGAAGCTAATGCAATGGCTGGCTTGAGCTGAGGGTGGCTGGAATGGTCTGGAGAAGTCCAACTGTGATGCTCTGTTTTTGAACTTGTAAATGTATGAAGATGGTGTTACAGTCGTGTAACAGGGATAGGGATGGCTTATGTATGACGTCTGGAAGCTTTTGGAAGCAAAAGTCCAGGAAACGCACGAGTCAAATGGAAGTTTGAAGTTCTTGGTCAGAATATGCAACAATGGTGGTTTGTGATGCAGTTCTGAGTTTTAGAAGTTTCCATGGCTTGTGTATTCGTGTGTTATGTTGCAATAGACTTGTGTTTTTGTATGGAAAAGGTTGGAGAGCTATTGCACAAAAGATTTCTGAGTTATAGGGTTATGGCTCAATTGCTTGATTTTGAATAGAAGTGAAGAAATCTGGTTTCAAGGCAGCAAGTACAAGCATGTAGGGTGGTTTACAACTTTAAACAAGCTTATCTGACTTTGTAGAGGAAGCTTGTACAAAAGGAACAAGTGCAAAGCTCAATGCAAGTTGACTTTGCATAAAGCTTGCTTTATGTAAATGGCAATGGTGCCTTTGTGCCATTAATAGAAAATTTACTTGGATAAAGCTTAAATCAATTGGATAATAGCTCAAAATCAAGTGTAATCTTCTGATTATAGAGAGATCTTGAGGTTTAGAGGCCTGCAAAGTAAGATTGTGCTGCATAGGTTTGAAATTTGAATTTTATTCATCACAAAATGACTTGTAATTCAAGTTTGAAAACCCTAACTTCCTCTCTTCGATTCTCCATGCTCAAGAATGATCTCAAGTAGTTCTTCGACATTTTGGAAAGCTTGCAATATTCTCTACAACCCATCTTTGAATCACTTTTTAAAATTACCCTTGGAACTATATGAAAAAGTGCCATGAAGTTAGGTCAAAATCCTGACCAAAATTAGGGCAAAATTTCACTAAGTGTTCAATTTCAAGACCATGACTTTATGAATTAATAACTTGAGATCCAATCATTTTAAGAGGAATTTGTGTAAAGAAATTTTGTATATATCATTGATATCTACAACTTTCATGTTGAAAGTTTCTTTTGAATCATCTTGCATCATGGTGAAAAATTGGCTCAAAGTTGTGAAAAAACATGAAGTTTTAAACACATAGAAAAATTTCTAAGTTAGAAAACTTTGACTTTTCAAAATGAAATCTTGACTTTTTGCTTTCTTGATGAATAAGTTACATATTTTGACATGTTTTGATGAATTATGATCTTTGATACTTGATTTTGACTAAAAAGTCAAAGTTTGACTTTTCAGTATACAATTGACTTTTAATCAGTTGACTGAAAATTCACTATAAATCCAATTGATCTTGAGCAATGTTTTGGGTCATTCCATTAGGTCAAAATGATGCAATTGAACTATTGAGATCATGTTTCAAACCAATTGACCATTTGCTAGGTAAAAAATCAAAAATTGCCCTTTCTCAGTCAAAACCCTAATTTTGACCATTTTTGCCCTTTTGATGATTTGATCAAATTTCTTGAAATCGATTAGTGAATATGAGTATGATGTTATGATGTTTATGATTTTATGTACAAGTAGATATACACAAACAAAGCAAACAAATCCTTATGTTTAGGCTTGCATAGAGTCTCATAGGTAAGTACCCTCTTGATGTTTAGTTGGCTCAAACCTGTCCTAGTAATAGTAACCGGGTTCTAAGGAGCTCAATATCACCGGTTTGTTTCTTTGGTCATTGTTTCAGCGTAAGCCTCTTTAATGATGACCGAAATATCCCAAAAAACAAAACCCCGATGAGTGTAGTATCGAGTATCTACCAACTTCGGACTGTACCAAAGCCGGTCATCTCACTACGTCCTAATGGCCAAGTTGGTCAAGTAATGGTTCTAAAAGTTCATTAGTGCTTCATGACATCACTCAGCGGCCCCGTATTCTCCTTGACTACTCAAGGGCTACCGGTACCCACAAATATGTCGCACTAACATAGCTATTGCTTAGACCATGTCGGTATACCCCGTACAATTTCCATAACATATTTCTACTTACCTATAAGGTATCCCAAATCCGGGTAGAGGATTTAAACCTAAACAAAGAACCATAATGTAAAGCATACAAGACAAACAAAGAAATCAAGTAAATGTGATCTAACCCTAAGGTAACCCCACTTTTAGAATTTTCCCCAGTAGAGTTTCCGGTTCTGTGATATGGTGGGAGAAATGACTTGGGTTTTTTGCGTTTGATCGCAAATGTTGCCGTTAGCAAGAGTCGTCACCGACTTTTCTTTTATCCAAAAGGAAAGGTGAAAAAGCACAGGAAAGACCTTTGAGATTATTTCTTGAGTTCGGGGGGTAGATTATGAAAAGGAAAGGTATTAGCACCCTTTTCATCCATGGTTTTTAATGGGCTCTTAGTTACTTGCTAGATCACTTGCTTTTGTTTGAAATTGTGCTTTATGTGATTTTTGAAAGTATTTTGAAAAGAGGCCATTGTTTAGGCAAACTTTGTAATGATTCTTGTTCGTAAGAATGTATACAAAGTGTTTGATCTTTTGAAAATGTTTTCAAGTTTTGAAAGATGTTTTGAAAGTGTTGGTGTTTGTTCTGAAAATAGCAAGGATGTATTGTTTTTGAAATGGAACAAGTAACTAGGAATATTCTACCCACTCAACAGTCTTTCATGTTCATTTCATTTCTCCTTTGACATTGTTATCTTACCATTGATTTGGTAAGTAACCCTATCTTTGGATGTTAAAGGGAGGGGCGTGAGTCCTCGTATAACCATGATTAACAATATTGCAAGATATCTTAGAATTTTTCTTTAGGGACTAAGATCATTTTGAAAGGCAACATAGATAGCGTCATTGAGGGACTATGATCTTGTCTTTTGCTTGTTTTTGCTAAGATACCTCACATGCATAATATGGTCATTTTTGTAAGGCAACCAAGTGGATTTTACATTAGGGGTGTTTGTGTGCAAGTACATTGATTTTCATGCTTGGTTTTTATCTTGAATTAGGGTTTGCTACTTGTTGATTTTATCTTTTCATACAAACCCTAATTACTACCATTTTTATATAAAGCGATAAATTGCGAAAAGTAAAATTACTATGCTATTACATCATTAGGGGAGGGGTGTACAAATTTATAAATGAGGATTGCAAGAAAATTAAACCTAATTATCTATTACAACCATATTGAATATTGTACAAAATTAAAAATAAAATGCAAGAATATAAATGGAAAAAGAAATGATTTTTGTGTTGTTTTTATGAAAGGGGTTTTATCCTAATTAAGAGAGATGATTAATGAAAAATAAACAAAATTTAAACCTAAATTAATTAAGAAGGAAATTGAGTTAAAAAATGTATTTTAGGGTTTTTTTTGAAAAGGTTTTAACTTAATAAAAATAATATGAAAATTAATTAATTAAAATAAAGCTAAGTTCTAAATTAATTTTGAATAAAAATAAAATAAAATAATAATTAAGCCTAAGTCTAAATATTAATTATTTAAGAAAAAAAGAAATTAATTTGTTTAAGAAAAATGTTTTTAGTCTTTTTGTTTTATAGAGAAAATAAAATATATAAGTATAAATAATAATTAAAATATTTTTGGATTTTTTCATGATTAATGAAACTAATAATAATAATAATAATAATAATAATAATAATAATAGTAATAATAATAATAATAAATAAAAGATAAAAAAAGTAAATAAAATAAAATAAAATAAAAATAAGTCAGGGAGGTGGATTAGTAATGCAAGGGGTGTTGTGAGAAAAAAATGATCATGCCCAAATGGAAGCCCAGGCGCTGCAAAAAGCACAAAAATGTCAAAAAAAAAATAGTGAAAATATGCAAAAGGTCACGTTGGGGCTTGAACCCAGGACCTAAGGGTAATAGGCACGCGCTTTAACCACTGGGGTGGTGATACATCCGTTAACTTGTGTGAAATGATAAATACATAACACAAAACGTGCCTTGATTACACTTCATCTTCAATCTCCAGCCAAAGGATCTGTAACTTGCTCATTTCTCAACCATTTGCAAAAATGTAAAATTGAAAATTGCTCCATTTTGTCACACGAATTCAACGATATAAATATCATAAGCAATAAATAAAAGATGAATGGGAATTTCTAAAAGTATCAAATTCTGACCTAAATATTTCAGAAAGTTCAAACTCAAAATTCTCATAGCTCAATCAAAATAAATGAAATCTATGGACATGTATAGTTTCAGGGCAATGATGTCTATATTTTATCTTCACAAATGCAAGCCTAATAATGCCTAAATATGAAGATATAAGTTCAAGAAAAATACCTCAAAACTGGAAATCGTGAAATGGATTTGAGCTTGTTTCAGGCAGTGGTGATGATCAGGTTAGCTTCCTTGGACCTCTAGGAAGCTAATGCAATGGCTGGCTTGAGCTAAGGGTGGCTGGAATGGACTAGAGAAGTCCAACTGTGATGCTCTGTTTTTGAACTTGTAAATGGATGAAGATGGTGTTACAGTCGTGTAACAGGGATATGGATGGCTTATGTATGACGCTGGAAGCTTTTGGAAGCAAAAGGCCAGGAAACGCACGAGTCAAATGGAAGTTTGAAGTTCTTGGTCAGAATATGCAACAATGGTGGTTTGTGATGCAGTTCTGAGTTTTAGAAGTTTCCATGGCTTGTGTATTCATGTGTTATGTTGCAATAGACTTGTGTTTTTGTATGGAAAAGGTTGGAGAGCTATTGCACAAAAGATTTCTGAGTTATAGGGTTATGGCTCCATTGCTTGATTTTGAAGAGAAGTGAAAAAATATGGTTTCAAGGCAGCAAGTACAAGCATGTAGGGTGGTTTACAACTTTAAACAAGCTTATCTGACTTTGTAGAGGAAGCTTGTACAAAAGGAACAAGTGCAAAGCTCAATGCAAGTTGACTTTGCATAAAGCTTGCTTTATGTAAATGGCAATGGTGCCTTTGTGCCATTAATAGAAAATTTACTTGGATAAAGCTTGAATCAATTGGATAATAGCTCAAAAGCAAGTGTAATCTTCTGATTATAGAGAGATCTTGAGGTTTAGAGGCCTGCAAAGTAAGATTGTGCAGCATAGGTTTGAAATTTGAATTTTTTTCATCACAAAATGACTTGTAATTCAAGTTTGAAAATCCTAACTTCCTCTCTTCGATTCTCCATGCTCAAGAATGATCTCAAGTAGTTCTTCGACATTTTGGAAAGCTTGTAATGTTCTCTACAATCCATCTTTGAATCACTTTTTAAAATTACCCTTGGAACTATATGAAAAAGTGCCATGAAGTTAGGTCAAAATCCTGACCAAAACTAGGGCAAAATTTCACTAAGTGTTCAATTTCAAGACCATGACTTTATGAATTAATAACTTGAGATCCAATCATTTTTAGAGGAATTTGTGTAAATAAATGTTGTATATATCATTGATATCTACAACTTTCATGTTGAAAGTTTCTTTTGAATCATCTTGCATCATGGTGAAAAATTGGCTCAAAGTTGTGAAAAAACATGAAGTTTTAAACACACAAAAATTTCTAAGTTAGAAAACTTTGACTTTTCAAAATGAAATCTTGACCTTTTGATTTCTTGATGAATAAGTTTAATATTTTGACATGTTTTGATGAATTGTGATCTTTGATACTTGATTTTGACTAAAAAGTCAAAGTTTGACTTTTCAGTATACAACTGATTTTTGATCAGTTGACTGAAAATTCACTATAAATCCAATTGATCTTGAGCAATGTTTTGGGTCATTCCATTAGGTAAAAATGATGCAATTGAACTATTGAGATCATGCTTCAAACCAATTGACCATTTGCTAGGTAAAAAATCAGAAATTGCCCTTTCTCAGTCAAAACCCTAATTTTGACCATTTTTTCCCTTTTGATGATTTGATCAAATTTCTTGAAATGGATTAGTGAATATGAGTATGATGTTATGATGTTTATGATGTTATGTACAAGTAGATATACACAAACAAAGCAAACAAATCCTTATGTTTAGGCTTGCATAGAGTCTCATAGGTAAGTACCCTCTTGATGTTTAGTTGGCTCAAACCTGTCCTAGTAATAGTAACCGGGTTCTAAGGAGCTCAATATCACCGGTTTGTTTCTTTGGTCATTGTTTCAGCGTAAGCCTCTTTAATGACGACTGAAATATTCCAAAATACAAAACCCCAATGAGTGTAGTATCGAGTATCTACCAACTTCGGACTGTACCAAAGCCGGTCATCTCACTACGTCCTAATGGCCAAGTTGGTCAAGTAATGATTCTAAAAGTTCATTAGTGCTTCATGACATCACTCAGCTGCCCCGTATTCCCCTTGACTACTCAAGGGCTACCGGTACCCACAAATATGTCGCACTAACATAGCTATTGCTTAGACCATGTCGGTATACCCCATACAATTTCCATAACATATTTCTACTTACCTATAAGGTATCCCAAATCCGGGTAGAGGATTTAAACCTAAACAAAGAACCATAATGTAAAGCATACAAGCCAAACAAAGAAATCAAGTAAATGTGATCTAACCCTAAGGTAACCCCACTTTTAGAATTTTCCCCAGTAGAGTTGCCGGTTCTGTGATACGGTGGGAGAAATGACTTGGGTTTTTTGCGTTTGATCGCAAATGTTGTCGTTAGCAAGAGTCGTCACCGACTTTTCTTTTATCCAAAAGGAAAGGTGAAAAAGCACAGGAAAGACCTTTGAGATTATTTCTTGAGTTCGGGGGGTAGATTATGAAAAGGAAAGGTATTAGCACCCTTTTCATCCATGGTTTTTAATGGGCTCTTAGTTACTTGCTAGATCACTTGCTTTTGTTTGAAATTGTGCTTTATGTGATTTTTGAAAGTATTTTGAAAAGAGGCTATTGTTTAGGCAAACTTTGTAATGATTCTTGTTCGTAAGAATATATACAAAGTGTTTGATATTTTGAAAATGTTTTCAAGTTTTGAAAGATGTTTTGAAAGTGTTGGTGTTTGTTCTGAAAATAGCAAGGATGTATTGTTTTTGAAATGAAGCAAGTAACTAGGAATATTCTACCCACTCAACAATCTTTCATGTTCATTTCATTTCTCCTTTGACATTGTTATCTTACCATTGATTTGGTAAGTAACCCTATCTTTGGATGTTAAAGGGAGGGGCGTGGGTCCTCGTATAACCATGATTAATAATGTTGCAAGATATCTTAGCATTTTTCTTTAGGGACTAAGATCATTTTGAAAGGCAACATAGATAGCGTCATTGAGGGACTATGATCTTGTATTTTGCTTGTTTTTGCTAAGATACCTCACATGCATAATATGGTCATTTTTGTAAGGCAACCAAGTGGATTTTACCCTAGGGGTGCTTGTGTGCAAGTGCATTGATTTTCATGCTTGGTTTTTATCTTGAATTAGGGTTTGCTACTTGTTGATTTTATCTTTTTATACAAACCCTAATTACTTCCATTTTTATATAAAGCGATAAATTGCGAAAAGTAAAATTACTACGCTATTGCATCATTAGGGGAGGGGTGTACAAATTTATAAATGGGGATTGCAAGAAAATTAAACCTAATTATCTATTACAACCATATTGAATATTGTACAAAATTAAAAATAAAATGCAAGAACATAAATGGAAAAAGAAATGATTTTTGTGTTGTTTTTATGAAAGGGGTTTTATCCTAATTAAGAGAGATGATTAATGAAAAATAAACAAAATTTAAACCTAAATTAATTAAGAAGAAAATTGAGTTAAAAAATGTATTTTAGGGTTTTTTTGAAAAGGTTTTAACTTAATAAAAATAATATGAAAATTAATTAGTTAAAATAAACCTAAGTTCTAAATTAATTTTGAATAAAAATAAAATAAAATAATAATTAAGCCTAAGTCTAAATATTAATTATTTAAGAAAAAAGAAATTAATTTGTTTAAGAAAAATGTTTTTAGTCTTTTTGTTTTATAGAGAAAATAAAATATATAAGTATAAATAATAAATAAAATATTTTTGGATTTTTTCATGATTAATGAAAATAATAATAATAATAATAATAATAATTGTAATAATAATAATAATAAATAAAAGATAAAAAAAGTAAATAAAATAAAATAAAATAAAAATAAATCAGGGAGGTGGATTAGTAATGCAAGGGGTGTTGTGAGAAAAAAATGATCAGGCCCAAATGGAAGCCCAGGCGCTGCAAAAAGCACAAAAATGTCAAAAAAAAAATAGTGAAAAAATGCAAAAGGTCACGCTGGGGCTTGAACCCAGGAACTAAGGGTGATATGCGCGCGCTTTAACCACTGGGGTGGTGATACATCCGTTAACTTGTGTGAAAGGATAAATACATCACACAAAACGTGCCCTGATTACACTTCATCTTCAATCTCCAGCCAAAGGATCTGTAACTTGCTCATTTCTCAACCATTTGCAAAAATGTAAACATGAAAATTGCTCCATTTTGTCACACGAATTCAACGATATAAATATCATAAGCTATAAATCAAAGATGAATGGGAATTTCTAAAAGTACCAAATTCTGACCTAAATATTTCAGAAAGTTCAAACTCAAAATTCTCATGTGTTGCACTCCTCTCCTGGAAAGATGGTTTATTTCTCATCTTCCCCAATCAGTCTTGAAGAATGAGCAAGGTTTGAGGTGGTCACAAAGGTTGATGATACTTACACATTCAGATATTCATTGGTGTTCTCGATCCAAAGAGAATGTTATCACTGTCGACGGTTGTAGGGAATTCCCTAATGTCCCTCTACTTGGAATTAGGGGAGGCATCACCTACAATCCATGTTTAGCTCTGAGACAGTTTGGTTATGCCCGAAGGGATGGCCCACATGACATGCTGATTCAAGGCTTGGTTTTTGATTTTGACAATGACAATCAAGGACTTCATCAAAGGTTCATCCGAGCTTGGAGGATGCCAAACAAGGTAGATAGTAAGACCTTGAGACACAAGAATTCCATCCCTCTTGAGCCTTACCTCAAGTGGGTATGAACCCGCGCCCAAAGTCTTATGATGCCTTACCCCTCCATTCTCCTTGTGATAATAGAGCCTGTTTAGGAAGGAGAGGTTCCATACACCCTCTTACATCCTGACATGCCAACATCACTCGAAGACTTACAAAGGGATTGGATACAGCTCAAGGGAGAACGCAATACTTTCGAAGCCCAATTCCACACAAGCGAGAAAAAGGTTTTGGAACTCACTCGACTACTTCATGAAGAGCAGACTCTCAACACCTAGATTGCACCAAAAAGGATGCGCAACGTCTTTTTATCTTAGAATTTTGTATTATTTTGCCCTAGGGGCATTAATGTACTCAAATTATATTTTATTAATATAATGTGTGTTCCTTTTTTGTTTAACACAAATTTGAATTTTCAAATCCTTGAAAACATTGCATGAATACATATCATGCATCATGAGCATAAACAGGTCTTTGCAAGAAGTTTCCTCACCCCTCTGCTGTTTATTTCAGCAACATGGATCTTGAACAAACGGTTAAAGACTTGCAAGCTCAGAATTCACAATTTCAACAGCTACTTCTGACCTTGGCCAAGGGGCAGGAGGAGCTCAAGACTCTACTAGAAAAAGAAAAAGAGAAAAAGAAGAAGAAGCCAACTGGGGTGGTTATTATGGGCAGAAGGTTCCAAGGACAAGCCAGAAGGACCTTGGAATTTCCATCAACCTCTGGGGAAGGGGAAAGAAAAGGTAAAGAGACGACAGTACCATCTGATTCTGAAGTAGAACAAGAGGAGGAAGAGGATTACTCTGAACAACAATACCCTCCAGCCGATGACAAATACAAAAATCTGGATGAGCGTCTAACTGCTATGGAGATACAGAGAGTACCCGGGTTGGATTTCGAGGAATTAGGGCTGGTGTCTGGAATAGTAATACCTCCTAAGTTTAAAGTACATTTATTTTCTAAGTATGACGGGGTGTCTTGTCCCAAGATGCACCTCTGCTCATATGTCAGGAAGATGCAGCCACATTCTGCGGACAAAGACTTGTGGCTTCACTTTTTCCAGGACAATTTATCAGGGACGCAGCTGGATTGGTTTTACCAGTTGGAAAGGGATGATGTGCATAATTGGGAAGACTTGGCAGCAACCTTCTATAAACAGTATCAATACAACACCGATTTAGCACCAACTCGTACTCAACTCCAGAGTATGGCTTGGTGTCCAATGAGGGCTTCAAAGACTACGCCCAAAAATGGAGGATTTAGCCGGAAGGGTGCAACCACCTTTATCTGAAAGAGAGCTAGTGGACATGTTCCTGGGAACTCTATCAGGTCCTTTCTTTAATCACCTGATTGGAAGCTCCTCTGCAGGATTCACTGAATTGATTTTAACTGGCGAAAGGGTGGAAGCCGGTATAAGAAGCGGGAAAATTCAGAAGGACGCGTCTACCTCTGTTGCTGTAAAAAAGCCCTTCACTGGAAAGAAGGAAGTGTCTGCTGTCTATGCACAGAGAAATTAGGGAAGAACCGAACAACGACCAACAGTGGGGGCCGTTATGATTCAAAAGCCTGCATCAGACCAGCCAAGAAACAATCAGCCGAGAAATAACCAGCAAAGGGTGGAAAGGCCTGTACGGAAATTCACCAAGATTAACATGACTCCAGCTCAAGTCCTACCACATCTTTTGAAGTTGAATCTGGCCATGCTAAAAGAGGCCCCTAAAAATCCCAATACTGCATCTCCCCACTACCATCCGAATGCCAGGTGCGCATACCATTCTGAAATTCCAGGGCACGACACCAACAACTGTTGGGCTCTGAAGAACAAAATTCAAGACCTGATTGACGCAAAGGAAGTTGAATTTGAAGCTCCTGAGAAACCGAATGTCATCTCCGCTCTAATGCCTAGGCATGAACAGAATGCCAATGCTATTGAGGAGGACAGTGAAGAAGATGGCAACCTGGAAGATTGAATATTTCCTACTGTCGGCGGAGGACTGTGCAATTGGGAAGCAAAAGACTTTGTCCCAATTACTTTCATAACTCAATAATTTATCTTTTCCATTTCTGTTGGACTTGTAATAATTCACAAACAATTCGTACTTTTTCAAGCTTGTGTCTTACCCGAGGCACATAGGTCCATTTGTAAGGGTTCTTATTTCATTTTCATATGTCATTTAATGAATCATGGATGCTTTTTCATATATAAACCTTTTGTGCTTATTGTCTTTATTTTACATTTTGTTTGTTTTAAGATGGCTATCCCCTTACACACACCCACACTCACAAATGCAGGTACCCTTCCATTCCGGATCCCATGGGTAACGATATTGCTATAGCCTTCAGTGACTCTGAAGATCTGATCTACCAAGCCGAATACGAAGGTGAGGAAGATTGTGAGGTGCCAGGGGAATTGGCCAGATTACTACAACAAGAGGAAAGAGCTATTCAACCTCATGAGGAGCTGTTGGATACAATCAACTTGGGCACTGAGGAGGATAAAAAGGAAATCAGAGTGGGTTCCAATCTAGAGACGAGTGTTAAGGAGCGCCTAATTCAGCTATTGCATGATTATGTGAGATCTTTGCCTGGTCATACAAAGACATGCCGGGACTCGATACAGACATTATGGTACACCATCTACCCACAAGAGAAGACTGTCCACCAGTGAAGCAAAAGGTCCGCCGCATGAGACCTAACATGTCAGAGAATATCATAACAGAAGTTATGAATCAGTTCAATGCTAGATTTCTTGCTGTTACTTCCTATCCACAATGGGTTGCCAACATGGTTCCCGTGCCTAAAAAGGACGGCAAAGTGAGAATGTGCATGGATTATAGAGATTTAAATAGGGCCATCCCTAAAGATGATTTTCCACTTCCACACATCGACATCCTGGTTGACAATCTAGCTCAACACAAAGTATTTTCTTTCATGGACGGATTCTCAGGCTATAACCAGATCAAAATGGCACATGAGGACATGGAGAAAACTACATTTGTTACACAGTGGGGTACGTTCTGTTACAAAGTGATGCCATTCGGACTGAAGAATTTCGGGGCAACCTATCAACGCGCCATGGTAGCTTTATTTCATGATATGATACATCATGAGATAGAGGTCTACGTAGATGACATGATAGCCCGATCACAAACTGAAGAAGAACACCTTGATCACTTGCAAAAGCTGTTTGTTAGGTTGAAGGAGTACAAGCTAAGGTTAAACCCGAACAAGTGCACATTCGGAGTCTAGTCCGGTAAACTCTTGGGTTTCATTGTCAGCAACAAAGGCATCAAGGTTGATCCTGCCAAAGTCAAAGCTATCCAAGAAATGCCTGCTCCTCACACTGAGAAGGAAGTCAGAGGTTTTTTGGGACGCCTAAACTACATTGCTAGGTTCATCTCTCACCTAACATCTACTTGTGAACCAATCTTCAAACTGTTGAAGAAAGATCAGGTAGTTAGATGGAATGATGACTGTCAGATTGCTTTCGACAAAATTAAGGAGTATTTACAAGAGCCTCCTGTCTTGATGCCACCAGTCGAGGGAAGACCGCTAATCATGTATCTGACTGTCTTAGAGAACTCAATGGGGTGCATATTGGGGAAGCATGATGAGTCTGGCCGAAAAGAGCATGCCATTTATTACCTAAGCAAAAAGTTTATTGACTATGAAACCAGATATTCACTGCTCGAGAAAACTTGTTGCACTCTGGTATGGGCTGCTCGCCGGCTAAGACAGTATATGTTGACTCATACCACTTTGCTGATATCTAAGATGGATCCGATAAAGTACATCTTCGAGAAGTCTGCTTTGTTTGGAATGATAGCTAGATGGCAGATGATCCTAACAGAATATGACATACAGTACACGACCCAAAAAGATATAAAGGGCAGTGTGCTAGCTGATCATCTGGCCCATCAAGTTGTAGAAGATTATCAATCCATGAAGTTTGACTTCCCTGACGAAGACATCATGACAGTAGACAACTGTTAAGGTTTCAGACCATATGACGGACCTGAACAAGGATCCCGATGGACCCTGTACTTTGATGGGGCCTCCAATGCACTTGGTAACGGTATCGGCACGGTATTCATATCCCCAGAAGGTTGCCATAATCCTTTTACGGCCATACTTTTCTTCAACTGTACGAACAACAAGGCAGAGTACGAAGCATGCATCTTTGGACTCAAGGCTGCCATAGACTTGGGAATCAAATCTTTAGTTGTGTTTGGGGATTCAGCTTTGGTCATCAGTCAGATCAAAGGAGAATGGGACACTAAGCATCCAAATCTTATCCCTTACAAAGAACATGTTTTGACATTGTTACCACATTTCGAGCAGATTACCTTCGAGCACTTCCCGCGAGAAGAAAATCAGCTAGCAGATGCTCTAGCTACAATGTCATCCATGTTTAAACTTAATTGGGATAACGAGGCTCCCCAAATCACCATTGAACGGATGGATGAACCGACACACTGTCACGAGATTAATACCGAAGAAATAGTGGACCAACCTTGGTTTCATGAAGTTAAAAGGTATCTCGAGGCTCAAGAATACCCTGAAGGAGCTTCAGTCAATGACAAAAAGTTCTTAAGGTGATTCTCGGCGAAGTTCTTCTTGAGTAATGGCATCCTGTACAAACACAATCATGATTTTATTCTGCTCCGTTGTCCGTTGTGTGGACAAGATTGAAGCTGAAAAGATCATGGCTGAGTTGCATGAAGGTACCTTTGGCACTCACTCTAGAGGGCATACGATGGCGAAGAAAATTCTACGGGCAGGCTATTATTGGTCTACCATGGAAGCAGATTGCTATCAACATTCCCGGACTTATCATAAATGTCAAATCTATGCAGACAAGGTACACGTGCCCCCAGTTCCTCTAAATGTCTTAACAGCTCCTTGGCCCTTTGCTATGTGGGGAATCGACATGATTGGGGAGATCAAGCCTACAGCCTCCAATGGACACCGCTTCATTCTAGTGGCCATTGATTATTTCACAAAGTGGGTCAAAGCAACTTCCTTCGCATCCGTTACTAAGAATGTTGTTGCCCGCTTCATCAAGCAGAATCTCATTTGTTGGTACGGTATCCCCGAAATGATCATCACTGATAACGGTACAAACCTTAACAATACTATGATCACCGCCTTGTGCGAGCAGTTCAAGATTCAACATCACAATTCATCCCCCTATCGGCCAAAGATGAATGGTGCAGTCGAAGCTGCTAACAAAAACATTAAAAAGATCATACAGAAAATGACAGTCACCTACAAGGACTGGCATGAGATGCTACCGTTTTCTCTCCACGGGTACCGTACCACGGCTCATACATCAACTGGGGTAACACCCTATTCTTTGGTTTATGGCATGGAGGCTGTTTTACCTATTGAGGTTCAGATCCCCTCTTTGAGAATCATGAAGGACGCAGGTTTGAGTGAAGACGATTGGATTCAAACCCGACTTGATCAGTTGAAATTAATTGATGAAAAGAGACTTACTGCTATTTGCCATGGTCATACGTATCAAAAACGGATGATCAAGGCTTTCAACAAGAAAGTCAAACGCCAGGTATATCAAGTTGGAGACCTAGTGATCAAGCGCATCATTTTTCCACAAAGTGATCCCAGGGGCAAATGGACTGCTACCTATGAAGGACCATTTGTAATCAAGAACATCTTTTCTGGTGGGGCAATAATCTTAACCACCATGGACGATGACGACCTGCCACACCCTGCGAACGCAGACATAGTCAAAAGATACTACGCATAAGTGACCCGCTAGGTTGACACACCTAGGAAAAACAAGGGCATCCCGGCGAACCAAAAGGTTCCGGAAAAAATTAGGGATAAATAAAAAAAATCTGTACACCCACAAGTTGAAAACTCGAAAGGGCGACTTGGGCAAAAAAGGGTTTCCCAGTGGATCGAAGACCCGAAAGGGCGGTCCAGGCAAAAGTTAGGGAATTAAAGCGTATGACTATGTCTCGTCGGATCACTTTAAGGACAATCTCTTCACAGACAAACCTGGAGCTTCTGATCAATCCAATTATCTTCGAACGAAGCAACAAATATATAAGATATTCGTAGACACGAAGGCTATAGTGGAATGGGAACCCCATGGGATTTTTACACATAGCTATCTTTCTTTGTATAAATTTTTTCTTACTTTTATGACACCATCCTCTTACTAGGATGCCTGTCTCCTTTGTACAAAAACACTTATTCAAAGTAAATACAAAGATATCTCTTTCAAAGTATAGAAAAACTATTTTCCTTTTTCTTTTACACTTGTGTTTTTTTTGCAAAAAAACGTCCAATGATTCATTGATGAACATATGCATTTGGACATAATTACTGTTTACAAATAAACAAAGTGGAAAAGAACAATTACTGACAGGTTGAAATAATTAGAAAACATCTTTAGGCTATTCCAAGGGAAATCCCTACAGTACATCATTAAGATCCCCAGTGGAGCTAAAACTTCAAACTCTCAATCCCCAGCGGAGCTAAAACTTTGAACTACCAATCCCCAGCAGAAACCAACCAGTTTCTCTAAATTCCCCAACAAGTTGTATTGAAGCCTGAAAATCAACCAGATAGGAGTTAACTTTTGTCTCTCCCCAACCTAGGATAATTCCTCAGTAGGGTGGCAGGCAATCCAAACTCCTGGACCTACTCCCCAGCAGTAAGCCTTCTTCCCCATAGAGTTTTTATTGCTTCCCAACAGAATGAAGATTCTCATTCTTAATTCCCCGCAGAAGTCATCAGAGTTTTCTATATTCCCCAGCAGAACAAGGATTCCTATTGTGTAATCCCCGGTAGAAGTCATCGAAATTCTTTGGATTCCCCAAGCGGAGTACTCAAGGAGTATATGGCATTGCTTGCAGCAGATTTTTGTCAATACTCCAACTTTAAGACATGAAGGATCCCTATATCCCCAGGAAAGTCATCAAGGATTTTTGATCCCCAACAGTCGCCAAGGATTTCTCATCCTCAATAATCAAGGATTTTTAATCTCCAGCAGCAGTCAAGGATTTATTTTCCTCAGCAAAACAACTAATCAACTTACATGCACATACATTACATCCATATATCATAAACATTGACAAAACACATATATTGCATCATACATTTCATGCAACATAACTTTGTGTTTCAGCTAACATTTTACCCTTTTCAGGATAAGATTAACAGCTACCATTAACAATGTTCAAAGATTTCAGATACAGTACGGATACACTCCAGACACGGAAGTCATTCTGCTACTCATTTAGATCTCAACATCTTTCATATACAGTATGGATACGCTCTAGAAACGGTTGCCATTTTGTCACTTATTCAGATTCCAGTTCAGATACGCTCCAGACACGGAAGCCATTATGTTACTCATTCAGACTTCAACTTCAAGATTCATCTTTCAGATCTCAAGTACAGATACATTCCAGACATGGAAGTTATTCTGTCACTTATTCAGACCCCAGTGTAGATACACTCCAGACACGAAAGTTATTCTGTCACTTATTTAAATTCCAGTCCAGACACGCTCCAGATACGGATGCCATTCTGTCGCTTATTCAGATTTCAGATTCTAGATACAATACAGATACACTCCAAACACGGAAGTCACTCTGTTACTCATTCAGATTCAAGATCGGATACGCTCCAGATACGGATGCTATTCCATTGCTCATACAAATTCAGTCTCCAGATACAACCCATATACGTTCCAGATACGGATACCATTCTGATACTCATTCTTTTGACTTACAACTTACAATTCAACAAACATTCTTTGATGGCATCTACAAGCCCATCTCCAACAAGATTCTATCACCTCTCCAAATGGCATCTTTAAGCCCATTCCCTCAACTAAACTTTGACAAGTGCAAATTTACGGGCACTCTAGTGTCCAATCATCTTTTACCTTCGAGTCACGAGCGATAAAACTCGCCAATCTAACCCTTCAGGTTCAAGAAGATTGAACAGGGGCAGTTGTTGTACCCTAAAATTTTCCCTCTCATTTGTCAAGATATTTCTCATAAGACTTCTTGGACTCAAGACAAGAGTAGGGTTTGGTCAGCTCAAGACACCTTATCTTGCACTGATAACCTGAAATTAGGGTTTGAGTTTGTACAAGTATTTTTGGACCATTAATGCTTCATGTGACTTTCATGCATCATCTTGGACCTCTAAGATTTCTCATGTCAAATTTCAAGCCTTGAATCACATTTTTGACCAGTCAATTGGACATTTGACCTAAAAACCAACTGTATTGCGGGAAAAGTCAACCATGGCCAATTTACAGTCAAACTTCATAATTTTTGATCCACAATAACATTTTATACTCATATGTACCATTTGATCAAGTTTGGATCACAACTCCTCAAGAAATTTGATCAAATCATCAAAAGGGCAAAATGGTCAAAATTAGGGTTTTGATTGAGAAAGGGCAATTTCTGATTTTTAACCTAGCCAATGACCATTTGGGTTCAAACATGATTTCAAGGACTCAATGGCATCATCTTGACCTAATCACATGGTTCAAAAGATCTCAAGTTCATAAGATTGACAAATGAATTTTCCAGTTAACTGATCAAAAGTCAACTGTACACTGAAAAGTCAAACTTTGACTTTTTGGTCAAAATCAAGTGCCAAGGGTTATAACTCACCAATATGTGTCAAAATATGAAACTTTTTCACCAAGAAAACCAATTTTTCAAATTAGGGTTTTAATTTGAAAAATTTTATAACTTAGAATTTTTTTAAGTATGGAAATTTTCTCATTTTCCCCCACCTTTCCACCACTTTTTCACCATGATGCAATTTTATTCAAAGAAAACTTACAACATGAAAGTTGTAGTCCTCCATGAAATCTACAACTTTTCTTCATAAACTTTTCCCAAAAGATGCTTGGATCTCAAGTTATGAATTTGTGAACATAGGTCCATGAACTAAGTAACTTAGTGAAAATTTGCCCTAATTTAGGCAAGTTTTTGACCCAACTTCATGGACACTTTTCACCTAGTTCCAAGAGGTATCTCAAAATGAATTTCAAATATGGATTATAGATCACATTGCAAGCTTTATAAAATGTCCAAGAACTCTCCAAGATCATTTGTGGTTAGGGAGAATCGAAGAAGAGAAATTGGCATTTTATCACTTTTGTTCATGCCATTTTCACAAAGTATCAAGTTGCAAATCTGATCTTGGATGCTTGTACCTTGCATTACAGGTCCTAAACTCATTCTACACTCCATAATTTAATGCAAATTCAGAAGACAAAGGCATTATCCTTACTTTTGAAGCATTGTACAAAAGATAATTCCATTTTAAGCATAAAGGTTACAATGCCATTTTCATAAAGTGAGCTTTTGTAACTTTATCATTCTTGAGCCTTGGAGCTGTCCCTTTGGTGCACAAAATCTCCACAGATCTTAAGCAATTTGTACAAGCCCCTTGCAGCCCTCAAACTAGCCAGTACAAGCATGTTTAGTGTGGTCACTTCACTTTTCTTCAAAAGCAAGAAAAGTTGCAAAAGTCCAAAGGCTTGCACATCTGATGAAGAGTGGACTTTGTATCCATTCTATACATATTCAAAAAGTTGTCACAACTCAGAACACGATTTCTTAGCATCCAAAAGACTCCCAAATTAAAAAACATCATTTTTTGTCCAAAGCATAGCAGTTCTGCAAAACTAAGGCCAACTGGTTTTTGGCTCGTGCATTTTGCCCTTTAACATTTGAAACACTTCCTACACATTATACAAAAGCAGTCCAAGCATTCATCCTGCATCTGTAAGCTCTGTTTCAGCCATTGCCATTTTCAAACTTGGAGGTTGCAGCTTGACTTCTACAGGGAGTTTTGGCCATCCACAAAGCAAGCTAGGCATTGGAATAACTTGAAGGAACTTCAAGGAAGCTCACACGATCATCAGGCCTCACTCAAAGTCCCCATATTTCCATATCCAAATCCAGATGAAGGAGGTATTTTTCAAAACTCTATCTCTCTATTTAGGCATCCTCAAGCCACGATTTGTGAAGAAAAGATGTAGTCCATAACATGGTGAAGCTGTACATATGCATACTTGTCATTTATATTAACTGAGCTAAGAGAATTTGAAGCTTGAAGTTGCTGAAATATTTCGGTCACGATTTAGGGCCATTAAAATTCTCCCTGATCTTTGAGAGTTAGGTTACAAATTTTATATCATTGGAATCGTGAGATAAAATGCTACATGTTTTGTGTTATAAGTTTTTGTTTTTATGCAAGCAATAACAAGTTACAGATTTGAAGAAGAATACGCGCACAAAGAGGAAGCTGGAGGACAGGGATGAAGTGCCTGGGCCTTGGCGCGCCTGGGCCTTCTACTTTGATTTTTGCACCCCCTGACCACTATTTGCACCCCCTGATTCTTGTTTTATATTTTTGCATTTTTCTTTATATTTTCATGTTTATTGCTTTTAATCATTTTTTCTGAACTTTAAAAATCCTAAAAAATAATTAAATATTTTTTTGAAATTTTATTTTATTTTTATTATTTTATTTTTCACATGGAAAATGATTTGTTTTAATAAATAGAACTTATTTTCTTATAATAAATTGTAAATACATTTAAAAATACTATACATTTTTTATTTATTATTTTACACATAAAATATTCATTTTCTCATACATATTTAATTTTTAATATTTGTACATAATATTATTTATTATTTTCTTATACAAAAAATGGACAAAATATTAATATAGAACATATATTTTATTTTAATTGAAAATTAGGGTTTCACCCTTTCAAAAATGATAATATTTTTTCTCTTATTTTTTGGGCTTAAATAAATCATTTTTCTCATACATTAAACAAATACCAAAACATTTTGCATAAATACATTTTTATTGCATCTTAAATATTTGTACATTTATTTAATTTGCACAATATTCAATTGGGTTGTAATATTATTTTTAGGGTTTATTTTGTTAAATATCCCCATTCAAAACTTGTATCCCCCCTCCCATAATAATTGTTGTAATAGCTTAGTTTACATTTACGCAATTTATCGCATTTATACCATGTTAGTAAACTAGGGTTTACATGACAAGACTAAAAATGAAACAAATAGAAAAGACCTAATACAAGACAAATCAAATACATGAAAAATGACACACATTGCACACAAGCACCCTTAGGGTTTCACCCACTTGGTTTCCTAAACTAAAATGGCCATGTTACGCATGTGAAGTATCTTGGCAAAACAAAACAAAAATAAGATCATAGTCCCTCGATGACGCTATCAAAAGGTTGCCTAAACAAAATGATCTTGGTACCTCCAAAAATGCTAAGATACTTGGCAACATTGCTATCATGGTTATACGATGACCCACGCCCGTCCCGTTTAACATCCAAAGATAGGGTTGTTTACCAAATAAATGGTAAATCAACAATGTCAAAGGAATAAAAATGTACAAGAAAGACATTTGAGTAGGTAGATAGCTTCTAAGTTACTTGCTCCATTTCAAAACAATCCTTGCTATTTTAAAAAAAAACAAACACACACACATTTCAAAAAAACATTCTTACAAAACATTGAAACATTTTTTCAAAAGATAAGCATCTTTGTATACATTCTTACGAACGAGAATCATTACAAAGATTGCCTAAACGAATGGCCTCTTTTCAAAATACTTTCAAAACCACACCAAACACAAAGCACCATTTCAAACAATTTCAAAAGCAAAGCAAGTGATCTAAGCAAGTAACTAAGAGCCCATGGAAAACCATGGATGAAAAGGGTGCTAGTACCTTCCCTTTTCATAATCTATCCCCCGAACTCAAGAAAACATCTCAAAGGTCTTTCCTGTGCTTTTTTACCTTTCCTTTTGGATAAAATAAAAGTCGGTGGCGACTCTTGCTAAACTGCGACATTTGCGACGAAACGCAAAACTTCAAGTCAGTTCTCCCACCGTATCACAGATGTCATGATGTTTATGATGTTATGTACAAGTATATATATATATATAAACAAAGCAAAAAAGTCCTTAGGTTTAGGCTTGCATGGAGTCTCATAGGTAAGTACCCTCTTGAGGTTTAGTTGGCTCAAACCTGTCCTAGTAATAATAATCGGGTTCTAGGGAACTCAATATCACTGGTTTGTTTCCTTGGGCATTGTTTCAGCGCAAGCCTCTTTAATGGCGACCAAAATATCCCAAAAACCTAAACCTCAATGAGTGTAGTATCGAGTATCTACCAACTTCAGACTGCACCAAAGTCGGTCATCTCACTATGTCCTAAAGGCCAAGTTGGTCAAGTAAAAGTTCTAAAAGTTCATTAGTGCTTCATGACATCACTCAGCGGCCCCGTATTCTCCTTAACTACTCAAGGGCTAACGGTACCCACAAATATGTCGCACTAACGTAGATATTTCTTAGACCATGTCGGTATACCCCGCACAGTTTCCACAATGTATTGCTACTTACCTATAAGGTATCCTAAATCCGGGTAGAGGAGTCAAACCCAAACAAAGAAACCATAATATAAAGCATACAAGTCAAACAATGAAAGCAAGTAAATGTGATCTAAACCTAAGGTAACCCCACTTTTAAAATTGTCCCCAGCAAAGTCGCCAGTTATGTGATACGGTGGGAGAACTGACTTGGGTGTTTTGCATTTGATTGAAAATGTTGCGGTTTAGCAAGAGACGTCACTGACTTTTCTTTTATCCAAAAGGAAAGGTGAAAAAGCACAGGAAAGACCTTTGAGATTATTTCTTGAGTTCGGGGGGTAGATGATGAAAAGGGAAGGTATTAGCACCCTTTTCATCCATGGTTTTCCATGGGCTCTTAGCTACTTTCTAGATCACTTGCTTTTGTTTAAAATTGTGCTTTGTGTGGTTTTTGAAAGTATTTTAAAAAGAGGCCATTGTTTAGACAAAATTTGTAATGATTCTCGTTCGTAAGAATGTATACAAAGATGTTGATCTTTTGAAAATGTTTTCAAGTTTTGAAAGGTGTTTGGAAAGTGTAGGTGTTTGTTTTGAAAATAGAAAGGATGTTTTTATTTTGAAATGGAGCAAGTAACTAGGAACATTCTACTTACACAAAAGTATTTCATGTTCATTTCCTTTTTCCTTTGACATTGTTATCTTACCATTGATTTGGTAAGTAACCCTATCTTTGGATGTAAACGGGACGAGCGTGGGTCATCGTATAACCATGATTAGAAATGTTGCAAGGTACCTTAGCATTTTTCTTTAGGGTATAAGATCATTTTGAAAGGCAACATGGATAGCGTCATCAAGGTACTATGATATTGTATTTTGTTTGTTTTTGCTAAGATACACCACATGCATAATATGGTCATTTTTGTAAGGCAACCACGTGGATTTACCCTAGGGGTGCTTGTGTGCAAGTGTATTGATTTTTCATGTTTGATTAGTATTTGATTATGGTTTTCTATTGATTGGTTTTAGTCTTGCCATACAAAACCCTAATTACTAGCATTTGTATATAAAGCGATAAATTGCGGAATTTAAAATTACTACGCTATTACATCATTTAGGGGAGTGGGTATACAAATTTACAAATGGGGAATATTGTAAGAAAATTAAACCTAATTAACTATTACAACCATATTGAATAAATGTACAAGAATTGAATAAATAATAATGTACAAATATAAATGGAAAAAGAAATGATTTTTGTTATTTTTATGAAAGGGTTTAAGTCTTGACCTAATTAAAGAAAATGATTAATGAAAATTAAACAAAATTAAGTTTTAAACTAATTAAGAAAGATATTAAGTTAAAAAAATGATTTTTTTAGGTTTTTTAAGAAAAAAGTTTTAAATTAATAAAAATAAAATGAGAAAATTAATTAATTAAGAGAAACCTAAATTCTAAGTTAATATTAATTTACAAGTAATTAATATAATAATTAAACTTAAGCCTAAATATTGATTATTAAAAAAAAAAGAAATTAATTTGTTAAAAGAAAATGTTTTTAGTATTTTTATTTCATAAAAAAAATAAAAAAATAAATGAGTGTAAATAATAAATAAAATATTTTTGGATTTTTCATGATTAATGAATATAATAATAATAATAATAATAATAATAATAATAAATAAAAGATAAAAAATTAAAAAATAAAATAAATAAAGAAATAAGTCAGGGAGGTGGATTAATGAAATAAGGGGTCAGAAGTTAGTAAAAACAATAAAGCCCAAAGAAGGGAAAGCCCAGCGCTGCAAAAATAGAAAAGTGTCAAAAAATGCAAAAGGTCACGTTGGGGCTTGAACCTAGGACCTAAGGGTGACAGGCGTGCACTTTAACCACTGGGATGGTGATACATCCGTTAACTTGTATGAAATGATAAATACATAACATAAAACTTGCCCTGACTGTACTTCATCTTCAACCTCCAGCCAAAGGATCTGTAACTTGCTCATTTCTCAACAAAAATGAAAGATCCAAACATGAAAGTTGCTCCATTTTTCCACACGAATCCAACCATATAAATATCATAAGCTCAAAACTGGAAATTGAGAAATGCAAATGAGCTTGATTCAAGGTGCTGCAATGATCAGGTTAGCTTCCTCAAGTTCCCAGGAAGCTAAGGCAATGGTTTGGTTTAGCAATGGATGGCTAGAATGGTCTGGAGAAGTCATGTTGCGGACCTCTGTTTTTGGTTATTGAAGTTGATGAAGATGGAGTTACATTTATGAAACAGGGTCAGAGATGGTTTGTATTTGATGTAAGGAAGCTTTAGGAATGAATTTGAGGGAAAACGCACGAGGGAAATGAGAGATATAAGTTTAAAGTCAGAACTGTGTATCAATGGAGTTTTTTGTGAAATTTCTGGCTAGAGGGAGTTTGGGAGTGTTTCAGGGTGCTTAAGCTTCTTTCCTAGCTCACAAATAGTGACTTTATTTATAAGCAACAGTTTTGGAGACTTGTTGTTGATCAGAATTCAAAATCATAATTTTATGCATAACATGTGATTTTTTTGAGAAATTCAAGATTCCATGCCTTGTACTTGGTTCATAGAGTTGTTAACCACTTTAAACACAATACCTCTGACTTTGTGGATGAAGTGTAATCAAGGAAAACAAGTTGGGAGCTCAAGAAGCTGACTTTGTGCATAAAGCTTGCTTTACAAGAATGGATATGTTACTTTCTCCCTAAAATGGCAAATTGAATTGGACAAAGCTCGAAACACTTGGATAAGGGCATAATCAGTTGTGTAAACCATTAATTATGGAGTGAAAAAAAAGTTTGAGGCCTGCAACGTGAGGATTATGCATCATGGCTTTGGATTTGGTTCATGTTTGTTGTACCCCAAAATTTGCCCTCCCATATTCTTCAAAATTTGCCAAGTCAAAAGCTTCAAATCTCCCCAAGGGTTGCACAGTTCAAGGGCCTCCTAAACAGTCAAAATTAGGGTTTTGGTTCTGACAAAGAAATTGAAGTTTCCAAGGGTCCAATCAAGTCCCATATGCCTACAAATATGGTCAAGCATCCTCATACCAAGTTTCAAGGCTTACAGCACAAAATTGCACAGTCAAAAACCCTAATTGCACTACAGTCAACTGCAGGGGCAAAATGGTCATTTGACAGTCAAAAGTTCAAATTTTTGGTCAACATCTCATTTTTAAGCCACAAACATAATTTGATCAATGCTTGATCATGATTCTCAAAGCTTGGCTCAAAAAGTCCCAAGATGCAAAAGTTTCCATATTTGGACAGTTGAAAAAGTCAACTGTAACTTGACCAAGGCATAACTTCCACATGGATTATCAGAAAAATTCCATCCAAAGCTCATTTTGAAGAGAAAGACATTTCCTACAACTCCTCTTCACACTTCAAGTCCAAGAAATGCTCTCACAAAAAGTTATCAATTTCAACATTATAGGTCATTTTCAAAAGTCAACAAAAAGGGACTTTAATTCAAAGGACATAACTTGAGATTGGTAAATCAAAATGACATGGGACAAAAGGAATTGGTTAGAGGACTCAAAGAACTTTCCAAAATGTCCAAGAACATGAGCAAATATTAAAAATTGAGCAAGTTATGCCTTGTGGAAGTTGGGGAATTTTTGGATATTTTGAAAAGTCAACTTTGCTTCAAATGTCTTAAAAATGCTAATGGGCCTCTTTTTCTTCCAAGAATCATTATCCAAGGCATGTGCACGACCATTTGGCCCAAAGGGAAGTTTTCCATCATTTTTATTTATTTATTTGAATTTTTAAATGCTAATAATTCATTTAATTAAAATAAATATGTGGAAAATACTAAACCTAAGTTTTTAAATCTTTTTATGCATGGAATACACTCAATATTTCGTGCATGATCAGATTTGGAAAGAATCTTGCTAATTGGACATGATTTGAAGCAAATTTGCATGAAAAAGATTGGAAAATATATGCCATAAAAATCAAATATCTCTTCATCAATACAAAGGTTCTTTGGATCAATTTCTCAACCCTAATCACTCATACATATATATACATGCTAACCCTAGTGATCAGAACCTCTAAGCTGCGCCATACATCCATAACCAAGTTTGAGTTTTTGACAAGAAATTCCAAAACTGAAAACTAGGTTCTAGTGCGATTCAAGCCAAAATAATTGTTCCATTGTCTTGCTGAGACATCAAGGAAGGTGCCTGGATCAAAATCATAGCGTGAAACATCAAGAATTGGTAATTATAAGTCAGACTGTGTTCTTCCTTTTGCATAATCGTGTTTTATTATTCAGGCCATATCCATGCATTTTGATTCTTGATTTATATTCATTGATTGATTCTAAAGCTAACTGTGTGCTTTAATTGAGTTTTTACGCGTTGTATGAAGAATCACCATTAAAGGACGCTAGGGTTACAGGACTTTCAAATTAGGCGTTTCTAAATACTGTAAAATTAGAGAACCTCAATGCCATGGTTGAAATCAGGGAGCTGGGACGAATACAACATACCCCTGGCACCTAATTTATGTGACCACATGGGCTATTCGCTATTATTGAAAAGATGGCATTTTGGGGGGGTTTAAAACCCCCGCTAACCCTTTTTATATTTCAGGAAAAAGCAAAACGAGGAGGAAGATGATGAAGTGTCAAGGCGTGATTGGGTTATTTGAATTTTCGCGCTAAAGTCCCACTAACGCTTGCTTTATTCTTATATTATTCATTAGCCATATAATAAACAAAGTGCACTAGCAGCTCCACTGGTCAGGCGTGTGATTGGTAACCTCTGGGACCTGGGTTCGAATCCCAGGTCCCCCCTCCCTTTCCATATTATTTTGCTAATCATGCTTATGTGCAATTCGCTTCTAGAGTTCCACCATACTCTCCACATCCAGGCCTTCCACGTGCTTACTAAGATCAATCCAAGGGGCATAATTTGAAGAACATCATGGATGTTAGTTAACGCACATGCATGCCAGCACAAAAGTCAAACGAGGCCAGGAGCTTAATGGGCCTGAATTACTGAACAAAACCTCCTATTGGGGACAGACCCCCCATGGTTTGCCTTTCTCATTCTTTTCTCATATTTTTCTATTTTTGTTTTAATTAGTTTTTTTAATTTAATTCTTTAAACCAATCTATTTTCATAAAAATATAAAAACAATAGAAAAATCAGAAAAGACAAAAAATTAAATATATTTTATTTAACTAATATTTTTGTAAATAAAGTCTTGTATCAATTAATTAGTTTTCTAGGGTTAATTTTAATATCTTTTCTTAATAAATTAAAAACTTGCAGAATTAGGTTTAATTAGTTTAATTACTTTTTTTTTCTTTTTTTTTTCTCATCACTAATAATTAATTATTTATTTTCATAAATCAAATTGCATTAATTAATTAGGTTTAATTTTAGGTAATTTTCATGTTTTCTTAATAAATTAAAAAATAGCTAGAATAATATTTTAATTTAATTCTCATAAAAAAAAGTCATAAATACCAAAAAAACCTCAAAAATAATTTCTTTTCCATTTTAATTTCATTAATAATATAATTTAATTTCATTAAAAAGGGTCCAACGCCCTCGCTTTCAATTTTAATTTTTGTCGCGCATTTTATTTTATTTCATATAACATTAATGTAATTCTCCCAAAGCCGTGTAAATTTATATTTCTCGCACTTTTCTTTATTTTCTGTCAAATCGGGTCCTGGATTTTAATTTGGCGATGTGGATCCGCGCCTTTGTAATAGTTTAGAAACTTTATCTTTCCGCAACTTTTTAACTGTTAATAATTGCATGCAAGAATGAATGTCAAAATAAAATAAAAAGAACGCGTAGATCACCATGACATGAACAAGACAAAATATCTAAAAACGACACACAAAGCACACACCACCCCTAGGGTACGCCTCACTGTTGCCTTGCCTCGAAAGGTGATCGTCGAGTAGAGGATGTCTTAGTAAGTCCTCATGATCCGGGAACCTGGCATGAGGGTAGCTTCTAAGGTATCTTCCCATTGCTCCGGTGATCACCATGTCCCTACAAACTCGAATTGACCCGAACACCTCCAATGGTGGTGCTACCTACCTCTCAATGGTGGGATGGCATTACTTTAAGGACATTTACACAGACGAATTCCTTAGGGTAGGTAGACGACTCTAGATACTTGCTCTAAATTTCAAAACAAAATTCAAAAATACTTTTCACACCGACACCTTTTCAAAAAGCTTTCGAAAGCAAATTTTTCAAACACTCTTGAGGACCGATACAAGAGTCGAACTGAAATTTTCAAAGAAACTTTTTTAAAACCCACATTGAAAAGCAAACAAACCATTTTTGAAAACACAATGAGCAAGTATCTAAGAGCCCATGGATAACCATGGATAGAAAGGGTGCTAACACCTTCCCTTTCTATAATCTACCTCCTGAACCGAGAGCAATCTCTATAAGGAATTTTTCTGTTCTTTTGTCCTTTCCATTTGGAGAAAATAAAAGACGGTGGCGACTCTTGCTTCCGCGACATTTCGCGAACCAGCGTTAAATAGTCAGTTCCAGATCCACCGATCACTGAACTGGCGACTCTGCTGGGGAATAAACTAAAAGTGAGGTGTACCTTAGGACTAAGATCACTGTGTTTTCAATTGCTTTCTTTGCTTGCTTTAAATTGTGGGACTATCTTGGGAGTTCTATAGATCCTAGCCCGGATCTGGGGGATACCTTCTTAGAAAGTAGCAACAAGGCTGTGAGGGAACTGTGCGGGGTATACCGACATGGTTGAAACCGTCTGCTACGTTGATGTGGCACTTTGGTGTGTACCGGTAACCCTTGAGTTCAGTCAAGGAGAGTACGGGGCCTCCGCGTGGTGTCATGAAGCATCAACAGACCTTAGGAACCTTAATTGAACTATCTTGGCCTCTTTAGGGTAGTGAGATAACTGACTTTGGTGCAGTCCGAGGTTGGTTGATACTCGATACTACACTCAATTGAGGGTTGCTTTCCTGGAATATTTCGGTCGCCAGTTCAGTGGCTAAATCGAAACGATGAACAATGAAAGCAATCCCGTGATATTGGGACCCTTAGAACCCGGTTACTTCTAATAGGACAGGTTGAGCCCACCAACTTCAAGAGGGTACTACCCAGACCCCATGCTGGCCTAAACTCTAAGGGTTTCTCTTGTGTGACTTGTGTGCCTTCGTACTTGACTACTTGCATGCTTGTTATCTGACACATGAACTACTTGCAGGTTTTGTTTATAGTCCTTAATTGGGACTCATAACAGGGTTTACTAAGTCTCTTGCAGGTTTTGTTTATAGTCCTTAATTGGGACTCCTAATAGAGTGTACTGAGTTTTCTTGCAGGTTTTGGTTTGCAGTCCTTAATTGGGACTCATAACAGGGTTACCTACATTACCCCATGCATACCATAACATCATACCATTGCATACATCCTAACCCATTTCAAGGATCTCAAGGGCTTGTGATGCAGGTCATGGTGAATCAACTATCCCAGCAAGGGGCAAAGAGGATTTATTTTCCTCTAGACAAAGTTGTCAGGGGCTATGACCCACTGGATATGGTGAGCTCTGACTCTTGAAGAAGGTTCCCTTAACCAAGGTTGTTTTGAAATCAAAACCAGACATGATGACTAAAGTCAGGGGCTATGACCCACTGGATATGGTGAGCCTTTGACCCTTGAAGAAGAATTCTCAATAACACGGGTTTCCTTCAATCAAGCTACCGGACCCAAATTCTAACAAATTTTCTTGTTTACCCCGCGAGGTCCTTGAAAACATTGCATGCATATCATACATATCATTGCATTACAGGTACCCTTCCTTTACAGGTCACTTACCATCTGCGCTGTTTATTTCAGCAATGGCTTCCCAATAAAATAACCAGGACTTTCTTGCTCAAGAGACCCAGTTCGGGGAAATCCTCCTGAATCTATCCAAGGGGCAGGAAGAGTTAAGGACACTTCTCATGGAGACTTTGGTCAGGAACAGCGCTGAGGACGAACGACTGAAACACTTGCAAGCTGAAATGGATGCAATGAAAGCCCAAATGCTGGGGCAGGGGACTGCCATTCAAGGTTTAGCTCAAAGACAAGAAGAGCTCGGAGTTCTCGTCAACCAACTGCTTCGGGGTGACCAACTGGGGCAAACATCTAAGGTTGAAGGGCCAGTCATCATTCAACCATCTTTGAGACAAGGAGGTAAGGGGAGAGTTCCTCAAATGGCTCCCATGTCACAAATTCAGCAACAACTTCACCAACTTCAGCCAGACAAGCCTAAGAGGCAATTCACCCAGCTCAACATGTCGCTGTTCCAAGCTTTACAACGCCTGTTGAGGTTGAATCTGATCACATTAAGGGCTCATCCCCGGAACCCCAACACAGCATCTCCTGTCTATGATCCCAACAAAAGGTGTGCCTACCACTCTGCCAGTCCAGGACATGATACAAATGAGTGTTGGGCTCTGAAGAACAAGATCCAGGACCTGATTGATGAAGGGGCATTGGAGTTCACACAGGATGGTCAGGCTGAATTTTTCTACCATCCCTCTAAGGCTCACCATTTGAAGTGACAAGCCCTAAGACTAGAAAACTTTTGTTCATTCGAATGTTCAAGTTGTAATTTTCTTTTGTTCAAACATTTACTCATGTTAAACGTTGTTATTTCATTAATGCATCGCATATGTCTATTTTGAAGCAATATATTCGTATTCACTATATGCAAAATATTTTCATATTTTTTCTGATGATCAACGCTCGATTAATAATTCTAAGCCTCTTGAGGGAGGATGACGAAAACGATACCATAATCTGCAGTATGCTTTTGAACAAACCCCGCTGATGAGGTACAAGCATTGTTTCAATCCCTAAACACTGGAGTTATAAGGAAGATAATCCCTCGTCAACCCCTCTGAGCCAAAGAAGTAGGAGTTTTTCTTTTCGAAAATGGAAACCCTTAATCATAACCTGGGGCAGGGTAGTTTCTCTCAGTTGATCCAAAGTGCATAACGAATGGCACCAAAAGAGGTCCTTACAAAACAAAGAAAGACAGTGATGGTTCTGAATAATCAATAAAGAAAGGCAGTCATCATCTCAAAAATAAAAACCCATTAAGTCAAAACCTATGAAGGAGACTTAAGAAACTGGGGCATCCCGCTGACTGTAATTCCAAAAAAGGAAACAGTTCAGGCAAAAAACAGGGATAACGAAATCAAAAAAAGAAAGAGGTCTCACAAACCCTCAACAAAAATGAAATGACTGCCTATTCAAAATAAACTATCAATATCCGAACCATCACTGGTATATCAAAGCAAAGATTCAAACAAGGTCTAACGCACGATCAACTGAGCTTAGGTTTGAAGAACATCACGAAGAGTGGGTGGGTACAAATAATTTGAGCCTTTATCCTTTGTTTCTTAAACCGTGAACCAAGCCACGTTATAACCCTTAAAAGTCCTAGCTGAAGCATGGGTTAGTTCGAAAGCATACTGTTACGAAAGGTATCCTGACTCCTTAAGGCCTACGGTAAATACGGAGTTGACATCACGTTTTACAAACATTCACTTGTTTTATGAAAAAGAATGCATTTTCAAAATCTTCAAGACAGACATAAGCTTTGCATTTTTAACATAACTTTGTTTGTATATGACTTTTTGTTTGAACAACATAGAAATTCGCACGACGAAAGTTTAATGAACAGAAGCACTTCCAATCAAGGGGCATGGCATGGTCCATCATCTGGGGCAATCCAATCAAGATTCGGAGAATCTCTCAAAGGCCAAATAGCCTGGGGAAAATCTCCGTCTGAGTCACTTGGGGCATTCCAGCAACGAATCTTGCCCGGTCAGACATCTTCTGGTGACATGACAAAACACTTCTAACAGGGGCAACTCCCTACATTCTGAGAACGTGGACATAGTCGAAAAAATACGCACAACCAAAGACCCGCTAGGTTGACGTACCTAGGCAAAAATAAGGGCTTCCCGGCGAACCAAAAGGGTTCGGGCAAAAATAAGGGATGAAATGACAAGAATCTGTACACCCGGCAAGTCGAAAACCAGAAAAGGCGGCTTGGGCAAAAATGGGTATCCCGGTGGACTGAAAACCCGAAAGGGCGGTCCAGGCAAAAGTTAGGGATCAAAGCGTATGACTACGTCCTGGCATCTCGTCACTTACCTACCAGAAGAAGGTTTGTCCATCAACAACTATCAGTACCTCACAAGCCTTCCTCTCCCACATCAGAAACAGGGGCAAGGATGAGTTGTCCAAGCAATCTAGTTGTTCCGTCCTCCAAGGTATCAAGGTGGGTTCGGCTGAAGAACATAACCAACATATCTTACTTCCCCAGAGAGTGAGCCAGCAAGTCAGTGCACTCTCCCCAAGCAAAGTTACAGTCAAACCTTAAGGAAGTTGGGTATCCTCCAGCAGATCTCAACATTCCCCAGTGCGATATACGAATATTCTTAACAAGCATCCCCGGCAGTCTTGGCCTAAAGATTGTTCCCCGGTGGTATATCAAACATTCAATGGAGCTACTTCCCCGATACAGTTCAAAGCTTCCCCAAAAGAGTCCAATCAGGTTTCCCCAGGAAAGTGGGAATCCATATCCCCAAGCAGTAAGCTTATCCCCAGTAGATTCTGGAAGCTTATCCTCGCAGAGCACGAACGCGTCTCCCGGCTTTATTCAAAGAGTTATTTCCTTACCAGGATATAACTGGGTTATCCTCAGCCAAAAGCCACGGAAAGAGCGTCCTCGACGGAGTCTTCTTATCCCCAGCGAAGTCTATTAACACTTCCAACACAACAATGGTATCCCCAACAAGTTATTATCAACAACTCAACAAAGTCTCTCTCTCCCCACAGAGTATTGCTCCCCAGCAAGATCACTGGAGTACTTGTTCCCCCGCAGAGTAATCCATTCGCCAAGTTTATTCCCCAATGGAGTCATCTTCTCCTACCGGTATTCTTGCAACTATCATCCCCAGCGGAAGCAAAAAATCTATTCTCCAACATCAGCCCAAGATATGACTTCCCGGCACCCGTCAAGGATTTACTTTCCTAGACAAAAACATATATTTATAAACATCGCACTTCCATACATTATAGCATGCACATACGCATCATGACTTTACAATTTCATTTATGTTGAGAACATCATTGCTTGATCCATATCATGCATTGCATATGACTGACCTTTACCTTTCAGGAAAGATCCAGTTAAGTTCTCAGCTACATTTCAAGACCTAGACCGGTTCAGTTAAATCGACTCTAAGATTTTTCTGTTTCTTATCCAGTCAAAGGCCTTCTCTGGTTCAGTCAGATCGACCCTAAGATCTCCCTGTTTCTTATCCAGTTGAAGACATCAAGACCTAGACCGGTTCAGTTAAATCGATCCTAAGATTTCTCTGTTTCTTATCCCGTCCAAGGCCTTCTCTGGTTCAGTCAGATCGACCCTAAGATCTCCCTGTTTCTTATCCAGTTGAAGATTTCAAGACCTAGACCGGTTCAGTTAAATCGACCCTAAGATTTTTCTGTTTCTTACCCAGTCAAAGGCCTTCTCTGGTTCAGTCAGATCGACCCTAAGATCTCCCTGTTTCTTATCCAGTTGAAGATTTCAAGACCTAGACCGGTTCAGTTAAATCGACCCTAAGATTTTTCTGTTTCTTACCCAGGCAAAGGCCTTCTCTGGTTCAGTCAGATCGACCCTAAGATCTCCCTGTTTCTTATCCAGTTGAAGACATTTCAAGACCCAGACCGGTTCAGTTAAATCGACCCTAAGATTTCTCTGTTTCTTATCCAGTCAAAGGCCTTCTCTGGTTCAGTCAGATCGACCCTAAGATCTCCCTGTTTCTTATCCAGTAGAAGATTTCAAGACCTAGACCGGTTCAGTTAAATCGACCCTAAGATTTTTCTGTTTCTTATCCAGTCAAAGGCCTTCTCTAGTCCAGCTAAATCGACCCCTAACAGATTTTCCTGATAAAGACTCAGTAAAAGATAGCTAAGATTCTCTCAATGATTACTGTTGAGGTTGAAGTCGCCCAAGATTCTCTCAATGATTACTGTTGAGGTTGAAGTCTCCCAAGATTCTCTCAATGATTACTGTTGAGGCTGAAGTCGCCCAAGATTCTCTCAATGATTACTGTTGAGATTGAAGTCGCCCAATATTCTCTCAATGATTACTGTTGAGGTTGAAGTCGCCCAAGATTCTCTCAATGATTACTGTTGAGGTTGAAGTCGCCCAAGATTCTCTCAATGATTACTGTTGAGGTTGAAGTCGCCTATGGTTCTCTCCCCGTTACTGCGGAGGTAGTAATCGTCCCCAGATTCTCTCAGCGTTACTGTTGAAGCAGAAGATATCCAAGGTTCTCTCACCGTTCCTGTTGAGGTAGTAACCATCCCTGGTTCATTCATCACCATTTGAAGCTCCAGATTCAGCTTCTGTAACCAGTCAGGACACATCTATACAAAGAGTTTGAAGACCAGCTCCTGTAACAGGTAAGGTAACCATTTTTCTTTTTCAGGTACGCAAGTGCTCGCTAAGGAATCTCTTACGCGATCGACGCCCAGATGGCATCTATAAGCCCATCCACCTTCTATCATCTCTCAGCATGGCATCTATAAGCCCATCATCCTATCCATTAATCTCCAAATGGCATCTATAAGCCCATTCCCGTCATCACACTACTATGTGAGCACAAATTTCTGGGCACTCTAGTGTTCAATCATCTTCCACCTTCGGATTACGAAAGGCACGTCAGCCAATCTGCATCCTCAGGTCTAAGAAGATTGAACAGGGGCAACTGTTGTACCCCAAAATTTGCCCTCCCATATTCTTCAAAATTTTCCAAGTCAAAAGCTTCAAATCTCCCCAAGGGTTGCACAGTTCAAGGGCCTCCTAAACAGTCAAAATTAGGGTTTTGGTTCTGACAAAGAAATTGAAGTTTCCAAGGGTCCAATAAAGTCCCATATGCCTACAAATATGGTCAAGCATCCTCATACCAAGTTTCAAGGCTTACAACACAAAATTGCACAGTCAAAAACCCTAATTGCACTACAGTCAACTGCAGGGGCAAAATGGTCATTTGACAGTCAAAAGTTCAAATTTTTGGTCAACATCTCATTTTGAAGCCACAAACATCATTTGATCAATGCTTGATCATGATTCTCAAATCTTGGCTCAAAAAGTCCCAAGATGCAAAAGTTTCCATATTTGGACAGTTGAAAAAGTCAACTGTAACTTGACCAAGGCATAACTTCCACATGGATTATCATAAAAATTCCATCCAAAGCTCATTTTGAAGAGAAAGACATTTCCTACAACTACTCTTCACACTTCAAGTCCAAGAAATGCTCTCACAAAAAGTTATCAATTTCAACATTATAGGTCATTTTCAAAAGTCAACAAAAAGGGAATTTAAGTCAAAGGACATAACTTGAGATTGGTAAATCAAAATGACATGGGACAAAAGGAATTGGTTAGATGACTCAAAGACCTTTCCAAAATGTCCAAGAACATGAGCAAAGATTAAAAATTGAGCAAGTTATGCCTTGTGGAAGTTGGGGAATTTTTGGATATTTTGAAAAGTCAACTTTGCTTCAAATGTCTTAAAAATGCTAATGGGCCTCTTTTTCTTCCAAGAATCATTATCCAAGGCATGTGCACGACCATTTGGCCCAAAGGGAAGTTTTCCATCATTTTTATTTATTTATTTGAATTTTTAAATGCTAATAATTCATTTAATTAAAATAAATATGTGGAAAATACTAAACCTAAGTTTTAAATCTTTTTATGCATGGAATACACTCAATATTTCGTGCATGAACAGATTTGGAAAGAATCTTGGTAATTGGACATGATTTGAAGCAAATTTGCATGAAAAAGATTGGAAAATATATGCCATAAAAATCAAATATCTCTTCATCAATACAAAGGTTCTTTGGATCAATTTCTCAACCCTAATCACTCATACATATATATATACATGCTAACCCTAGTGATCAGAACTTCTAAGCTGCGCCATACATCCATAACCAAGTTTGAGTTTTTGACAAGAAATTCCAAAACTGAAAACTAGGTTCTAGTGCGATTCAAGCCAAAATAATTGTTCCATTGTCTTGCTGAGACATCAAGGAAGGTGCCTGGATCAAAATCATAGCGTGAAACATCAAGAATTGGTAATTATAAGTCAGACTGTGTTCTTCCTTTTGCATAATCGTGTTTTATTATTCAGGCCATATCCATGCATTTTGATTCTTGATTTATATTCATTGATTGATTCTAAAGCTAACTGTGTGCTTTAATTGAGTTTTTACGCGTTGTATGAAGAATCACCATTAAAGGACGCTAGGGTTACAGGACTTTCAAATTAGGCGTTTCTAAATACTGTAAAATTAGAGAACCTCAATGCCATGGTTGAAATCAGGGAGCTGGGACGAATACAACACACCCCTCGCACCTAATTTATGTGACCACATGGGCTATTCGCTATTATTGAAAAGATGGAATTTTGGGGGGGTTTAAAACCCCCGCTAACCCTTTTTATATTTCAGGAAAAAGCAAAATGAGGAGGAAGATGATGAAGTGTCAAGGCGTGATTGGGTTATTTGAATTTTCGCGCTAAAGTCCCACTAACGCTTGCTTTATTCTTATATTATTCATTAGCCATATAATAAACAAAGTGCACTAGCAGCTCCACTGGTCAGGCGTGTGATTGGTAACCTCTGGGACCTGGGTTCGAATCCCAGGTCCCCCCTCCCTTTCCATATTATTTTGCTAATCATGCTTATGTGCAATTCGATTATAGAGTTCCACCATACTCTCCACATCCAGGCCTTCCACGTGCTTACTAAGATCAATCCAAGGGGAATAATTTGAAGAACATCATGGATGTTAGTCAACGCACATGCATGCCAGCACAAAAGTCAAACGAGGCCAGGAGCTTAATGGGCCTGAATTACTGAACAAAACCTCCTATTGGGGACAGACCCCCCATGGTTTGCCTTTCTCATTCTTTTCTCATATTTTTCTATTTTTGTTTTAATTAGTTTTTTTAATTTAATTCTTTAAACCAATCTATTTTCATAAAAATATAAAAACAATAGAAAAATCAGAAAAGACAAAAAATTAAATATATTTTATTTAACTAATATTTTTGTAAATAAAGTCTTGTATCAATTAATTAGTTTTCTAGGGTTAATTTTAATATCTTTTCTTAATAAATTAAAAACTTGCAGAATTAGGTTTAATTAGTTTAATTACTTTTTTTTTCTTTTATTTTCTCATCACTAATAATTAATTATTTATTTTCATAAATCAAATTGCATTAATTAATTAGGTTTAATTTTAGGTAATTTTCATGTTTTCTTAATAAATTAAAAAATAGCTAGAATAATATTTTAATTTAATTATCATAAAAAAAAGTCATAAATACCAAAAAAACCTCAAAAATAATTTCTTTTCCATTTTAATTTCATTAATAATATAATTTAATTTCCTTAAAAAGGGTCCAACGCCCTCGCTTTCAATTTTAATTTGTGTCGCGCATTTTATTTTATTTCATATAACATTAATGTAATTCTCCCAAAGCCGTGTAAATTTATATTTCTCGCACTTTTCTTTATTTTCTGTCAAATCGGGTCCTGGATTTTAATTTGGCGATGTGGACCCGCGCCTTTGTAATACTTTAGGAACTTTATCTTTCCGCAACTTTTTAACTGTTAATAATTGCATGCAAGAATGAATGTCAAAATAAAATAAAAAGAACGCGTAGATCACCATGACATGAACAAGACAAAATATCTAAAAACGACACACAAAGCACACACCACCCCTAGGGTACGCCTCACTGTTGCCTTGCCTCGAAAGGTGATCGTCGAGTAGAGGATGTCTTAGTAAGTCCTCATGATCCGGGAACCTGGCATGAGGGTAGCTTCTAAGGTATCTTCCCATTGCTCCGGTGATCACCATGTCCCTACAAACTCGAATTGACCCGAACACCTCCAATGGTGGTGCTACCTACCTCTCAATGGTGGGATGGCATTACTTTAAGGACATTTACACAGACGAATTCCTTAGGGTAGGTAGACGACTCTAGATACTTGCTCTAAATTTCAAAACAAAATTCAAAAATACTTTTCACACCGACACCTTTTCAAAAAGCTTTCGAAAGAAAATTTTTCAAACACTCTTGAGGACCGATACAAGAGTCGAACTGAAATTTTCAAAGAAACTTTTTTAAAACCCACATTGAAAAGCAAACAAACCATTTTTGAAAACACAATGAGCAAGTATCTAAGAGCCCATGGATAACCATGGATAGAAAGGGTGCTAACACCTTCCCTTTCTATAATCTACCTCCCGAACCGAGAGCAATCTCTATAAGGAATTTTTCTGTGCTTTTGTACTTTCCATTTGGAGAAAATAAAAGACGGTGGCGACTCTTGCTTCCACGACATTTCGCGAACCAGCGTTAAACAGTCAGTTCCAGATCCACCGATCACAATGTTCATCACAAAATATGTCTTGCAAAACAACTTGAAACCCCAACTTCTGACCTTCTATTCTCCTTGCTTACAAATGATCTCAAGGATTTCTTGGAAATTTTGGAAATCTTGTAATGTTATCTACAACCCCTATTTGAATCACTTTTGAAAATTACCCTTGGAACTAGGTGAAACTTGGGTCAGAAGTTAGGTCAAAATCCTGACCAAAACTAGGGCAAAATTTCACTAAGTGTTTAATTTCAAGACCATGACTTTATGAATTAATAACTTGAGATATAAGAACTTTTAGAAGAAGTTGTGTAAATCAATGTTGTATATATCACGGATATCTACAACTTTCATGTTGAAAGTTTCTTCTGAATCATCTTGCGTCATGGTGAAAATTTTGCTCAAAGTTATGAAAAAACATGAAGTTTTCAACACTTAGAAAAATTTCTAAGTTTGAAAACTTTGACTTTTCAAAATGAAATCTTGAATTTTTGATTTATTGATGAATAAGTTTAATATTTTGACATGTTTTGATGAATTGTAATCTTTGACATTTGATTTTGACCAAAAAGTCAAAGTTTGACTTTTCAGTGTATAATTGACTTATGATTAGTTGACTGAAAATTCACTATCAATCCAATTGATCTTGAGAAATGTTTTGGATCATGCCATTAGGTCAAAATGATGCAATTGAACTCTTGAGATCATGCCTCAAACCAATTAACCATTTGCTAGGTCAAAAATCAGAAATTTCCCTTTCTCAGTCAAAACCCTAATTTTGACCATTTTGCCCTTTTGATGATTTGATCAAATTTCTTGAGGAATTATGGTCCAAACTTGATCAAATGATACATATGAGTCTAAGATGTTGATGTGGATCAAAATTTATGAAGTTTGACTGTAAATTGGCCATGGTTGACTTTTTCCCCAATACAATTGATTTTTAGGTCAACTGTTTAATTGACTGATCAAAAGTGTGATCCAAGGCTTGAATCTTGACATGAGTAATCTTGGGGATCAAAAATGGTCCATGAAAGTCATATGAAGCATTGATAATTCAAAAATCCTTGTGCAAACTCAAACCCTAATTTTGGTCATCAGTGCCTAAGGAGGTGTCTTGAGCTGATCAAACCCTAGTGCAGTCTTGAGCCCAAGGAGATCTTGTGAGCAAATTATTGATAAGTGATAGGGCAAATTTTGGGGTACAACATCTGCCCCTGTTCAATCTTCTTAAGCCTGAAGAGTTAGATTGGCAAGCTTTGTCGTTCGTGACTCGAAGGTGGAAGATGATTGGACACTAGAGTGCCCAGAAATTTGCACTTGATGATGTGAAGGTTGAGGGAATAGGCTTAAAGATGCCATTTGGAGAGGTGATAGAAAGTTGTTGGAGATGGGTTTGTAGATGCCATCTGGAGTGATTGCTGAATTATAATTCGTAAGCTGAAAGAATGAGTATCAGAATGGCATCCGTGTCTGGAGCGTATCTGTACCGCATCTGGAGGCTAATTTTGAATGAGTATCAGAATGGCATCCATGTCTGGAGCGTATCTGAACTGTATCTGGAAGAGGCTCTGAATGAGTATCAGAATGGCATCCGCGTCTGGAGTATATTTGTACTGTATCTGAAAGTTGAATCTGAATGAGTATCAGAATGGCATTCGTGTCTGGAGCATATCTGAACTATATCTGAAAGTTGAATCTGAATGAGTATCAGAATGGCATCCGTGTCTGGAGCGTATCTGAATTGTATCTAAAAACTCTGAACATTGTTAATGGTAGCTATTAATCTTATCCTGAAAAGGGTAAAATGTTAGCTAAAATGAAAAGTCATGTTGCATGAAATGTATGATATAATGCATTCGTTTTATCAATGTTTATGATATATGGATGCAATGTATGCGTATGTGAGCTAATTTGCTGCACTGCTGTTGGATTGGGGAAAATAAATCCCTGACTGCTGCTGAGGATATGTAACTCTTCATGTCTTGAAGTCGAAGTGTTGATGAATTTCCATTCAGAGAAATAAACTCTGTTGTGAGGGAAGTGCCATGTACTGCTTGTAAAATCCTGTTGGGAAATCCTGAGAAATTGAACGACTTCTACTGGGGATTGATAACTGGAAGCTTTGTTCCGCTGGGGATTAAACTGCACATTGTGGGGGATTTATGGAAATAGCTTAGAGATATTTCCCTATCTCTTAAAGCTATTAGTAATTGTATTTTTATTTTGTTTATTTGTAAACAATGATTATGTTCAAATGCACATGTTCAACAATGAATCATTGGACGTTTTTATAAACAAAACACAAGAGTAAAGAAAAATAGATAGCTTTGCACTATCAAAGGAATATATTTGTATTGACTTTGAGCAAGTATTTTTGTACAGTGAGACAAACATTCTAGTAGGAGAACACCGTCGTAAAAAATGAAAATTTTAATACAAAGAAAAGATAGCTATGTGTAATAATCCCATGGGGTTCCCATTCTGCTATAACCTTCGTATCTCTGAGTATCTTGTCTATTTGTTGCCTTGTCCTAAGATGATTGAATTGGTCAGGAATGTCGAGTTTGCAAGTTGTCCATAAGGTGATCCAACGAGACATAGTCATACGCTTTAATTCCCTAACTTTTGCCTGGACCGCCCTTTTGGGTTTTCAGTCCATCGGGAAACCCTTTTTTGCCCAAGTCGCCCTTTTGGGTTTTCAACTTGCTGGGTGTACAGATTTTTTGTTTTATCCCTAATTTTTGCCCGAACCTTTTTGGTTCGCCGGGATGCCCTTGTTTTTCCTAGGTATGTCAATCTAGCGGGTCTTTTATGCATAGTAGCTTTTGACTATGTCCGCGTTCGCAGGGTGCGTCAAGTCGTCGCCATCCATGGTGGTCAAGATCATTGCCCCACCAGAGAATATGTTTTTGATTACAAATGGTCCTTCATAGGTAGGAGTCTATTTGCCCCTGGGATCACCTTGTGGCAGTATGATGCGTTTGATCACTAGATCCCCAACTTGATACACTTGTCGTCTGACTTTCTTGTTGAAAGCCTTGATCATTTGTTTTTGATACATTTGACCATGGAAAACAGCAGTAAGTCTCTTATCATCAATCAAGTTCAGTTGATCAAGTCGAGTCTAGATCCAATCATCTTTGTTCAACCCTACATCCTTCATAACCCTCAGAGAGGGGTTCTGGACCTTGATAGGCAAGACAACCTCCATGCCATAAACCAGAGAATATGTTGTTGCCCCAATTGATGTACGAGCTATGGTACGATACCCGTGGAGAGCGAATGGTAGCATCTCATGCCAGTCTTTGTATGTGACTATCATTTTCTGTATGATCTTTTTAATTTTCTTATTTGCAGCTTCGACAACACCATTCATCTTTGGCCGGTAAGGAGAAGAATTGTGATGCTGAATCTTGAATTGCTTGCACAAGGAGGTGATCATAGTGTTGTTGAGATTTGTACCATTGTCAGTGATGATCCTTTCCGGGATACCATACCAGCAAATGAGATTTTTCTTGATGAAACGGGCAACAACATTCTTGGTAACGGAGGTGAAGGAGGCTGCTTCAACCCACTTTGTAAAATAGTCAATGGCCACTAGGATGAAGCGGTGTCCATTGGAGGCTGTTGGCTTGATTTCCCCAATCATATCAATCCCCCAAATAGAAAAGGGCTAAGGATCCGTCAAGACATTCATAGGAACCAGAGGTACGTGCACCTTGTCAGTATAAATCTGACACTTATGGCAGGTTCGAGAGTGTTGATAACAATCTACTTCCATGGTAGACCAATAATAGCCTGCCCGTAGGATTTTCTTAGTCATTGTATGCCCACTGGAATGGGGGCCAAAAGTGCCTCCATGCAATTCAACCATGATCCTTTCAGCTTCAACCTTATCAACGCACCGAAGTAACACAGATTCATGATTGCGTTTGTATAAGATGTCGTTACTAAGGAAGAACTTAGCAGAGAATATTCTTAAGAACTTCTTATCATTGACTGAAGCTCCTTCTGGATATTCTTGAGCCTCGAGATACCTCTTGACTTCGTGAAACCAAGGCTGGTCCACTACTTCTTTAGTATTGATCTTGTGACAATGTACTGGTTCATCCATTCGTTCAATGGTAATCTGGGGAGCCTCGTTATCCCAATTAAGTTTAAACATAGATGACATTGTGGCTAGTGCGTGTGCTAGCTGATTTTCTTCTTGTGGAAAATGCTCGAAGGTAATCTTCTCAAAATGTGGTAGCAATGTCAAAACATGTTCTTTATATAGGATAAGGTTAGGGTGTTTGGTGTCCCATTCCCCTTTGATCTGACTGATGACCAAATCTGAATCTCCAAATACATTCAAGGATTTGATCCCTAAGTCTATGGCAGCTCTGAGACCAAAGATGCATGCTTCGTATTCCGCCATGATGTTTGTACAATTGAAGCATAGTCTTGCAGTAAAGGGAGTATGACACCCTTCAGGAGATATGAGTATAGCACTGATACCATTTCCAAGTGCGTTGGATGCCCCATCAAAGAACAGGGTCCATCGGGATCCTTGTTCAGGTCCTTCATATGGCCTGAATTCTTCACAGTTGTTTACCGTCATGATGTCTTCATCTGGGAATTCAAACTTCATGGGCTGGTAGTCTTCCACAGCTTGGTGAGCAAGGTGATCAGCTAGTTCACTAACCTTTAATTCTTTCTGGGTAGTATACTGTATGTCGTATTCCTCCAGGATCATCTGCCATCTTGCTATTCTCCCGGAGAGAGCAGGTTTATCAAAGATGTATTTCATCGGATCCATTTTAGATATCAACAAAGTAGTATGAGTCAGCATATACTGTCTTAGCTGGCGAGCAACCCATGCCAGAGCGCAACAAGTTTTCTCGAGCAGTGAATATATGGTTTCACAGTCGGTAAACTTTTTGCTCAGGTAGTAAATAGCATGCTCTTTTCATCCAAACTCGTCATGCTTCCCCAATACACACCCATTGAGTTTTCTAAAACAATCAGATACATGATCAATGGTCTTCCCTCAACTGGTGGCATCAACACAAGAGGCTCTTGTAAATATTCTTTGATTTTGTCAAAAGCAACTTGGCACTCGTCATTCCATTTGACTACTTGATCTTTCTTCAACAATTTGAAGATTGATTCACAAGTAGCTGTCAGGTGAGAGATGAATCTGGCAATGTAGTTCAAATTCCCCAAGAATTGTAACACTCCAATTCTACCCCAAGCAATTATATAAATAAATCAGAGTTATAAAATTTCAATCATGCAAACGAATCGGGACGTCACAAATTCTTCTATCAAATTCATTGCATTCATCGTGGATATATAACACTTTCAAAACATCGGATAAACCATCATCATAACATCTTTAATAAAATAATTCAACATCTACGCAGTGGAACTCTTAATAACATCTCTAACAACAAAACAACAACTTCGAAACAACACATGTTTAATAATAATCAATTTAACATTCAACAACTGAAAAATCAATAATTAAAACAGCAAGCGTTCATCCCCCCGAGTGTTACATATCAGAGCAATGCACCGACTCGAACTACCGAAGGTATTGTTGGCTCCTAAATTCGACACCCTTGTTTTATTAATGTCAACCATTAAAGCTGGAGGATGTTTTCGACCAGCTTGGTCCGTCGAAATGCCCATCGAAAGATGGCAATGTACTTAGAAGATTTCTTCCAAGGGAGAAGTTGGTTGCCTTCGACGTCGAAGGTGTTTCTCGTCGAAGATGCTTCTCGACGAAGATGTTCGATGGTTCAGAGTGGAACGGTTTGAAATTCAAGCGTTTGGAGGGAAAACGGTTTCCAGCGGTTACCAAGTGCAACGTGCAAAGATCTGGAGCGTCGAACGTTGAGAACGTGCCAAGTGGAATCATCTCGAAGCAGTGTAACTGCCCGACGGTTACTTGGGATGTTTTAGTATAAATAGTAGTAGTTCACGCAGTTTCTCGTGTGTGTTCACAATTATATACTAAGTCACTCATATAGATTCGAGTACCCAGCGTGTGAGAAAGAATTGTTGAGAATGTATGTGTGAAACACCACTTTTATTAATCAAAGTCATTTACTTTTCCAGAAACTTTACTTGCTTTCTTCTTTACTTTTCCTGTCGAAGCCCTTTACTTCAAGCCTTCATTTATTTTACCAAGCCTATTTCTTCATGCAATTTACTTAAAGCCTCTTTATTTTATTGTCATTTAACCATTATCCAATTTAATCAAAACCTCAAAATCAACCTATGTCTTAGGATCAATCTGATCGATCCTGCGAGTAACCAAATAAGTAACCATTTGGAGGATCAGCAGTTGTTTACCAATAACCACGGTAAACAAATTGGCACACCCGGTGGGACTGTGTGTTGATTTTTGAAAATAATCTCATCTTTTTCGAGGAGTGTTGCATGTTATTGAGAAGTGGTAGAATATACACTAACGATAACAATACTGCTAGAAGAAGGGAAGGGATGGCGAATCCGCCAAACAATAACGAGATCCCACAAACAAATGTGGGAGCAACGGTTATCCCGACCGTAAGTGAAACGACAACCGCTGGTTCGACACCAGCAGTAACGGTCACAACAACGGGGCCATTACCTCCGTTCACAGGCCCCAGAGTGCCTTTGGGAACTCCCCCACCAAGGGGAAATTTAGGCACAAGGCCTTTTGTTCCCCCAGGATTTATGACAGGCGGTCATAATCGAGAACCACTCTATGGCATGCCAACTTCTGACTTGGCTAGCCTGACGAATGCTGCGTCCACTTTTTCAGACCCTTTAGTGAGTGCCTCTTCGCCACTCCAAGGTTCTGGAGTAGGTATGGCGAATAGAAATAGGACCCAACTCTTAGGAGGAATGTCCCAAGTAGCACATGGCCTTACAAATGCCTCGACAGCAGTCTTGAGGCAACAAATGGACGAAAGCAACCATGATATGGTGCAAATGTTGGCACAAACTTTAAGTACAGTGCTGAACCCTCTAATACAAAACACTACTCAATCGAATCAGCAGATGACAACACAAATGACGCGTTTGGCTGATTTCTTTGGAGTGCCCTAACCTATTCGACAGCCCCAAAGGGCGCAAATAAGGGGAAACCGGGGTGTATTCTTAGAGGAAGAAACCACTATCAACCAGGTCCAACAGCCTGTCGAAGAAAACCTTAGGGCACGATTGGAGCAACCTGTCGAGGAACCTAGGGTAATAACCCCAGAGGTAAGGTTAGTTAACAGAAACCAAAATGCTGACGAAGTGGTTCAGCATATCCAATACCAAAACATGGGTTTGGAAAATAATCTGGCAACCATGATCGAAAGGATCATGACTCAAAACGGGATGAACATGGGCTTTCGAAGGCCCAACTTTACATCCCCGTTGTCAGAATACGTGTTACAAACAGACTTACCTCCTAGATGTAAAGTCCCCAAATTCACTAAGTTCTCCGGGGACACGACAGAATCTACTGTCGAACACGTGGCGAGATACTTGATCGAAGCAGGAGATATTTCGAATAACGAAAACCTGAGGATTAAGTACTTCCCAAGTTCTTTAACAAAGAACGCTTTTACTTGGTTTACAACTCTCCCCCCAAATTCGATCCACCATTGGACCCAGTTGGAAAGATTGTTCCATGAACAATTCTACATGGGGCAAACCAAGATAAGCCTGAAAGAATTGGCCAGTGTAAAGAGACGTTTCACTGAACCTATAGACGAATATCTAAATAGGTTTAGGTTGCTCAAGGCGAGATGTTTTACACAAGTGCCGGAACATGAGTTAGTCGAAATAGCCGCAGGCGGTTTAGATTATTCCATTAGGAAGAAGTTAGACACTCAATACCTGAGAGACATGGCCCAACTGGCCGACAGAGTTCGACAGGTAGAATGCCTTAAAGCTGAAAAAGCGAAGGCAACGAAAACTCATAAGAGAGAGAGGATAGCGTATGTTGAGATGGATGACGAAGATCCAGAACCCTTCGATGATACTATAACTGTCGAAGAAGGAGAAGTCGATTTAGCGGAACTAAAACAAGGGCCACCATACTCTTGCAAACTGTTAGTCCCCTCAAGTGGGAAAAATCCCATTGGTCCAGAAAGGACCAACGATAGGTTCCCCAAAAAGACTTATAGTTTTGACATTACAAAATGTGATGAGATCTTTGACTTTCTTGTAAAAGATGACCAAATGATAGTACCCCCAGGGGTAAAAGTGCCTCCTCTTGATCAAAGAAAGAAGAGAGGTTTTTGCAAATATCATAATTTTTTGGGCCATAAAACTTCTCAATGTTTTCTTTTCAGGAATCTTGTGCAAGACGCTATCGAAGAAGGGAGGTTGAAGTTTGCTGACAAGACCCCCATGGCTGTCGACTCAAATCTGTTGCAGGCTGAGGCCCACTATGCTGAGCCTTCAGAGGTGAACATGATCGAGGCATCCAGGAGCCAGTCGAAGAGGCCAGGAATCACAATGGTCGAAGTCTCAAAGGACCATATCAACATGCCAATCTTTGGCAGTTTTTATGGGAATTTATCCAGAAAGACAATTGAAGCGGTTCAGAAAGCGGTCGAAAGCCAAAAGCTGGAGACCGTTGAAGCCCAAAAAACTGGACCAAAACCCAGTTCTCACTTGGCCACAGTTCAAGGCCAGACGGAGAATTTGGAGATTCAAATGAAGCAGTTGACTCTTGCCAACAAAGATACAATGAATGTCAACATGGTCGAAGTCTCTGACCCAAAAGCATCAGAGGAGGCCATGAGGCAAGAACAAGCTAACAAGACTGCTTTCCCTCGGGAAAATGAAAATCTGGCAGATTTTCTGCAAAGATGCCAGAAAAAGAAGTCAGAGGTGATGCTGTGTCCAAGATGCAGTTCGATCTTTGACAAAAAAGCTGCTGAGCACATTCAAGGCGTAAGAGCAACAAATAAGAGAAGGGAAAATGTTGATCTTCGACATGATCCCAGAAGAGCCTCCCAAAGAGTTTCAAACCAAGAAAAGAGGCCATTGACTTTCAGGCCTCCAACTAATGTGCTAGTAGATACCTGGTACAAAACATCTGGTCGAAAGAGGCCAAGTGAGGAGAGATGGCACTCTTTCGACGTGCCAAGGGGTTCATCTTTAACACAAAAGAAAGAGCCTCAAGTTGCTGCCCCTAAAGTTGCACAAGTGTCAAGCAACTACAAAGGGAAAAATCCCATGTCTCGATCTCAATGGAGGAGATACCAAAGGAGACAAAAAGCTGAGAGGGAGGCTGCCAATGAACCAAAGGCAGAAACCAGTTCAAATGTTCCTCTAAGGAAGCAAAGGAAACCTCTGGAAAGAGAGCCAGTAACCAACAGGCTAGTTTGGCCTAACCAAGGTGAAATCGAGGACGAAGATGGTTCTGAGTCTGATGATACTTTGGACATAATGGTGAATATAGTCTCAGTGCTGCCCAGAGAATTCAACCGACAGGTAGAGGTCGAAACAAGTGACTGGGAAGTGGAGCAAGAAATGGCCATACATAGGCCAGTGTGCTATTTCGTCATGGACAATGGCACTACTGAGGAACAAAATGGGTTCTTCGAACCACCTACAGAGGCGATGAAAAATCACCTCAAGCCTTTATTTATAAGGGCCAAACTCGAAGAAACTACAGTGAATAAAATCTTGGTGGATTGTGGGGCAACCATCAACATTATTCCTCACTTTATGCTAAGGAAAGTTGGCAAAAGGGATGAGGACATCAAGCCTCACAACATGGTCTTGTCGAACTATGAGGGCGGCATAGGGACCACTATGGGAGTGATCCAACTAGATATCAAGGTAGGATCTATCCTTCGACCAACAATGTTTATGGTCATATCGGCCAAACCTAACTACAATCTTTTGTTGGGCCGTGAATGGATTCATGGTGTTGGAGCTGTGCCATCATCAATGCATCAGAGGCTGCTCCTATGGCGTCCAAATGGGATGGTCAAAAACATAGAGGCAGATCAAAGCTATTACCTGGGAGAAGTGAATCACCTAGGGCTGGCAGATTTCGATAAGAACTTGGCTCACATAGGGCCATGTCCAACACCTGACTTCGACTTGGCGCCAGCGCCAAACACTTTTTGTTCCCTATACCTGCACCCAGAGCATGGTTTTCAATGGGACAGAGAAGACTTGTCCCACATAGACTTCAGTGGGTTAACTGATATCCAACCAACTGGTTGGGGAAGTGAATTCAGTGATAATGACTGAGTCACAATCATTGAAGCGAATTTTGGCTTATGTAGCCGAAACAAAGATGATAACGGCTCTCGAAGCCGAAGTAAAGTATATGGCCATACATGCCAATAATCAACAGTTATCTGCTGCAGGTCCAGGAAAGGATTTCGATCCAGAACCTCCTGATATCATGCCAGAAGGAATGCAGGAACAGAGGCTCGACGCCATCTATGACGATGAGCCTTTGGGCTTCGAAAAGGACCCCTTGGCGAACAACATTAAAATGTTAGCGCAAGATCCTTTAGAAGAAATCAACTTAGGCGAAGGGTCAGAGAAAAAGCCAACTTACATCAGCGCCAAAATTGACCCAGAACTTAGGTTGGAAGTAATCCAATTGTTGAAAGAGTTCAAGGACTGTTTTGCATGGGATTACGACGAAATGCCTAGTCTCGACAGAGGGTTGGTAGAACTTCAGTTGCCAATCAAACCTGGGAAGAAGCCAATCAAGCAAAATCCAAGACGCTTCGCTCCAAAAATACTGTCGAAGATCAAAACGGAAGTCGAAAGACTGCTGAAGTGCAAATTCATACGCGTTACAAGGTATGTCGAATGGATTGCAAACATTGTGCCAGTAATTAAGAAAAATGGTACATTAAGGGTGTGCATAGATTTCAGAGATTTGAATGCTGCTACGCCCAAAGATGAATATCCTATGCCTGTGGCGGAAATGCTAGTCGATTCTGCCGCTGGCTATGCATACCTGAGTATGCTCGATGGTTATTCAGGATATAATCAAATATTCATTGCTGAAGAGGATGTGTCGAAAACAGCTTTTCGATGCCCTGGGGCTCTAGGCACTTACGAATGGGTAGTGATGCCTTTTGGCCTAAAGAACGCTGGGGCAACATACCAGCGAGCAATGAATTCTATCTTCCATGATTTTATTAACACTTTTATGCAAGTATATATTGATGACATTGTTATAAAATCTGTTTCCAGGAAGAATCATATTGACCACCTTCGACAATCATTCGAAAGAATGAGAGAACATGGTCTGAAGATGAACCCTTTGAAGTGTGCATTATGTGTGAAAGCTGGAGATTTCTTGGGCTTCGTTGTCCACAAGAAAGGAATCGAAATCAACCAGAACAAGACGAAGGCTATTCTGGAAGCGAAAGCACCATCGAATAAGAAGGAACTGCAATCTCTGTTAGGCAAGATAAATTTCTTAAGGAGATTCATATCTAACCTAAGTGGGAAAGCTCAAGCCTTTTCACCCTTACTTCGACTGAATAAAGAGGGGTTCGAATGGGGGCAAGAGCAACAAGAAGCCTTCGACAAAATCAAAGGGTACCTCACTAAGCCACCTATTTTGGTGCCTCCTTGTAGTAATAGGAGTATGAGATTGTACATAGCTGCATCCGACAAAACTTTGGGAAGCATGTTAGCCCAAGAAGATGAGAATGGAGTCGAAAGACCCATTTACTATCTTAGTAGAGTTTTGAACGATGCAGAAACTAGATATAGCGAAGTTGAAAAATTATGTCTATGTCTGTATTTCTCTTGTACAAAACTCAAGCAATATATAAAACCAGTTGATGTGTATGTTTCGTCTCATTTTGATGTTTTCAAATACATGTTGTCGAAACCTATCTTGCACAGTCGAATTGGCAAGTGGGCACTAGCATTAACTGAATACTCCTTGACCTTTATGCCTCTTAAGGCAGTGAAAGGGCAAGTGGTTGCAGACTTTATAGTCGACCACTCAATTCAAGTTGAGGATATTAATTATGTGGAGATAGAACCTTGGAAATTCTACTTCGATGGTTCCAGCCATAAAGATGGAACGGGAGTAGGAGTCTTAATTATTTCTCCAGAAAAAATTCCAACAACATTCAAGTACAAGATATCAGGTTCTTGTTCGAACAATGAGGCTGAGTATGAAGCTCTAATTACTGGCCTTGAAATATTGTTGGAATTGGGGGCAACTCGAGTCGAAATAATGGGAGACTCAGAGTTAGTCATTAAGCAAGTCACAAAAGAATATAAATGCATAAGAGAAAACCTCATTATGTACTTTGTGATAGCAAATCGTTTATTGAAAAAATTTGAAACGGTCAATATTCGACACATACCCAGATTGGAAAATCAAATAGCCAACGACTTGGCACAAATTGCATCTGGGTACAAGATTTCAAAAACGAGATTACAAAGAGCAATCGAAGTTCGAGAAAAGATAAAAGCAACTTGTCTATCACCAACAGACTTGGAATCGACAAAACTAGGGTATGCTGATCAAAGTAACTTCGAAATTTCGTTCATAGATAATTTGTCAGAGCAAGATTGGAGGAAGCCCATTGTGGATTATCTTCAAAATCCAGGAGCTTCGACAGAACGAAAAACAAAGTAAAGGGCGTTGAGTTATGTACTCATGGGTAATGAGTTATTTAAAAAGACGCCTGAAGGGGTATTGCTAAAATGCTTAAGTGAAACTGAGGCATACATAGCCCTTTCGACTACGCACGCTGGAGCATGTGGGGCTCACCAAGTAGGCCATAAGATGAAATGGTTGTTGTTTCGACAAGGACTATACTGGCCCACTATGCTGAAAGATTGTGTCGAGTTCGCTAAAGGTTGCCAAGAATGTCAAGTCCATATAGGCATCCAACATGTACCAGCAAGCGAACTTCACTCGATAGTGAAACCTTGGCCCTTTAAAGGATGGGCGTTGGACCTCATTGGAGAGATTCGACCAGCATCATCAAAGAGTCAGAAGTATATATTGGTAGGAATTGATTATTTTACTAAGTGGATCGAAGCTATCCCTTTAGTCAATGTAGACCAAGAAAATGTCATTGAATTTATTCAAAAGAACATTATCTTTAGATATGGAATCCCTGAGACTATAACTACTGATCAAGGATCAGTTTTCACCGGTCGAAAGATGCAGGAATTCGCTCAGGAAACAGGTTTCAAACTCCTAACATCAACGCCTTATTATGCACAGGCAAATGCTCAAGTCGAAGCAGCAAACAGAGTAGTGATTGGCTTGATAAAAAAGCATGTTGGGAAGAAGCCAAAAAATTGGCATAAGACGTTAGACCAGATTTTGTGGGCTTGTCGAACGTCCCCAAAAGAAGCCATAGGTACAACACCATATAGGCTAACTTTTGGCCATGACGCAGTGTTGCCAGCAGAAATTTGTCTTCAATCTGCAAGGGTTCAGAGACATTATGACATTCCCTCTGAAATTTATTGGGATATGATGTTAGACGAACTAGTGGATTTAGACGAAGAAAGATTGCGCGCTCTTGACTTACTCAGGCTTCAGAAGAAAAGAGTAGAAGACTCTTATAATAAAAAGGTGAAACCTAAGGTATTTTCGCCTGAAGAACTAGTTTGGAAGGTGATTCTTCCCATGGATCGAAGGGATCGAAGAATGGGAAAATGGTCACCCAAATGGGAAGGACCATTCAGAGTTATCCAGACTTTTTCTGGTGGAGCCTATGAAGTCGAAGAGCTAGGTGAAGATAAAAGGCTCTTGAGAGTAAATGGTAAATATTTGAAAAAGTACAAACCTACACTCCAAGAGATAAAAATAAATAACAAGTAACGACTAAATTAACCATAAAAAAGCCAAAATGGAAATTTTTTATAAATTATCCAAAATGGCAATGTTGTCGAATACATATTACAAAATATGGTTAAAGGGCTGAATCAATCAGAAGGGGATGGAGTCCTTGAGTCGAAGGTATTTTGTTTGCTGTAGCTCCAATCTTTTGTTGCACAAAGCATTCGCCTGCGCAACCTTGGCAATTTGATCATCGAAGGATTGAGCTTTCTCAGCAAATTCTAGGCCTTGTGTGATTTCAGCTTGACTTTCGGTGTCTGGAACAGTCGAGAGAAGTTCCTCCTTGCGCTTAGTATTGGCATTTATCTTAGCCTCTATTTCTTCGATTTGCGCCTGGAGGGAAGCATTCTCTCGATCGATGGCATCAACTTCTTCTTGTTTAGATGCTTTTTGCTCCGACAACTCCGCAATTCGAGAAGTTGTCTCTGCTACAGCAGTCCATGCAGAAGAGCTTTTGCCATATAACACTTCAAGCTGGCTATTAAAGCCCCTTTGTCGCCGATAATTTGTTGAGACTTGATCAATAATGGAGTGTAACTCCATGATAAAGCCTGAAACTTCTGGAGGCACAACTAACAAGTCTACGGCATTCAAAACATCCCTCAAGTATGATGGAGCAGTAGGGTCCCCCTCCAAAGCTTTCATCAAGTCCTTCTTGAAAAACTGAGCCTTAACCTTCGTCAAAGCCTCATCGAGAGGAGAAGTTTCAGTGGACTTCCCCGACAGAGTAGGAACCTCCTGACTAGCATCAGACGAACTTTTGCTCTTGATGATGGCGTTCAGATAGCTAACAGGATCAGTTTGCTTCAAGAGTTCTAAGTCCTCTTTCGACCTATGCTTTGTTGAGGTAACAGCCTTTGCAACAACATTGTCTTGGGTTTGAGGCTGTTGAGTAGTAGTTGCCTCGACCTGACTCTCTTCGACCCGGACTGCGGCAGTACCAGCGTCATCATGGTTCCCTTCGCCAGCGTCATCATGGTTCCCTTCGCCAGCGTCACCTTGATCCTTTTCGCCAGCGTCACCGCGGTCCCCTTCGTCACGATTCTCTTCCGACAGATCCACCACCTGAATCTCTTTTGGCTGTTGCTCTTCTGTTTGTGGATCTTCTGCTGGTTTTTATGCTGTCTCAGCATTGGCTTCATTTATTTCAGTATTGGCTTCATCGTTCGCCAAGTCTTTTTCTTGTGGCCTGCTGAGTTCAGCAGACTCCAATGTTTCAGAAGTCCTTGGCGCTGAGCTTTCAGTGGTGTCCTGAAAAGAGAAGAAGAAGAATCTTCTAAATTCGAAAGAGACATAGTCGAATGTAGGTATCGACACCTGAGTTACAAAGGGATCAAAGAGATTACCTGTAAAGTAGCTTCAGCCCCAGGGCTGGAATTGTCGCTTTCGACAGGTTTATTGAGAAGAACGTTTAATTCCTCCTCCGTTGGCTCCTCAATGATTACTGGAGGTGACCTGGGCTTTCTCCCAGCAACCTTTATTCTAATTGTTCGAGCCTCAGGAAGAGGAACGTCCTTCTTCAGCTTTCGCCTTTTTAGAGGAGCAGGGGGAGAATCATCTTCTTCGTCGCTCCCGGATTCGACCGTTAGTGCTGGCCGTTTCTTGGGCGAAGGTGCCTAAAAAACCAATTGGAGTTCGATTTAGCAGTTGCATCGAAAGTCAAAAAATTAAAGCCAGAGGAAAATAATGAAAGTCTGGTTACCGATGCAGAAGGCTTTTTCGAAGGGCCTTCCTCCTGTTGGTTTGTTGTGGTCTTCGCCGGCGCTATAGTCTTCGCCGGTGGTGGAGGTTTTGTTAAGGGGCCTCCTCCCTGTTGGCCTTCTGTAGCCTTCTTGGCTGCAGGCTTTCGAACAACTAAAAGTAGATAAAGTAATTAACAGGCTAGCAGTCGAAAGAGAAAGACAAAGTGATTTGGAAGGATGAACTTACATTTCTTTATTTTGTCCAAGACAAGGACAAAAGATTTCTGAAGCTCATCCACGAAGTCCTTCTCGTCGAAAAACTCCTCAGCGTAGTAACTTTTCCACCACTCCTCGAAGGATGGTGAGCAGAGAAAGTTAAGCTAGTAGTCAAACAACGAAAGAACTGTTCGACCAGCATATCTGCTGATATGCTTAGTGGCAGCTTCTTCGGTGTAGTCGTTGCAGAAGTATAACATAGACTTCTCCCTGGGAAAAATTGGAGAAGGTAGTGTTTGGATAATACCAAACTGGCGAGACACCAGGTTTGGTTGATACGCGATCAGACTCAGGTGAGTCTTAGAGCTCTTGAATCGAAGGGGCATTATTCTTGGTGTGAGAAATGCCTCCCACACTGTTGTATGTTCGTTAACCTGAGGACCACTCGACGTCCTAGGATGTGGCCTTGTGAACCATTCTGGGCCAACCTTCCGTCGAGCAAACGGAGCCATGGTCGAAGCAAACTCTTTCCTTTTAGCAAACATCAAAACGAAGTTTGTGAAAGTTTGTTGAAGCTCCAGCCCATCTTCCATTGGAGTCAACAGAGCCAATCTGGTTCCTTCGACGCGTCTGTTTGCTATTTCTGGAGCCTGCTCATTTATTTGAATCTTCTTAGGCAAGAAAGACTCGAAGGTGGCATTGAGCCACAGCTGAAGCAGCCAAAAAGGTCCAGCAAGCAGCAGGCTGGCTCTGTTCTCGATGATCTTCAGAAGAGTCGCTCCATTGCTAATCGACTCGTACAGACTCGCCAAAATCAATTCTGCCAAACAGATATTTTGGCCATGGTGGAGTTGAGTGGCGAGAGTGACCATCTTCTTGGTCACCTGTAGAGACTTGGAGCAAAACACAAAGCGTGTCAGCCATAAGGCTAGAAACGCAATATGTTCGACATCCGACACAGCATCTGTCGACCTATCGTGGTAGTGATTGATGAAGGTGGTGTAGGTTGGTTTTGTGGCAGAGAATCCAATCTGATCCTCTGACATTTCCTTCGGGTCGAAGTAGTCCCCAGTGGGTCGAAGGCCAGTGATGGCGGCCACGTCGAAGAGCGTGGGAGTCAGCATTCTGCAGGGAAGATGGAAGGTAAAATGGGTGTAATCCCAGAAGAGGAAAGAAGCTATCAACATCTCTGGGGAATAGTTAAGACCTGTCTTCGACAGCATAACCAGGTCGAATATCCCCATGTCTTTCCAGATCGAAGCCTGGCGTTTCTCCATTTTTTCCAGCCAAGCACTATAATCAGGAGTAAGGCTAGGGCCAGACCTGAAAGCCCTAACACCTTTGTTGAAGAAACAGAGGTCGATTTTCTCTTTAGCAGGATCTTCATTATCCTCTGCATCTTTCTTGGAGCATCCAACCGGTTTGAGTCTCTCAAGTACCGGAAAGTAACTTTTGATCTTCATGGCCTCAGCAATGCTTGGGTACAATGGGCCAGACATAGCAAAGATTTGGTTGGAATATCCAACCAGAATCATGAGGTGGCGTGAATAAGCATCACGTACAGCAATGTCCAAAGGCTCAGGGACCCTTCGTTGGCCCGTGGGAGTCACTACGGGAGCGGTGGAGAAAACCCTAGGTTTGACATTTCCAGAGGGAGTGTTGGCGCTAGGAGCGTTGGAAGAACCAGATGCCATTGTTGGTAACGAGGTTGAAGACGAAGTGAAGACCAAGAGGTTTGCAAAGTTGACAAGAGTTTGTATGCAAATGGGGAATTCTGAAAGCAAGTTAGCGTAAAAAGTCCCGCAATGGGTACTTACTGCTATTTATAGTAGTGGGGGGAATCCCCAATTTCGAGGACATTAAATTCCATTTAATGTTGCAGAAGGTAGTGGGACACGTGGCGTCTCCCTGTTGTTGTAGCCGTTCTGCAGAAATGGAAGGGTGCAGCGTGCACCCTCGTTTTTGGGAATTGTCATGATGACAATTTGTGAAAAGACGTTTGGCACACTGCACGCCGTACTGAAGTGACGTCTTAGGTACGGATGAATGATGGCTTTTCCTTGGGATTGTCAGTGGTTGGTAGAAGACAACAAAAAGTGCACAATTTAATTTGTGACTAAGAATGAAAAGACAGGTGTCGAATGGCATTTCAAAGAATGCCTTTTTCTTTCAGAGTCGAAATAAGGCATTCTTGGGGGGCAATTTGTTGGCTCCTAAATTCGACACCCTTGTTTTATTAATGTCAGCCATTAAAGCTGGAGGATGTTTTCGACCAGCTTGGTCCGTCGAAATGCCCATCGAAAGATGGCAATGTACTTAGAAGATTTCTTCCAAGGGAGAAGTTGGTTGCCTTCGACGTCGAAGGTGTTTCTCGTCGAAGATGCTTCTCGACAAAGATGTTCGATGGTTCAGAGTGGAACGATTTGAAATTCAAGCGTTTGGAGGGAAAACGGTTTCCAGCGGTTACCAAGTGCAACGTGCAAAGATCTGGAGCGTCGAACGTTGAGAACGTGCCAAGTGGAATCATCTCGAAGCAGTGTAACTGTGCGACGGTTACTTGGGATGTTTTAGTATAAATAGTAGTAGTTCACGCAGTTTCTCGTGTGTGTTCACAATTATATACTAAGTCACTCATATAGATTCGAGTACCCAGCGTGTGAGAAAGAATTGTTGAGAATGTATGTGTGAAACACCACTTTTATTAATCAAAGTCATTTACTTTTCCAGAAACTTTACTTGCTTTCTTCTTTACTTTTCCTGTCGAAGCCCTTTACTTCAAGCCTTCATTTATTTTACCAAGCCTATTTCTTCATGCAATTTACTTAAAGCCTCTTTATTTTATTGTCATTTAACCATTATCCAATTTAATCAAAACTTCAAAATCAACCTATGTCTTAGGATCAATCTGATCGATCCTGCGAGTAACCAAATAAGTAACCATTTGGAGGATCAGCGGTTGTTTACCAATAACCACGGTAAACAGGTATACAACCTTCACTCTCGATTACCTGCACGTTACCAACATAAGGGCAACATTCAAACAAAAGGGGTGAGATATCTAACAATATAATAAAGCGCATGATAATTAATATATTAAATTAGATCAATAACATCACCACTTCTCATCTCATAATCAATAATAATTACATCGTATGTACACATTCATCAAGATCAAAATACACTTCTTTATACAATCATATAATGCGACTCAATACTATGCAAATGCATGTGCTACCATTGGAGCAGAACTACCATCTTAAAAATTTGCCAATTAATAGAGGCATCAACAAAGCATAGCCTTCATCTTAAAATTCGCCAATACAAGCCATCTCAATGAGCATAAGCTCCATCTCAAAAATGAAATGTATGCGACACAACCATGAATGTAATAACAACACCCAAGTTAACAACATCTCAAAAACATCTCAAATTAACGACATCTCAAAAACATCTCAGATTAACAACATCTCAAAAACATCTCAAATAATCAACATCTCAAAAGCATCTCAACGTCTCGTCACCAACATCTCATATCATCATAATAATTCATCAAACATCATTTATTTATTATAAATCATCAACACAATATCAATAATAACTTCTCACTAATAACTCAGCTGTACATTAATTCCTCAGTAAATCAATACTGCTATTCTGTAACTCTAATGTCATTACCGTCACTATTCCTACTGCTATAGTTCAAACATCAGCTTCTAAGCATCTAACATTCACATTCTGTACGAAAACAACGTAACGTCCAACACCACTTCTGACCAGAACAACTTCTGACCAACTCAACTTCTAACCAACACAACTTCTAATAACACAACTTCTGACCAACACAACTTCTGACCAACACAACTTCTGACTAATACAACTTCTGACAACACAACTTCTGACCATCACAACTTCTGACCAATACAAATTCTGACAAATACAAATTCTGACTAACCCAAGTTCTGACCAATACAACTTCTGACTAATGCAACCTCTGATGACACAATCTTCTGACAACACAACTTCTAACCAAGACAGCTTCTACCATCAGAACTTCTACTTTCTAATAATTCATTGCAACTTCTAACCAACATAGCTTCTAGCATCAGAACTTTTACCTTTCATTAAGCCACGCAACTTCTAACTAACATACGTCTAACATCAGAACTTTTACTTTTTGCTAATCTGACGCAACTTCTAACAACATAATTCTAACATCAGAACTTCTACTTTCTATTAATCCTACTATTTTAATTCTTAGCCTGATATCAACCTAACTAAGAACAGTACGACTAACTCTATCTCCATATTAATTCATTGTTCTAAAACAGTAGCGCCTGATATCAATTTGCCTAATTCTGTGTTATTTCTTCCCTGCAATCATTCTGCGTTTTCTTCCCTGCATCTCACCACGGTTCAATAACTAAAGCCCTAAAACTTAATATAATCATGACAATTCATTACCCATAATTACCTTATAATTCTACATCAATTAAACCATATCATGACATCATTATTCATCTAAAATTCATCAATTATTCATCATACAACAATCATATATTTTCAATTCAAGAACAAGATAACAATCACCTCTAACCCCACATATCAATCATCATAAACCCAATTATAGAGTCAGAACCCCACCCTTACCTTGGATTGAAGGTTGCTCTACAATTTCCGGTTGAATTCTCGTTCTTGCCATTTTTCCACTTTCTCTAGCAGCTTGCACGTTCTCCTCTCAATCCTTATTCTTCTAATGCCTATTCTTTCTATTCTATTCCAACAACAACAAAATAACCCTATTATTCTTTTAACTCCTTTTTGGGCTTAAAACCAATACACCCCCTTATTACTTTTATGCCTTTAAAAACAAGCCCACATCAAATAATATTATACTTCTAATATTATTTCACCACTTAATATTATACCTCTAATATTATTTCTCCACTTAATAAAATAATTAAATCCAATTAATTATAACACATCTTCACAAATATTCCAAAAATAATTTAATTAAATAATTATTTAAATTACGGGTGTTACAACTCTCCCCCACTTAGAATATTTTCATCCTCGAAAATTTACCTCAATCAAACAATTCAGGATATGAGTCTCGCATCTTGCTCTCCAACTCCCAAGTCATGCTTTCACCAGCAGCTTCTAACCAAACCACTTTAACCAAGGAAATCTCTTTGCCCCTCAGAGTCTTCATTTCACGATCCGCAATCCGTACAGGCACCGTCTCCACCGTAAGATTATCCCGTACTTGCACATCGTCCATATGAATCACATGAGATGGATATGAAATATACTTCCGAAGTTGCGACACATGAAACACATCATGCAAATTCGAAAGATTAGGCGGTAAAGCCACTCTATAAGCAACACTCCCCACTCTCTCTGAAATATGACACAGTCCAATAAAATGAAAAGTGAGCTTCTTAGACTTCAATGCTCGCCCAACACCAGTCACAGGTGTAACTCTCAAAAACACATGATCACCAGCTTGAAATTCTAAATATTTCCTTCGCTTGTCATGATAACTCTTCTGTCTACTTTGCGAAGCTTTCATCTTTTCTCGAATCAACTTCACCTTCTTAGTAGTTTCACGAACAAGTTCAGGTCCAAGTACTACACTTTCACCAGATTCATGCCAACATAACAGAGTTCTACATCTTCGACCATACAACGCCTTAAAAGGTGCCATTTCAATACTAGAATAGTAACTGTTATTATAACTAAACTCTATCAACGGAAGATAAGTATCCCACGAACCTCCCTGCTCAAGAACACATTCCCTCATCAAATCTTCCAACAATTGAATAGTCCATTCAATCTGACCATCTGTCTGAGGATGATACGCTGAACTCAACCTTAACTTAGAACCCAACGCTTCTTGCAAACTCTTCCAAAAATCAGAAGTAAATCTTGGATCTCTATCTGACACAATGCACAAAGGAACACCATGCAACTTCACAATCACACTAATATAAATCTCAGCCAACTTCGGCACTGGAAAACTGATGTTAATAGGAATAAAATGAGCTGACTTCGTAAGCCTATCAACAATCACCCAAATCAAATCAAGTCCTCTTAAAGTATTAGGCAACCATGTCACAAAGTCCATTGAAATTCTATTCCATTTCCATTCTGGAACTTCCAACGGTTGCATCAATCCTGCAGGCTTCTGATGTTCAACTTTCAACTTCTGACAAGTCAAACATGCATACACAAACCGAGCCACATCACTCTTCATCCCAGGCCACCAAAACAAACCTTTCAAATCTTGATACATCTTTGTAGCTCCTGGATGAGTACTCAACTTACTTCTATGGCTCTCCTCAAGTATCACTTTCTTCATCTCAAAATCATCAGGAATACAAATCCGATTATGAAATCTCAACACACCTTGCACATCTAGCTTAAAATCACTATTCTCAGATTGATCAGTCCCGACCATCAAATCTACCAGTTTCACATCCAACTTCTGAGCTTCTCTGATACTGTCTAGAAGTTCATTATTAATCTTCAACTTACCCAACATAACACTCTGCGGAGTACCCTCTCAAACTAAGCTCATATCTCTGAACTGCTCAATTAATTCCAACTCTTTAACCATCATAGCTGACATATGTAAAGTCTTTCGACTCAACACATCACCCACCATATTCACTTTTCCAGGATGATAATTCAAACTGAAATCATAATCCTTTAACAATTCCAACCATCTTCGTTGCCTCATATTCAGCTCCTTCTGATTAAATAAATACTTCAAACTCTTATGGTCACTAAACACTTCAAATCTAGAACCATAAAGATAATGCCTCCAAATCTTCAATACAAAAATAATTGCAGCAAGTTCAAAATCATGCGTAGGATTGTTCTTCTCATGAGTCCTTAACTGCCTTTACACATAAGTAACTACCTTACCATTCTGCATAAGCACACCTCCCAAACCCATCTTAGAAGAATCACAATAAACCACAAAAGACTCTCCTGGATTAGGCAACGTTAAAATTGGAGCCGACGTCAACCTCTTCTTTAATTCTGTAAAACTTTCTTCGCATTGAACATCCCATACAAAAGCTCTACCTTTATAAGTCAAATTAGTCAACGAAAGTGACAACTTAGAAAACCCTTTGATAAACCTTCTATAATAACCAGCTAATCCAAAGAAGCTTCTAATCTCAGTAGCTGACCTTGGAGGTTCCCATTGCAACACAACATCAACCTTCGATGGATCTACAACAATGCCACTACCTGAAATCACATGACCAACAAAACTAACCTCTTTTAACCAAAACTCACACTTGGACATCTTTGCATACAACTTCTTCTCTTTCAAAACTTGCAATAATACTCTTAAATATTCAGTATGCTCTTGTTTTGACTTAGAGTAAATCAAAATATCATCAATGAACACCACTACGAACTGATCTAAATAAGTATGAAATATACGATTCATATATTCCATGAATACTCCCGGCGCATTAGTAATACTGAAAGGCATCACCGAATACTCGTAATGTCCATAACGCATTCTGAAAGCCGTCTTCTGGATATCTTCATCCTTCACTTTAATCTGATGATAACATGACCTCAAATCAATCTTACTAAACACACGAGCATCCACCAATTGGTCCATCAAGTCATCTATTCTTGGAAGCGGATACTTGTTCTTAATCTTCACTTTATTCAACTGTCTATAATCAACACAGAGCCTCATACTCCCATCTTTCTTCTTCACTAACAACACTGGAGCTCCCCACGGCGATACACTTGGTCTCACAAACTTCTTCTCAAGTAACTCTTACAATTGCTTCTTCAACTCTGACAACTTAGATGCAGACATCATGTATGGTGCCATAGACACAGGTCTGGTACCAGGTACAAGATCAATCGCAAATTCAACTTCCCTCTCTGGCGGTACATCAGGAATCTCATCAGGGAAAACTTCAGGAAATTCACACATCACCTACAATTCCTCAATTACAGCTTGAGTCTCTACAGATAGCGACGCCATCAACGAGAACATCTGTACTTCCTCTTGCATCAACTTCTTCAACTGTCTAGCAGACAACAAACCATCTTCCTCTTCTTCAGAAGTAGAAAACTTCACAGACTTGTCATAACAGTTAATATGAACACAATTATGCTCTAACCAGTTCATACCCAAAATTACATCCAAACCTCTTAACGGTAAACAAACCAAATCAACAACAAAGTCTATGTCGAAGATCGACAAGGGACACTTCAAGCATACAAAAGGAGTAGTCACCGACCCCTTGGCTGGAGTATCGACAACCATTTCTCCATTCAAAGAAGACAACATAAGACCCAATCTTTAAACACAATCAGCAACAATAAAACAATGCGTAGCACCAGTATCAATAATAGTAATTAAAGGAGTACTATTAATGAAACATGTACCTCTGATAAGTCTGTCCTTAGCAGCTGTCTGATCCTCCACTAAAGCAAACACTTTACCACTTGACTGAGCCCTCTTCGGTTTCGGACACTAACTACCAATATGCCCTTCTTCTCTATAGTTGAAACAAATCACATCCTTATGTTCACACTCAGATACAACATGTCCATTCTTGCCACAACGGAAACACCTCTTCACTTCAGCAGTGCACACATTACTCTTGTGCCCATATTTTCCACACTTAAAGCAAACCACACCAGCAGGAGCATCTCCCCCACTAGTCCTCTGTCTCTGAGCAACTTTCTGTTTACCTTTACCAGCTGGGGCATCATTAGGCTTACCACGATTCTGTTGGTGCTTACCCCTCTTCTCACTGATAATCTTGTAATGAGCATTATTATCCTCTTCATAAATTCTGCAGCTATCAACCACATCAGCAAAGACACAGATCTTCTGGTATCCAACTGCCTTCTTAATCTCTGGGCGCAACCCATTCTCAAACTTAATACACTTCGAAAATTCAGCATTTTCCTCAGTGTAATGCATATAAAACTTAGCTAACTCAGCAAACTTGGAAGCATACTCAACAACTGACATACTTCCCTAACTTCAGCTCAAGAAACTTAATTTCCTTCTTACCACAGACATCTTTAGGAAAGTACTTTCTCAAAAATTCCCTACGGAACACAGCCCAAGTGACATTCTCACCTGCAGCTTCCAATTTCTGACAAGTCTCTAGCCACCAGTCATCAGCCTCAACTGCTAGCATATGAGTTCCATAACGAACCTTCTGCGCTGGAGTGAAGTCCATCACACGAAAGATTCTTTCAATCTCTTTCAACCACTCCAATGCTCCGTCAGGGTCATACTTTCCCTTGAACGTAGGTGGATTCTCTCTCTCGAAAGTCGCCAAGCTACGAGATCCAGAATTCCCATCAGCATTCGGCTGATTTTCCATCGCAAGAGCCATTACTTCTAAAGCAGCAGCAAGTGCAGCATCATTCCTTCCAGCCATCTCAACTTCTCACTACAATATAAACAACGGTTAGAACTCAAAATAACAATACTCGATTGTTAGACAACTACGACTCGACGACAAGGTCAGACCAACCTTTTGCTCTGATACCACCTTTGTAATACCCTAATTCTACCCCAAGCAATTATATAAATAAATCAGAGTTATAAAATTTCAATCATGCAAACGAATCGGGACGTCAAAAATTCTTCTGTCAAATTCATTGCATTCATCGTGGATATATAACACTTCCAAAACATCAGATGAACCATCATCATAACATCTTTAATAAAATAATTCAACATCTATGCAGCGGAATTCTTAATAACATCTCTAACAACAAAACAACAACTTCGAAACAACACATGTTTAATAATAATCAATTTAACGTTCAACAACTGAAAATCAACAATTAAAACAGCAAGCGTTCATCCCCCCGAGTATTACATATCAGAGAAATGACACCGACTCGAACTACCGAAGGTACACAACCTTCACTCTCGATTACCTGCACGTTACCAACATAAGGGCAACATTCAAACAAAAGGGGTGAGATATCTAACAATATAATAAAGCGCATGATAATTAATATATTAAATTAGATCAATAACATCACCACTTCTCATCTCATAATCAACAATAATTACATCGTATGTACACATTCATCAACATCAAAATACACTTATTTATACAATCATATAATGCGACTCAATACTATGCAAATGCATGTGGTACCATTGGAGCAGAACTCCCATCTCAAAAATTTGCCAATTAATAGAGGCATCAACAAGGCATAGCCTTCATCTCAAAATTCGCCAATACAGGCCATCTCAATGTGCATAAGCTCCATCTCAAAAATGAAATATATGCGACACAACCATGAATGTAATAACAACACCCAAGTTAACAACATCTCAAAAACATCTCATAATAACAACATCTCAAAAACATCTCAGATTAACAACATCTCAAAAACATCTCAAAAACATCTCAAATAATCAACATCTCAAAAGCATCTCAATGTCTCGTCACCAACATCTCATATCATCATAATAATTCAATAAACATCATTTATTTATTATAAATCATCAACACAATATCATTAATAACTTCTCACTAACAACTCAGTTGTACATTAACTCCTCAGTAAATCAATACTGCTATTCTGTAACTCTAACGTCATTACCGTCACTATTCCTACTGCTATAGTTCAAACAACAGCTTCTAAGCATCAAACGTTCACATTCTATATGAAAACAACGTAACGTCCAACACCACTTCTGACCAGAACAACTTCTGACCAACTCAACTTCTAACCAACACAACTTCTAATAACATAATTTCTGGCCAACACAACTTCTGACCAACACAACTTCTGACTAATACAACTTCTGACAACACAACTTCTGACCATCACAACTTCTGACCAATACAACTTCTGACAAATAAAACTTCTGACTAACCCAAGTTCTTACCAATACAACTTCTGACTAATGCAACCTCTGATGACACAATCTTCTGACAACACAACTTCTAACCAACACAGCTTCTACCATCAGAACTTCTACTTTCTAATAATTCAATGCAACTTCTAACCAACATAGCTTCTAGCATCAGAACTTCTTCCTTTCATTAAGCCACACAACTTCTAACTAACATACGTCTAACATCAGAACTTCTACTTTTTGCTAATCTGACGCAACTTCTAACAACATACTTCTAACATCAGAACTTCTACTTTCTATTAATCCTACTATTTTAATTCTTAGCTTGGTATCAACCTAACTAAAAATAGTACGACTAACTCTATCTCCCAATTAATTCATTGTTCTAAAACAGTAGCGCCTGATATCAATTTGCCTAATTCTGCGTTTTTTCTTCCCTGCAATCATTCTGCATTTTGTTCCCTGCATCTCACTACGGTTCCATAACTAAAGCCCTAAAACTTAATATAATCATGACAATTCATTACCCATAATTACCTTTTAATTCTACATCAATTAAACCACATCATGACATCATTATTCATCTAAAATTCATTAATTCTTCATCATACAACAATCATATATTTTCAATTCAAGAACAAGACAGCAATCACCTCTAACCCCACATATCAATCATCATAAACCCAATTATAGAGTCAGAACCCCACCCTTACCTTGGATTGAAGGCCGCTCTACAATTTCCGGTTGAATTCTCGTTCTTGCCATTTTTCCACTTTCTCTAGTAGCTTGCACGTTCTCCTCTCAATCCTTATTCTTCTAATGCCTCTTCTTTCTATTCTATTCCAACAACAACAAAATAACCCTATTATTCTTTTAACTCCTTATTGGGCTTAAAACCAATACACCCCCTTATTACTTCTATGCCTTTAAAAACAAGCCCACATCAAATAATATTATACTTCTAATATTATTTCACTACTTAATATTATACCTCTAATATTATTTCTCCACTTAATAAAATAATTAAATTTAATTAATTATAACACATCTTCACAAATATTCCAAAAATAATTTAATTAAATAATTAATTAAATTACGGGCATTACAAGAATCCTCTGACTTCCTTCTCAGTACGAGGAGCATGCATCTCTTGTATTGCTTTAACTTTGGCAGGATCGACCTCGATACCTTTGTTGATAACGATAAATCCTAAGAGTTTACCAAACTGTACCCCAAATGTGCATTTGTTTGGATTCAACCTCAGCTTGTACTTCTTCAGTCTCTCAAACAGTTTTTGTAAGTGATCAAGATGCTCTTCTTCTGTTTGAGATCTGGCTATCATATCATCCATGTAGACCTCTATTTCATGATGTATCGTGTCATGAAATAAAGCTACCATGGCACGCTGATAGGTTTCCCCAACGTTCTTTAGTCCAAATGGCATCACCTTATAGCAAAAAGTTCCCCACTGCATGACAAACATTGTTTTCTCCATGTCCTCAGGCGCCATTTTGATTTGATTGTAACCTGAGAATCCATCCATGAAGGAAAACACTTTGTGTTGTGCCGTATTGTCAACTAGAATATCAATGTGGGGGAGTGGAAAATCATCCTCAGGGCTTGCCCTATTCAAATCTCTGTAGTCCATGCACATTCGTACTTTTCCGTCTTTTTTGGGCACGGGAACAACATTGGCAACCCATTGCGAATATGAGGTGACAGCCAAGAACCCAGTGTTGAATTGCTTCATGACTTCTGCTTTAATCTTTTCTGACATATCAGGCTTCATACAGTGAACCTTTTGCTTTACTGGCGGATAATCCTCTCTTGTAGGCAGACGATGTACCACAATGTCTGCGTCAAGATCCGACATGTCTTCATACGACCAGACAAAGACTTCAACATAATCGTGTAACAACTGAATCAGACGCTCCTTGATACTGGGTTCCAGATTGGCGCCCACCTTGACCACTTTTTTGTCTTCTTCGGTACCTAGGTTGATTTTATCCACGGGTTCCTCGTGAGGCTGAATGGGTCTCTGTTCTTGTTATAGTAGTCTGGTAAGTTCCCCTGGTAATTCACAATCTTCCTCACCTTCGTCTTCGGCTTGGTAGATTAGATTCTCAGAGTCACAAAAGGCCATAGCAGTATCGTTACCCATAGGATCCCGAATGGATGTATACCTGCATTGTGAGTGTGAGTGTGTGTAAGGGTATAGTTGTCCTTGAAAGAAATGAAAATGTAAAAAGAAAAAATAATGCGCACAAACGTTTGTATGCGAAAACGTCCATGATTCATTGATGTCATATGAAAATGAGATAATAACCCTTACAAATGGACCATTGTGCCTCGGGTAAGACACAAGGTTTTAAGAGTGCGAATTGTTTTAATATTACAGATCCAATAAAATGTAAAGAAAAATTACTGTGGGATAAAAGTGATTGGGACAAAATCTCTAGCTTCCCAGTTTCTGAGCCCTCCACTGATAGTTGGGAATATCCAGTCCTCCAAGTCACAGCTATCTTCATCATCTTCTACGGCGTTGACCTCGCGATTGCTGATCTTCAGGGGTGGTCCTCCGGCACGAGCGTGGTGCACATCCTTCTGGGCACCTGAAGTGAAACCCAGGCCAAACTTGTCAGACTTATATGGGATATCTGGGAGTTGTCCCCAGATAGTGCACCCACCTTCTTCTACCACTACTTTGGCATCCTTCAGAGATGACATCCGGAGTGGAGGCCTTGTAATATTGGGAACCTGAGACATAACCTTGGTCACTGCCACATCTTGGCGGACTTCTTCAAAGTGTTGAAATGGAGTCTCAATAAATTCACCATCTAATTCCATATATCTGAAGGAATTGAGATGGCTAATCATGTACCTTCCTCTCCATGAACGGTGATAATCTTCCCTTGAATTGGATACTTCAGCATTTGGTGCAACGTAGAAGTAACAGCGCCAGTGTTGTGGATCCATGGTTGGCCTAGCAAGTAGGAGTATGAAGGGCGGATGTCCATTACATAAAAAGTTAAATTGAAATTTTAGGTTCCAACCTTTATGGGGATATCCACTTCCCCATGAACCACCCTTTTCGAGCCGTCAAAAGCCCTTACTACTATGCTACTTGGCTTTAATGTCAATCCCTCATAGTCAAGTCTATTAAGAGCTTTTTTAGGCAATAAATTCAGGGATGAACCGGTATCAACTAACACTGAGCCAACGTCGCGGCCCTACATTCAACTGAGACGTGCAATGCCTTATTATGCTTCCTTCCCCTTGGAGTTAGATCAGCATCTGAAAAACCTAAGCCATTATCTGCAGTCAAGCTGGCTACGCAGTCTTGGAACTGATCGACAAATGTTTCTTGAGGTACATGGGCGGTTTTTAAGAACTTTACCAAGGCCTTTGCATGCGCCTCAGAACACAACAATAAAGCCAACATGGAGATTTTAGATGGAGTTTTCCCCAGTTGTTCAACTACATCGTAGTCGCTTCTTTTTATGATTTTTAAAATCTCCTCCATCTCTTTCCTGGAGGTCTCAGGGATAGTCAATGATTGTGCCTTCGTCCGGACAGGCTCAATCAGAATACTTTTTCCTCGAGTCTCGGTTAACTTGGCAGCCGGAATATCAGTAGGGGTGATAACAGGGATTGTAAAAGCTTCGTCAATCGGAGTATTTGCAGAGATGATTATGGGATTGGGAGTAACCTTTGGAGGGGCAACAAAAACAGGAATGATTACGGGTCCAGAAACAACTTTTGGGGGAGCAATTTCTAGAGAGAAGATCCTACCACTTCGGGTAATTTTACTAGTCCCTGCAATATTACTGACATCGGAATCCACTTTCTCAGAACTTGAATCTTCGGCATCTGGCCAATCTTGCTTAATACCGTGGTAGTAGACATCCCCTCTATAATTCTACAGTACGGTTTTTTCTGACGTATACGGGACTGGTCCAGGCATTATAATTATCAAAGGAGTTGCTTTCGGAACTGATGTAATTCTAACGGGTCTTTTGGTGGAGACCCTGGAAGAATTGGCGGAAATGGTGATGATAGAAACATATTTAAAAGGAACAAGTGGAACTGAAGTCTTTTCAAACAAAATTTCTTTGTTATCTATTAGGCACTGAACGCCTGTTTTTAACAAAGGACAGCTGGTTGGTGAGGACAAACAGAAATGATAGCCTTCATCACAGCCCGGGAACACACCAGCATTCAACAAGTTTGCTTTAATAGTCGGGAGTGGGGTCATAAGTTCATCAACTGAAGTAACAAACATTTCTTCTTCAATGGCATTGGTATTATGGCCATGTTTGGGCATAGGGGAAGAAATGACATTTGGTTTTTCGGGCGCATCGAATTCAATCTCTTTTGCTTTAATAAGGTCTTGTATTTTGTTCTTTAGAGCCCAACAGTTATTAGTATTGTGACCAGGACTTTCAGAGTGATATGCGCAACGGGCATTGGGATGATAGTGAGGAGATGTTGTGTTGGGGTTTTTCGGAGCTTCTTTCACGGTCACTAAATTGGATCTTAGTAAATGCGGTAATACCTGAGATAAGGTTATGTTAATTCTGGTGAATTGTCTGACTGGTCTTTCCATCCTTGGCTGATTGTTTCTTTGCTGATCAGGTGCAGGTTTAGGAATCATAACAACCTCCACCATTGGACGGCGTTCGGCCATATCCTGATTTCTCTGAGGATAAACAGCAACCACTTCTTTCTTTCTGATAAACGACTTCCTTATAGCAATAGAGGATGTATCTTTCTGAATCTTTCTACTTTTTATCCCGGCTTCTACCCTTTCTCCGGTCAATATCAGTTCAGTAAAACCCGCCGATGAACTCCCAATTAGGTGATTAAAGAAGGGACCCAATAAGGTGCCCAAAAACATGTCTACTAATTCTCTTTCAGATAGGGGAAGTTGAACTCTTCCATCCAAGTCTCTCCATTTTTGCGTATAGTCCTTGAAACCTTCATTGGAAACCATGGCCATACTCTGGAGTTGAGTACGGGTAGGCGCAAGATCAACATTGTATTGGTATTGTTTATAGAAGGCTGCAGCAAGATCTTCCCAATTGTGAATGTTGGCTCTTTCTTGTTGGTAAAACCAGTCAAGTTGAGTTCCAGGCAGACTGTCTTGGAAGAAGTGTACCCATAAGTCTTTATCAGCAGTATGGGGCTGGATTTTCCTCACATAGGACCGGAGATGCATTTTTGGGCATGAAACTCCGTCATATTTGGAGAACACAGGTGCTTTGAATTTCGGAGGAATAACAATCCCCGATACTAAACCCAATTTCTCAAAGTCCAAGCCAGGAACTTTTTGTATTTCCATTGCGCTCAACCGCTCTTCGAGATGTTTATACTTGTCATTAGCTGGAGGGTATTGTTCTTCAGAATAGTCTTCCTCTTCCTCTTCCTCTTCCCCTTCTGATTCTGACGGGACAAATGTTTCCTTGTCTTTCCCATCTTGACTTCCTTTCTCACCGGATGTTGTTGCGAAGTCTAGGGTTCTTCTTTTCTGCTCATGAAATCTTCCTACCATGTTTAGGACTCCGGTCACCTTCTTTGTCTTCTTTTCCTTCTCCTCAGCCAACAAAGTATTCAATTCTTCTTGTCCTTTAGCTAAGGTCAAGAATAACTGTTGAAACTGTGCATTCTGAGCTTGGAGGTCCTTCACTGTTTGCTCGAGATCTATCTTACTGAAATAAACAGTAGAAAGATGAGGAGACTTGTTGCAAGAAACCTGTTTATGTTATGATGAATGGTAAATGCGCATGCAATGATTTCAAGGATTTTAAGATTCAAATTTGTTTTAGACAAAAAGGAAAACACACGTTATATTAATAGATTAAAGCTTGAGTACAATAATGCCTTCTTGGGCAAAACAAATACAAGAAACTTTAAGATAAAAAGGTAGTGCGCATCCTCTTTTGTGCAATGTAGGCATTCAGAGTCTTCTCCTCATGAAGTAGCCTAGTGATCTCCAAAACATTCTTCTCGCTTGCGTAGAATTGGGATTCGAAAGTATCTCGCTCCCCCTTGAGTTGTATCTAGTCTCTTTGTAGGTCTTCAAGAGAGGTGGGCATGTCAGGATGGAGGATGGTGTATGGAACATCTCCTTCCATGACAGGTTCAATGATTACCGGGAGAATGGAGGGATAAGGCATCATAAGATTCTGAGCACGAGTTCATACCCATTTGAGGTAAGGCTCAAGAGGGATGTAATTTTTATGCCTCAAAGTCTTGCTATCTACCTTGTTTAACATCCTCCAAGCTCAGATAAATCTCTGGCGAAGACCTTGATCGTCGTTGTCGTAGTCAAATACCAAACGTTGAATCAGCATCTCATGTGGGCCATCCCTTCGGGCATAACCAAACTGTCTTAAGGCTAAGTAGGGGTTGTAGGTGATACCTCCTCTAATGCCAATTAAAAGGACATTAGGGAATTCTCCACAACGGTCGACAATGATAACATTCTCTTGGGATCGGGAGAACCAATGAATATTCGGATGTTTGAGCGTCATTAACCTTTGTGACCACCTTGAACCTTGCTCATTTTTTAATACAGATTGGGGAAGATGCGAAATAAACCATCTTGCCAAGAGAGGAGTGTAACACATAAGGACACCTCTTTTCCTCATTGTGCGAGTGTGAAAAGAGTGTAGGATATCTCCTAGAAATGTAGGCACCAGGTTGCAGGATATGAAGATTTTGACGGCATTGACATCTATGAGTTGGTTAGGATTTGGAAACAAAACCATCCCATAGATGAGGAGAGCCACAATTTCTTCAAAGGCTTGTAAGTCCAAGGAATTCCAACAATTTTGGGATTTTTCAAGTAGGAACTTTGCTAGGAAACCCTTGACACCACTCCTTGTTTCCCAATAAGTTGTGACATCAGATGAGTGCAAGTGTAGAGCTTGAGCAATCTCTTCTGGCTTTGGGTCTCTTTCCGTACCATTGAAAGGTAGTTGATTGAGAATGGGAATCCTCAAGAGTTAGGAGAATTCTTCCAAAGTAGGCACAAGTTGATACTCGGGAAATATGAAGCAATGGTGTAAAGGATCAAAGAACTGAAAGAGAACCTTCATCATATACTTATCTGTGTTGGAGGTGACCAAGTTGAGTAGGCGACCATGTCTCTCGGTAAATGGAGAGTTTTCAGGAATCCTTGAAGCTAGCTCCTTAAGTTTTGGAGGGATCCTTACAAGATTGACTTGAATAGTTTTCCCACAAATAGAATCCATATCCTACAAAACAAGAACAGATGAATCCAAAAATCCTTGAAATGGTTTGTGAATGAATATGATGTTCATGATGTTCATGATGTTATGTACAAGTATGATATACAAACAAATCCTTAGGTTTAGGCTTGCATGGAGTTTTATAGGTAAGTACCCTCTTGAAGTTTAGTTTGCTTAAACCTGTCCTAGTAATGGTAATCGGGTTCTAAGGAGCTCAATATCACTGGATTGTTTCCTTGGTCATTGTTTCAGCTCAAGCCTCTTTAATGGCGACCGAAATATCCCAAGAAACCAAACCTCAATGAGTGTAGTATCGAGTATCTACCAACTTCGGACTACACCAAAGCCGGTCATCTCACTCTAAAAGCCAAGTTGGTCAAGCAAAGGTTCTAAAAGTTCATTAGTGCTTCATGACATCACTCAGCGGCCCCGTATTCTCTTTGATTAACTCAAAGGCTACCGGTACCCACAAATATGTCGCACTAACATAGCTATTGCTTAGACCATGTCGGTATACCCCTCACAGTTTCCACAATGTATTGCTACTTACCTATAATGTATCCCAAATCCGGGTAGAGGATTCAAACCCAAACAAAGAACCATAATATAAAGCATACAAGTCAGACAATGTAACCATGTAAATGTGATCTACCCCTAAGGTAACCCCACTTTTAGAATAGTCCCCAGCAGAGTCACCAGTTCTGTGATACGGTGGGAGAACTGACTTGAGGGTTTTGCGTTTGATCGCAAATGTTACGGTTAGCAAGAGTCGCCACCTACTTTTCTTTTATCCAAAAGGAAAGGTTAAAAAGCACAGGAAAGACCTTTGAGATTGTTTCTTGAGTTCGGGGGGTAGATTATGAAAATGGAAGGTATTAGCATCCTTTTCATCCATGGTTTTCCACGGGCTCTTATTCACTTGCTATATCACTTACTTTTGTTTTAAAATTGTGCTTTGTGTGGTTTTTGAAAGTATTTTGTAAAGAGGCCATTGTTTAGGCAATCTTTGTAATGATTCTTGTTCATAAGAATGTATACAAAGATGTTGATCTTTTGAAAATGTTTTCAAGTTTGTAATATGTTTGAAAGTGTATGTGTTTGTTTTGAAAATAGCAAGGATGTTTGTTTTGAAATGGAGCAAGTAATTAGGAGCAATCTACCTACTCAAATGTCTTTATTGTTCATTTTCTTTTCATTTGACATTGTTGTCTTACCATTGATTTGGTAAGAAACCCTATATTTGGATGTAAACGAGACGGGCGTGGGTCATCATATAACCATGATTAGCAATGTTGCAAGGCATCTTAGCATTCTCTTTTAGGGACTAAGATCATTTGTAAGGCAACTTAGATAGCGTCATCGAGGGACTACGATCTTGTATTCGTTTGTTTTGGCTAAGATACCTCAAATGCGTAATATGGCCATTTAGTATAACGCAACCAAGTGGAATAACCCTAGAGGTGCTTCTGTGTAAGTGTATTGTTTTCATGCCTGATTTTGTCTTGAATTAGGGTTTTTCTAAGTATTGGTTTTAGTCTTTCCATACAAACCCTAATTACTAATATTTGTATATAAAGCGATAAATTGCGGAATTTAAAGTTACTACGCTATTATAATATTTTTGTGTGTGTGTGTGTGTGTGTGGGGGGGGGGGGGGGGGGGTGGTGTACAAATTGAAATGGGGATTGCAAAAAATATAAACCTAGTTAGTCTATTACAACCATATTGAATAGGTATTGATGTGCAAAGATTTAAATGTACAAGATGAAATAAATATACAAGAAATGTAATTTTTAAGAAAATGGGTATTTTGGATTTTTATGAGAAAAAGGGAAATCATTTTAACCTAATTAATTAAAGAAAATAATTAATAAAAATTTAATTTATTTAAGAAAAGATTTTAAATAAAACCCTAGTTCTATTGATTAATGAAAATAAGTTTAGAAAAAAAAAGTATTTTTTTGTTGGTATTTTTGTCTTGAAAATATTGATGGCATCATGAATATTTTTAGTCCCTTTTTATATAAAAAATAACATATTTTAATTAGTATGAAAGAAAATAACTAATAACCTAGTTTTAATTATATTTACAAGATAATAAGTAAAAAAAGAAAGTATAAAACACATTTTTTGTGAGAAAAATAAAATAAATTAAGTCAAAATATAAATCTAGCATTTTTTATATTTTATGATTTTTAATATTAGTGAAAAAATAATTAAGAAAAAAAACAAATAAAAATAAAAATAAGAAAATAAAATAAATTGGGCCAGGGGTGCATAAGCAAGCAAGGAGGTTAGCTAGTAAAAAAAACAGCAAAAAAGCCCAAAGACCCAGGCGCCCTGCAAAAAAGGTCAAAAAATGCAAAAACAAGTAAAAACACAAAATGGGTACCACTAGGGCTCGAACCCAGGTCCCAAAGGTTAACAGGCGTGCGCTTTACTACTGGGGTGGCTATACATCCGTTCATATAAACAAAACAATAAATATGTAAGGAAAATCAAATCCTGATGACTTCATCTTCAAGCTCCAGCCAGTGTACCTGTAACTTCTTCATTTCTAAACAAAAATGGAAGATGACAAAATGAAAGTTGTTGCATTCTTCCTCACAAATCGAACCATGTAAATAATTAAAGCTAAAAGTCAAAGATAAATGAGAATTTCTCTGGCCCTAATTAGAACCCTAAAAAATTCAGAAACTTCAACTCTAAAATTCTCCAAGCTCAGGCCATGTAAATGCAAACTATGGATATGTACATCTTCGTGGCAATGAGGTCTACATCTTTCCTTCACAAAATAAACATTAATGATGCTTAAATGATGAGATAGAAGTTCAAGTGAAATACCTCAAAACTGGAAATCGTGAAATGCAAATGAGCTTGATTCAAAGTGCTGCAAGGATCAAGTTAGCTTCCTTGAGGTCCCAGGAAGCTAATGCAATGGTTAGCTTGAGCTGAAAGTGGCCGAGGAGCTCTGGAGAAGTCAAGTTGCAGACCCCTGTTTTTGAAAATGGCACTTGATGATGGAGGTGTTACAGTTGAGAAAATGGACTTTGGATGGTTTGTATTTGATGTTTAGAAGCTTTTGGAAGCGAAAGGCTAAAGAACGCACGAGGGGATTTGGAGTTTGGTATGTAAAGTCAGAACTTGCACAACAATGGTATTTTTAGACAATTTCTGGCTAGAGGGAGTTTGAGTGAGTTTAAGGGTCTTCAATCTCGTCCCCTAGCTCACAAATAGTGCTTCTATTTATAAGCAACAAGTTTGGAGACTTGTTGTTGATCAGAATTTGAAATTACATGTTTTTGCATAACATGTGATTTTTGAGAAAACAAGTTTCAATGCCTTGTGTACTTGATAAGATAGAGTGGTTATGCTTTAAACACACTTTCTTATGACTTTGTAGATGAAGTTTGATCAGAGGGAACAAGTTAGAGGCTCGAGAGTGGACTTTATGCATAAAGCTTGCTTTTCAAGAATGGTATTGTTAACTTTCTTCCCAAAATGGCAATGTGAATTGGGTAAAGCTTAAATAACTTGGATTATAGCTAAAAAGTTTGTGTAATCTATTAATTATGGAGTGACAAACAAGTTTGAGGCCTGCAAAGCAAAGATTATGCAGCCTAACATTGATTTGGTTCATGTGTTCATCCAAAATGACTTATAATTCAAGTGACAAAACCCTAATTTCATCTCTTCGATTCTCCCTACTCAAGAACAATCTCAATGATTTCTTGGACATTTTGGAAAGCTTTCAATGTGCTCTACAACCCATATTTGAATTTATTTTGAATAATACCCTTGTAACTATGTGAAAAAGTGCCATGAAGTTAGGTCAAAATCCTGACCAAATTAGGGCAAATTTTCACTAAGTGTTTTAGTTTCATGACCCTATGTTCTTGAAATTATAAATTGAGATCCAAGCACGTTTGGAAGAAGTTGTGTGAATAAAAGTTGTAGATTTCATGGAGATCTACAACTTTCATGTTGGAAGTTTCTCTTGAATCATCTTGTATCATGGTGAAATTTTGGCTTAAAGTTATGAAAATATAAGAAAATTTTCATACTTAGAAAAATTTCTAAGTTAAGAAATTTGAACATTTCAAGATGAAATCTTGAATTCTTGATTTCTTGATGAACAAGTTTCATATTTTGGCATGTTTTGATGAATCATGATCTTTGGCACTTGAATTTGACTAAAAAGTCAAAGTTTGACTTTTCAGTATACAATTGACTTTTGATCAGTTGACTGCAAAATTCATCTGTCAATCCAATGGACTTGCAATATTTTGAACCATGTCATTAGGTAAAATGGTGCAATTGGACTCTTGAGATCATGCCTTAAACCAATTGATCATTTGCTAGGTCAAAAATCAGAAATTGCCCTTTCTCAGTCAAAACCCTAATTTTGACCATTTTGCCCTTTTGATGATTTGATCAAATTTCTTGAGGAATTGTGGTCCAAACTTGATCAAATGATACATATGAGTCTAAGATGTTGATATGGATCAAAATTTATGAAGTTTGACTGTAAATTGGCCATGGTTGACTTTTTCCCCAATACAACTGATTTTTAGGTCAACTGTTCAATTGACTGATCAAAAGTGTGATCCAAGGCTTGAATCTTGGCATGAGTAATCTTGGGGGTCCACAATGGTCCATGAAATTCATATGAAGCATTGATAATTCAAAAATCCTTGTGCAAACTCAAACCCTAATTTTTGGTCATCAGTGCCTAAGGAGGTGTCTTGAGCTGATCAAACCCTAGTGCAGTATTGAGCCCAAGGAGATCTTGTGAGCAAATTCTTGATAAGTGAGAGGGTAAATTTTGGGGTACAACAGGTTTTTACAAAGGCATTCGGATTTCTAATGTTTCAAATGACTTTCATGAATCATTATGGACCCTCAGGGTTACTTCTGTCAAGTTTCAAGTCTTGGATCACGATTTTTCAAGAAAGTCATTCAAATTATTAAAAGGGCAAAATTAGGGTTCTGACTGAAAATGACTGAACTTTGATTTTTGACCTAATACCTGACTTATTGGTTGGAAGCATGATCTCAAGGATCCGAGCGCGTCATTTTGACCTAATCGCATATTTCAATTCATCTCCTAAGATCAGTGGATTGATAGACAAAACTCAGTCAACTGGTGGAAAAAGTTAACTCTGCACTTAAAAGTCAAACTTTGACTTTTTGACGAAAATTGAGTCCCAAAAATCAAATTTTATCAAGACATCCAAAATATGAATTTTGATCATCAAAAATCAATAGAGTCAAAAATCCAACTTTGCAAGACTTGGAAATTTTTCTAAGTGTTTTCTATACTTGTTAATTTCATTGCTTCATGACATCTTTTCACTACAATTCAAAATAATTCAAGATGTCACAAATAATTCAAGTTGTCACAAATAATTCAAGATGTTACAAATAATTCAAGTTATTACAAAGTGTCATTTTTGCAAGAGTATAAATCCTAGGTTTGGTCTTATTTGAACTCTTCCCCTTTGACTCAAACCTTGCCACTATGCTGCCCACAAGTATTCTTTGTCTTTGTTATAATCTGCATAATTTGGTCCATAAAGCAGATTTTATATCATGCTACAAACAATGTTGTCCAAGCCTGCTGTATTACCCACATAACAACCCAAAACCATTTCAAAAAAGCAGCCCTGCTATGCTATCTATAAACACTGCCACAACACTCCAAAACAGCTGCAAAACAGTCATGCTATGCTGCTCATAACCCAGTCCAAGCCTGCATTTTCTCAGCCCCATATTTGCACTAAATTAGCATATAAGAGCTGCATTAAAAAAGATATGAAAACAACATACCCAAACAGTTCAAATTGTTATTTGTTTCCCTCCCAAAATCCCAGTAAAACTTCCTCTATAATTAGACTATTTTCACAACAAACAAGGGGTTGGCTTTTAGAGAGAGAATAGAGAGTTTTGAACAGAAAAAACAATATTCTTTATAAATTCTACTCATCCAAAAAAAGACCTTTGCTCATTAAAAAAGAACAGCTCTACTTTCATTCAAAACAGAAATCCTCAATCCATTATTCCATCTTACAAACTCTCTCATAAGCCAAACACCTTATCACATAGAGATTGTTCAAACACAAGAACAGTTTCTGCAGTACCATTATCTTCACCCTCCAAACACAAAAACAGTATTGTACAACTTGACTGGGTTTAGTGTGATTCAACAGTTCGGGGAAGCTTCTTGGAGATTCATTGGAGCCATCACAGCAGTTGGAAAAGTATTCAAACTTAAAATACCAAGCGCAGTCCCAAGGTAATTATTCTTAAATTTGTATCTTTTCATTTTTCATATATGTTTCATTTTCAAACATAAAATGTAATAATCATGGTCCCTTTTGAGCTAACCATTTGCTTGTTGTTTATGTTTATCAACCATATGCTGTAAACTAACCTGCACAGACAATAAAACAATGTTTAAGGCAAAAAACTGCAACATGAGTCGACACATGCCCACTTGGGTCGACTCATTCTAGTGAAAAAAACAAGGTATGAGTCGATACATAGCCTTATGCACCAACTCATACTGTTGTCCAGGCCCCAAAATAGAAGGATGAAAGGTGCATGAGTCGACACAAAACGCGTATGTGTTGACACAAACATGTGCATGAGTCGACATATCCCACTATGCATCGACTCATACTGAGTTGGTTTGGTTTGGCATGGGCAAGGAAAGCTATGTGTCGATGCATAGCAACATGTGTCAACACATAACAGTTTGAAATGATTTTTTTCCTTTGTTTTACACTGTTTTTACATTGTCTTCATTAATATTTGATATGGTTGTAATATTTAAGTTTCTACTTCATCCCCATTTGTAAATTGCACCCTCCACCCCTAATGATGTAATAGCTTAGGATTTTTTTTTTCTTTTTCAATTTACTAATTTAATATAAATTGTTAGTAATTAGGGTGTGTATGGCAAGATAAAATCAACCGTTAGAAAACCCTAATCTCAAAGATAAAAATGCATGCAATCAAACACACTATTCACACATGCACCTCTAGGGTAACCTAGCTTGTTGCCTCGGAAAATAGTCATGTCCCTCGAATATGGGCGTTTTAGCAAAGACCCTTGATAAAAGGTCATAGTCCCTCGATGTTGCCTTCGGTAAACAATCTAGTCCCCTACGAAAATTGCTAAAATGTCTCATAAGTTTCATTCTATGACTATACGTTTAACCCACACCCGTCCCTTCACATCCAATGATGGGGTTTCTTACCAATCCATGGTAAGATAGAAACATCTAAAGGAGGAGTAAAAGAACAAAGACCTTTTGAGTAGGTAGGACGCTCGTAGTTGCTTGCTCATAAATCAAAACTATTTTCACACTTACACTTTCAAAACATCTTCAAAAACAAACATCTCTTTGAACTATTTTCAAAACCAACACTTTGTATGCATTCTTATAGAGACAAGAATCATTACAAAGTTTGCTAAAACAAAGGAGTTTTCAAAATACTTTCAAAAACCCACCACGAACACATTTCAAACAAAGCATTTTTTAAAGTGATCTAGCAAGCAACTAAGAGCCCGTAGATAACTACGGATGAAAAGGGTGATAACACCTTCCCTTTTCATAATCTATCCCCCGAACTCAAGAAAATATCTCAAAAGGTCTTTCCTATTTCTTTTCACCATTTCCTTTATTGGATAAAAGAAAAGTCAATGGCGACTCTTGCTATCCACAATATTTTACGATAAAACACAAACACACCCGAGTCAGTTCTCCTGCCGTATGACAGAACTGGCGAATCGGTTGGGGACTTAACTTAAAAGTGGGGTTACCTTAGAGCTAGATCATTTTTATATTGTTTTCCTTGTTTGACTTGCTTGCTTTACATTTTTGGGGTCCTTTGTTTGGGTTTTGTTTTGATCCTCTACCCGGATCAGGGAACATTATTAGGTAAGTAACTATAGATCGTGGGGATTGTGTGGGGTATACCGACATGGTTGAAGCGATGGTTACGTTAGTGTGACACATTCGTTGGTACTGGTAGCCCTTGAGTTTAGTCAAGGAGAATACGGGGCCGCTGTGTGGTGTCATGAAGCACTAACTGACCTTAGAACCTTTAATTGAACAACTTGGCCATTAGGAAGTAGTGAGATAGCTGGCTTTGGTGCAGTCTGAAGTTGGTTGATACTCGATACTACGCTCATTGAGATCGGACTTTCGGGATATTTCAGTCGCTAATAAAGAGGCTTGAGCTGAAACAATGCCCGATGAAGAAAGATCAGTTATATTGAGATTCCCTAGAACCTGATTACTTTCTAGGACAGGTTGAACCAACTAAACTTCAAGAGGGTACTTACCTATGAACCTCATGCAAGCCTAAACCTAAGGACTTGTTTGCTTTGTGTGTATATGTTTTTACATAACATCATGACATCATACCATGGCATTTTTCACTAACCATTTCAAGGACCTAGAGATTTACCTTTGTCTTGTTTTGTAGGACATGTCTTCCACTCGCAGGAATACTATCCAAGTCAACCTCGTAAGAGTGCCTCCTCAACTTAAAGAGTTGACGTTGAGGGTTCCTGAGCATTCTCCATTTACCAAAAGACATGGTCGACTTCTCAATATGGTTACCTCGAGCCTTGATGAAGACATGATGAAAGTGCTCTTTCAGTTCTTTGATCCTTTACATCATTGCTTTACATTTCCCGATTACCAATTAGTGCCTACCATGGAGGAGTTTTCTCAGTTATTGGGAGTGCCTATTCTTAATTAATTACCCTTTCAACGGTATGGAAAGAGACCCAAAACCTGAAGAGATTGCTCGAGCTCTACATTTATAACGGTCTGACGTTGTGGCAAATTGGGAAACAAGAAGTGGTGTCAAAAGGTTTTTAGCCAAGTTTTTGTTTGCGAAGGCTCAATATTTTTGGGATGCTTTGGATTTACAAGCCTTTGAATAAGTGTTGTCCCTTCTCATCTATGGGATGGTACTATTTCCCAATTCGGACTAACTCATAGATGTGAATACGGTCAAAGTTTTTCTGTCTCGTAACCCGGGGCCTACCTTACTTGGAGACATATTGCACTCTCTTCACACTCGTACCATGAAGAGAAGGGGGACCCTTATGTGTTGCACTCCTCTGTTGGCTAGGTGATTTGTTTCACACCTACCTCAACTTGTTTTAAAGAATGAGTAAAGCATGAGATGGTTTAATAGGTTGATGTCCCTCACGCATTCAGATATTCATTGGTGTCCTCGATCTTTGGAGGACGTCCCCATAATTGATCGTTGTGGGGAATTATATAATGTCCCTCTCCTTGGCATTAGGGGAGGAATCACTTACAATCCTTGTTTGGATTTCCGATAGTTTGGGTATGCTAGTAGGGATGACCCTCATAATGCACTTGTCCAAGGAATTGCATTCGACTACGAGAACAACGTCCAAGGTTATCTTTAGAGATTCATACGAACTTGGGGCATGGTTAACAAGGTTGATAGCAAGACATTGGGGCATAAGAACTCCATTCCTTTGGAGCCTTATCTCAAGTGGGTGCAAACTCACGCCCAAAACCTCATGATGGCTTATGAAGCCATCCTACCTATCATCATGGAGCCTGTTGTCGAAGGAGATGTTCCATATATTGCCCTTTATCTTAATATGCCTACTTCTCTTGAATATTTACAAAGAGCATGGATTCAGCTAAAGGGGGAGCGAGATACCTTCGAAGCCCAGCTTTATGCAAGCGAGAAGAAGACATTGGAGCTCACAAGACAACTTCATGAGGAGAGGAGCCTGAATTCCTATATCGCTCCAAAGAGGAAGCATCCATAGGAAATTTGAGCCATTGTTATTGTATTGTAATTCATTTTGTTTCTTTTATTTCAATGTAATCCCAAGAGGCATGTTGTAATCAATTTGAACTTATTAATACAATTAATGTTTGTTTCCTTTTGTCTAAACAAATTTAAATCTTCTAAGTCCTTGAAATCATTTACATACGCATTTTCATGCACCATAACATAAACATGCTTTCCATAACAGGTTTCCTTATCTTTCTACTATGTATTTCAGTAAGATGGATATCGAAAAAATAGTGAAGGATCTTCAAACACAGAATTCTCAATTCCAACAGATGTTCCTGGCTCTGGATAAGGGACAAGAGGACCTGAAGGCTCTCATTCTCAAAGAAAAGAAGAAAAAGACAAAGAAACCAAGGGGTGTCCTGAATATGGGAAGCAGATTCAGAGAACCAACAAAGAGAACTCTAGAATTCACAACTTCGTCAAATGAGGGGGACAATCAGGAAGAGAAGACAAAAGAAGAGGACCACGGTCCAGGGTCTGATGAAGAAGAGGCTGATTATGCTAAAGAACAATATCCTCCTGCTGACGACAAATATAAACAGCTGGAGGATCGTCTCAACGCCATAGAAATTCAAAGGGTACCTGGTCTAGATTTTGAAGAATTAGGGTTAGTTTTTGGAGTGGTCATTCCCCCGAAGTTCAAGGTTCCCTAATTTTCTAAGTATGATAGAGTTTCATGTCTTAAGCTGCATGTGAGGTCTTGTCAGGAAGATCCAACCTCACACTGCTAATAGGAATTTATGGGTGCATTTTTCCCAAGAAAGTTTATCGGGAACTCAATTGGAATGGTTCTACCAACTGGAGGGAACCAACATCCATAACTAGGAGAATCTGGCTGCTTCTTTCTACAGGCAGTACCAATACAATGATGACCTCGCTCCAACCTGTATACAACTTCAGAGCATGTCTATGGGTTCCAGTGAGGGCTTCAAAGACTATGCCTAAAAGTGTAGAGATCTTGCAGGAAGAGTACAACCTCCTCTGTCTGATAGAGAGCTGGTAGATATGTTCTTGGGTACTTTGTCAGGCCCATTTTTTAACCGTCTAATCGGAAGCTCTTCAACTGGGTTCACCGAGCTGATATTGATGAGAGAAAGAGTAGAAGCTGGTGTCAAGAGCGGTAAGATTCAAAGGGATGCATATTCAAGTGAAGTGAAAAAGCCTTTCATTGGGAAGAAGGAAGTTAGTGCTTCTTATGGCCAGAGAAATCAGGGTAAAGCTGAACGTCGTCCAACGGTATGAGCTGTAATGATCTCTAACCCTATATCAACTCAACGACAAAACAATCAGCGCAGATAGGACGCGCCTAGAAGACACTTCACCAGACTTAACATGCCCTTATCTCAAGTATTGAAATATCTAATGAAATCTAGCTTGGTCACTCTGAGGGAGCCTCCTCAAAATCCAAACACTACATCTCCCCGTTATAATCCAAATGCTCGGTGCGCCTACCACTCCAACAGTCCAGGGTATGATACAAATGATTGTTGGGCTCTGAAGAGTAAAGTTCAGGATCTTATTGAGGCAAAGGATATTGAATTTGACCCTTCTGAAACCCCCAATGTGATAACTGCACCAATGCCCAAGCATGGACAGGGTGTTAATGTCGTTAATGACGACCTATTTGTTTCTTCTGTTGATGAACTAGCTGCTCCTCTTCCGATTGTTAAGAAGAATCTCTTACGGGCCGGTTTATTTCCAAGATATGGTGAAGGTTGCCACCTGTGTACGTCTCTACCCAATGGTTGCTTGTTGTTGAAGATAGGTGTTCAACGCCTGATGAACAACAAGGAAATTCTGTTTGAGAAGACTCCCTCTACGAGAAGTCTGTGTGAAGATATATCAATTATTACCATTTCCAACAATCCTCCCAAGGTCTCCTCCAAAAGACCTGTCAGGATTACATCCACTTCTAAGGTTACTCCTTTAATTATCACTTTTCTAGGGCCCATACCATATTCCTTCGATAAAGCTGTTCCTTGGAATTATGGAGATGACGTTTATTATCATGGCGTCAAGCAGGACCTCCTGGCCATTGAGAATGAAGTTACTGAAGATACTGATCCTAACATCGACAACATTGTTGGGACCAGTAAAATTACCAGAAGCGGAAGGGTTTTCTCTACTGAAATCTCTCCAAATATTGTTGACACTCCTTTGGTTATTTCTGCTAAAACACATGTTGCTCCATCGTTATTCCTACTACTGAGTCAGCAGAGACTCGGGGCAAAGAAGTATTGGTTGAGCATGCCCGGACGGAGGCACCCAAAAAATCCATTCCTTAAGCCTACAAACGAGAAATGGAGGAAATTTTGAAAATCATACGGAAGAGTGACTATAATGTTGTGGAGAAATTGGGGCATACCCCCTCAAAGATTTCAATGATGGCCTTATTGTTATGCTCTAAATCCCATGCTAAGGCTTTGGTGAAGTTCCTCAAATCTGCTCATGTGCCACAAGAGACTTCTGCCGACCAATTCGAGAACTGCGTTGCTAGTCTGACTGCTGACAATGGACTTGGTTTCTCCGATGCTGATTTGACGTCCAAAGGAAGAAAACATAACGATGCCGTGCATGTCTCCATTGAGTGCAGGGGCACTACCCTGGATCATGTTCTAGTTGATACATGTTTGTTGCTAAATGTTCTACCCAAGGGTGCTTTAGACAGATTGGACTATGAAGGACTAACTTTGAAGCCCAGTAATATTATGGTGAGGGCTTTTAATGGTTCCAAGAGAGTGGTACATAGGGAGGTGGACATTCCTATTAAAGTTGGTTCCAAAACTTTTAGCTTCACTTTTTATGTGATGAACATTCGTCCGTCTTACTCTTGTTTTTTGGGACGCCCTTAGATTCATGGGGTTGGTGTTGTCACTTCCACCTTGCATCAGATGTTAAAGTATCTGGTTAATTGAAAGATTGTTACAGTCCATGGCGAAGAAGAGTATATGGTGAGCCATATGAACTCTTTTCGATATGTTGAGATGGACGGAGAGTTCATCGAGACCCGTTGCTAGATCTTTGAAGAAGTTTCTCAGATAATTGTTGTTACCAAAGCTGCTATCACTATTCCAAAGATTACCAGACCTCCACTGAAGATGGCTTCTCTAAAAGATGCTAGGGCTGTAATCGAAGAAGGTGGATGCACTATATGGGGCCAACTACCTGACATCCCCTATAATTCTAAAAAAATTGGTTTGGGTTTCACTTCAGGAGCTCAAAAAGCCATTCTTCGTGCTCACGCCGGAGGACCACCCCTACGCATCAGCAACCACATGGTCAATGTTGTAGAAGACACTGGTAGTGACTATGACCTGGACAATTGGATCTTCCCTACTATAAATGATGGACTCAATAATTTGATGGCTAGAGACTTTGTTCCCATTACTTTCATCCAGGAGTAGTTGTCTTTTTGTTTTTTTGGGATATGAAATATTTGAACAGTTTATGTAAAATCAAGCTTCACAAATGAGCTTTTGTTTTGATGAAGACAAACCATGGCTAACAAAGAAGGCAAAGATTTTTGGTAAAGCTCAAAGCATCTAAGGATAATATCTTCATTCAAAGCTCTCAACAACTTTAAAGGTATAATAATATTATCTACTTTGATCTTAAGATATAGATGCTCAAAAATGAAAAAGAAATCTTTAAAAATCATTACTCAAGTTTTTCAAAGTTAAAATTTCATTTTTCTCTTGCATGCAATCGATTTACATTTTAGTGCAATCGATTGCACACTTCAAACTTTCAGATCTTTTGCTTCTGTTTCTCTGTGCAATCGATTTACATTGCTTGTGCAATCGATTACATACTTAAAATTTTCAAAACATTTTCTTCTGTTTCTCAGTGCAATCGATTTACATTGCTTGTGCAATCGATTGCATACTTAAAATTTTCAAAATGTTTGCTTCTGTTTCTCAGTGCAATCGATTTACATTGCTAGTGCAATCGATTGCACTCACTTACTTTTTGCTACTGACTTTGCATGCAATCAATTTGCATTGATAGTGCAATCGATTGCACTCTTAAAAGTTTTGAAAAAATAGATGTTGAAACCTTGTGCAATCGATTTACACAAAGGGTGCAATCGATTGCATGTTGCACGATTTTGAAAAATAACAGCTTTGTACATGCTTGTTCATCATGCCTTTTCATTGAAACTTTTCACTCAAACTTGGCATTTGTTCATGATACATTTTCAGAACTTCATGTTGTTTCAAAAGGGTGTTATGAACATATAAATATTCAATTTCAAAATCTATTTCAACACCTCTTCCATAAATATTTTCTGAAATTTCAAAATACAAACTCAAGCATTCCTTCACTTTCATGCATAAGTTTTCTGCACATTTTCATACATTAACAAACAGAAAACTTTGAGCAATTATATCTTGAGTCATTGTACAATATTATTATTAGAAGAGAAGATCATACATTGTTAAATCACTCTAAGTGATCAATATTACTCTACTCACTCAAACTCAAAAATTGATATTTACTTACTTATTTTTCCAGGATTGTTGGAAATAAGTTTAAGTGTTTTTTTGAAATCTTGTCTTTCCAAAGTTGTTGGATACAAGTGTAGTTACTTTGAGAGGATTGTTCTCATAGAAAACTTATTGAAAATCCAAGAGGATTGTTCTTGGTCCAAGAGGATTGTTCTTGGTTACTTGGTAGTTCTTTGTTTAAGTTTGCCACAATAAGGAAATCTCTTTCAGGTTGAAAGGGGACTGGAGTACTCTCGGATTGTGAGGGGAACCAGGATATATCGCCTGTGTCTCTTTATTTTTCTGCAATTTTAAGCTTTCCTAAACTCACTTTTAACCAGAAAAATAAGAACCATCATCACTAAAAGCCAGAATTTTTAAAGTATCTAATTCACCCCCCTCTTAGGCGCACTTCGTACTTACAATTGGTATCAGAGCAGGTTATAGGTAACCTCCTCCTAAAAGATCCAGAATGGCTTCCACAAATTAAAATCCCGTTTTTAGAGATGGTGGTAGTAACAACAAGCCTCCTCTATTTTGTGGTGAATATTTTGACTTCTGGAAAATACGCATGAAGGCACATCTAGAAGCACAAGGAGAAGAAATATTGGATGCCGTCGAAAATGGTCCATTTATCCCTATAACAGTAATCAATGGTGTTGGCTCATCAAAGCCTAAAACTGCATGGGATGATGATGATAAGAAGAAAGTTCTATATGACAAAAAGGCAATAAACCTTCTTCAAGGTGCACTTAGCATGGACGAATTCTTCCGTGTCTTGGCATGCAAAACAACAAAAGAAATATGGGATACCTTGGTACAAACTCATGAAGGAACGGTTGAAGTAAAAAGATCAAGACTAAATACCCTAAGTCAAGAATACAAATTATTTCGAATGCAGCCCGGAGAAACCATTCTTGACTTACAAAAGAGATTTGTGCACTTGACAAATCATCTAAGTGCTCTTGGTAAAACTTTGACGAATGATGAACTAAATCTGAAAGTACTTAGGTCCTTAACTAGGGAATGCCAACCAAAGGTAACAACAATTTCAGAAAAGAAAAGTCTCTCCAACATGACATCCGCAACATTATTTGGAAAACTTCAAGAATACAAAACGGAACTCGGAAGACTTGAAAAGCATGGAAATCAAGAGAAGAAATCCAAGAATATTGCTTTTAAGATAGACTCCAAGGAAGTTGAAAAGGAAGACAATCCGGAAGAAGATGAAAACTTCATGCTTCTTGTTAAAAGTCTTGGTAAGTTCTTTGGTAGAAATGACAAACCTTTTTCTCATTCAAAAGAAAAGAAACAATTTAAGAAAAAGGAAGTCTCCACATCAACACAAGAAATCACATGTTATGAATGTGGTAAGCAAGGTCATATCAAGCCGGATTGTCCAAAACTCTCCAAGAAAGGTGGCTTCAAAAGCAAGAAGGGATTCAAGAACAAAAAGGCTTATGTCGCATGGGAGGACAATGAAATAAGTTCCTCATCCAATTACGATAGTGATGAAAGTGAAAATCTAGCATTGATGGCCTCACACCATTCTGATGATGAAGACAATGAGGTATGCTTGAAGACCACATGCAATCTTTGGTATCTTGATAGTGGTTGTTCAAAGCATATGACAGAAGATATAAACCAATTTTCACATCTAGCGCTAAAGGCCAAGGGTTTTGTCACTTATGGAGACAATAACAAGGGAAGAATCCTAGGCAAAGGCAAAATTGGTGCTCCACCTTTCACATCCATTGAAGATGTTCTTTATGTTGAAGGACTAAATCACAATCTTCTAAGTATTAGCCAACTTTGTGACAAAGGCTTCAAAATCAAGTTCACCAAGGATGAATGTTTGATAGAAGACGAAGTCACTCACGAGGTTATTCTTAAAGGTAAAAGAATCAATAATATATTTATGATTTCCCTTGATGATCCATCTTTGAAGGTTAAATGTCTCATGGCGAACAATGATGATTCATGGCTTTGGCACAAAAGAATTGCTCATATTCATATGGAACACTTGAATAAATTAATCAAGCATGATCTTGTAATTGGATTACCTAAGAGAAATTTCGTCAAAGATAAACTATGTGATGCTTGTCAAAAAGGGAAACAAACTAGATCAACTTTCAAATCTAAGAATGTGGTGTCCACTACAAGGCCACTACAATTGTTACATATGGACTTATTTGGTCCATCGAGAATAAGGAGTTTCGGAGGTAATGTGTATGCTTTGGTTATTGTTGACGATTTCTCTAGATATACTTGGACATTCTTTTTAGTGCAGAAAAGTGATGCATTCAAGGCGTTCAAGAAGTATGCTAAACAAATTCAGAATGAGAAGTCTCTAACAATTGCCTCAATAAGGAGTGACCATGGCGGAGAATTCCAAAATGCTCTATTTGAAGAATTCTGTGGAGAACATGGAATATCTCACAACTTCTCGGAACCAAGGACTCCTAAACAAAATGGAGTGGTTGAAAGAAATAATAGGTCTCTTGTGGAGCTTGCTAGAATAATGCTTAGCGACTTAAATCTTCCAAAATACTTTTGGGCGGATGCGGTGAGCATATCATGTTTTGTTAGCAATAGAGTTAACATTAGACCAATCTTAAAGAAAACTCCATATGAACTCTTCAAAGGGAGAAAACCAAACATTTCTTTCTTTCATATCTTCGGTTGCAAATGCTTTGTCCTAAACAATGACAAAGATAATCTGGGTAACTTTGATGAGAAATCCGATGAAGGTATTTTTCTTGGTTACTCACTCTCTAGTAATGCATATAGAATATACAACAAAAGAACTTTGACTATTGAAGAATATATGCATGTTTCTTTTGATGAAACTAACCCCTCCAAGGAGGATAATATTATTTGTGATAATGATGATGAAATTTTAGAAGGTCCTCAAGAAAATTATTCCAAGGATCAACCCATTCAACTCGAAGAATCACCTCAACAAGAATCGAATCTCAATGATCTACCAAAAGAATGGAGAAATCATAGAGATCATCCTATTGATAAAGTAATTGGTGATATAAGTCAAGGTGTGTCTACAAGATTAAATCTCAAGGATGCTTGCCTAAACATGGCGTTTGTCTCTCAAATTGAACCTTCCAAAGTTGATGAAGCCTTAGGAAATGACCAATGGATTATAGCTATGTAAGAATAATTGAATCAATTTGAAAGGAATCAAGTTTGGGAACTCGTCCCTAGGCCAAACAACAAACACATTATTGGAACAAGATGGGTGTTCAAAAACAAACTTGACGAGAATGGAATAATTGTTCGCAGCAAAGCAAGATTGGTAGCACAAGGCTATAATCAAGAAGAAGGAATAGACTTTGAAGAAACTTTCGCTCCAGTTGCAAGGTTAGAAGCTATTCGTCTCTTACTTGCCTATGCTTGTTCATTAAATTTTCAGCTTTTCCAAATGGATGTCAAAAGCGCATTCTTGAATGGATATATCACTGAAGAAGTCTACGTTAAGCAACCCCCGGGGTTCGAAGATTTCAAGAATCCATCTCATGTATTTAAATTGAGAAAAGCTCTCTATGGACTGAAACAAGCACCAAGGGCATGGTATGATCGTTTAAGCAACTTCTTATGCGAAAAAGGTTTCGAAAAAGGCAAAGTTGACAAGACTTTGTTTATCAAGAAAATCAAAGACGACACTTTGCTAGCACAAGTCTATGTTGATGACATCATCTTCGGTTCTTCAAATCATGAAATGTGTGAAGAATTCTCATCAATGATGCAAGGAGAATTTGAAATGTCCATGATGGGTAAAATGAACTATTTTCTTGGACTTCAAATCAAACAACTAAAAGATGGCATCTTCATCAACCAATCCAAATATTGCAAGGAACTCTTGAAAAGGTTTGACATGGATAACTATAAGGAAATTTCTACACCAATGGGTTCTGGTTCTTATGTTGATCAAGATGAATTAGGTGTTTCCATCGACATCACTAAATATCGAGGTATGATTGGCTCCTTATTGTATTTGACGGCAAGCCGTCCTGACATAATGTTTAGTGTTTGTCTCTGTGCCCTCTTTCAAGCTAACCCAAAGGAATCTCATCTCACGGCGGTAAAGAGGATCATGAAGTATCTCAAAGGGACAACAAATGTCGGATTATTGTATCCTAAAGGTAGTTTCTGCAACTTAATTGGTTATTCTGACGCGGATTATGCAGGTTTTAAAACGGATAGAAAGAGCACAAGTGGTACATGTCACATTCTTGGTAATGCATTAGTATATGGGCCTGTAAGAAACAAGCATGTGTTGCTCTAAGCACGACCAAAGTTGAATATATAGCAGCAGGTAGTAGTTGCGCTCAAATTTTGTGGCTAAAACAACAACTTCGTGACTACGGACTTGATCTAGGGTTCATTCCTATAAGATGCGATAACACCGGTGAAATTAACATTTCAAAGAATCCCGTCATGCATTCAAGAACTAAACACATAGACATTCGACATCATTTCCTCTGTGATCATGTTCTTCAAGGAGATGTCGAGATAACCTTTATAGATACTCATAATCAGCTTGCCGATATCTTCACCAAACCTTTGGCAAAAGAACCTTTCTACAAAATTCGACGAGAGCTTGTCATACTTGACGAACACGACTTATAAGGTGCATTCTACCCTTGATATAATTTTTATATATGTTTTATACATGCTATATGATAATCTATGCTATATGGTATTTAATTTTTTAAGAAAAATTTGGTTTTGGACATTTTTAGTTGATGCAAATCGATTGCACAAAGAGTGTCAATCGATTGCTCACTAAGTATTTTCAATTATGTCCATTTTGTTTTTGTGCAAATCGATTGCACCTCCAATGCCAATCGATTGCACTCTGTGCGTTTATGTTTTATTTTGATTCTGTTTGTATGCAAATCGATTGCACGTACTGCAACTTGCTTTTATGACAGAAAAATTATGTTGGTCATAATTCCTCTTTCATATTACCAAGCCAAATATACTTTATTACAAATCACTCATTCCCTACCTATCCAAATCATTTCCAAATCTCAGCTCACAAACACCTTTCTCTCTCACAAAACCTAAAAAACCCCAAAACCCTAAAAACTCCATATCCATGGCTTCAAGATAAAAGAGAAAGGCTTCAGTTTCAGAAAAAGGGAATAAGAAGGTTGATTCAACATCTAATCCATTTCTTTCAACTCTCACCAAAGAGCAAGAAGCCAGGTTTATCCAAGACTTTCAAAGGAAAATAGTATCCAACCCCAAATATGGTATACTATCCTCCTTTCCTCAAGAATGTTTTTCCTTTCAAAATGATTTAGCTGCTTATGGTCTAGAACCCTTAATTTCTTCGTTCGGTCCATATTACCCAGATTTGGTAAGAATGTTTTTCAGCAATCTAACACCCCACAAAGGAAAATTGGTCACATATATGCTGGGCACTTGTATCTCTCTAACTCCTCAGGTTATTGGTGAGATCCTTCATATTCCTTTCATTGGAAGTTCCCTATATGATCCTGAAAACGAGATATGGGATGACTACCAGAAAAAGGAGTTATTTTACAACATTGGGCGGTTAAGTGAAGCTGAATTTCGCGCCAAATGGATTCGTGGTCTTGGCACAGTAATTCCATCTAGAGACTCTTGGAGTGCAGATAACCTCCATATAGACGATCGCTTATATCATTATTTTATGGTCTATATTATGTTTCCAAGAGATGGAAACCACTGCACTGTTACGGACTTGGAAATGCAGCTAATTTATGCAAGAAAGAAAGGGGTAAGTGTAAACTGGGAAAGGCTTATCATGGTGCATATGATGAGAGTGGATGCAAAATCTAAATTCCTTCCATATGCTTATTTTGTCACTTTAATTATGGAGGAATTTTGTGTGGATTTTGCTGGGTTTGAAAAGGTGAATATGGATCCTAATCTAAACAAAATTTCCATTAAGAATGTCGACTCCAGAATGGGCGTGCATTACAATCCGGAGACAAAAACCATCACCTACATTGGTGAAGATGTTGTTGGCGATGAAGGAAATGACCAAGAAGTCGAAGGCGGTGAAGTTGTGCCTCCTCCTCCTACTGCTCCCTATGGTCCAAGCAATCAAGAGCTTACGGATTACATGTCTCAACAGTTTGCTTCCATGAACACCAACATCAACAATCAATGGAGTGCGATTAATGATTCCACTACAACCCGGATTAATGACTTCCAAATGGAGGTGAATCAACAATTTTTGTACATGTACTCTCATCTTCATATTCCACCATACGATCCAAATAATCCAGCTGCACCTCCTCAACACTACATAGAACCCCCACTTCAACAACAATTCCCGAATCAAGGCTCATGGTCTTATAACCATCTAGACATGCATCACCCTTAATATTCTGGCTAACTATTTTTCTGTTATGTTCTTGTCTTGCTATTCAATGTTTTGTTTGTTCAAATTTCTGTATAATCCTTAAACAATTTGTGTTACTGTTTTTAATTCTAAAATTTTCTCAATATGTTGCTCTATTATTATTTGCTTTAGGCATCTTTCCCTTCTTTTTGATAATGCCAAAGGGGGAGAAAGATGTATGGTACTTTATGCTTGTATTTTCCGTGTCTTAATTTTTTAAGGTACTCTCCAATCAAGATAAAGAAACGCATAGGATTCCAACCCTCTCCTACATAGGGGGAGTTATGCATCTTAGGGGGAGAAGCTCTTCCGGAAAGTACATCGCATAAAGCAAGATTGTTTGTCATCATCAAAAAGGGGGAGAATGTAAAATCAAGCTTCACAAATGAGCTTTTGTTTTGATGAAGACAAACCATGGATAACAAAGAAGGCAAAGATTTTTGATAAAGCTCAAAGCATCTTAGGATAATATCTTCATTCAAAGCTCTCAACAACTTTAAAGGTATAATAATATTATCTACTTTGATCTTAAGATATAGATGCTCAAAAATGAAAAAGAAATGTTTAAAAATCATTACTCAAGTTTTTCAAAGTTAAAATTTCATTTTTCTCTTGCATGCAATCGATTTACATTTTAGTGCAATCGATTGCACACTTCAAACTTTCAGATCTTTTGCTTCTGTTTCTCTGTGCAATCGATTTACATTGCTTGTGCAATCGATTGCATACTTAAAAATTTCAAAATATTTTCTTCTGTTTCTCAGTGCAATCGATATACATTGCTTGTGCAATCGATTGCATACTTAAAATTTTCAAAATGTTTGCTTCTGTTTCTCAGTGCAATCGATTTACATTGCTAGTGCAATCGATTGCACTCACTTACTTTTTGCTACTGACTTTGCATGAAATCGATTTGCATTGATATTGAAATTGATTGCACTCTTAAAAGTTTTGAAAAAATAGTTGTTGAAACCTTGTGCAATCGATTTACACAAAGGGTGCAATCAATTGCATGTTGCACGATTTTGAAAAATAACAGCTTTGTACATGCTTGTTCATCATGCCTTTTCATTGAAACTTTTCACTCAAACTTGGCATTTGTTCATGATACATTTTAAGAACTTCATGTTGTTTCAAAAGGGTGTTATGAACATATAAATATTCAATTTCAAAATCTATTTCAACACCTCTTCCATAAATATTTTCTGAAATTTCAAAATACAAACTCAAGCATTCCTTCACTTTCATGCATAAGTTTTCTGCACATTTTCATACATTAACAAACAGAAAACTTTGAGCAATTATATCTTGAGTCATTGTACAATATTATTATTGGAAGAGAAGATCATACATTGTTAAATCACTCTAAGTGATCAATATTACTCTACTCACTCAAACTCAAAAATTGATATTTACTTACTTATTTTTCCAGGATTGTTGGAAATAAGTTTAAGTGTTTTTTTGAAATCTTGTCTTTCCAAAGTTGTTGGATACAAGTGTAGTTACTTTGAGAGGATTGTTCTCATAGATAACTTAGTGAAAATCCAAGAGTATTGTTCTTGGTCCAAGAGGATTGTTCTTGGTTACTTGGTAGTTCTTTGTTTAAGTTTGCCACAATAAGGAAATCTCTTTCATGTTGAAAGAGGACTGGAGTATTCTCAGACTGTGAGGGGAACCAGGATATATCGCCCGTGTCTCTTTATTTTTCTGCAATTTTAAGCTTCCCTAAACTCACTTTTAACCAGAAAAATAAGAACCATCATCACTAAAAACCAGAATTTTTAAAGTACCTAATTCACCCCCCTCTTAGGCGCACTTCGTACTTACAGTTTAAACTCTAAAGCCTTGTGTCTTACACGAGGCACAATGGTTTATTTGTGATGGTTATCATTTCACTTTCATTTGTCATAAATAAATCATTGGACGTTTTGCATACAAATTTTGTGCTTTTTGTCTTTCTTTTCTGCTTTTACTTTATCAAAATAACTATGCTCTCTTACACACACCCACATATCTAATTGCAGATCCTTATCCACTATGGATCCCATTGATAACAGTTCTGCTATTGCCAGTTATGACTTTGAAAATCCAATCTACCAAGTTGAGGATGAAGGTGAGGACTATTGTGAAGTACCGGGAGAGCTTGCTAGACTCTTACAACAGGAGGAAAGAGCAATACAGCCTCATGAAGAACCAGTCGAGACGGTAAACTTGGGTACTGAAGAGGATAAAAAGGAAGTCGAGATAGGTGCCAACTTGGAGCATAGTGTCAATGAGCGGTTAATCCAGATGTTACATGACTATATTGAGATATTTTCCTGGTCATACAAAGACATGCCGAGGCTGGACAATGATATTGTGGTTCATCGTCTACCAACGAAAGAAGATTGTCCTCCAGTGAAGCAAAAGGTTCGTCGTATGCGTCCTAAGATGTCAGAAAAGATCAAGGATGAAGTTATGAAATAGTTTAACGTCGGGTTCTTAGATGTTACTTCTTATCCGCAATGGGTTGAAAACATGTTACCAGTACCTAAAAAGGATGGCAAGGTGCTTACGTGTATGGATTATAGAGACTTGAATAGGGAGAGCCCCAAGGATGACTTTACGCTTACCCATATTGATGTTATGGTTGACAACACTACACAACATAAGATATTCTCCTTCATGGACAGTTTCTCCAGGTATAATCAGATTAAAATGGCACCTGAAGATATGGAGAAAACGACTTTTGTCACGCAGTGGGGGACCTTCTGCTACAAAGTTATGCCGTTTGGGTTGAAGAATGTTAGGGAAACCTATCATCATGCTATGGTAGCCTTGTTTCACGATATGATTCATCACGAGATAGAGGTCTACATCGACGATATGATAGCCAGGTCTCAGAATGAAGAAGAGCACTTGGATCACTTGTAGAAACTGTTTGAAAGACTTAGGAAGTACAAGTTAAGATTGAAACCGAACAAGTGCACCTTTGGAGTAAGATCTGGTAAGCTTTTAGGTTTCGTTGTCAGTAACAAAGGTATTGAAGTAGATCCTGTGAAGGTTAAAGCTATTCAAGAGATGCCAACTCCCTGCACTGAAAAGGAGGTTAGGGGATTCTTGGGACGTCTAAACTACATTGCCATGTTCATTTCCCACTTAACCTCTACTTGTGAGCCAATCTTCAAATTACTAAAGAAAGATCAAGTAGTGAAGTGGAATGACGACTGCCAGACTTCCTTTGACAGAATAAAGGAGTATCTTCAAGAACCTCCCATTTTGATTCCTCCGGTTGAAGGAAGACCTCTAATCATGTACTTAATGGTTTTAGAATATTCAATGGGGTGTGTGCTGGGGAAACATGATCAGTCTGGTCGAAAAGAGCATGCAATATACCACCTTAGCAAAAAATTTATCGACTGCAAAACAAGATGCTCACTGCTCGAGAAAACTTGTTGCGCTTTGGCATGGGCTACTTGTAGACTAAGACATTATATGTTGACCCACGCCACTTTATTGATATCTAAAATGGATCCTATCAAATACATATTCGAGAAGCCCGCTCTCCTTGGGAGAATAGCAAGATGGAAAATGGTCCTGACTGAATATGACATTCAATACACTACCCAAAAAGCAATAAAAGGAAGTATACTAACTGATCATTTGGCTCATCAGGCTGTGGATGACTATCAATCCATGAATTTTGAGTTCCCGGACGAGAACATCATGATAGTGACTGATTATGAAGAACCTGGACTGGATGAAGGACCTGAAAAAGGTTCCCGATGGACTATGTTTTTTGATGGAGCTTCAAACGCACTTGGCAATGGCATCGGTTGTGATCATATCTCCCGAAGGCTGTCATACTCCTTTCACTGCCAGGCTATGTTTCAGCTGTACCAACAATATGGTTAAATATGAAGCATGCATTATGAGTCTCAAAGCTACTATCGACTTGAGAATCAAATTCTTGAGTGTATTTTGAAACTCGGACCTCGTAATCAGTCAAATCAGAGGAGAATGGGACACAAAGCATCCTAATCTCATCCCTTATCGAGAGCATGTGTTTACCCTAATTCCACACTTTGAAAAAGTTACCTTTGAGCATTTTCCACGAGAAGAAAATCAATTAGCAGACGCGCTAGCTACTATGTCATCCATGTTTAAAGTCTGATGGGATAATGAAGCTCCTCAGATCACTATTGAGAGATTGGACGAACCAACATACTGTTATGAGGTTGATACTGAAGAAATAGTGGACAAACCTTGGTTCCACAAAGTGAAAAGATACCTCAAAGCCCAAGAGTATCCTTAGGGAGCCTCCATTAATGATAAGAAGTTCCTAAGAAGGTTCTCTGCCAAGTTTTTCCTCAGTAACTGGATCCTCTACAAGTACAACCATGATTCTACTTTGTTTCAGTGTGTAGACAAGAGTGAAGCAGAGAGAATTATGGTAGATATGCACGAAGGTACCTTTGGCACCAATTCTAGTGGGCACACAATGGCTAAGAAGTTTCTGAGGGCAGGGTACTACTGGTTCACTATGAAAGCAGAATGTTATGAACATTTCCTAACTTGTCACAAGTGCCAAATTTATGCCGATAAAGTACATGTGCCTCTGGTTCCCTTGAACGTCTTGACTTCTCCCTGTCCTTTCGCAATGTGGGTCATTGATATGATCAGAGAGATTAGACCTACCGATTCTAATGGGCACCCCTTCATCCTGGTTGCCATTGATTATTTCATAAAGTGGGTCGAGGCAACTTCATTTGCTTCTGTTACCAAGAACGTTGTGGCCCAGTTCATCAGACACAACCTTATCTGTCGTTATGGTATTCCAGAAAGAATCATCACATATAATGGTACCAATCTCAATAACACTATGATCATCGAGCTTTGTGCATAATTCAAGATTCAGCATCATAACTCTTCTCCTTACCGTTCGAAGATGAATGGCACTGTAGAGGCCGCCAATAAAAATATCAAGAAGATCATATAGAAGATGATAGTGACATACAAAGACTGACACGAGATGTTACCATTCACTCTTCATGGTTACCGCACCTCAGTACACACGTCAATAGGGGCAACTCCTTTCTCTCTGGTATACGGTATAGAAGTTGTCCTGCCTATCGAAGTCCAGATCCATTCCTTGAGAATCATGAGGGATGCGGGTTTGAATGAAGATGAATGGGTTCAAACTCGACTTGACCAATTGAACCTGATTAAAGAGAAAAGGCTTGCGGTTGTTTGTAATGGTCAGATGTACCAGAAACGTATGATTAGAGCTTTTAACAAGAAGGTCAGACGCTAAGAATATCAAGTTGGTGACCTAGTAATCAAGCGCATTATCCTGCCACAAGGTGATCCCAGGGGCAAATGGACTCTCACATACGAAGGACCATTTGTGATCAAGAACATATTTTCCGGTTGAGCCATGTGTGATACGGTGGCAGAACCAATTGTTTAATACTGGTTTGTGTTTTCATTTGCAAATGTCACGGTAAGCAAGAGTCGCCACCTAGTTTTCTTTTATCCAACAAGTAAAGGGTGAAAAGAACAGAAAAAGACCTTTTTCGATATTTCTGAGTACGGGGGGTAGATTATGGAAAGGGAAGGTGTTATCACCCTTTCCATCCATGGTTTTCCATGGGCTCTTAGGTACTTGCTCATTTTCTAAAATTTCTTTCGTGTTGTGTGTTTGAAAAGCTTTGAACATTATGCCTTAGTGCGGTGATTCACTTTATGGTAACTCTTGTATCAGTCTTCAAGAGTGTGATAAAGCGTTTTGAAAACTTTTGTTTGAAAAGTATGTTTGAAAGTGTGGTGTGAAAATTTATTTGAGAAAGTACCTAACAATTATCTACCTACTCGAAAAAAGGACTGTTCTTTTCCTCCTATCCTTTAGACCGTATTATCCTACTATTAGTGAGTAGGTAACCCTAGTCGTTGGATGTTTGAGGGACTATCGAAAGGGACATAATGGTCATCAAAGGCAACATGTAAGGATACCTTAGCATTTCGAAAGGGACTATCATCATAAGATCATTTCTCGCAGGCAACTCGAGGGACATTTTAGGGACTATGATCTTTATGATGATTTTAAACTGAGGGTCTTTGCTAAGAGTATCCCTACGTTTCGAGGGACATGACCATTGTTTCCAAAGGCAACCAAGTGAGGTAATACCCTAGGGGTGCAAGTGTGCAACAATGCGCTTTTTTCAGATATATTATCTTGAAGTTAGTGGTCTAATGGTTAATTGATTTGTCTTGTCATGCACGCCTAAGTTACTAACATTTATATATACAAGCATATACAAAATATAAAAGCAAGAAATAAAGGGTCCTACGCTATTACAGGGCTTTGGTGTAGATACATAAATAATGAACGAAAAAAAAGATGCGGAAATTGTAAACCCTAATTAAGCTATTACAAACCGGGCGCAGTTACATTAATAATAAAAAAAAGTAATCATACGGAAAAATAATAACGCGCGAGAATTAACTAGAAAAAAGTTTTAAATGCTAAAAATCTAATTTGCTCATTGAAAATATTTTCGGGATTTTTTTTATGAAAATGTTTGAAATTTAACCTAATTTTTTTAATTAATTTTAATTAATGAAACAAAATTAAAGTTGATGAAATTAATTAATTTGCAAAAATTAATTTATTAAAAAAAACTAAGTCCTATTTTTTTGTGATGATTTTCTGATTTTATAATTAAAAAAAGAGAATAAACAAATAAAATATAAATTAAATAAAAAGAATAAAGAAGTTAGAAAAATGGGCCTGAGGGAGGGTGAGAACCCAATTTGGAGGGTTGCATGCTGAATTTGTCAAGGCCCAAGATCCTGTAAGCCCAATGCAAACGTGAGATCTAGTGTGGAACAAGCTGTGAGATCCATCATGTGGATACTTGATAACACTTACTTTACACTTGTTTTTGACTCTGATTTTACATGTTATTTAGGTTTTTTATTATTGTTTTCTCGTATTATTCCTATCTTTTGTTTCCTTTTTAGGTATTTCAATTATCTAGAGCTCCCCTGAAGAAATGAAGGAAAACATGCTGAAAAACAGGAGTTTAGATCAAATTTGCACTCATGGCGTCCATCATGGTGCCAGCCATAGGGTAGGCCATGACGTGGACCACCTTCTGCTAACCTCAACTGCCACGTTCCCCACTTCCTTTCATTTACACTGATGGTGGGCGCCACCTTTGGACGATGTTCCCCCCCCTAAAGGAGTTGGGGGGAATTCCTCTGATTTCCTGCATTCTTCATCCTCTATAAATAGAAGTTCCTGATTTCATTTCAATTCACCCAAGCTTAGTTGTAAACTTGATCCAACCATAGTTGCGAACTTAAGCCATATAATTTCACCATTGTAAAGCGATAATTCTTCACATCAGGGAATTATTGCACTGTTGATTGAGTCTGTGATCGAGTTCGTAGATTGAGTCTGTAATCGAGTTTGGAGCACTTCGGCAGAAGTTTATCCTGTCACATTTATTTTCAACTGCTATTTATTTCCAGTCGCATTTTACTTCCAATTTGTACTAGATTTAAAACCTCCCTGTTTGGAGCAGGTTTCCATTTATATTTCCCGCACCTGATTTTACTTTGTTTATTTTCTGCACTGCTTTTACTTTTTTTATTTTCTGCACCTGCTTTTACTTTGTTTATTTTCTGCACTGCTTTTACTTTGTTTATTTCCCGCACCTGCTTTTACTTTGTTTATTTTATGCACTACTTTTACTTTGTTTATTTCCTGCACCTGCTTTTACTTTGTTTATTTTCTGCACTGCTTTTACTTTGTTTATTTCCCGCACCACACTTTAAATTATTTACTTTCTCGCATGATTTATTTTAACATGTCTATTTACATTCCCATGTCAGACTGAACCTTAATGGGCTAGAATGTAAGGAATCTAGTTAGATCAATATTCTAAATAATGTGTCAATAGAAATTCTTATGGGCTATTTTGGTTTTTAATACAAGTTTTATGTACTTTATTGTTGTTGGGTAAGATCGAAAGTCGTCCAACCCTTTGTTAAACTCGGTTAGTTCTAACTGGTCAAAGGAAGCGAAAGCGCTTTGTCCGGTTAGTTAGGGATTTTTATTATCAAAGAAATCATTTTTGAAACTATTTTCGGATTCGTTTATAGGGTTAAAGTTAGGTCCCCTTTTTATTAGAAATTCCAGATCAAAATACTTTTCAACTTGGTCAAGTACTTTATTTTTTAAAAATAGGTTTATTACTTTAACACAATGCCCGCCTTTTTATAAGTGACGATAAGAAGGTCTGATTAGAGAGTAAACTCGGTTCTGATTACACGAAAGCAACAATTCCTATTAAATTAGTTCTTTTCTTTAGTAGAAAATATTTCCCTATAAGTAGTTCTATTCCGAAGCATTGCGAATATCATCTGACTATGTGAATTACATTCGACCCTGCTTTTATATCTGAAGTTTATTTCGCGGCACTTTACTTTCTTGCATTCTCAATTACCTATTTAATATTGACTTAGCTAAACAACGTAACAATAGGAAACGATAGATTGACGATTGGTCTCTATGGATCGATAATCTTTTATATTACTCTGACGCGATTCGTACACTTGCGAATACACCGCATCAAGATTTTGGCGCCGTTTCCAGGGATCAATTTCATCAAATTTCGCACCCTATAGTCGCACCGTCTAGACTAAGTTTTACAGTCCGGTTAATGCGGAGATCTCGCAGCACCAGAACCTTATTCAATCCTTTAGCAGAACCTAAACGTTACATCCATTTTCTCCGTAGAATTAGAAAAACTATGGTCGAGAATCGTAACCAAAGACCCCTTAAGGAATTTGCCAAACCGTCAGATGAGGAACCTAGTTCAAGTATCGTAAACCCAACTATAACCACATATAATTTTGAACTAAAACCCTCATTGCTACAATTGGTGCAACAAAACCAATTTGGTGGTCTCGCTACTGAGAACCCGAATCAACACATAAAAACTTTTATACAATTAGTAGACACTTTAAAATGCAATGGTGCTTCGCCTGAGGCAATACAACTAAGATTATTCCCTTTTCCCCTCAGAGATAAAGCACGAGATTGGTTGGATTCCCTTCCACCCAATTCAATAACAACCTAGGAAGACCTTAGGAGAGTATTTCTCGCAAGATATTTTTCGCCCAGCAAAACTGCTGTCCTTAGAAACCAAATCACTAGATTTAACCAAAACCTGAGAGAATCACTTTTTGAAGCATGGGATAGATATAAGGACTTGTTAAGAGCCTGTCCACACCATGGCCTAGAACAATGGCTAATCATCCACACCTTATATAATGGACTCCATTACAACACAAAGATGTCTATTGATGCTGCCGCTCGTGGCGCATTGATGAATAAACCCTACCTAGAAGCCTGCACTCTAATTGAGGACATGGCCAAAAACCATTACCAACGGGGAACAGAACGAGCTACGGTAGAGAAAAAGGAGACCAAAGGAGGAAAACATGAGATAAGTTCTCTAGACATGATGCAAGTTAAAATGGACGCTCTTGCCTTAAAAGTTAAAAACATGTCTCAAAACCCTAATACTGTAGCCACAGTAGCTTCAGAATGTGAACTCTGTGGGACCCAAGGACATCAACCTGCGGAATGTAACTTGTTGAATGAGCCTTTCTTAGACTAAGTAAAATACACCCAAGGAAACCCATTTTCAAACACTTACAACCCCGGATGGAGGAATCACCCAAAATTTTCTTATAAAAACAATAACCCAATACAAAACTCTACACCTCTGAGACCTACAGGTTTCCAATCCCAAAGACCAAATCAACCTATGCAAGTTGTGGCACCCAAACCAAACCTTGAGAAAATCATGGAAAATTTCATTTCAGCTTAAACCCAGCAAAACAAAGAGTTCCTAAATCAGAATATTCACGTAAACAAACTAATCATGCAATTAGGAACTAAGGTTGATCAGATAATTACACACAACAAGATGATTGAAACCCAGATCTCGCAAATAGCCCAAACACAAGCCCCACAAACTACACCTGGAGGACAATTCCCTGGACAACCTCAACCAAATCCTAAAGGGCAAGCTAATGCCATTTCCTTAAAAAGTGGGACTACTTACGATGGACCTAAGAATCCATCCATGAGTACACCCTCACAACCTAAGACAAATGTTTTGCCTACAGACCAAGTGGAGGAACCAGAGGAACCCGAAAAGCAAAAAGAACCAGAATTAAAAGATAAAACTAATAAATCACCACCCCCGTACAAACCCCCAGTCCCATTTCCGTAAATACTTAAACAAACCAAACTTGACAATCAATACCAAAGATTCGTTAAAGTTATAGAAAAACTCCATGTAGAGATTCCTTTCACTGAAGCCATCACTCAGATGCCATCTTATGCTAAATTCCTAAAAGACATCCTAACCAAAAAGCGTAGACTTGATGATCCCAAACCTATCGAATGCAATTTTATTTCAGAAAATAAACTTGCCAAGAAAGAAAAGGATCCAGGAAGTTTTTCCATTCCCTGTATCTTAGGAAATCATACTATTGACAAAGCCTTATTAGATCTAGGAGCTAGCATCAGCCTTATGCCTTTAGCAGTTTGTAGAAGGTTAAACTTAGAAGAACTACGGCCGACTAAAATGTCCCTCCAGCTGGCTGATAGATCAGTTAAGTATCCTATAGGCATACTTGAAGACATACCAGTTAAGATCAGTCAGCTATATATCCCAACTTATTTCATGGTTATTGATATTAAAGAAGACGAAGAAATCCCAATCCTCTTAGGTAGACCATTCCTATCAACAGCCGGAGCCATAATTGACGTTAAGAAAGGAAAATTAACATTTGAGGTGGGTGATGAAAAGATGAAATTTATTCTTTCAAAGTTCTTAATAGCACCAGTCATAGGAGATGTCTGTTATGCCATCGACGTCATTGACGAGTGTATATTGGAACTTAAGCGAGAGGAATCTAATAAAAATATCAAGTTACCTTCGACCCCCATTATGGAGGACGATGGATTTAAAAGTTTAGAACCTTACATCGATGACGACCTCTATGAATGTTTATCGCTTACTCCCGATCCCATGCCTTACCCTTTGAAACCATATTTAGAACTGAAGGAACTTCCCAAGAACCTCAGATACGAATTCTTAGATAAAGAGATGAATCGTCCTGTTATAGTTAACGCTATTTTAAGTCAAGACGAGACAACTCAACTCTTAGAGATCTTACGAAAATATCCTTCAACTTTAGGGTATAACATCTCCGATTTAAAAGGAATAAGTCCATCAGTGTGCATGCACTGGATCTTGTTAGAGGAAAACTCAAAACCCTCAAGAGAACATCAAAGAAGAATAAACCCTATAATGAGATATGTTGTTAAAAGAGAAGTTCTTAAGTTACTAGAGGCTGGTATAATTTACCAAATATCAGATAGTAATTGGGTGAGCCATGTGCATGTGGTGCCAAAGAAAGGAGGCATCACAGTCATAGAAAATGAGAAAGGTGCGCATATTGCTAAAAGAATAGAAGGAGGTTGGTGTATGTGTATAGATTATAGAAAATGAAACAAAGTAACCAGGAAGGATCATTTCCCTCTTCCATTTATAGATCAAATGCTCGAACGTCTAGCTAGACACTTGCACTTTTATTATCTAGATGGATACTCAGGATTTTTCCAAATACCTATTCACCCCGAGGATTAAGAGAAAACAACCTTCACCTGTCCTTATGGAACGTTTGCCTATAGACGAATGCCCTTCGGACTCTGTAATGCCCCTGCCACTTTTCAACGTTGTATGATGTCTATATTTGCAGATTACCTAGATGGAATAATGTAAGTTTTCATGGATGATTTTAGGACACATTGTCTCCAAAATAGGAATTGAGGTCGATAGAGCCAAAATTGAAGTTATAGAAAACCTCTGCCCACCTAAAACCATTAGGGAGATTAGAAGTTTTCTTGGACATGCTGGTTTTTATCGGCGTTTTATAAAAGACTTCTCTAAAATAAAAAAAAAACCTTTGACTAATATTCTAATGAAGGATGTTGAATTTGTTTTTGAAGAGAAATGTCTCGAAGCTTTTAAATTTTTGAAACAAGCACTGATTTCAGCTCCGATCATGAAACCCCTAGATTGGACACAACCTTTCGAAATCATATGCGATGCTAGCGATTATGCAGTTGGTGCTGTTCTAGGACAATGAAAAGACAAGAAATTACATGTTATATATTATGCTAGTAGAACCCTAGATACCACCCAACTCAACTATGCAACAACAGAGAAAGAATTACTGGCAGTAATTTTTGCGATAGATAAGTTTAGGTCCTACCTAGTTTGAGCAAAGATCATTGTTTACACTGATCATGCTGCCATACGTTATCTATTAAATAAAAGGACACTAAACCTAGATTACTTAGATGGATCCTGTTACTCCAAGAGTTTGATCTAGACATTAAGGATAAGAAAGGCACAGAGAATGTTGTCGCTGACCACCTCTCTAGATTAGAACACTTAAAACCTGACTTATTGCCTATAAATGATGATTTCACCTAGTGACAAACTTATAGCTAAGACTGGTGATTTAGAGCCTTACAAAGATAAAGATTTTGAAAAAATTTCAGTAATGAAGATTGTACCTTGGTACGCTGATTTTGTAAACTACCTAGCTTCATATATCATACCCCCTGATCTAAATTACCAACATAAAAAGAATTTCTTCAAAGATGTTAAAAATTTCTACTGGGATGAACCACTCCTATTCAAGGGATGAATAGATGATATTTTTAGGCGTTGCGTCCCAGAAGAGGAAATAGAAGACATCATCAAACACTGTCATTCTGCACCTTATGGTGGACATGCAGGTATATCTAAAACGCACGCCAAGATTCTTCAAGCAGGCCTCTATTGGCCAACTTTATGGCGTGATGTTCATGCCTACATTATCAAGTGCGGTCGATGCCAACGCACCAGGAACATATCAAGATGTGACAAGATGCAAATGAGGAATATCCAGGAAGTTGAACTCTTTGATGTTTGGGGTATAGACTTTATGGGACCATTTCCACCTTCAATGGGAAATAGGTACATTTTGGTAGTTGTGGACTACGTTTCTAAATGGATTGAGGCTATTTCATCACCCACAAACGGAACAAGAGTGGTAGTCAAGTTATTTAAGAATATCATTTTTTCGAGGTTTGGAACACCCTATCTCATTATAAGTGATGGAGGATCACATTTCATATCCATAATCTTTGATAAGCTCTTGAGTAAGTATGGAGTAAAGCACAGAGTAGCAACACCTTATCATCCATAGACTAACGGCCAAGTAGAAGTGTCTAACAGGGAAATTAAACAAATCTTAGAAAGAACCGTTTCAATTTCCAGAAAGATTGGTCTCAGAAGCTACATGAAGCACTATGGGCCTACAAAACAGCTTTTAAAACCCCTATTGGAACAACCCCTTACAAATTAGTCTATGGAAAATCTTGTCATTTACCTTTCGAGTTAGAGCATAAAGCCTATTGGGCCATTAAGACCCTGAATTTGGAATATTTGACTGCTGGTGAAAAGCGCACCATTGACATTCATAAATTGGAGAATTCCGCCAGTCTGCCTATGAGAATGCTATGATATATAAAGAAAGAACCAAAACTTGGCATGATAGAAGAATTGTAAATAAAGATTTCAATATAGGCGACCTTGTTCTCCTTTTCAGTTCCAGGTTGCGACTTTTTCCTGGCAAGCTACGTTCAAGATGGACTGGTCCTTTTGAGGTCTCTAGAATCCTAAGATCTGGAGAAGTCGAGATCAAGAACAATTCTTGTAGCCCATTCATCGTCAATGGGCAGAGGTTGAAGCACTACGAAGGAGGTGACATTCCAACCAACTACTCCAGCCACACTCTGATTGATCCACCAGTACCAGTTTCTGATATATGAAGTTTACTCGTCAAGCTAACAACGTTAAACAAGCGCTGCATGGGAGGTAACCCATGGGTTTATTTTTATTTTTTGCATTTACTTACTTTTTACTTTATCAAAATTTATTTTTATCTTTATACTAACAGTTGCAAAATTTATTATTTCAGGCATCACCTGCTAGCCGTCTTTGCTAACTACATTTTTCAGGATGGAGCATTTCGATGACATGCATGTTTCCTTCCGAGATGACACTCAGACACAATGCTATGCGGTCCTTTCACAGCGACCCATGGCACCGACCAGATATCCAGACCAGATTCACATGGAAGCTCTTGGCTTTGAAGCCAGTATCAAGTATCTATGCAACCAACTAAAGTGGGACGAGTATGCAGATGACCTAAATGTAACCTATAGGAACCTCACCTTAGAATTCCCCAGTTCATTCGAGTTTGAGCCCTATTATGGCCAGGATGGATATCTCAGTTTCAGACTATTCAGAATAGAATATCGTTTTACCCAGAGGGAGTTTGGCGAATTGCTAGGCTTCCAGACCACACCTGATGTTATACCTGAGCTACCAGTTGGATATTTCATGACTAGGGACATAGAGAAATTCTGGAGAGATATTACTGCTGGAGGGAGCCTTGATCCTTCCACTCAGCTATCCCCTGTTATTCATAACCCCACTTTCAGGTATTTTCAAATGGTTATTGCTCACACTTTCCTAGGGAAGGACGACACTAATACCCATGTTAGCGAGGAGGAGATCTTTTTCCTCTACTGTGCGACCCAGTCTCGCCCTGTAGCCTGTGGAAATTTTCTGCTGTGGAATATCATGATGACTTCTAAGTCTGCTGAAGGTATCCTCCATGTGGGAGGGACAATGACTCAGATTGCTTCTGCTTTAGGTCATATAAGTAAGTTATCCCACCATACCTCCTACTGTGGATATACTACAATGGACATTGATTTCTGTTTGGATCGTGGGCTGATGAGAAGAGTCTACTTTAATCCCAACCAGTATAGACTCCTGATTGATAATGAAATCGTTCACTATTTTACTTTGTCTGATCCCATGATGACCAATGTCCATAACCCTGCCAATTGGACATATTCCTTAGAAGGTCTTGGAGAGACCGTGGACGAGCGAAAATCACCTTCGGTACCTGAGTATCATCCATGTCCATCGCCAGAAAGGACCACTGTATTCTCTAATAATTTCTCTTTGCAACAACTCGATATCTATGCACAAGTTACTGAGCTGCATCGAGAGGTAGCCCAACTTCTTCAAACAGTTGGAGACCTATCTCTTCAGGTTATGGTTTTCGATGCTACTCACTTTATTGAGGCAGACCTCCTACAACAGGAAATTGATGATCTTCGCAGTAAGTTAGCTGCAGCTCATGGTTCTGAGTCGACCAATGACCCTACTACTCCTTGATAATCTTGATTCATATCTGCACTGTTTTGTTGTTTTGTTATTTCTTTTATCATTTTGTTTCCTTTTTCAGACTTATCTATTTTTAGGCCTAACTCTTGTATTCTACTTTCTTTTTATTTTTATTTTTTGTGACTTACCATAATTAAGTATATTTCTTTAGTTAATTGTTTATTTTATTTTTATGAGTTTATTATTTTCAAGTTATAAACATAAAAGAAAAAAAATTCAATACACCAATCCTTGGAAGCACCAAATGAAGAATTGTTGTTTGCACCTACGAGAAGAAATTATAATAAGAAGCCCAAACCAACAAAATAAAGAAATTTGAGCCCAACCCAAATTCCAAGCATGGCGCCCGCCATGGGGTCTGGGACTATAACGGGTAGATTTTCAGAAAGTGGGAGGTTTTCAACCCCTGCCTCCCCGTATAATTAATTTGAAAATTTTAAAAGATATGAAATTGCACAAGGTGAGGAGAGCGGGTGGCTTTGAACTTATGGTTCGGGGTGTCGCTATCCCATCAGTCGTTCTGCCTTGCACTAGACGTACTGATGTGCGAATTGCGAGGAACTGGACCTATGATCTAGATGCTCCACCTTTTACGGGTCCATTACCTCCTAATGTTCCATGTGGGGACGGACACAAGACTGATGAAGAATACGAGTAGAGGGATGAACCTTATGCCCCACATGTGTTCCCCCATCATGCTTAACCCACACACACTGCACCTTCTACTACTTACACTTTTTCAGGTACGGCTCCTGGCTTCTACATCACTGATGAGATGTGGTGTGACCATCTAGCCCGAGAGGAGAGAAGAGATGGTTTACTTTCTGCCATCCAACAGCAGCTGGCAGATAACATGATGTGGTACAGTGGGAGAACTTACTTGAGGGTTTTGCGATTGTGTTCACAAATGTCGCGGTTTAGCAAGAGTCGCCACCGACTTTTCTTTTATCTAATAAGGAAAGGTGAAAAAGCACAGGAAAGACCTTTCAAGATGTTTTCTTGAGTTAGGGGGGTAGATTATGAAAAGGGAAGGTATTAGCACCCTTTCCATCCATGGTTTTCCATGGGCTCTTAGTTACTTTGCTAGATCACTTGCTTTTGTTTGAAAATTGTGCTTTTGTGTGGTATTGAAAGTATTTTGAAAAGGTGCCATCATTTAGGCAAACTTTGCAATAATTCCCGTTCATAAGAATGTATGCAAAGTGTTGAGCTTTTGAAAATATTTCAATATTTGGAAAGTGTTTTGAAGATATTTTTGAAAGTGTATGTGATTGTTTTGAAGATAGCAAGGATGTTTGTTTTGAAATTGAGCAAGTAACTAAAAGTAATCTACCTACTCAAAAGGTTTTAGAAGTGTTTTTCCTCCTCCTTTAGATGTTGCTACCTTACCATTGATTTGATAAGAATCCTCATCGTTGGATGTGAAGGGACGAGTGTTGGGTCATCGTATGACCATGATAGCAATGTTGTGAAATGACTTAACATTTTTCGGTAGGGACTAAGATCATTTTGAAAGGCAACTTTGATAGCGTCATCGAGGGACTATGATCTTTTTCGATTTGTTTGTGCTAAGACATCCCACATGCATAACATGGCCATTTTTCTAAGGCGACAAGTGGAATTACCTTAGGGGTGTAAATGTGCAAGTGTGTTTGATTGCATGCATAATTTGTCTTTGATTAGGGTGATCTATTTGTCAATTTTTATATCTTGTCATATACCCTAATTACTAGCATATATTGAAAGCAATAACAGTGCAGAAATGTAAACTTCTACACTATTACAATATTTAAGGGGATGGGGGTACATATTTATGAATGGGGGTTGCAAGTTAAAATTCTAGGTTACTTATTACAACCATATTGAAATAGACAAGAATATACAGGAAATGTAAAATGTTTGTCTGTTTAAAAAGAAAATAACTTTTGCTTAAGAAAATATTTTTTGTCCTTTTTATATTAAAAGAAAATATCTTGCAAATGTAAAATGTTTTTGGTGTTTTTTTTTGTTTTTGATTAGAAATAAAATATAATATGATGGCAAAAATAAAAAGAGAAGAAAACATAACCAACGCAAAATAGAAGAGGTCAGAAGTTCAGACGTTAACTTGCTGCACAAACAGAAACATGTTAGCAAAATATGGAAGTTCAGAAGTTATGGACCTTCTAAAAATTTAGAAGTTTTCAAAAGTTCTAACGCAACTGTCAGAATTCTATCTCTCTCCTGGCCAGTCAGAACATCTGCAGCTTAGTCATTTACAGAACATAAGTTGCATGCATAATAGTTATGACAAATTTCATGAAATATCATAAGCAAGAATCAGAGGCAACATGTATTTGCTAGTTCTAATTCTGAATCCTATTTTCTTTATGAAACTCTGAACTGGGATTTCTTTTACTTAGGCAAGCAAATGCAGGAATTTTCAGAATATGTATATCATCAGGATCAAAATATCTACATTGTGCTGAATATGCAAAATCTGACAATGCTTAATCAGTTATGATGAGAGTCAGCAGAACTTACCTTGCAGCTTGAAAGGATTCTGTAAACTGGAGGTTGTTCTTGAATTCTGGTGATATTCTGAGTAGCTGCTTCACGTACTCAGTAGTGTGGAAGTTAGCAACTTCTGAGGCAGCCAAGGGGGTGATATTCTGTCTCCTTTGTGGTGAAAGTGAAGGGAGAATGTGTTACTGTTTGATTACAGAATTTGGGATGGCTTTAATCAAGAACACTTGAGGAAAAATGGAGTTTTGAATATAAGGAATCAATGCTAAGATTTTTGGTATTTGTGTTTATAGTTTCCTGGTTTTTTTTATGGAATTTTTGCAGTGGTTCAGAGCTAGTTCCTCAATTCTCTTGTTTCTTTCACAAATTTTTTCTGGGGAGGGGAGAGAGGTGTCCTTTTTCAGTGTGCCACTGGTGTTCTATTTATAGGCAATTTTTTGCAGTTGGGGCGGTCAAGTGGCATCAACATCATCTGCTTGATGCTGACTTACTCTTGAAGTAAGCTTAAACAAGTGGGGTTTTATTGCATTCAAGTTAGAGGTTTAACAGCGCCTCAGCTGGATCTGGCAGCGTGAATTAAGGAAAAGTATAGACAGCGCATTGGCCTAGCATACTTTTGCACAGAAATTTGACTTCCTAAGACAGTAGGGGTACACGTGGGGAAAACTCCTTGAATACAAACTCAGAGGCGGTTGTGAGCATTAAATGAGTTCCCATGTGAAACTTTGGATCCTTGCTTGACTCTGTATTAGAAGATCTACTTCAGCGTAACATCTCATCTTCTGATCCTCTTATCTTCTGACTTTAGCATGTTCTGAGGGATCCTTCAGAACTTCCAGTATACTTACAACACGCTTTGTCACCTTCTTTTACTTAAACTCTACAAACTCTGACTGGACCGTTATGAACACTGGCTCAGAAGTTCTGACTAAATTTTGTCTTGAGAACATCCAGAATTTGCTGACTGTGAACAATGGCTCAGAATTTCTGAAATTGTCATATTTCTTAAATACTTAGAAAAATTTCTAAGTCTTTAGAATTTGATTCTTCCAAAGTAAGATTTGACTTTTGAAACTCTTGATGAAGCAAACTTCATATTCCAATATGTCTTGATGAAATATGATTTTTTTGATTTGGTTTTGATCTAAAAGTCAAAGTCAGACTTCTTCTGCGTGAAAATGACCATTTTGTCCTTGTGAATGGATTGCTTGGAAAAATTGTTAATTCAAGGCCTGGGGACTTCATGAAAGCGAACCTGAGGATCCAGGGTGATCCCTTGAGAAATGAGAGGGCAAATTTTGGGGTGCAACAGCTGCCCCTGTTCAAACTTCTTGAGCCTGAAGAGTTAGATTGGCGGATCTGGCATTCGTGACTTGATGGTGAAAGATGTTTGAACACTAGAGTGCCCAGAAATTTGCACTCAAAGATGGACGGTGAATGGGCTTATAGATGCCATTTGGAGGAGTGTTGGTAAACTCTGGAAGAAGTATCAACACATACTAGACTTGTTGTTTTTTCCTGTGAGAAAGGGGGTTAGAAAAATGCAGATGCTTGCATGATGCTTACCAGATGTGGTATTATGCTAAATGTATTGTTATGTACATTCTATGATGTATGAATGCGAAATAAGTGTTTTTGTCCGGGAAAATAAATACCTGACTACTACTGAGGAAATCTTTGGAGGTTGAATCCTTGATTGCCTGTTGGAAATGAAGAATATGCATATCTTCAAATTCTATTGAAGAGATGCTTTTGCTGGGGAGCATCACTCAAAGATCAGCTGTTATCAGGTCAGATCCAGGCTTCACAGTTGCCGAGGATGAAGTAGTCGATTGCTATCTGGTCGGGTCCAGGTTTTATGGAAACTTACTGGGGGAAGGGATGAATTAACTGATATCTGGTCGGATCCAGACTTCACAGAAAATTCCTTGAAATTGAATAGTCATCTGGTTGGGTCCAGGTTAAACAACTTATTGGGGATGTGGAGGTTAACTATTATCTGGTCGGATCTAGGCTTCACAGTAACTTCTTGAAGACTGTTATCTGGTCGGATCCAGGCTTTATGGTCTTTTGGAAAATTATACTATTATCTGGTTGAATCCAGGTTTCATAGTGTCTTTCTGGGGATCATGGTTAATTGTTATCTGGTCGGGTCCAGACTTCACAATATACCGTTCGAAAAATATTATCTGGTCGGGTCCAGGCTTTGCAGATTTCTAATGAAGTTAATTGTTATCTGGTCGGGTCCAGGCTTCACTGGTTAAAAACTGTTATCTGGTTGGGTCCAAGCTTTGCAGATTTCTGATGAAGTTAATTGTTATCTGGTTGGGTCCAGGCTTCACTGGTTGAAAACTGTTAACTGGTCGGGTCCAGGCTTTGCAGATTTCTGATGAAGTTAATTGTTATCTGGTCAGGTCCAGGCTTCACAATGAACTGCTTAGGGATTTAGTTGTTATCTGGTCAGGTCCAGCCTTCATAATGAATCTCTGAGGATGATTGCTATCTGGTCGGATCCAGGCTTCGCAATGACTTTCTTGAAAAGAGGGAAATAAGGAATGATATCTGGTCGGATCCAAGTTTCTCAGTCCTTTGTCGGGGGAATAAAGAGGCAACTCTACTGGGAACAAGTGGTTAAAACCTTGGTTGGTTTAAGTTTAGGTTCTTCTATATCTTTGAAGAGTTGGGTTGGTCGTGTCCAGGTTTTCATAGCTTTTTGAGAAATGAGATCAACTGTCATCTGGTCGGGTCCAGGCTTCAGTAACTCAAGAAGTCAAAATGTTATCTGGTCAGGTCCAGGCTTCAGTAATCGAAGAAATCAAACTGTTATCTGGTCGGGTCCAGGCTTCAGTATAACTTGAAAATTATGCTAATATCTGGTCGGATCCAGGCTTCATAGCACTTCTTGGTAATAATAAAGGCTTTGTTAAAGAATTTACTAGGGATTAGGGGTTATGGCCCTGTGATTTGCAGTTATTTGAAGGGGAAATTCTAACTGGAGAGTATAGACTCAGTCAAGCAAGGCAGACTTAGCTTGAAGAGAATATACTCAGCTGGGCGATTGGGACTCAAATGGGGAATTTGGGTTCCGTTGAGGGATTTTTACTCCGCTGGGGAATAAAATCTTGGTTGGAAGATATACTCTGCTGGGGAAGATGGACTCAGTGGGGAGTGTTTATTCAGCTGGGGAGGATGGACTCGGCTTAGAGGATAAAATCTTGGTTGGAAGATATACTCTAATGGGGATAAAAACCCCGGTTGGGAGATATACTTCGCTGGGAATGATGGGATTATCTGGGCAATTTTGAACTCACCGGGGAGTGCTTCCTTGACTGGGGAATTCGGGGTGTCTTATACGTTGAGGAATTGGAACTTGGCCCGAGGAAATAAACTCTATTGGGGAAATAAACCCTACTGAGGAGATGAATTTCTTTTAGACATGAACCCCTAGGCTTCAATTTTGTAGAAATTGACTTAGCTAGAGAAAGTTGCCAAGAGATTGAGACTTTGGCCGGGGTTTTATCTTATGTGAAGAAATTTTTGTAGACAACTCCGCTGGGGAAAAGTTTCATTGGGGTTGTCCCTATGATGATGAGATACCTCTGTGGGGAAATAAACCCTGCTGATGAGGTGGATTCCCTTTAGGAAGAGATCTCCTAGGCTTTAGCTGGGAAAAAAAGCTGTCAAGAGATTGAGACTCTGGCCAAGGATCGTCCCGTGCAAGAATATTTTGTGGGCAACTCCATTGGGGAAAGGTCTATTGCCAACACCCTGGTGGGGATAATGATGGTGAGATAACTCTGCGGGGTTATTTCACATACATTAAAGGGATGCTTACTGCTGTTGTGCATTGATGCCTTGTTGAGGCTGTTGCTTGGTAGGACACATGTACCAAATAGCTTTAATTATGTTCATATGCATATATTCATTCAATTTTAGTCATTAGACAAATTTGCATTCAAAACAGAGATAGACAACTTTGCACTTCAAAGTGTATTTGTATTGATATTTTTCCCATGAATAGGCGTTTTTGTAAATAGAGACGGAAATCCTAGTAAGAGGAAATCGCTGAAAAGAAAACAAAATTGAGAATGAAAAAAATAGCCATGTGAAATGATCGCATTACCTTTCAGCTCTACTATTGCCCCAATGTCTTTGAACGTCCCTTGCCGTTGATCAAAGTTGATTGGATTGATCCTGGACCATTTGAACTCAGACCTTGGGGATAGTATTGACCGTGTTGATTTTACGGGACATAGTCGTATGCTTTTAATCCTTAATTTTTGCCTGAACCGCCCTTTCGGGTTTTCGGTCCACCAGGATACTCCTTTTTGACCAAGTCGCCCTTTCAGGTTTTCAACTTGTCGGGTGTACAATCTTTTATATATATCCCTAATTTTTTCCCAAACCTTTTGGTTTACCGGGATGCCTTGATTTTTCTTAGGTGTGTCAACCTAACGGGTCTCTTATGCGTAGTATTTTTTAACTATGTCCGCGTTTGTAGGATGTGGGAAATCTTCACCATCCATGGTGGCCAGTATCATGGCACCGCCAGAGAAAACTCTTTTGACAACAAATGGCCCTTCATAGGTGGGGGTCCATTTTCCTATGGGGTCACCTTGTGGTAAAATGATGCGTTTTATCACCAGGTCACCAACTTGATATACTCGAGGCTTGACCTTTTTGTTGAAAGCTTTGATCATTCGTCTTTGATACGTCTGACCATGGCAGATAGAAGCTAATCGTTTTTCATTGATCAAGTTCAGATGATCCAATCTCGTTTGAATCCATTCGTCTTTATTTAGCACTGACACAATCATAATCCTCAGCGAGGGGATTTGAACTTCCACTGGAAAAACGGCTTCCATGCCATAGACTAGAGAGAAGGGAGTTTCCCCAGTTGATGTTCTAGCTGAAGTACGGTAACCATGTAGAGCAAATGGTAGCATCTCATGCCAATCTTTATAGGTCACTACCATTTTCTGCACAATCTTCTTGATATTTTTATTGGCTGCTTCGACTGCACCATTCATTTTCGGTCTATACGAAAAAGAATTGTGATGCTTGATCTTAAATTGAGTGAACAATTCCCTGATCATGGTATTGTTAAGGTTAGTCCCATTGTCGGTGATGATCCTTTCGGGGATACCATAACGACAGATAGGATTGTGTCTGATGAATCTGGCTACCACGTTCTTGGTGACTGAGGCAAATGAGGTGGCTTCGACCCATTTGGTGAAATAGTCGATAGCAACAAGAATGAAGTGGTGTCCGTTGGAAGCTGTGGGCTTGATTTCTCCGATCATGTCGATACCCCACATTGCAAATGGCCACGGAGAGGTCATGACATTCAGAGGGATTGGAGGTACATGGACCTTGTCAGCATAGATTTGGAATTTGTGGAAAGTTCTTGAATGTTGATGGCAATCGGTCTCCATAGTCGACTAATAATAGCCAGCTCTTAAGATTTTCTTAGCCATTGTATGTCCACTTATGTGAGTACTGAAAAGGCCATCGTGCATGTCTTCCATGACTTCCTCTGCCTCCCTCTTATCCACACATCAGAGTAGAGTCGAATCATGGTTGTGCTTGTACAATATCACATTACTTAGGAAGAATTTGGCTGCAAATCTTCGTAAGAACTTTTTGTCATTGATAGATGCTCCCTCTGGATACTTTTGCGCTTCAAGGTATCTCATTACCTCATGGTACCATGGCTTTTCCTCATCGGTGTCAAGCTCATAGCAATGTGCAGGTTCGTCAAATCTTTCAATTGTAATCATAGGGGCTTCGTTGTCCCATCTGACTTTAAACATTGAGGACATGGTTGCCAGAGCGTCAGCCAACTGGTTTTCTTCTCTAGGGAAGTGCTCGAACGTGATTTCTTCGAAGTAGGGAATTAGGGATAGCACAAACTCCTTGTAAGGGATAAGATTAGGGTGTTTAGTGTCCCAATCTCCTTTTACTTGGCTGATCACCAAAGCGGAATCTCCAAACACATACAAATGCTTGATCCTTAAGTCAATAGCAGCCCTTAGACCTAAGATGCATGCTTCATACTCATCCATATTATTTGTACAATTGAAGCATAGTCTGGCGGTAAAAGGAGTGTGGTAACCTTCAGGAGAGATGATCACAACACAAATTCCATTACCTAAGGCGTTGGAAGCCCCATCGAATACCATAGTCCATCGGGATCCTTGTTCAGGTCCGTCATACGGTCTAGGTTTTGCACAGTCGGTTACTAGCATAATATTCTCGTCAGGGAAGTCGAAGTTCATTGACTGATAATCATCCACAACTTGATGGGCCAAATGATCTGCTAGTACACTTCCTTTGATGGCTTTTTGATTTGTGTATTGAATGTTGTACTCAGTCAAGATCATTTGCCATCTGGCTATTCGTCCCGAAAGGGCAGGTTTTTCAAAGATATACTTAATCAGATCCATCTTAGAAATCAACAAAGTGGTATGAGTCAACATGCACTGCCTTAGCCGGTGAGCATCCCACGCTAAAGCACAACAAGTTTTCTCGAGCAGTGAATATCTAGTTTCACAGTTGGTAAACTTTTTGCTTAGGTAGTAAATTGCATGCTCTTTTCGGCCAGACTCGTCATGTTGGCCCAAAACACACCCCATAGAATTCTGTAGCACCGTCAAGTACATGATCAACGGTCTTCCTCCAACCGGAGGCGTGAGAATAGGATGTTCTTGTAGGTATTCCTTGATTTTGTCAAAGGCAATCTGGCATTCATCGTTCCATTTGACTACCTGATCTTTCTTCAAGAGTTTGAAGAGTGGCTCACAGGTAGCAGTTAAGTGTGATATGAAACTGGAAATGTAATTGAGGAGACCCAAGAATCCTCTGATTTCTTTTTCAGAACGAGGGACTGGAATTTCTTGGATGGCCTTTATCTTGGTGGGATCAACTTCAATGCCTTTATTACTGACAACAAATCCTAGAAGCTTTTCAAAGCGTACTCCGAATGTGCACTTGTTAGGGTTTAACCTCAGTTTATATTTCTTCAGTCTCTTGATTAGTCTGTGCAGATGACCAAGGTGTTCTTCTTCGGTTTGTGATCTGGAGATCATATCATCCACATATACCTCTATCTCATGATGAATCATG